>JAEQBH010000857.1:0-730504 GCA_016808115.1 Tetrastigma voinierianum
AACTTGTTTCATCTTCAATTTCTTCATTCCCGACTTGATATAATTGAGTATAAATCATACAAACTCGGTGTTAATCAGCTTAACTTCCATATGCTTAGCTTGATATGGTAGGATAGGTTTATGAAACTCGCAAAACTACTCTCACAAATGTACTTCAAAATACAATCATTAGTACCAAAGGACCTACATCGCGTCAATTGGCTTAATTAATATGATTAGTGCACAAAAAAGTACTTAGAACCCATCTTAAATATGATCCGTACACTACCTTACTAATCACACCCCCCAACCGACACATTGCTAGTCCCGTAGCAATGCCAAAAATAATCAACAAGTAGAGAACAAAAACATGTGAGGTCAAAAAGGTTTGTAAAAGTAATGCATAGCCTGCGATGAGAATCACGAAAACCTAAGCTAAACCTCAAAGAATTAAACTATACCGCGTTGATCGACCAACAAGCTCCTCTCCTAAGTACGAACCGTGCTCTTTCTATAAAAAGCTACTGATTGCTTCGATCGTGGATCTCAATCATAAACTCTGACATACGCTCTCCCCCAATAAGCTAATGTCATAACGTGTGTGCTGCCCTAATAATCAGGACTGCCCTTATTTGTGGGCAGAAATTCAATTTACGGAAAAAAGGCAAAATCGTAATTTCGATTACGACATTGTAATTTCGGTTAAAAATCCGTAATTTATTCTCTATATCTCGGATGACGAAACGGATTGCACCGTTGGAATTGTCTCGTGAAATCTAGCTCGCACGTAAAATTTCATAAAATTCCGAGACAGTCGGAGTTGGCACGTTTTTCGAGGCATCGCATTTCGGGTCTTAGTAAACTATTTTCCGATCTCGGCCAGAAAGTCACATATAACAAAGAGTACTCATGTGCCATAAGTGGCATGAGTGAGAGAAATGATGAAAATGGAATGGTGAGGTAGTGCTAGAGATGTCAAGCTAGGAAATGAAGGGACATAATAGGCATTTTAGGATTTGTTTAAGTCACTAGAAGACAAAATAGGAATAGTGACTTGTCTTCTCCAAAAGAAAAGAAGAGAAAAACGTGGGAAAGGGAAAAAGGAGATCCAGTGGCTGATTTTCTTAAGTTTTAGCGAGAGAGAGTCTTCCTTCTCTCTAGAAATACGGACGCTCCGACCGTCGGTAGTATTCGGGATAAGAAGGATAAGCGCTCTGCAGCGGAGAGGGACCGCGTGGTACGGATTTAGGAGTTTTCTCAAACTCAGGAGGTAGAGTTTCTCCTACTTGGGTTTTATTCTTCGCTTAAGTACTATGTTAATGTTTCGGTTGGTTAAGGCCTTGAACGACGTTTGATGAGTTCCCGAATCTTGGAACGAAATGTTTGTGAGACCCACGAGCAGTCCGTATACATTCTACGGACTGTTTGGAGTTAAATAATGTGATGAATGGTTCCATAAATCATGTATTGGTTTGATAGGAGCGAGGAGTAATTCGAAATACGGGTTCACAAAGTGACGATGATTTGTGTTTGATAAGACGATGCGAGGTTTCTTTGTTCTGAAAGCCGATATTACAAAAAATATAATTTGTGAAAGTAACCGGTTTGGTCGAGTAATTCAAATCAGATTGCTTGTGTTTGATCGATAGCCGTAGGCTAATTTTGATGTTTGAGATGATAATTACATAACATGATTATTGTGATTTAATTTTTATGTGAATATATTCATGTATATATTTGCATGTGAATTAAACTTGTATTGGAATTAAAACTGTCATTTCCGTATACCTTTGGAACATCCTAGGATTATAGGAGTAAGTGCATGAGTTGAGTCTAGAGAAAATGGTTCGGAGGGTTGTCTAAAAATGTTAATTATCGGAGGGTAGTCCAAATTAAAAATATCAATCGTCGGAGCGGCCCAATTGATATTCATCGGAGGGTAGTCCACAAATAAATAATATATCAATCGTCGGAGTGGCCCAATTGATATATACACATCGGAGGGTTGCCCACAAACTAACAAAACTATAATTCTCATACGAGGAACTGGCGAGTGTGAGGGTCGGTGAGGACCCGGGGTTACGAGGTTGGTCATGTAGACATTCAAGTAGGATCATGCATTTGCTTGAGATGTGCGTTTATTTTTGGAGCATTTACTGCTTGCACTTGGGTGGAGAGTGGCCGGCAGGCGAGTTCCACTGCGACGATGGCTCACCGCGTCGTGGGATTTATTATTTCGGGTACGGGAGCGCACGGGGGGCGCTCATCATAGAGGTACGCTTTTAGAAGAAAGCCGAGTTGTGGCTTGATTTTGTGATGTACTACATGTATTAAATTTTAGATTTTAATATATATTTGTATAAGTAAATTTGAACTCTTAGAACTATTGGATATAGTTGGATTCATAGTTGGTATGTATTTATGAGATGCATTTATGGGCCCCAGTGGCGTTTACTCATGTTGTAATTATATTGGACTGCTTGGAACAGGTTTCATGCAGGTGATGTATTTGGGTAGAGCTCCATGTACAAGGAGATACGCGGTTGTCACGAAGTGGCGTCGGGTAACGACAACCACCTTGTATTCCATGAGGTTGTGGGTGAATCACGGACCCCCGGGTTTGGGGCGTCACATTATTACACAATTCTTTTTGCGTTTTAGGGTGTAATGTTGAGGGTTCGACTTCACCAAAGTCCGTGTAACGGGGATTAACCGACGACTCCTAACCATTGAAGGTTTAGGGCATCAAGCCATGAGGATCTTTCGACCATAAACTCTATAGGTTTCACCGGACTAGAATGATTTGAGCCTCCCGGCACCTCTGACTTCGCTAAACTCCACACATCCACCCATGTAGCGAACACTAAGTCGGCGACTCCCAATCAGTGAAGGTTTAGGGCACCGGGCTTTAAAGGATTTCACCATATACCCCTCGGACCGTGCTCGGGTTTGTTCGTGCCACAGTAGGGTGATCCAGAATCAACAAAATTTATATCCTAAGTTCCTCCTACTGCCGTAGTCAAGCTACTGCAGTATAGTGGTATAGGGTCGAACACAGGGATGGGTTTTCTTCGTACAAATGATTTAAGTGAAGTCAAAAATGGTGAATTTTGTTTGGATTTTAAGGTGGTGATAAAAACAGGGGTTGGTGGTTTGCAAACTGAAAATAAAATGAAATAAAATATAAAAAGAACTCCTTAAGACAGTGGGCCCACTTGGGTTTAAGGTCCAAAGGCTAACAGAGGTCCAGGTTCATTCCTCGCGTTGGGGAGGATGACATATAGTCATCTCCCAAACTGGATCTTCATTTAACTTTAAAGACTAAACCCTAATAATTTTCCTTTTGATAGAAAGCATTTATTTAACATTTATGGTTCCTTGAGTGAAAATCTATCTTGACTCATCCTACAATGATTCGTAAAGGGCAACTAATGAATCTCAATGGATCTAAAAATAAGCATCCAGGCCACTGGAGTACAAGTATTGATCCAAGAGGATGCATACGGTGAAAATATGCCCCTTAGCCTACCTCCGGTGGCTCGTAAGAGCAACTAATGGATATCCCGGTGTATCTAAAGCTAAGAATACCTTTGAACCTAAAAGCTTGCCAAGTATTGGCAAAAGAAAGTACATCAAAAAGCTTTAAACCTAGAGTTGAAAATTTAGGAACCAAAATGTCAAAACTTGCTGCGTGAAAAACAGGGGAACCACCAGCAGCCTTCAGATCCTATACCCATCAACCTTGTACTTCAAGGAGGAAATGGTTTTAGCCGCACATCCTCTAAGTTGTCATCCTTGGAGGGTGTTTGGCAACCAAGAAAGTGAGAGAAAGAGGAGAGAGAAGAGAGAAAATGGGGAAGCGAAAAAACGGGGGCAGTAAATTTCCTTCCAAAAACTAAAACTTAGGTCAACAGTGTTTTACAATGGCTTATGTAGCCTTACAAACATGTGAAATGAAAAAAGTCGTTTGGATAAAAAAAAAAAACAAAAGCGAAATTTTAAGCTGTGCCGTTGATTTTTTTTTTTTTTTTTTTTTTTTTTTTTCGCTATCATAGAAAAAATTCTCTATGATAGCGAAAATTCGCTATCATAGCGAAAAAAACAGGCATAGTGACAATTTCAATTTTCGCTATGCACGATATTACCAACTATGATAGCGAAAGATTTGCTATGATCGCCAATTTGGGCTGATGCAGGTAGCTCTTGTTCCATTGGCTGCGTTCCCACGACTCCCTCACGCTACTCGTCGATTCATGTATTTTTGCTTTCTTTTCCTTTTCGATCTTTATTTCTTATGATTTTTTGATGCGTAAGGCTATGTCCAGACCGAATTCTTCATGCTTGGAATGACTCGACAAACTTGGCATTAAAAGCTTGCAAAAACTGCAAAATTAGCCACAAAATATGATCAGTAGTACCATAGGGACCCGAACATGTCAATTGGGTTAATTATAACAATTAGTACACAAAATGTGCTCAAAACCTATTAAAAATAGGGTTCAAAATAGCACTTTTTGGGCACTAATCAGGGTTTCAAGGCAAAGCAATGCGATTCTATTCTTTTCTTTTCTTTTCACTTCTTCTTTTTCTCTTCTTTTATTTTGGAAGACACATTGGTCTTCTGCATGAAGTGTAACCTATTGAGGAGTAAAAGCGACATTAGGTAAGGGTTTGTGATGAGTGCCTAAAACGGCTGTCTTACACTCAGCGTCGGTTCGTCATTTTCACATTTATTTTATAATTTGATAGTTTTTGTGGCTAGATCCCTGATTTTGTATATGCGGTGTGGTTCACCGGGTTCGATGGAGCGAAAATAACAACTTTTGGAAGCAGTTTTTGGAACAATGAGGAGCAGGCGAGGAAGTGACTGTCATGTCGCAACGTCGCCACGTCGCGACGTCGGGTCAACAATGCTGAAGTCAACGACGTCCCCACGTCGCGACGTCCTCACGTCGCGACGTCCTGCAATCAGCGACGTCGGCTCGAAAATCACCTCGTCATTTAAAGAATGCTGAATGGCTCGAGAAGTCGGGGTGTCGGGAGCGTGCGACGGAGGCACGGGTTTCGAGAAGCGGTGACCTTGACTTCGAGGAAGTGCCGGGAGTGTAGCAGCTTTTCATTTTTCGGATATTTCAGGTTTTAGAACAATGTTTTCTTTATTAAACAGTTTCATCTTTTCTTCCATTATGTTCTAGATCTCTTTCTAGGGTTACATCAAACCCTGTCATGTACAATGGATTAAAGTTTGATCTTTCATGTTATTCAATTGTTATTAATTTGTCACATCTACTCTATACCTGCATTTCAATTATATGTTAATGTTTGGCCAATGTTAGCATAATCATAACGGAAGTCAGAGATTCGAGAGATTAGGGGTATTCGGGGATGCAGGTAGAGTAACCTTTGCCCGATCGGTTAATAGAGATATTCGAACCCTAAAGGTGGCATTTGAGGTTCAGAACATTTAAGCATTTCGAATCTGAGTCGAGATAAGAGATATACCGATTCTATTCACGAGATAGGCGGATATACCTCGAGAGGATATCCTAAGTAGGCAGATCATCGCCATTGACATATTACAAATATATTGAATAACGTACCTTTAGAAGGTAATCCATTGAGCGTGATAGGGAGAGATTTAACCCTAAAAGCCAACACCATTAATTCACTAGAATCAATAAGCTTAGTTGGGATTTCCTTACTTAAATTTTACCCTAGAGATCAATTATTCGAGATATTATCTAAAAAGCGAACCTCTGTAGTCAATTCACCTTTCCTGTGGATCGATATCCGTGCATTAAGTACACTATATTGCAGAGACTCTGGCGTGCACTTGCGCGCACATAGGCATTCATTATACACACCGCGTTTTCGGCCTGTCAAGTTTTTGGCGCCGTTGCCGGGGACAGGTTTAAATTGATATAGAGAAGTGAGCACATAGATAGTGATGCAGATTTTCTTACTTTGTTATTTTTACAGAATTGCTGGTAATTGGGTTTGTTAGTTTTTGTGTGTTATTGCGGTCTGGGTTTCGAGTGAGTACATGCGACCATCAGATAATCCCAGCACGTGTGATCCTGAGCCGGAAGACTACGCCTGAGATTCTTGTAGAGCAGAGAGAGCGAACTGATTAGAACTTCAATAGTCATGGAAAACACTGAAGAACAAGATTTTGGCGTTGAACAAACTGAACCACAGAGAAGCAGAAATAGGAATCAAGCGCCCAGGCCATTTATACAGCCAGACGATCCTTACATGCTATTAGATGAGTTTGTTTTACCACCAGCAGTTGTTCGAGACGAGCGTCAGACGGTACCGATTCAAGCAAACAATTTCGAATTGAAGTCGATCCACGTACGGATCTTGAACATCTTGTTCTGGACTACCCATGAGAATCAGGCATGCATTGACTAACTTCCTCCCGAGTTTGTGATACCATTCGCTCTAGCAGATTCTTGAAGCCTAAGATTACGGTTATTCCCACTTTCACTCGGGGATAGAGCCAAACATTGGCTAACCAGTCAGCCACCAGACTCCATTACTACATGGAACGAGTTGGTACAAAAGTTTCTGACCAAGTTCTTTCCACCTTCGAAGATTGCTGGCCCGGTGCGAGAAATCAATGCGTTTGGTCGACTAGGGGAGAACGCGAGAGGCATGGGGTGAGGTTCCATGAATTATTGGAAGTGTCCTCACCCACTTAGGCTAACGGATGGATGATCCACAACTTCTACAATGGTCTGGCTAGCCCGAGCGATGATAGATGCCTCGTTTGGAGGATCCTTGATGAAGAACCGGACGGGCGTATGAGATGTTGGAAGATGCTGCGACCAGCTGTCGGTGGCCTAGAGAGAGGCTACACCGGTAAACACGGTGGGTGGCACAGGATAATGAGGTCCTCAACAATCCTAGTGAATCATGTGGCACGGTGACTAAGCGAGTTAAATAGACGAGGGGAACGGCCCATGCTATACGGACCACTCCATAGGAGTTGTGTGGTCACGTGGAGGAACTGACATAGTAGTGTACAATGTCGCTCGGGGAAACCTACGAGTGGAGGCGAAGCCCGGTACGTGTCGAGGTTTAATCGAGTCAATCAATGACAAGGGCTAGTATGGGAGTAACAACTACGGAATCGAGAATCGGGACAATTTGGCATAACAATCGGAACCCGGAATAATAAAAACAATCAAGGGTATGGATGGCGTAATAACGAGGAATAATATGCCATCAAAGCAGGAAGCTAATGAACCACCCCCTAAGAAGCGGATTTAAATGACGCTTGCACGAGATGTTAACTTCCCTCTGCCTTTATGAATGAAACTAAAGCAAATATGCGCCTTGACGACCAATTGAGCAATCAGCTGCCGCGATTAAGAAATTTAGAGATTCAAATGGGGCAAATATGGCCCAATCTGGCGAAGCGGCCGGGATCATTGCCAAGCAATTACGAGGTAAACCCTAGAGGAGAAGGGGAAAAAGTCTTTGCAAGGCCATCACTCAAGAAGTGGAAAAGAGTTGGGAAATCTCTCGAGACTATGACTAAGCGGTAAGAGAATTGAAAATTAAGGAGCAAGACCAAAGTATCCCACGACCGACCGGATGAAAAATGAGCAACCACGCGAGATGTGAGGTAGGCCAAGGATAATAAAGCGAGGGGACAGCCCAGAAGCAGGACAAAACGAGAAGAACCTATCATACCAATCCCGTACCCGCAGAGGTTGAAGAAAGGTAAATTGGAGAAGCAGTTCGCAAAGTTTCTTGACATCTTCAAGAAACTGCATATTAATATACCATTTTTGGAAGCATTAGAGAATATGCCAAGTTATGTGAAATTCATGAAAAGATCTTGGCAAGTAAGGAAAAAAGTGGAAGAGTATGGGACCATTGCCTTAAGCGAGGAATGCGGTGCCATCCTACGAAAGAAGCTTCCCAGAAACTACAAGGTCAGGAGTAAATTTGCTATACCGTTCTCTATAGGGAATCGAGTATCGGGAAAAGCCTTATGTGACTTAGGAGCGAGCATCAACGATGCCACTCGATGTTTAAAAGGCTAAAGTTGGGAGAAGCAAATCAACCACAATCAGTCTCTACAACTTGCGGATAGGTCATAAAGCACCCTCGAGGTATAGTCGAAAATATTAGCTCGTAAAAGTTGGTAAATTCGTCCTTCGAGACTTTATCATTCGGACATGGAAGAAGGCGACTCGGTCCCATCATACTTAGTAGACCTTTCTAGCCACGGGAAAAGCTCAAATTAATGTGTGCAAGAAGGTGAACTCAAACTAAGAGTCGAGAGACGAGATCACTTTCCATGTTTTCCAACCAGAAGCGCAGACTGACGATCCATATGAAGAGATATCTCGGAGACTTGATTTTGCTGAGAGATTGTGCGAGGCGATGAAAAATTTCAGGATAAGCGAAAGCATTGCCGCGAGAAGACAAGCGAGAAGACGGGGCGTATGCGAAGAGTATTTCATCCACCTTGAGCATTGGGTGTGAAAGGCCAGCTATGGGATGCGCATAAGCATTTCTCGGTTTATCCTAAGTGTCTTGCACATTGAGATTCAGGGTCGTCGAGCTAACGACATTAAACATAGCGCTTCTTGGGAGGCAACCCAAGTGTTCTAAAACTTTGTTTTTAAGTTTTCAGTTCTATTGTTGTTTCAACAATTTTTTGATTTCGTGTATCCATGATCGGTGTTTACCTTGTTGGTTTTAATTTCGGGAGCGGAAGTGTAGGTACGAGGCTTTACAGCAGTGTTCAAAGTCCGAGAAGTTTACAAAGTGGAGAGTTCTCGAAAATTGGGGGTGTTAGTATATAAAATACTCTTGGGCGACCTTCTGCGCCCGCGTGCGACGTGAGTTTCGCGTCAGCGGCGTCCGATTTTTGAAGCTCTACGCATGCGTCGCGGCGTGAAATTTCATCTCTCTACCGCCCGCGTCGTGTGGATTTCTCCGCGTCAGCGGCGTCATTTAACACTCTTACGTCGTCGCGACGTCAAATTGTAAAGCCCTACGTCGCGTCGCTGGCGTGATAAACTACGTCAGCGATTAGTTAAATATACTCTGTCGCGTCCGCGACGTGAGACACCACGTCGCGACGTCGCTTGGTTATACTCTCTGTCACGTCGCGACGTGTAGCCCAAGAATGATTCATTTTGCTCCTCCACCTGAACCACCTCTCTTCTGAAACCCTAGCTCCCTCGCGCACCGTTCGTGCCCAACCTTGCCGGGCTCAGTTCGATCTTTGGTCGGAGACACTCACCTTTCGCCGACCCTTTGTAAGTCACCCTCTTTGGCCAGTTTTGGGTCATAGTGGCATTCCCACCACTGTGTGCCCGATTCTAGCTTGGGTACAGTAGTCTAGGGTTCATTTGTGCGTTTTGTGTAGTCTAGAGGTCTTTTAGGAATTCATTTCGGGTTAGCTAGGTTCCTTAGGGTCTTTGAGTCGCATTTAGGCTTTGTTGAGTCATTATGTAGTTATTTAGTTGATATTTCTTTTTTGTTTGTGGTGCACATTAGGTGTTCGAGTTTTTGTCTAGGTTAGTATGTCTGGCAAGAGGCGAGTTGCACATAGCGGAGTCGACGGGGAGGGACCCGACTCCCACGTCGTGCCTCGCGGTTTGTAAATCACGAGTCTCACGCCCGATGTTGCTACCATTTGCAAATTATTTCGTTCATTAAGGAGAAGGGGTTTCACCACCCCGATGACTTCTTCCGCAAGACAATTACGGCTAAGGGATGGCGTGCCTTGTGCGACCACCTCGTCCGGTAGCGGTGAGTGCGATTCTGCGGGATTACAAGCCAATCTCGCGTCCCATGATACCGAAGAGAGTCGGTGCGGGGCGTGGTCGACTTAGTCTTGGTCGATCAATAGACAATACCGGTCCTAGAGCATGTCCCTTCGGGGCCGTTCGATCGGCTCCGCTGAAACTTCCCCCGACTACCTTGAGATTATGCGCGTGACCAATGGTAAGGAATTGAATGGAGAATCGATAGTCGCGGGTCATGCGATTGATTTGAGCCCGAGCATTTGGCGCCGTCCGAGATCGGCACCATTTCATCAAAGCCGGCGTCTCATCGACGACGAATGTGTGTGGTGGCTTGCCCGGTGAGCCGTGCTCTTCACGCCATCTTACGAGGAGCATACCTTTGATGTTGGGCAAGTTGCTCGAGGGATGCCATCTCCACTGCCGGGATGCGAAAATGAACAGGACACCCCTTCTGATATTTGGCTTGTGCGGAAACAAAAGCGAAGTTATATGAATGACAACGACACTTGGCTCCATCAATAAAGCCATATCTGTCCGCGAGACACACGCAGGTGTCCATGACGCTGAGGGCCTCTGATTCGGGTCACGAGCCCTCGGAGCTGAAAGCGAGAGCTTTATGAGTATCGGGCTCGTTATGGATCCCCGGGCGATCAGAGACCTTAGCGGTCCTCGTCAGCCACCTCCACCACCCATCTCACCCACCTCCATACCTCCCCCGGCAGCCCCAGTGACCGCTCATCCCTAGTCCTTCACCAGATCTTGAGGACCCGGTGCTCGCACTCAGCGGCGTTTGGCGCCGGGATGAGACCGGGAGCGCAGGAGTCCTCTCGTTACCCGAGACATGGGCGTTGCGTCTTTGATATGCGGACGATTCGGCCAATCAGGCCATCATTCTGGCTGACAGCGGTCTGTGCGAGGCCCGGCTCGCCCCGGCTCTTGGCTTTTCACCAGCCTCCACCACCTCCACCGCAGTGATATTCAGGGGAGTTTCCTTACCCTCTATGTTTTTATCTTGCCAGTGGGGACACTGGATATTTTGTTTGGGGGGAGGGATTTGGTGATCGGGTACTATGTTTTGTGTTTTGTTTATTGTGTTTTGGTTTTAGTAGTGTGTAGTATTTTTAGTGTGTTCCGCATATTAGTGTGTTTGTTTCGAGTTTATTTTATCGCACTTTCATGTTCATGAGTCATGTGTTACTTGTTTGATTATATTTTAGGACATTCTTGCATGTAGTAATTGCATACATGTGTGCCATGTTGAAAATTGAGGATCAATTTTGGATTGAGTTCACTATAAACTTGTTCAAATGCATATTTGCTTGATGCTCGGTAATTAGGTTGAATAGTTAAAAGGGGTTAGTGAATCAATTCCGGGTAGTCAAGAAACCAGTTCTCAAAAACCCTATCACACTCACACACTAGTGACTTTCAGAGTATGCATAAGTGTCGAACCAACTACTAAAGTTCGATCAACCTAGGGAGATTCGAACCATTTGAGTGATAGGACACCTAATCAAAAGAGGATTGCCATCAAGCCCCAGCCAAAAATACAAAAACAATAGAAAAAGAAAAAAGAAATATGACAAAAATAGGTATGCATGAGAATAAGCGGGATCATCCAATCGGAATGCAGGGCACGATCACGAGGGCCTATAAAGCCTAGTACTTACTGAGCCAGGCGGCCGGGAGTCGTGACTTCAACGCCGCTACATGGGACGGGTAGTCATTCCACGCAACTGGGGCCATCGAGTTTGGTTAGTGTTAGAAGTGGTTGAAGGGAGATTTAATGCTGGTGCCCTTAACCAGCGGTGGGAGTCACCAATGGATTCAGCTACGAGAACTATGGCTAAAACTTCTTGGCACTAGGTCTTCCTCAAACTTTTGTTTTTTGGTACATAGGACATTTCTAGGTATGTGGACATAAATAAATGGGTGCGTTCCTATCCTTGTCTAGTTCGCTTCTTCCTAATAGGTGGGTTGAGCTTAAGTTTGGGGGTATCGGAACCTAGGCATATTCTGGAGGCCATTCACTATAAGCACATAGGGGATTTTGGGAAAGGCTATTGAACACCATGGGATTTGATGCACTAGTCAGTTTCACCTATCTCAATCGAATTTACCGAAAGTCAAATATCTGTATGCATTCACTGAACATCGAGCAAAACAGTGGGTATGTGAGTCAGTCCAAATTGATCCCCTATTTTTCAGCATGTGCATCACTGTCTTAGTGTTAGTTACATTATGTCGGGTGTGTGTGTCCTGTCTAGAGTCAGTTCTTGCTTGAGGACAAGCAAGAAACTAAGTTTGGGGGTGTGATGAGTGCTTAAAACACTGTCTTACACTTTCAGCGTCGGTTCATCATTTTCACATTTATTTTATAATAATTTGATAGTTTTTGTGGCTATATCCACGATTTTGTATGCGGTGTGATTTACGGGTTCGATGGAAGCGAAAGAACAACTTTTGGAAGCAGTTTTTGGAACAATGAGGAGCAGGCGAGGAAGTGGCGCATCGCGTCGCGATGTGCCCGCGTCAGTAACGTCGGATTGTATCTTTGAAGTCAGCGTCCCCACGTCGCGGCGTCTCACGTCGCGGCGTCCTGCATCGACTCGAAAATCTTGCACCTCATCACATTTAAAACCACGAATGGCTCGGGAATCGAGGTGTCGGGAGGCGTGCGAGCGGAGGCCGCAGTTCGAGGAGCGGTATTGCTTGACTTCGAGTGCGGGAGTATAGCGGCTTTTCATTTTTCGGATATTTTCAGATTTTAGAACAATGTTTTCTTTATTAAACAGTTTCATCTTTTCTTCCATTATGTTCTAGATCTCTTTCTAGGGTTTGTCATGTACAATGGATTAAAGTTTGATATTTCATGTTATTCAGTTGTTATTAATTTGTCACATCTACTCTATACCTGCATTTCAATTATATGTTAATGTTTGGCCAATGTTAGCATATGTCCTTTGGAGATAGAGATTCGAGATGAGGGTATTCGAGGGATACGGAGTAGAGTAGCCTTTAGCGATTCGGTTAATAGAGATATTCCGAACCTGAAGGTGGCATCTGGGGTTAGAACATTTAAGCATTTCGAATCTGGGAGTCGAGATGAGAGATATACCGATTCTATTCCGCGAGACAGAATCTGCTCACCTCGAGAGTATCTCGTAGAGCAAGATCATCTCGCCATTGACGAACCTGTTGGATACGGTGCCTTCCCAGAAAGGTAATCCATTGAGCGCGTGATAGGGAAGATTTAACCCTAGGCGCCAACACCATTAATTCACTAAGAATCAATAGCAGTTGAAGTTTCCTTACTTAAATTTTACCACAGAATCAATTATTGGATATTGTCAGCGAGAACCTGTAGTCAATTCACCTTTCCCTGTGGATCGATATCCGTACATTAAGTACACTATATTACTTGGGGCTACGCGTTCACTTGCGCACATAGGCATTCATTATACACACCGCGTTTTTCGGCCTGTCAGTTTGCATCATAAGAGGGGGTTTGGTGCTGATTCTTAGCCTATCATTGGGACCTAACGTGCTCAGTGTGTGGCTAGCTAAAGGTGGAAGAGACAGGCTAAATACAACAAGAAGGTGACTAGTCATCCACTTAACTCGGCATAGAACCCTTCTAACGACGACACCATTAGGAAAGGCTTAAGCTCAACAAATTGCAAGGCTAAACATTATGCACAAAAAAAAGTTAATTAAAAAAAAAAAAAATTTGTGGGCACAAAAATAGAAAATGCAAATACTTCTATAAAGCTTTTAATATAACCAAAAGGGCTAGTACAAGCTTATCATAGCTGAACACTATAAACAACTGCCTACTATTGGCTAATACATACAAACAAAACAGTCCCATACAAGACAAGTAGGCAGTTGATAAAACTAAAACAACACAAGTATGAACAAAACCAAACATAAGTACTGCTATAAATGCCACTTTCGACACTAGCTCTCCCCCCCAACCAAAGTATCACTGTGTCCTCACGGGTTAGGGATAGGAAAGCTAGAGAAGGAGAATCACCTTCCACCCTCACTACATTGACGGGTGTAGATCTGAGTGGATCAGGAAACTCTTGTAGTGGCCGAGCACATCAATGAAATTTGTTGAAGCGTCTATTGAGGTTGGTCATGAGTAGTGAAATTTGTATAGGCCCTGTCACTCTAACTGGTGGGAGACCAAGGTGGCTCTGTATATGTAGAAGAATATCTTGATTCTGCGTGAGAGTGACCTTAGCCCGAGCAATCAGCTCAGTCAATGCTGTCTGAGAAGCCGCTAAAGATGCAGTAGTAGTAGCAAGTGCGTGGACAACATCCATAACAGTTGATAAATCCCTATAAGTGACAGGGATGTGCTCAGATGGCTGCTGTGATGTGGAGGATGGGCCTGCAGTCTCAGGAGGAGCTGGGGTGCCGGAGCGAGCGGAGGGGATGCATGCGGGGCCCGTCGAGGCTGCTCACCCCTAGGCAGGTCCTCTGCATAATCATCCACGACCTCCTCCTGCTGGTGTAGAAGAAAGGAGAGTGGCATAAATAGAGTCCGATCCAGGGATAAAATCACCGGACAACTCTGCCGATGCTCTATACGTGGCTCCTCTGGGAACCCAAGGTGCTTTAAGACGTGGCATAGCAACCTCGGCATCAATAATGGAATAGCCTCTGCCCGAGCCAGGTCCTTACGGTGGACCTTCTCCTTGAAGTGTAGAAATGCTATCATGACAAGCTCTGCCGGATTGAACCAAAACCCCTCGGATATCCGGTATAGAGCCTTAAGAATAGCTCTTCTACGCTGTAAATAATGCTGAAGTGGGAACAGATTGGACAGAAGTATGTGGTCCGTGAGGAGCATCTGCCGGCGAAAAAGTATAGATCTGGCTACGGTATCTCTCTCTCGAGAGCGAATCATCTCTCTAGGCGATGGCTAAGGCCACTGCCGATAATCTGTGGAGTTTGCCATAACTACTGGCAGACCTAAAGCAACGGTGATATCTGTAGCTCGTAGAATCCCAAGACAACCATCTATACTGAACCGAAGCTACATTTGATCGGACACTCCCTGGGATGTCATAGAATGATAAAACTCAAGAACCCGCATTTAGAAAAGCGCCTTGGAGACATAAGCGGCGGGAGTGAATACCTCTGGACGATACTTATCGAATCTCGAGACCGCGGGTCCCTTTGCCGGTCTTTGGTATATCATAGTGGGACTCTCAGTGAAAGTCCTTGGCGACAATTCATGTTCCGGGTATCGGATCCTGGCTAAACGTGAACGCCTAATCCTCGAGAGGCTGAGGATAGCGAGAGGCGATGAACTACGAGAGCGGTTGGAGGAGCGAGGCTCGGGCCTAGAAAGTGAATACTCCCCCAGGCTAGATGTCCCGGGCCGCTTGGAGGCGGGGCCCTCCCGGGGTAGTTCTTGGTCTACGAGGAAGGGGGGGGGGGGGGGGAGGTCAGCTCTACGAGGACTATCCTAGAATAGAAGCGGATCTTGGACTCTACATCACTTAGCTGCATCGAGAGTCAATACAGAGGGTGCCTGCGTATCTGGCCCGGGAGGTGGCTAGGCGACCCTTTGGATGTGCGGCATGTACATCTCACAGCCGAAGTCTTGGACTGACCCTTGGGCCTGGATTGATGCCCCCCACGGGTTCGAACCATGGTTGGAGGCTTGGGTGTGCGGGAGGAGCGGACGACATAAGCGACTCAGTCGTGCGGCTCAGGCAAAGTGTAGGGGCGGCTCAGGGCAAAAATGCAGGGCGAGGTAAGGGACGGCTAGGCGACTCCTGGCGCGTGTGACTCCCGGGGTTGCGGGGTGAAGCCCAGGGAGAGCGAGGAGGTCTTTGGGATGGCTGTCGAGTGTCACGGGGAGGAGTCACGGGGGGTGGGGCTGGAGCGGCTCACGGCAGGGGAGAGGTCTGTGATTGAGAATGAGGGGAGTGGCCCCTTTTTAATGGCTTCAAGGCAAGGCGAGGACCCTTGGCACCCGAAGAGGCTGCGAGGGGGGGGTTCGGGGTCGCTATTGGGCGAAATTTTTCTCTGTGGAGAGAAAATTACCTTTACACCAACACATTGTCTTGCAAAACAAATACAAAAATAAAATAAATAAAATAAAATAAAATAAAAAACATTCAGTTAAATATATTAAAGAGGATTTTAAATAAAAACTAAGCTATACTAAAAATGTTAAAAATAAAATAAGAAAAAAATAATAATAAATTAAAAATTGACCAAAAAGAAAACCAAAATTTTGAGCGCTGCGGTTTGGTCTACGTGGAGACTCTGGAAACCAACTCGATGGTACGGAATGTCGGTCGAGGAGGATCGGGAGGGGAAATCTCCTCGTCTTACGCGAGAATGGCTAACCTTGACATATGGCCAGGCTTGTTTCCATTAACCTTGAATATTTTATTGTCTTTCGGCTTGAGAAGGTCAACTTAACCATTCAAAAATGCTTGGTGGATGATAAATGGGCCTGTCCATCTCGATTTGAGCTTGCCCGAAAATAGATGGAGTTTGGAATCATACAGGAGGACTTGATCCCCCTGATTGAAGGTTTTCTGGGTTATGAGCTGATCATGCCACTTCTTCTGCCTATCCTTTGCAATTTTGGAATTGAAGTAGGCGTCGTTTCTCAGCTCTTCTAACTCGTCAATCTCAATCATTCTTTTTAGGCCTGCTCGGTTCATATCCATATTCAAATTTCGTATTACCCACCACGCCTTGTATTCTATTTCAACTGGTAAATGGAAAGCCTTGCCATAAACTAAGCGATATGGGGACATACCGAGAATGGTCTTGTATGTTATTACGTATACTTACAATGAGTTTAAAGCTTCAAAGACAGTCCTTCTGCTAGAATTAACAACTTTCATCGGGATGGTCTTTATCTCTCTCTGTTAGCGAGGCTCATTGACCACTAGTTTGAGGATGATCTGGGGTGGCTACCTTGTGTAACACCATATTTGGATAAGAGAGGTTCTCAAATGGTTTGTTACAAAAGTGAGAACCTCCATCACTAATAATTGCTTTGGGAACCCCGAATCTAGAGAAAATGTTCTCCTTCAGGAATTTAAGCCTTTGTGGTCGGTTGCTCTGCTGAGAAACAGCTAACCGACCAGCTTGGACAGTCCACCCCTACAAGGATGTAAGCATAGCCAAAGAGTAGGAAATGGTCCTATGAAGTCAATGCCCCATACATCAAACAATTCAACTACCAAAATGGGGTTAAAGGGCATCATGTGACGATGGTAAATCTTTCCTAGTCCTTGGCCCTTATCACACTGCCTGCACATGGTGTAGGCATCTTTAAATAATGATGGCCAATAAAAGCCCGAATGCAGCACTTTCATAGGTACATTTTACGTAATGAAATGCCATCCACACGCCTTCAATCGCTTGGCAATGGCAGGAATTCTGTTCTTCTTCCGGCACACATTTTAATATTATCGATCAGCATAATACTTGAACCATCTGACTCCTCAATGGTATGAATGAACCCTTGCATAGAATAACCTCTTGTCTTGTATTTGTCCACTCCTTGCATTAACTATCTTGTTGCAAAAATTGGCAATGTGAGCTATACCATGGTCTTCACGATCCTTTGTCGATAGAGACTCCTCAGGAAATTAATCAAATATATAGATTATGGGTGACTGTGTGCTATAGTTAATCTGGAGAGATGATCGCAGGCGCTTGTCATGCACCCTTTTTATCTCTAATCGGGATGTTTTGAACTCTTGTATAATAGAACCCATCGATAAGTAGGAGCCTTGAATTATGTTTTGTGAGAAGATATTTCAATGCTGAATGATCTGCGAAGATTACAATATTTGACCCAATCAAATAAGATCGGAACTTATCTAAAGCATATACCACTACTAGCAATTCTTTCTCCATAGTAATGTAGCTTCTCGAAGGCTTCATTTAACGTTTGCTACTTATAATACATACGACTTTCCTCTACTCTGTCAGAAATAGCTCAAGCCAATGAGTCCTGCATCGCACATTACCTCAAAAAGCAAGTGCCATCAGGGGCTCTCATAATGGGTGTTGTAGTCAAATATGCCTTAAACTCTGAACTTTTATTTGGCGTCTGCATCCCGTTCAAACTTGCATCTTTTTCAAGGAGCTTGTAAAGCGGCTTTGCAATTTCGAGAATCTCGAATGAACCTACTTGATAGAAGCACCGCATGTCCAAGAGCCCATTTGCCTTTGTCTTCATGTTAGTAAAAGATACTTCAATTTGAGATCAATTCTACCTTGGCCTTATACTTCAATTCCTACGAGAAATGATGTGCCCCGACACTATGCCTGATTTACCATAAAATGGCATTTTTCTAGTTTAGTACTAGGTTCTTTCAATCATAAGTGAGAGGAGACAGGTTTCCAAATAGACAAGGCATTCGTGGAAGCTTTCCCCATAAGCTGTGCTGTATCCATATAAACAACCATGTCGGCTCCACCCTTATCCTAAAAATCATGACGAGCAATGAAAAGTGGTCGAGGCATTGCATAGGCAGGAAAGGGCATCCTCCTATAGGCATATGTACCAAAAGGGTAAGTGAAAGTGGTCTTGTCCTCATCATCTGCAGCGATCTCTATATGGAAATAGCAGGAATACACATCTAGAAAGCAGTAGAAGGGTTGACCCGATACTCTCTCTAGGAGCTGGTCCATGAAGGGTAAGGGAAAGTGATCCTTTTGGGTCACCTCATTCAACCTTTTGTACTCAATACACACCCTCCAGCCTGTAGTAAGTCGAGTGGGCATTTCCTCCCCTTTCTCATTGAGCACCGTAGTGACCCCTGATTTATTGGGTACTACTTGGGTTGGACTCACCCATGAGCTATCGGATATGGGGTATGATCACCCAGAAGCTTGTGTGTTTCAACACTCCCTACGTACACCCTCTTGCATATCAGTTCAATCTCCTCTGTGGTTTTGGCAGCACTAGTTCATCTTCTAAGTAGATATGATGGTTGCATCTTCGGGTGATGCCTTCAGTCGGAATCCTTCATCCGATCGCTTTTAACATTCATGTGGAGGATTTGGGTGGCCAGCTCATGCGTTTAACCGATAATCGAGGAAAAATCACTCTTGAGTTCATTATTTTCTCAAAGAATGCATATTTCAATAATTCATGGTGGGGTTTCAGATCTAACAGGTTGAGGACCACATTCCTCACTTCCGATAAGTAGAGATAACACTTTATTTTTCTCCTCCATGATATCTGATAGGCTCACTTCACGAAGCTCTGTTGGTCTTCATTCACGGCTAGCTAACTCTGCTTAATACATCTTACTGGCTTGGCTGTTGCTTGTTCTTCAAGGATGGCCTCTATCGCACATACCTCTTGATTAGTGCCCAAAAAGTGCTATTTTGAACCTATTTTAATATCAGGTTTTGAGGCGCACACAGTAGCCTAATGTTATGAGTAACAATTTACATATTAAGGTCCTATTATTCTAATGATCACATTTTGGCAAATTTGCAGTTTTGCGAGCTAATCACGCCAACATTGTTGAGTCGATCAAAATATGAAGAATTAAAGTCAAACTCCAGCATCATAGGTCGAGGAGACCTAGAAGGAAAGAAGAGAAGAAAAGTGAAGAAAAATGAAGCAGGAAGAAAATGGAAGAGAAGCAGCAGGAACAGTGGCCAATGGAACAGTAGCCGCAGGAGAAACTGGACTTTTCGCTAGGCTAGCGAAAATTCACTGTGGATAGCGAAATTTCTCAATTTCGCTATCTCTTGTGAATTTAAGCTGGCCTAATGTCATATTCTAACAAAATTATGCATTTTAAGCTACTCCACAATAATTTCGCTAAGCTAGCGAAATTTCCTTCTTTCCTTGAGAGTACCCTTTGCCTAGCGAAAATTAATGATTTCGCTATCTCTTGGTGATTTCTCTACCTAGAGAAAATTTTGAGCCTTAGCGAAATCCAGCGCCTTGTCATGCTTTGTAATTAATGCTGCTTAGGCTTGATTTTGGTGTATTACTCTCTTGTCCTTCTTGCTTAAAATTGTTAGGCTTCTTGTATTTTCACACATTTAGGTTGGCTATATAAGCCTGCTTAAGTTTAACCTAACTTTAATCTTTGATAGAAAATATCTCGCTGTGACTTTTCATTTTGTTTTCAGTTTTTCTCTCTTCTCCTCTCCTCTTTTCCTCTCACTCTTGGTGGCCAAAACACCCTCGGGATGACAACTTGGGGAGGATGAGCGGCTAAAAACACTTCCTCCTTCAAGTAAAAGGCTGCTGGGGTGAGAGATCTTTAGGTTCTTCAATTGGTTCCTGCTTTCATACGAGCGGGTTTTGTCATTTGGTTCCCAAATCTTCAGCTCCTAGGTTTTTAGCTTTTTGATTTACTTTCTTAGGCCAATACTTGGCAAGCTTTTAGGGTTTAGTGTATTCTTAGCTTTAGATACACTAATATCCATTAGTTGCCCTTTACGAACCACTGAGGTAGGTTAAGGGGTTAGGGTTTCAAACTGATAGTTGAATAGCATTTAATGTTATTAGTTTGGCCCAATCTCTCCATGCTTCGAGGGATACGGTGCATACTTATTTCTAGATTACCTTTGTGGTTCATTCGATAGTCTTTGAGCCTCGAAATAATATTTGAATGTTAGGGTTTTAAAGCGTAAAGGGGCCATAGATGCATGCTACTGTGTTGACTCAAATAGGAGTTGATTTTGGGTGAGGTTTGCCTAGTTAAACATAGATCAGTTATGCCTTGGACTATAGGTTGCTTGTCATACTTGCTTGAGAAATTAACAGGGGACCTCTCGGTTAACTGGGACCTTAAACTGGTATTTGATAGCGAGGAGTTCTTTTCTTATTTTTCTTCATTTATTTTCAGTTTACAAACCATCCCACTTCCACAATTTTTAACCAAACCCCAAAATCAAATTTAATTCACAGTTTGATTTCATTCAAATCATTTATGCGAAGAAAACTCATCCCACGTGTTGACCTTGGGCCGCTATCTTTGCCGTGTGACTACGGCGGTAGGAGCTTCACGGATACAAATTTTGTTGATTCCGCTCACCCTACCGTGGCACGAATCAAATGGCGCCGTTGCCGAGGATGGTGCCTAAGTGCGAATGATGACTTGATGAACACTTGTGATCCTCATCACAAGTTCTGGTGAATTTTTCCTTTTATTGTTTCATTGTCAGTTTTTTTTTTTTAGTTCATTTCACTATATATAAAAAAAAAAAAAAAAAAATTCTGCAGGACTGTTTTTGGTGTTGCCTTATTTCTACTGCAGGATTGAATTTTCAGTGGGTTTGAATTGTGGCCAATGGAAGAGGGAAGGCAATACAGTGAGTATTCAATGGAGAGTAACCCTAGGGCATATATGTGATGAGAGATTTATAGAAACCTTGCATGGAAGAGTCGACATGTGGAGGAACCTGAGTGAATATAGGTCCATGAGGGACTATAGAGACCAATGGATGAGTTCACCATATGGTAGTACTTACAACCATAGTTGGGGGAATCACACAAATTCCTCATGGGAACCAAAACCTCCACAATATGCACCTCCTGAACCTCTTTATTATGCCCCAGTTTCGGCGGCGGCAACCACGAAGCCCGTCCCTGTTGAGCAAACCATCCGAGCTTGAGCAAACAAGTGGATAATTTCATAGAAGGCAAAGAGCGTGAAAGTATCGAATGTCGGGGAAACTGACATGGTGGAGAGCTCCTTGAACAAGAGAATTGATGGACTTCAAAGTGAAATGGAGCTTAAATTGGACAACTTGCAGTGTTCAATTTTAAAGCTTGCCCAGCAGCTTGATCATGCAGAGGAAGAGAGTCAAGAGGATGAGTGCTTGACTGAAGCAATTTTGGGTGAGCAGGTTCAACTGCAACCTCAGGAGGAATTGAAAGTAGAACCAACAGAAGATCCTGAGGAACTGCAGGATGCCCCACAATTGAGTGTAATATATGGGCCATGGAAAAAAGAAGAAGAAATCCTTCCCTTGTTGAGTGAGGAAAGTAATGGGAAGGAACGGGAAAAGAGCTTGAAAAGTCAGCGACTGACTGAAAACAACCCTTTGCCATTAGCCTTCAGATGACCAGTGTATCGCCCACACTGCGGCAAAATCAAAGCCGGCGACATCTGCTCCCAAGGCTAAGTCCAGCCCATCCTTTGCGTATATGCGAACTTCAAGAGATTAGTGGCCATTGCTCAGTTTTGCGCTCATCAAAGAAAATGGCGTTTGCTCACATGTCGCATGACCTGCAGTGGATGGTTAGTTGGCGGTTCAGATTTGGAGCATCCGAACCTCGGCATTTCTTCTTGTGTTAATTTTGCAGTTTTTCGTGAAATTTTGAAGCTTGAATGGAAGATCAGGGCAATCTGGAGCAGCAGCGATTTTCGCAAGCTTAGCGAAAATTTCGCAACTATAGCGAAATTTTCGCAATTCTAGCGAAATGCCAAAATTTCGCTATAGTGCAAAATTTGCTCAAAAATTTCGCTAGCTAGCGAAATTTCGCTAATGGCCGAAATGGATGAGAAACTATGATAGTGTTTAAATTTACATGCCCAAAATAGCCAACGGTGTTCCATTTTAATTTGTTTTTATGACCAAAAAAAAAAAAATCAAAAACCGTTTGTTTTTTTTATATATATATATTATTTTTATTTCAAAAAAAAAATTTAGTTTTTTTTTATATATATTAAAAATATATATATATATATATTTTGAAAAAATAAAAAATAAAAAAATAAAAATAAAAAATAAAAATTTGTTTTTATTTTTATTTTTAGTTTCAATAATTAGTATTTTATTTGAATTTAAAAAAATTTCAAAATCAAAAAAATTTCGCTATTAGACATAGTGAATTTTCATGAGCTTAGCGAAATGCAAATTTATTAGCTAGAATTCGCTAACTAGCCAGCTGGCTAGCTAATGAATTCGCTAGTTAGCGAATTTTCGCTATGCCCCCTTGATTTGACCTCCAATTTGTTTCACTCATAACTTTTCATCGAACTCCGTTTTAAGGCGTTCTTGGTACCGTTAAACTTAGAGAATTACAGAATCCAAATATGACCAGAAAGAACATTTTGACACTTTTATGAAAGTGTAATTTAAAAATGGTGCTTCAGTCACTTTTTCTCTTTTCTTCTCTAGCTTGTTTATTTGAAACTAAGCGAGGAATTGAATAACGTGTCGATGGAAAGCTTGAGAAGTCACCTATCCATAAATGATCACATCTTATCATGGAGGTAACACTTCCTTCTCTAATTTTCCATTCCGAGCCCCATTTGGACACTTGAGATGTTTGGGTTGGGGGGAGGATTAAGCAAGAAGTGGATTTATATTTATGTTTTGTTATTATTTTGTGCAAGCCCATTTTGTGATGTTTAGTGGCTTGCTGGGTCCCTTTCTATAAAGTTGTTATACTTCTGACTTACTTTTCAAAGTCGAGGCCCGTTTTTGCAACAAAAATTTTTGTGGTTTTGCCTCACCTGTGGTTTGAAAAATTGAAGCTTTGTCCAATTCTATTGATGTTAGATTGGTTCCATGCTTAGTTGAGTGAATGATTAGTTGAATTCTTTTTGATTTCGACCTTTTTCTTCCACCTTTAGCTAACCACACACAAAGCACATTAGATTTCATTGATAGACTGAAAAACTGTGCACCCTCCTTTACTTTGCACCAACCTACCCCTAGTTTCTAGAGTGACCACCTTTAATAGGTTAAGGTTCCTTGTGGAAAAAGAAAAGAAGAAAACGAGAAAAGAAAAGAAATAGAAAAGAAAAGAATAAAAATTGCAATGCTTTGCCTTGAAACCCGAGCAGTCCGGTATATAAGCGAAAACCTTTACAAAGCCAGTGCTAAACCTTCAACGGATTTAGAAAAGTCACCGACTTAGTGCTTTCCTTCCATGGGTGGATAGGTGGGTTTGGCAAGTTGTAGGGTGCTGGAGTCTGAAATCATTCAAAGTGGGGTGAAACCACAGCCCAGAGTTTGTGGTCGAAAGATCCTTATGACTTGGTGCCCTAAGCCTTAATTGTGGTCGGGAGTCATCGGTAGATCCGTTACATGGACTTTGGTGGTCGATTCCTCAGCATTGCACCTACAACACAAAGAATTGTGGAATAAGAGGTGGGTCACGATCTAATATTTAAAGGTTGGATTGCTTTCTTCAGAGTCATTAGTAGTATCTAGGTTGGAGTGCGGATTGACGAGTTTATTATTGAGCGATAAACAAACCGCCGTTTTGAGGTGGAAGTTTCTGGTCGAGTCATCGAGAATGAAGCTCTTTTGATACTCAATTTTGTATGGCATTCATTCTCTCATGATAGTTAATGGACACGACATTGATGATTCTTACTTAGGGTTAGGCATTACTTCTTCACAACCTTTTTGAACTACAACCTTTTTGTGCACATAATTTTGTTATCTTTTTGTATGCTCTTTCTTTCTTTCTTTCATTGCTAAGGGACTAGCAATGTGTAGGTTGAAGTGTGATTAGTGCCCAAAAGTCTTATTTTGAACCACATTTTTAATAGGTTTTGGCTTGTGTACTAATTGTTGTAATTAACCCGATTTACATATTAAGGTCCCTATTATTCTAATGATCACATTTTGTGGCAAATTTTGCAGTTTTTGCGAGCTAATCACGCTAACATTGTTGAGTCGATCCAAATATGAAGAATTAAAGTCAAACTCAACATCATAGTCGAGAGACTAGAAGGAAGAAGAGAAGAAAATAGAAGAAAAAATGGCAGGAAGAAAATGAAAGAGAAGCGGCCGGGAACGGTGGCCAGTAGACGGTGGCATGGGAGAAACTGGACTTTTCGCTAGGCTAGAAAATTCAATGGATAAGCGAAATTTCTCAATTTAAGCTATCTCTTGTGGTTCGTAGCTAACCGAAAATGTCCTTATTCCTAAGCCCCGAAATTATGCATTTTAAGCTCTCACAGAATTTCGCTAAGCTAGCGAAATTTAAGCTATGCTTGAAATTGCCACTACCTAGCGAAGATTCATCAGTTCGCTATCACTTGGTGATTTAGCTACCTAAGCGAAAATTTTGAACTTATAGCGAAATCCAACGCCTTTAATCATGCTTTGTAATTAATGCCATAGAGCTTAAATTTTTGGTGTATTACTCTCTTGTCCTTTAACTTAGCCAAATTAGGCTTTCTTGTATTTTCACATTTGGGTTGGCTATATAAGCCACCTTATAAGTTTGTAACCTAACTTTAATCTTTCGAGTAAATATCTCGCGCGACTTTCATTTTCTTTCCGGTTTCTCTCTTATCTCTCCTCTTTCTCTCCACTTTCTTGGTTTGCCAAACACCTCAAGGATGACAACTTGAAGTGGCGGCTAAAACCACTTCCTTCTTGAAGTAAAAGGCTGCTTTGGGGTGAGATCTTTAGGTTCTTTGGTGGTTTGCTTTTCATCGAGGTTTTGTCATTTGGTTCCCAAATCTTCAGCTCCTAGGTTTTAGCTTTTGATTTACTTTCTTAGGTAATACTTGGCAGAAGCTTTTAGGGTTTAGTGTATTCTTAGCTTTTAGATACACTAATATCCATTAGTTGCCCTTCACAGGCCAGGGTAAGGTTAAGGGGTTAGGGTTTTTCAAAGCGATGGATTGAATAGCATTTAATGTTATTGATTTGGCCAATACTCTCCATGCTTCAGGATACAGTGCATACTTATTACTAGATGCACTGTGGTTCATTAGATGGTCTTTACGAGCCTCTTAAATAATATTTGAATGTTAGGGTTTTAAACTGTAAAGGGGCCATAGATGCATGCTACCTGTGTTGACTCAAATAGGAGTTGATTTTTGGGTGAGGTTTGCTAGTTAAACATAGATCCGGTTATGCCTTGGACTATAGGTTGCTTGTCATAACGCGAGGAAATTAACCCGAGGACCTCTCAGTTAGCCTAGGACCTTAAACCTAGTGGCTTGATACTTCAAGGAGTTCTTTTCTTATTTTTCTTCATTTTATTTTCGATTTACAAACCATCCACTTCCACATTTTAACCAAACCCCAAAATCAAATTTAATTCACCGAGTTTTGATTTCATTGAATCATTTGTCTGAAGAAAACCCGTCCACGTGATTAGACCTGAACCGCTATCTTGCGGTAGCTTGACTACGGCAGTAGGAGGAACTACGGATACAAATTTTGTTGATTCCGCTCACCCTACCGTGGCACGAATCACCTCTTCATTGTCATCCTCCTATTGGTGCATGTGCTTTTTGCTCAGATGAAAAATATTGAGCTCTAAGGTCATATTTCAAAATTAATTTTTGTCGCCCCATTCTGACAATTGATGATCGCATTGGAAGTGGCCAAAATGGCCTTCCCAGGATGATTGGAACATGGTTAGCCCCTACTGCGACCGGTTCAGTATCAAGCACTACAAAATCCACTGGGTAGTAGAATTTGTCCACTTGAATAAAAACTTCCTCAACTTTCCCCTTTGGTATTTTGATGGACCTATCTGCTAGAGACAAAGTGATAGTGCTTGGCTTAAGTTCACCTAGCCAATTTCTTTGTGTTAAATGGAAAAGACGAGTAGGTTAACACTCGCCCCAAATTTAGCAATGCCTTTTCCACAGTACTACCTATGTTCACCGAAGTGCGGGGCATCTCGGATCTTTATATAGCGGGTGTCCACACTCAATGATGGCACTCACTTGCTTTGTCAAAAAGGCCTTTTTATTCACATTAAAGCCTCTTTTCACCGTGCAAAGATCCTTCAAATTTTTTGCATACGTGGGGACTTGCTTGATCATATCGAGAAGAGGGATGTTAACCTTCACTTGTTGTAGTACTTCTAAAATTTCAGTTTGGTTAACTGAATTTTTCCTTTTCCGAAGTGCATGTGGGGAAAATAGGGGGCCTGCTTGTGTTTTGCCTCTTCCCTGCTGGTTGTTCTTCCTGCGGTGGACACATTGCTTGTAGAGACTTCTTAGTTTGGATTGGGGTGCTGGTCTCAGTTATGTACCACTTCTCAAAGTTACTACTGCCTTGACTTCATCGATTCTTACATTGGGATCACTGGCTGAGCCTATCTCATGCATTCCCCTAGGGTTTTGCTGTGCAGGAGAGGGAATTTCCTTTTCGGGACCTGCTTGTGATTAAGACAACTGGAAATGGAACTTTGCAAGTTGTCATATTTGTTAGAGATCTCATAATGCATGTTGTCTAATTTCTTGTTGAGTGAGCTCTCTACTGATTAAATTTTCTTATTAGTTTGAACATTCAACACCTTTTGTTCCTCCACAAAGGTACCCACTACCTTGCTTAAATTCAGAATTGCCTGCTCAACAGGAGAAGAAGATGGAGGTTGCTACTGCTGTGCTGAGGTGGAGCTAAACTGCTGTTGTGCTCCATGGTGAGCATATGCAGGTGGTTTTAGCTTCCATGATAGGTTTGGATGATTTCTCCAATTGGGGTTATAAGTGTTTCCATAAGGAGCATTCGTAGGTGGTTTATTTTGACCCAAGACATGGGCCTGCTCTTGAATTAAGTCCCTTACTGAAGGAACTAATGGACAGTTCTCCCCAGGATGGCTACTTGACTGACAATTAAAACAGGCTGGGTGAGATGCAAGCATTTCAATCACTACTTGCACTTCATGCTGATTTCTCATTTCAAGCTCCTCCAATATCCGGGTCAAAGTGTTCAATTTTGCTTTCATCTCCGTGTCTTCGGAAAGTGCATAAATGCCTCCCATATGGTGGGTTGAAGGCCTCATTCTTTCAGCCTCTCTTGGATTCGGTTCATCCCATTCCTTGGAGGTTTCGGCCACATAGTTCAAAAAATCCATGGCTTCATCTGAGTGCTTCCTCGGGAAGTCCCCTCCGCTATGGTTTCAGTAGTTAGCTACATGACGGAGACATACCATCATAGAAGTGATTCACAAGCATCCATGTATCGAAACCATGGTGTGGACTGTGATGGTCTCCATGAACCTCTCAACAGCATTAAAACTTCTCATTATCGTAGGCCGAGTAAGTGTAGATTTGCTATTCAGGCATTGAGTCTTGGTTTGTCTTGAAGAATTTCTTTAAAAAGCTCAACTTGAAGTTCGGTGATTTCTTATTGTTCTCGCCTCGAGTGGTCGCCAAATCTTGGCCTTGTCTTTCAGTGTCAATGGAAATGCTTTCAGCTTAAGCAGGTCTATGTCAGGCACACCTTCTTTAAAAGTTATGCATACTTCCTCAAACTCTCGGATATGAGTATATGGATTTTCATTCTCCATTCCATGAAAAGTAGGAAGCAGGGGCATCAAATATGGTCTCACTGCCGCATCATCAACAGGTGTTATGATGCAGGAAGGTGCACTCACTCTAGGAGGGTGTATGTGGTCCCTCATTAACCTATATGTTGTTGGATTGATTGGAGGCTCCTTACTTGACTTTATTAACTGCGTAGAGGATCGTTTGCTAACTTTATGTAAACTAACTTCCTGACCTCGTTCAATTGGTGTACTAACTCTTTGCAATCTACCTGATATATTTCTATCTCAATGGTACATAAACACCTGTGAAACAAAATGAGACAATGCAAAGAGCAACAACAGGGCTTGCCAAAAAGATCAGTGTTAGCTGAAAAATAAAATGAAATTGAGGGACTTTACCTTGATCAGGGTGAGTTTCCCCCGTATGATCCCAGCAGTAGGGGTTTAGAACTCCATAAAATTTATATGAACAATTAAAGTTGAGGAACAATTAATCATAAAAAGCAGTACCTTGAAGAAATGGAATTAACTTGTAAAGCGAGAATGAGAATATGGAATGCTAAGATTTAAGCAAAATAAATATTTATCTTTGAAAAGATTACAAACTCTTGAATCAAAAACTTCTAAAAGAATGGAAATCTCAAATCTGGATCTACAAGGTACCACTCAAAAATTGGAGAAAAACTCTTAAAAACCTAAACCCTAGTGCTTCGTCCTGATTAGTATGCATAATTCTATTCCCAAGCGTAGGAATTATAGTCGTCTAGCATTGTAATACTGTGGGAATCCACAGGTCATCTCCACCAGTGGTCGATTGGTTGATCAATAGGGCTATTCTCCACTAAAAGTATGATTTAAAGAAAGCGTAGTGTTGTGTTGTTTGATTGAATGGTTGATTGGTTTGAATGTTTTTAAATAGAAAGACAATTGTTAGGATTTTAGGGTTCCACTCACTTACGATGGAGTAAGTCCCTCTTATTTTATAAACTCATCTAGGAACCATTGATAAATGGTCTTGATAAGGATTTATCTTTAAATGCTTTTGGAAAATAAAGATGATCAAGTAATACTAAACACTTGTTCTCAATTAAAATGAACCTTAGTTGGCATTATGATCCAAAGCCGCAGCGTGTCTTAGGAATATCTCGTTAACAGTTGTCAAGAATTTGTCAACCTAAAGTTAAAACCTTTCTACACAAGTGATCAATATTACACAATCATTGAAAATCAAGAGAGAGGAATTGAGGGGACACAGCGGTGGTGGGGTTACCACGTCATGATCGGCGGTAGAGGTTTAGAACTCCATAAAATTTATATGAACAGGTGAAGTTGAGGAGCAATTAATCATAAAAACAGTACCTTGAAGAAATCGGAGTGCTTGTAAAAGCGAGAATGAAGAATATGGAATGCTAGATTTAAAGCAAAATAAATATTTATGCTGAAAGATTACAAACTCTTGAATCCAAAACTTCTAAAAAGAGATAAATCTCAAATCTGGATCTACAAGGTACCACTCAAAAATTGGAGAAAAACTCTTAAAAACATAAACCCTAGAAGTGAAGAACTCAAAACTCAAGAGAAAAACTAAAAAGACTCCAAAAAGGATCCTCTAATACTTGTGTCCTCCTCCTTTTATAGACCCCTCCAAATTGATTTTCCCATTTTGGTTAAACTACGAAAGTGCCCTCACGTCGGATTGAATTCTTGGACAATTCCATAAGTTTCCATAAAGTTCTGCGGTGGGACTTCAAAAATTCTACAGTAGGACGCTTCTGTAATTTTCTAGCAAGTTCTCTGGGTAGGACTTGTCCCTTTGCCAAAATTTCCGGCCAAGTTCTGGTGGGACTTGAAGTTCTCTAGGTAGGACTTGTCCTACAGTGCTGCCCATTTGGGGTTCTCGAAACTTCGTCAATTTCTCACCCACATCCACATTGCTTCATATTGGCTTCCCGAGCTTACATCCTTGTGCACTTACGTTTTAAGCACGAGAAAGACTCTTGTAATCTAAAAACACGAAGAGATTAGAAGTACTGTTCTTATGCAAATGTGAGTACATTGTGATTTAAATGTTAGATTCCGTTATAATTATCACTCAATTGTGTATTCATCCCACACCCCCGACACGCATCTTGCTAGTCCCTAAATGAGGTGGAATCGGAACTACCAGCTAGGTATGAAAACAGGCGCTCGGTACAATGAAGCTTTGCAAAAAAATCTCAAATAGCACTTATGGAGTAGAGCATTTCACCGCGTTAGTATGCACGGCATGTCAATTCTTGACCACATTCTTACAATGAACATTATAACACGTTAACACAAATTTGGTTATTCAAATAAGGATTATGGGTTTTAAGAAGTGTAAGGTAGTCATACTTATAGTGGCTTATAATGATCAAAATAAGGTAAGCCGATCATATAACATAGAACATGTAACCATCATGCATAAAGTCAAATGGAGCGAGAAAACATAAGCGAATCAAAGAGTCTTAACGGTTTGTAATGACCATGGGTGTAATGAAAGAAAAGGGGAAAAATCAAAGCGGGTGTTGGCATAACATGGCTAAGTGCTACCGTTGCCCGACTTCCTCTAGACGATCCTAACACAACTCACGCGATTATTAAGCCCTCATCCTCATCGAGAGAGAGAATGCGTCCTCGTCCACACAATACGTCCAATTCATCTGATTCTCCCTCTAAATGCGGAGAATTTAGCATCCATGCATCGCTGGCTCTCCTGAAGATGTGGCTCTCGAGTACGGAGACGTCGATTACAGGCACATACGCTTCCCGAGGATGCATGAACCATCCCTTGATCGCGGCTCCATCCTCTTCAAAGGCGATGTGCTCATAGGTCTTTGGGCGTGGAAATGAGGTCGATGGAGGGGAATTTGAGCAACGAGGGCGTGGTCTAGTGGAGGTACTTTCGGCTCTTCGCGAAGTCTTAGTCGTGATCTGCTCTGCCCGAGGTATCACCCTTTTCTTTATGTTCCCCTCATCCCCCTTCTTCTACCATACTAGTCACAAGTGGGAGCGAATATCAGTTTGAGCGAATATTGTAGAAACTCTCTCATCGCACCATATGACAGTGCATAATCAATAAGTTTTCAGTCCCATAGCCTGCATTATAACAAGCGAATACATTCTTGGCGGGAGACTTTACACAACTCATTCGACCAAACACGATTGTGGATGATCTTGTTCATCGGGCGTGTCGACTTTTAACTTTCGGGGAACAAATTCTTGTCTCATAGGAAATCCATTCATTAGTCACGGGGCCAGTGTACATAGCCTCGGTGAATGGCCCGGGCATCGGAAATCGATGTGTACGGTGGATATGGCGGTCCAGGTACGTCGGAGGCCCGAATATAGTGCAAGGCATGTGCTGTCAGTCGGGGTGACAATTCCTTTCCATCTTGAAGTTTCCAATGCCGGAGTCAGCCCGATTTTCCTTCAAATTGGAGTAGAACTCCCGAACTACCGAAGGTAAATATCCGCGATCCCCAGAGTGCACGAAGTGCATATTTTGTTCCTGGATAATTACCCTGATGGGATGCGAATATAAGAATGTTTCCAAATTGACACCCCTCTCGCATCGGAAACCTCTATTAAGCGTGCGAACCCATTTACTCGTGCTCACCTCGGGATCTTGATGAAACATAGCCTCTTGTTCTTCATCGACACTCTCGGATAAATCCTCACTTTACGAAGAGGATATAGCTGTTCCTTTCTCTTTTTTCAGCAGTGGGTGGCATCGGGCTTTCTCTTCTTCAGCTCGTTCCATAGAGGACCTCGATACCTTCCCCTTTCCTGTATTCTTGAGCGTGCCATGGAGATGCAATGATATATGCCGACCCAGATGGCCCAGAAATAAATCATCATATCCCAGTACCCTGTCTCGACCAACACTGGGCTGGCCCTATGTACATCTAATAGTAGTCTCCTGCCCATATGGAGCATAGCCTCCCATCCAACAATCACAGAATAACTTCTTAGCAAAAAATCCAACCACAAGGTCCATATATAGCCGAAAGAGATCAACAATCTTTAATGGGGAGTTGTAAAGCTTACCATGTCACGAACTTATTTGTGGGTAACCAATGCGGAACTCGGGCAAGAAAACCACTGGCGAAGCGGCCGAGCTTGGGAGTGTGACTCTAGAGGAACACACGGCTAGGGCTCTTCTTGTTGGGTGTCAAAAAGCAAAAGGAATATGAAGAGGTGCCAAGATTTTTGGGTTAAAAACCCTTCTTCCCAATTTCCGCCCGATCCTACCGGTAGGACTTTAAGTTCTACCGGTAGGACTTTAAGTTCTACCGGTAGGACTTACCTCAAAACCGATTTTTCTTCTTCTTTTTTTTTGAATATATATATAATGAATATATATATATATATATATTTATTTATTTTTCACTTTTGGGATGGTGGTGCCTTCTTACATCTTGACTTTGTTCTTTGCCTTTCACGAGGTTTTTACGCATGTTTATTTTCTCTTGTTCAAATTCCATAGCGGCGCATTTGTAGACTTATGCGTAATTCATTCTTGGATATCTTCAAACTCTCCATGAGAATCCTTGTTGTCCATGAATCCAGTTCCTAAGGTTCGAATAAACTTGATAGCGAAAGCTCCAAAATGGGTGCAAGGGTTGAGACAACCCCACAAATCCACGGGTATACTTACATAAATGATGGCCTCTAATCATTTTCCACTTATGCAAGGTGTTCCGTAAAGACTATGATGCATGAAATTAACATGACCAACTAAAATGATGCACAATTAGAAACAATCACAGGCAAGATCGGGGAAATTTTTGGCCATAAATTACGTGGTTTGAGTGAAGTAAAGTAGGTAGAATGCAAAGGAAAGCAGTTCACGAAGAATATAAGTCTTGTTAAGATGCACATGCGATAAGATGATGTGGAGAGTATATGAGATCAAGCGAATTTATGTACGATTGCATGTAAGAGCATAATACTCAGGCAGCAATTTTGAAAAATTTATTACTTGAACATATAACGGCGCATAGTTACATTCAACCCGTGTACACCCTACCTACGAGAAACAAGCATTGTCCCCGATGCATTGAACTAAGGTACCCCCACAACGAATTTGAGGATCACAAAATACTTGACCCCACGATTTGTATTTTCTATGTTATTGAAAAGCAAATGAAATAACAATTGAGTAAAAACAATAAAAATAGAAAGCAGAACAAAAATAAAAGCAAAACTATTTACAGCGATTTGAGACTAAGGTTACTTGGAAGGAGGTTTTGGTAGATGGTCTACCAAATCCACGGTGTGCTTTCGTGAGGGGAGGAGAAATGCTCAAGGGAATGGTTTGAGCGTTGGCCATTCACCTTGAAAGAGTTCCCATTGTCAGGATTTTCAATTTCCACGGCTCCGTATGGATAAACCACCTTGACGATGAAAGGGCCAGTCCAACGAGAGCGGAGCTTTCCAGGGAATAGATGCAATCGGGAACTATACAGCAGTACTTTCTGATTGGGTTCGAAAGTTTTCCTGGTAATAGACTTGTCATGGAATAACTTGAGCCGCTCCTTGTAAATTCTGGAGCTTTCATACGATTCCCTCCGCAGCTCTTCAAGTTCATTAAGCGCAATAAGCGGCGCTTACAGCGAGTTAGATCAGAATTAAAAGTTCGAATAGCCCAGTAAGCCCGGTGTTCCATCTCTACTGGAAAATGGCAAGCTTTGCCATAAACTAGCCTATAGGGAGACATACCAAGAACAGTTTTAAAGGCAGTACGGTATGCCCAAAGAGCATCGGTAAGACGGAGTGACCAATCTTTTCGATTCGGGGCAACTGTCTTTTCTAAAATGTGTTTATCTCACACATTAATGGCTCGGCTGACCATTGAATTACGTGGGTGGTAAGCCGTGGATACTTTATGGGTGACTCCATATTCCTTTAATAGATTTTCAAAAGATCGGTTGCAAAAGTGGAGTCCACCATCACTAATAATCGCCCGAGGCGTTCAAAAACGAGAAAAAATATGTTCCTTTATAAATTTCAAAACAACCTTATGGTCATTGGTTCTCGTTGGAATTGCCTCAACCCACTTAGACACGTAGTCAACAGATAATAAAATGTAGAGATAGCCACAAGAAGGGGGAAAAGGCCCGTAGAGTCAATACCCTGACAATAAAAATTTCAATGATTAGAATTGGGGTAAGAGGCATCATGTTTAGAGCTTTGTAACTTCCCTCCTAGTTCTTGGCATTAAGGCACATGTTTGCGGAAATCAAAACAATCTTTAAATAGAGTGGGCCAATAAAACCCAGCTTACAAAATCTTGTCTGCTGTTTTTCGAGGCGGAGAAATGTCCTCAGGAAGCTAGGAATAATAAAAGTTAAAATCCGTACACAACTCATCATTGGGTACACATCTCCTCATTATTTGATCCCGAATGATGTTAAATAGATATGGATCATCAAAATAGTATTTCTTAATATCTGTCGAGAATTTCTTTTTTCTGTTGAAGTCCATTGAATTTGGAATGCGGCCGGTGACTAGGTAATTCACTATGTCGACATACCATGGGTAATGAGCAAAGAGAGAAAAGAGTTGTTCATCGGGAAAGCTATCACCTATCGTATGCCATGGGAGTTGGATTACGGAACTAATCGAGATAAGTGGTCCTTAACCACATTCTCGACCCCCTTTATCTTTAATGGTCAAGTTGAATTCTTGACGAGTAAAATCCACAGTTAACCTTGGTTTAAACATCTGCAGAGGCTTGAAGTACTAAGGCTGCATGATGTAAAATGGTCATAGAGGAGCCAACAATATATGACCTGAATTTTTCTAGAGCAAAGACAACTGCTAGAAACTCTTTTTACGTAGTTTGTGTAGTTGGCACAGGCGAGTCTAGTGTCTTGCGGCATAATGCCAAATGACAAAAGCCTTTTGTCCTCCTCTTGTCTAACACGCTCCTATGGCATAATCACTAGCATCGCACATGATCTCAAATGGGAGGTCCCAATTAGGAGACCGCATGATTGGTGGTGACACTAGCATGTTTTTGAGCTTAGCAAAAGCAGAGTCACAAGCTTGTGACCATGTGAAAGGGACATCTTTAGCGAGCAAAGTACATAAGGGTAATTTATATGCTTAAAATCTTTATAAACCTTCTATAAAAACCAGCATGGCCCAAGAATGACCTTATGTCTCTAACACACTTAGGAGTAGGGAGGTTGGAAATCAGTTCAACTTTGGCCTTATCAACTTTGATTCCATCTTTTGATACAATGTGGCCTAAGACAATTCCTTGTGTTACCATGAAGTGACATTTCTCCCAATTTAACACAAGATTTTTCTCTTGACACCTCTCCAAAACTTTACGTAAGTTCTCTAAACGACTCCATTGAGTCACCAAGCGAGAAATCATCCATGAAGATTTCCAATATGATTTCTATCATGTCGCGAAGATTCCCATCATGCATCGTTGGAATGTTCGGGTGCATTGCATAGTCAAGGGCATTTTCTAAAGGCGAAGGTACGAAAGAGACAGAGTGAATGTAGTTTTTTCTTGATCTTCCAAAGCTATCTCAATTTGATTGTACCCTGAGTACCCATCAAGAAAACAATAAAATTCATGCCCTGCAACTCTCTCTAGCATTTGATCAACAAACGGAAGAGGAAAATGGTCTTTCCTAGTACCTGCATTAAGCTTCCTATAGTATGCACTCTCCATCACAGTGACACGAGAGTGGGAATGAGCTAGATTATTTTCATTGGCAAGCTCACGTGACTCCGAAGCTTCTTGGAACTACACAGTGATTGGACTAACCCACTTACTATCGCAATAGGGTAAATAACCCCTACATCCAAGGAGCTTTAAAACCTTCTTGCCTTCTTTCATTATTGGAGTTCAATCGTCTACGTGGTTTGCCTAGAAGGTTTTAACGTTCGCTTCGTGAATCTATGTGCATATCAAAGGGCTGATTCCCTTAATATATGCAATTGTCAGCCCTAAAAGCGGAGTCCCCATTGGGTTTCAATATTTCCAAAAGTTGAGTTTCTTGAGTCACTTCTAAGGAGGAAGATATGATTACTGGAAAAGTGTCATGCTCCCCTAAGAATGCATATTTAAGATGTGTTGGTAAAGGTTTTAGCTCAAGCTTAGGTGGCTTCTCCTCCGAAGGCAATGTCCTCTCCTCATTTGGTGGCAAAGGTTCAAATTTAGGTACCCACCTGTTAACTTCAAATACATCTTTATGCTCAATTATAGAGTGGAGAAACTCTGACTCAAAGTGGTCCACTTCCTCATCAATTTAGGCGACAGGACATGACTTAAGAGGATCATCATGTGAGACATTATCCAGGTATTTTTGTACCACGGAGTCAATCATATTAATTTCACACGTGTCTTCTTCATCCCCCATTCCTTTGATTACATTGAAAATATTAGTTATGATCATGTTCCCAAATGAAGTGTCATTAGGCCTCCCCTACAATGTATAATGGCATTATGGGTTGCCAGAATGGTCGACCAAATTCACGGGAGCGGGTTCAGCAGTTGTCTGGTGAGTGTCGAAGCACCACAAAATCGACAGGGGGAAGTAAAATTGTCCGCTGGACCAAGACATCCTTAATATTCCCCAAGATTTTGACCTTTGCGGTCGGTAATTGGAGGTCATATTGGTTGGCTCTAATTCTCACAACCTAGGTCCCACATATCTTGAGTAGACATGATTAACCTTGCCCCTAAGTCCACTAAAAGCATGCTGACTTTGAATTTCCAACTACTATAGAAATAGTAGGACTACACGAATCTTCATTTTGAGGCGAGGATTGTTCCGAATTAGGGACGTAGATTGTTCAGTCATGAATGCCTCCTTGTTGACACCTAGTTTCCTTTTTACCGTGCACAAGTCCTTCAGAAATTTAGCATATGATGGGATTTGCTTAATGGCCTCTAACAAAGGGAATGTTCGGTTTCCACGCAGCGAGCTTGACTCATAAATTTCAGCATGGTTATTCACTTTCTTTGGTGCTCTTAGCTGTAAGGGGTATGGAGAATTTGGAGGATATCGTTAGACTATCTTCCTCTGGTTGCTTATCTTTGTCATTTGTAACAAGGCATGAGGTGTAATACGATTTCATCCTCTCTAGCTAATTCACTGAGACTCTTGTGATGGTTCTTAGTTTGGAATAGTTTTGTCGACTACCTTACCACTCCGAAGGGTATTGGTAGCCTTACAATGCTTTCGAAGGTGCCCTCGCTGGAACCTAAACTTCCATATTTGTTTTTTGACCTTGTGGGTTTGGATGGTTTGTGATGGAAGTTTCCCTTTTCTTGTTGAAGGTTACCTATAGATGAGGTTAACTTGGTTATCACGGGATCTCACATCATTGAGCAGTTCGGGTCGTGTTTGTAGTTTCTTTGGGTTTAATACGAGCTTGTGTGACTATGTCCTCCATACTTCTCTTATGTGGAGGTTGAAGTAAAATTGTGAGTTTGATTCCCTTGGTTCGGTGGATGATGACCTTGATTGGAATTTCCTTGAAATCCTTAGGGCCTTGATTCTGAAATGGGGAATGGAATTTGGGAAAACCTTGGTTTGGATAGTGAGGGCCCAGTTTGTTTGGGTTAGGTGTGCTCCCTGAACTCCTCCGAAGCTAAAATTAGGATGCTTACCAACCGAGATTGTATGTTCAGTATGGGGAGTTGAAAGGTTTCCTTTGGTAGTTAAGTACATTTAACTAATTCAATTTGAATGGCTCCCTTAACTTGAGAAGGTGGGCGATTAATGGTCGAGGTGTGTAGGGTCATCGCATATAATGCATGGTTCCTCCACTCTAGGTCCAGTGGGTATCGAGGGTATTTGAGGTACACTAGTTTACCTGCGTTCACTCTCTTCATACTCTATGGCCTCTAATTTCCTTGTCAAATTGAAATCTTGGCTGCAAACTCATCATTCTCTCTCTTAGGTGGTGGATTCCACCACCAGCAAGTGTGCTATGCACTTTGCTTGGAGTGTCTAAAGTGTTTGTCTCACAAGTTCGGCGTTCTACGCTATAGTGTCAAAGTTGAATTGCCTCCACAGCACTCTTTTCATAAAATTTTCACGCACACATCATTTGGATGTCTTGTTTATTACCTAGAGATAATCCTTAGTGAAGTATGCACGAATTTGTCCAACATCCAACCATGATGAGGATAGCATGGAGGAGATCATATATCTTTCCCATACCGGTGCAAAGGATTCACCTGGCTTTTCAGAAAAGTTCTGAATTGCTCACATGAGGGCATTAGTACGTGCAGGAGGGAAAAACTTATTGAGGAATTCATTCCGCATGTTTTCCCACGTAAAGATCGAATTAGGTGCAAGGGAGTGGAACCAGATTTTGGCTTTCTCCTTTAAAGAAAAAGGAAATAAGACCAAACAGATAATGTGGAGAGGCAGGTGGAGAAGATACCTTGCGAGACATCCTCAAAATCCTGATTAGTGCCCCAAGTGCAATTTTGAACCACATTTATTATAGGTTTTGAGTGCTTTGTGTACTAATCATGCTAATTAATGATTTACATATTAAGGTCCCTATTATTCTAATGATCGCATTTTGTGGCAAATTTTGCGGTTTTGGAGCTAATCATGCCACTACATTGTTGAGTCAGTCAAACATGAAGAATTCGAAGCAAACTCAACATCATATATCAGAGACTAGAAGGAAAGAAGAGAAGAAAATGGAAGAAAAATGAAGCAGGAAGAAAATTGATGAGAAGCAGCAGGAACAATGACCAATGGAACAGTAGCCGCAGGAGAAACCTGTTGATTTCGCTAAAGCTAGCGAAATGCACCGCCTAGCGAAATTTTCATGCCTCGTCATGCTTTGTAATTAATGCAACCGACTTCAATTTTTGGCATATTACTCTCTTGTCCTATAACTTAGCCAAGTTGTTAGGCTTTTTGGTATTTTCATACCTTGAGGAGGCTATATAAGCCTCTTGTTTTGTAACCTAATCATGATTTTGGGAAGGAGAATAATTTTTGTAAGTTTTTATTTTTTGTAAATAAAGTCTTATTTTTAGTTTTGCTTTCTTTTCTCTCTTCTCTCTCCTCTTTCTCTCCCTTTCTCGGTTGCCAAACACCCTCAAGGATGACAACGGAGGATGAGCGGCTAAAACCACTTCCTTCTTGAGTAAGGCTCTTGGGGTAAGATCTTTGGAGTTCTTTGGTGGTTCCCACCTTTTCATGTTGCATGTAGTGTATTTATGGCCCTTATATTCAAAACTTAGTTGCATAACGGGATGTTATTGTCTTGGCCATCTCTCCATGCTTTAAGGTCGATTCTTTCGGGTGAGAGATGCCTTGTGGTTCTTTAGATGGTCATACTAGCCTGCGGGGTAATATATTTACATGTTAGGGTTCTTCAAATTAGGGTTAAATAACATTTCACAGTTATTGTTTGTGATACTCTCTCCATGCTTTAGAATGCATTGCTCGGGTTGAGAGATGCCTTTGTTATTTTTAGATGGTCTTTCTGAGCCTCAAAGAATGATAACGGAATGTTGGGTTTAACTAAAGGGCCGTAAGCGCATCATGTTGACTCGAATAGGAGTTGTTTTTCAACGGGGAGCTCTCAGTTAACTAGGATCTTAAACTCGGTGGCCTCTTGCTCAAGAAGTTCTCTTTTTCTTATTTTCTTGATTTTATTTTCAGTTGCAAACCAGCCACTTAACTCAGTTTTGTTAGTCATTTAGTTTCAAACCACTTCTGTTTTTTAACGAGCAAAAATCCAAATTTAATTCACCGAGTTTTGATTTCCTCCAAATCATTTGTACGAAGAAAACCCATCGTATTCGACCCTAGAAGCCCAGCTATCTTTGCAGGTAGCTTGACTACGGCGATGGGAGGAACTACGGATACAAATTTTGTTGATTCGCTCACCCTACCGTGGCCTGAATCAAATGGGCGCCGTTCATGGGGATGTGCCCTAGTCACCAGTGAGTACATGAAATACTTGTGATCCTCATCATAAGTTTTGGTGAATTTCTTTTATATTTCATTGTCATTTTTTTTATTTTCATTTCATATAAAAAAAAAAAAAAAAATTTTGTGCTGCAGGATCTTTGTTGTTTGGTGTCTGTCCTGTTTGTTATAGGAATCCACTTTCAGTGGATTGAAAATTTTAGGCAAGCAGTTCAGGTTCTGTGGGAAAATTGATTGAGAGAAAATGGAACACCCATATGGAGAGCAATACAGTCAGGAGAGTAACCCTAGAGCTTACATGACAATGAGAGACTATAGGAACCTTCCATACCAGTGGCAAAATCAGCAACCCTGGGAGAGAAATCCAAACCCACCTAGGTCCATGAGGGAATATAGAGACCAATGGATGAGTGCACCTGTCTATAGTGTTCCCTCAACTTATCCACCTCCTCCACAATATGATTATCCTGAACCTCCATTTTATGCCTCAACCCCTCAGTCACCTCAGTCACCTCAGCCACCACAGCCAATCCCTCCATTTGAACAAGCCATTTTGGACCTTACCCGGATAGTGAATGACTTTGTGGAAGAGAATAAGGAGATTAATGCCCATTCAATTGTCACTGTGGAAGACAATTTGAACAAGAAAATAGATGGGCTGAAAGATGACTTTGAGCATAAATGGGACAACCTGCAAGATTCCATTGAAGACCTAATTGATCAGCAACAATGTCCACCAGAGGAGGATTGTCAAAGTGACATAATGGCAGAGGAGCAAAGGGTAGTGGTATCTAGGACCCGATAAAAGCTGAGACAATTGAGAGCTCCTTGAACAAGGAATTGGATGGGTTCCAAAATGACTTTGAGCAAAAATTGGACATCTTGCAGGAATCCATCTCAAAACTTGCCCAGCATCTTGATCATCCAGAGGAGGAGAGTCAAGAGGAAGAGTGCTTGACTGAAACAGTTTTGGTTGAGCAGGCTCGGCTATGACCTCGGGAAGGAATTGAAAGTGGAATATTTCTAGAAGCTCACGAAGAGCTGCGAGATACCAATCGAGGTGATACTTTTTGGCCTTGGAAAAAAGAGAACAAAACACAGCCTTGTTGGTAGGGGAAGGAGTGAACATGAAGCAGTGGAAGGGACCCAGAGCCCGTCATAGATTTGGACACCATTACTTGATACCCGGGGCCACCTATTACTACTTGCCCGATGGCTCTCGGATGACAAGTGTACATCGCCCACACTGCGAGAACAATCAAAACCCCGACGGCATCGGCTCCCAAAGGTAAGTCCAACCCACCACTAGTAGCCATGCAAACGGAACTTTAGAAGACTAGTGGCCTGCGTACATGCCTTTATACTACATCAAAAAGATGTAAATACATTCTGCGTAGCACGATGGTTGGTTAGTGCGGGTTCGGGTTTGGAACACCCGGACCTAAGATTTCGTTCCCACCCCACTTTTTGTTTATTTTGTCTTGTTTAGTTTTATATTATACGTAGTTTATTTTGATCTTGTTAATTTTTCTTTATAAATTTTCTTTTAGTTAATTTGTGTTTTTAGATTAATTTTACTCTTTCTGCAATTTTTCTTGCATTAATTTTAGTAGCTTTTATTGCAAATTTTGGAGCATATATTGAAAATCGAAAGCGTGAGTGCAACTGTTCGCAACAATTCGTAACAATTTGCAGCCTTAAGCGAAATCATGGATTTTACGCTATGGGGGTGCCATTTAAGCTAATAAGCGAAAATTATGTGAAGCGAAATGTGTTTTTCGCTAGGAACAGTGCTTTAGCGAGAATTTTTGGTTAAGCGAAAATCCTAGCCAATTCAAGCTATTAGAATAGCCAATTTCATAAGTTTGAATTTCGCTAGGACCCCACTTTGACCTCAATTTGTTTTAGCGCATAACTTTTTCATCAAACTCCGTTTTAAAGCGTTCTTGAGTATCGTTGGAAAGCTTAGAGTGTAGGAATCAAATATGGCAAGAAGGAACATTTTTTTAGATTATTATGAAGTGTAATTTTAAAAATGGTCGACTGAGATCTTTTCCTCTCTTTTCTTCTCCTAACTTGTTTATTTGAAGCCGACGGAGTCGCGTAAGATGTCGATGGAAAGCTTGTGGGGTCTCCTATCCAGAAATGATCACATCTTATCATGGAGGTAACACTTCCTTCTCTTATTTTCCATTCCGAGCCCCATTTCGGACACCGAGATGCTTGGGTTGGGGGGGAGAATTAGCAAAGGAAGTGGATTTTGTATTTATGTTTTGTTATTATTTTGGTACAAGCCCATTTTGTGATGTTCAGTGGTTTTCTTTGGGTCCCCCTTTATAAAGTTGTTATACCATACGACACTTTTTCAAAATACGGACCCATTTGTAATCAAACTTTTGTGGTTTTGTCTAACTTTTGTGGTTTGAATAATTGAAAGCTTTGTCGGTCATTGATGTTAAGATTGGTTCCATGCTTAGTTAGTGAATGATTAGCTTAATTCTTATTGATTTCGACCTTTTTTCTTCCACCTTTAGCTAACCACACACAAAAGCACATTAGATTTCAATGATAGAATTTGGCTTGTGCAACCTCCTTTTTAATTTGCATAACCTACCTAGTTTCATTGACCGCCTTTAATAGGTTAAGGACCTGTGAAAAAAAAGAAAAAGAAATGAAAAGAAAAAGAAAAAGAAAAGAAAGAAAAAGAATAAAGTACAGCGCTTGCCTTGAAACGAGCCGCAGTCCGAGGGTATATGGCGAAAGCCTTTAAAGCCGGTGCCTACAAACCTTCCTTTGGTTGGGGTCGCTAGGCTTTGTGTTTTGTTACATGGGTGGATGGGTGGAGTTTAGCAAGTTGTAGGTGCTGGAGTCACCGAAATCATTCCCACCGATCCGGGGTGAAACCTGAAGGGTTAGTGGTCGAAAGACGCTCATGACTTGGTGCCCTAAGCCTTAATTGGTTGAGAGTCATCGATAGATCCCTGTTACATGGACTTTGGTGAGGTCGATTCCTCGACATTGCACCACTACAATATAAAAGAGTAATGGAATAAGAGGTGGGTCCTGATCTATTTAGGTTGGTTAGCATGCTAGGTCGTGGTAGTAGCCAGGTGGGGGAGAGTGCAGTTTGACAGTTTATTGTTGAGAACTGATCTAATAAACACTTAGATTTTGGTGGAAGTTTCTGGTTGATTCACTGAGATGGAAACTCTTTTGATACTCAATTTTGTATGGTATTCATTCTCTCATAAATAGTTATTGGACACTTTGATTGATGATTCTACTTAGAGTCGCATTACTTCTTCACAACCTTTTGTGTACATTATTTTGTTATCATTTCAGATGTTCTCTTTCTTTTCTTTCTTCATTCCTAAGTGACTAGCAATGTGTAGGTTGGGGGGTGTGATTAGTGCCCAAAAAGTGCAATTTTGAACCCTATTTATTATAGGTTTTGAGTGCTTTTGTGTACTAATATGCTAATTAACCCAATTTGCATATTAAGGTCCCTGTTATTCTAATGATCGCATTTTCAGGCAAATTTTTCAAGTAGCTTTGCGAGCTAATCATGCCTACATTGTTGAGTCGATCCAAACATGAAGAATTCGAAGCAAACTCAACATCATATATCAGAGACTAGAAGGAAAGAAGAGAAGAAAATGGAAGAAAAATGAAGCAGGAAGAAAATTGATGAGAAGCAAAGAGGAATAAAGGACTAATGGAACAAGAATGTTAGAGAACTGATTTCTGGCTTAAAGCTAGCGTAAATGCAATCACTACCGAATTTTCTATGTCTCGTCATGCTTTGTAATTAATGCAACCGATTTCAATTTTGGCATATTACTCTCTTGTCCTATAACTTAGCTGTTGTTAGGCTTTTGGTATTTTCATACCTTAGGAGGCCTATAAGCCCCTCTTGTTTTGTAACCTAATCATCGATTGGGAAGGAGAATAATTTTGTAAGTTTTTATTTTTGTAAATAAAGTCTTTTTATTTTTAGTTTTTGCTTTTCTTTTCTCTCTCCTCTTTCTCTCCCTTTCGGGTTGTATGCCAAACACCTCTGCTGATGACAATCTTGAGGATGAGCGGCTAAAACCACTTCCTTCAAGTAAAGGTCAGGTGTAAGATCTTTAGGTTGCTGGTGGTTCCCTCTGCTTCATGCTGCGTAGTGTATTTATGGCCCTTATATTCAAAACTTAGTTGCATAACATGGGATGTTATTGTCTTGGCCAATACTCTCCATGCTTTAGGTCCAGTGCTCGGGTGAGAGATGCACTGTGGTTCTTTAGATGGTCCTTACTAGCCTCTGAGGTAATATTTACATGTTAGTGGTTCTTCAAATTGTAGGTTAAATAACATTTACGCTATTGTTTTGGCCAATACTTCCATGCTTTAGAATACTGTGTCGGTGAGAGATGCACTGTTATTTTTTTGCATGGTCTTTACGAGCCTCAGCAATGATAACGGAATGTTAGGGTTTTTAAATTCAAAAAGGTGGGCCATAATCGCATCCCGTGTCGACTAAATAGGAGTTGTTTTTTCAACCTTGTGGAGCTCTCGCTAGCCTAGATCTTAAACTCAAAGGGCCTACGCTTCAAGAAGTTCTCTTTCTTATTTTTCTTGATTTTATTTTCGCTGCAAACCACCACTTAACTTTCAGTTTTGTTAGTCATTTAGTTTTCAAACCACTTCCCTGTTTTTAACCAAACCCTAAAAATCCAAATTTAATTCACCGCTTACTTCCCACTCAAATCATTTGTTCAAGAAACCCCATCCCCAGTTCGAATCTAGACCGCTATGCCGCAGTAGCTTGACTACGGCAATAGGAGAACTACGGATGGGTTAAATTTTGTTGATTCCGTCACCCTACCGTGGCACGAATCAAATCCCTATGAATGAGCAAGTGATTCTCATATCTAACCCTTGGTATACAGAAGACGGATCATTTCCCGACTTCATCGTAGACTTACCGGGCCTCATCAGGAAGCGCGAATACAAGAATTTGTAGGTCCTCCGAGGCTGCGTAATTTCTCGAAGGGTTCTTCTACATCGGGCAAAGTGAGCCAGGAGGAACCCCATTGATCGTGGTCAAGGTTACCTACTTCCTCCTCCTATCACCGGGTTTATCGGGAGCGAGCATGGCCTCCATGTTGTGGAGGCTCATAGAGTCCCTGCCGATTCTCAGATTATCCATTGGAGTGTAAAATGTTATCTGAGACACTGGTTTATAATGGATTTCGTTTCTAGGGGATATAGTTCGACCACCTGTTTCTCGCTATGAGCCCAGATTGACATACCACTTACTCTGTCTAAGAAACACTTACTCGAGATTTCTCAACAAAACAAAACAAAATAAAAAGAAAATGGTGAACGCATCTGACGGTGCAATGCACTGCACCAATTTCTAAATTTCCTTCGCATCAACTCCTGGTTAGTCTCCATCACCTCAAGAATCCGCGCCAAAAATGCTTCATTCCGATTAGTATGCCTAATTATATTCCCAAGCGTAGGAATTATGGTCGTCTAGCATTGTAATACTGTGGGAATCCACAGGTCATCTCCACAGGAGTAGTCTGATTCTCGCTTGATCAATAGGAGCTATTCCACTAAAAGTATGATTTAAAGAAAACCGTAGTGTTGTGTTGTTTACTGAATGGTTGATTGTCGAATGTTTTGGAATAGAAAGACAATTGCTGGGATTTTTAGGGTTCCACTCACTTCGATCAGGTGTCCCACTTCTTATTTTATAAATCTCATCTAGGAACCATTGATAAATGGTCTGATGGAGGATTTATCTTTAAATGCTTTTGGAAAAATAAAGATGATCAAGTAATACTAAACACTTGTTCTCAATTAAAATGAACCCTTAGTTGGCATTTTATGATCAAGCACAACGTGTACCGAAATACCCCAAACGTTGTCAAGAATTTGTCCAACTGGCGATTTAAAACCTTTCTACACAAGTGATCAATATTACACAATCCATTGAAAATCAAGAGAGGAATCAGGGACTTTGACGATCAGTGAGTTTCCGCATGATCCCGCAACAGAGGGCTTAGAACTCCATAAAATTTATATGAACAATTAAAGCTGAGGAACAATTAATCATAAAAACAAGTACTGAAGAAATCGAACAACTTGTAAAACTCGAGAATGAAGAATATGGAATGCTAAGATTTAAAGCAAAATAAATATTTATGCCGAAGATTACAAACTCTTGAATCCAAAACTTCTAAAAGAATGGAAATCTCAAATCTGGATCTACAAGGTACCACTCAAAAATTGGAGAAAAACTCTTAAAAACCTAAACCCTAGAAGTGAAGAACTCAAAACTCAAGAGAAAAACTAAAAAGACTCCAAAAAGATCCTCTAATACTTGTGTCCTCCTCCTTTTATAGCCCCCTCCAAAGTGATTTTCCCATTTTGTCTACTACGAAAGTGCCCTCACGTCCCGATTGAATTCTTGGACAATTCCCAAGAAGTCTCCATAGTTCTACCGTAGACTTGCCTCACTCTGTGACTTGCTTACTCGTCAATTTTCTAAATAGAAGTTCTACCCAGATCTCAAGTTCTACCCCAGAGGACTTGTCCATCAGCCAATTTCTCCAGCTACAGTTCTACCTGGAAATTTGAAGTTCTACTCTAGACTTGTTCCTCCGGGTGCTTTCCCTTGCTTCACAAGTTCCCAAAACTTCACAATTTCTCACCCATATCCACACATCGCTCATATCGCTTCCCAGCCATCCTGTGCACTTACGTTTTAAACCTGAAAGACCTGCACAAATCTAAAAACACAGAAGAGATTAGAAGTACCTGTTCTTATGCCAAATGTGAGTACATTGTGATTTAAATGTGTTAGATTCCGTTATAATTATCACTCAATTGTGTATTCATCAACTGTTATTCATAAAATAAAAACAATTTCAACAAGAATCGCTAAGAGTGAAAAAACTTGAAATTCTAAACAATGAATTCAAAGGTTTGTAAGGTCACCAATACTTGTAATGAGGATTACAAGTACTCATCAACTCATCATCCGCACAAGGCACCATCCCCAAGAACGACGCCATTTGATTCATGCCACAAAGAGGGTGCCTCGAATCAACAAAATTTATACCTGCCTTCCTACTGCCGTAGTAAAACTACTGCAGTATAGTGGCTCTAGGATCGAACACTGGGATGGGTTTTCGTCTTACAAATGATTTGTATAATGATTCAAAATGGTGAGGCTTTTGTTTGGATTTTGGATTTGTATAAAAAGTGTGGTTGTTGTCACTAAACTAACTGAAGGTAATTCGAAATAAAATGTAAAAAGAAGACCTTCAAGTTTTGGGCCACTGTTTGGTATGATATTGTTGCAAAGGTGTCCTCGGGTTATTTCGTATTAGGTAAATGACTCCATAGTCATTTCCAAAACCGATCTTGTTTAACTTTAAACCAACCCTTAGTACCTTTCCTCTTGAATCATAGCATTTATCGAGTATTAATCGTTTCTTTAAATAAATATAGCATTTAACCTACTCCCGGCGGTTTGGCAATGACAACTAATGGATGTTAGTGTATCTAACATTAAGAATACAATGAACCCTAAAAGCTTGCCAAGTATTGACCGAAGAAAGTAGATCAAATATCTTTTAAACCCAGTTTTGAAAATTTGAAACATAAATACCCAATAACTGCTTCATGAAAAATAGAGGAGCACCTGCAAACCTCATCAGCCAACCTAGCAACCCTCCTCTTCAAGGTTTAGAGGCTTTAGCTAAACATCCTTTGATTTGTCATCCTCAAAGGGTGTGTTTGGTTGCCTAGAAAACTAGAGAAAGAGGAGAGAGAAGAGAGCAAATGAGGGTCGAAAAACAGCCCGTAATGAAAACCCTTTAACGAAAAGAAGTCAAATTTTTCATAAGATGGCTTATATAGCCTTACAAAAGGTGAGTACACCGGATCTATCCTAAACAGTATAATTACAAGAGTGTAGAGATGGAAAAACAAAAACGGGTCGCTTGTACAAAATTACGTAAGCAGAACATTTGCATAGTGAAATTTCATATGTAGCGAAATTTCAATACATAGCGAAATTTTGGCTATTATTGTGAAAATTTCGCTATTATTGCGAAAATTTCGCTATTATTGAGAAAATTTCGCTATTATTGCGAAAATTTCGCTATTCTATCTAAATTTTCACAGCTTCTCCTGCTTGCATCCTGCATATTCCAACCTGCATCCAGCTTGTTTCATCTTCAATTTCTTCATTCCCGGCTTGATGTAATCGAGTATAAATCATACGAACTCCTGTTAATCGCTTCAACTTCCGATATGCTTAGCTTGGATATGGTAGGATAGGTTTTTGAAACCCGTGAAACTACCAAAAACAGCCTCAAATACAACTATTAGTACCAAAGGACCTACACGGTCAATTGGCTTAATTAATATGATTAGTGCACAAAAAGTACTTAGAACCTATCTTAAATAGGGTTCAAAATAGCATTTTTTTGGTACTAATCAATTATATAAAAATGTAATTGTGTGTGAGCCATTGGAATTGAATTGTTAATTAGCCCATGTGAGCTAATTTTGATGTTATTGCCATGAATAAATAACATGTAGTGGTGCGTAAATTTTCATTTATATATATTGATTTATATATTGGCATGTTAGATTAAATGGCATATCGCATTTCATATGTGCACTTGGGCAACCTATAACAATAGGTGTGAGTGCAATGACATGAAAGAAAATAAAAAGGAAAATGGTTGGGGAAAGGAATTTCACGGGAAGATTTTACGGAGAATCCGGGTTGGGATCGCCCAACAATTCACGCCTGAGGAGCCCATGAATGCTCCTGAGTTATCCAACAAATTCTCCTGAGGTCGCCCAACTGATTTTACCGAACTCTGGTAGTTGCTTTGAGAACAAAAACCTTGTTTTGAAAACAGTGTTTTTCTTCACATTTGGCTTAGGTATACATGAGAGCTACCTGGCTCGAGAAGTGGAGTATGAGTCCATTCTCATCCATATCATGTAGACATTCAAGTAGGGATCATGGTATTTGCTTTGAGCATGTATGGTTGTCATTACACGCGCATCTCGTTTTTAGGCAACCAATGTAGATACTCCACATCGGGCATTGCTCACCCTATCGAGAGATCATTATTTCGCATGTGGAGTGTCTAAAGACGACGTCATTAGAGTCATTTCGAGAAGAAAGCTCGATATGTGCTTTGATTACATTTTTGTAAAACATGTATGAATTATTACAATTAAAACATGTTGTATTAAGAAAGGATAATAACTCTTGAACTATTGTAATATAGTTGGTTAGATTTTTAAGTAGTATTGATGTATGGGCCTAAGTGGCCATTTTATCATGTATGGGTCTCATGATATGAGACACAAGTTTTCCATTTGTGCTGATCTAAGTCACAACTTAATTTCGGATTGGCAGCCATAACCTAAAAGGAAAATAATTAAATCTTAGAAAGAGGGTTATATCCTATAAGTAGCTAATTAAATTCATGAATCAGAAATGAACATGAATCTAATTAGTTAAAGGTATGGTTAAGGGAGAAATCGAAACTATACCTATTTACATCTTTGACAATTTCAGCCTTTCCAACTATATCGAGCTAAGATTCAAAATGGATGCGTAAATTGACAAATTATTCATTGATCTATGTTCTAGCAAGTTGTCCTCACCAGCAAACTCTCAACTATATTCTTATTAATACTTATCACGAAAGGTAAACTCAACTATTTTTATCCATTTTCTAGCATGTTCTTAACAATTTAAGATCTATTTTTATGCCAAAACATTGAATATTCATCAACTTTGTGTTTTGCAGGTAATTATTGAAAAATGAGAGAATCCCAACAAAAAATAAGCAAAACGAGGACAAAACAACAGTCTATGCCGTGACACAACATATATATGTTGTGACACAACATTTATATGTCGCGACACAAGATTCATACAGGCCAAAGGAACTATGTCGCAACCATCAAATCTATTCACAACAAAGACTAGTCAGAACTCAAGGATGAAAAGAGCTTTCTAGGTCACGACCGTAAAGTTTTCTATTGCGACAGAACTTGAAGAAGATTTTGAAGAAAGCTGTCGCGACATACTTAAGGTCAATGGGCGGCTGAATCAGGGTCGCGATTATTTCAGTTTTTATGTCGCAAACGTAACAACTAAAGACTAATGGATGAACTCTATCGCGATACAAGAGACAATTCGCCACATAAATTATCATAAAGGCAAACAAGTTAGATAAGACGTCGCTTTATGTTGGGACAAAGTTTCCATCATCAAGACAAATTAAGGAAGAGATATTGTCGCAACAAAGGAAATCACGTCGCAACATAACAGTCATCATTTATAACTATACAACACAATCTTATCACAACAGCATTATTTTTAACGCGATGTGACAAAACATCAAGGAGGAATTCCCTATCGCGACAAGATGCTAAAGAGGAACATAACAAGAATGGAAACAAAGAAATTCTTGTTGCGACAATATTAATGAGTTACAGGCAAAACCTGTGTCGTGACAAAGAAGTTTACTGTCGCGACAATAAAAGCTAATGAATGATAAAATTTTGTCACAATAGAGAAAAGTAGGTCACAACATAAACAAAGAAGACTTGAGATTGGCCAAGGAAATTGTGTCGCAACATATAATTCTATGTTGCGATAAACAGCTTAGCAAGTGACAATAACCTGAGAATAAAAGTCTGTTGCGACCAAAGAATTTCTTATCGTGACAGAAAATGGATAAGGACTTAAAGAAATCCTGTCATGACAGAGAAAACTCTATCGCGACTGAGTTTCCATGTTCAAAAACAATTGTTCGTCATGTCAACTAAAATCGGCCGCGACAAACCTGCTGCGAACAAGGACATGAGAAAATGGGTGCAAATAGGTTTGGTGTCACGACACAAGGCATTCCTGTCGCGATAAGAAAAAGACTATTGAATTCAAATTATGTTGCGACATTATCAAAGTATGTCCTGACACAATTCAAGAGCAAGCCTAGAGAATATGTCGCGACAAAAAACAAGGAGCTACGATAGAGGCAGAGACTGTTGGCCATGGTGCCCTAAAAGCATGTAATTTATACTGCTTCATGAAAACAATTTTCTATATTTGATTCTTTATACATGTGTTGTATAATTTAGTAAATATAAGAAAATCCCAAGTTTATTAATGTAACTATAATCTTAGTATATAAATAGCTTATATATGATGATCAAGATTATAGATAATAAACTAAACTACCCGTAGTAAATCAAAGTAGGACTCGATCTATAATACTACTCAGTACTACCCACCGAACATTAAGATCAAGTAAAGTATCTTGATCTCGATTAATGATGTAGTGACATTAAAATGGAGGTGCTTATGTAATCTAATTACATAGACAGACTTGCAGGTGGATTAAACTCTAAATAATATACCGTTACAATTAAGAGTTTAAACTGCGGTCACTTAATGATCATATGTAGATCGATCTAATCCTCAGGCAATATGGACTGCCTATTTCAAGAAGGCCTTTTGATTCATGTGTTACACTGTCTATGATCGGCCCAATACTTATGTCTTGAGGCCCATTGAGATAGGGTGGTTGAAACATCCTTACGATATGGAATCCAAACCATTTTTGAGGGGTTTGATACTGGGTCCCTATGTTAATTCCGAACCGAACACTTTGAGTTTATTTATAAATAAGTTTATAAATTAACTGCTCACTAGTGAATTAATGGAATTTGAAGATAAAGATATCAACAGAGGTAAACGCAATTTCACCTGCTCTAATGATACCAATTTATACTGAATTGCATGTAATGATCATATCAATGGATTGCTTGAGTATCACTACATAAATTATTCTGTAATTACAAGAATTCAATTTCAGATTTTTAGTAGAATAATACTTGAACTAATAAATTAGATTAATTGATTAAAGAGTTTAATTAATTATCAAAATTATTGAGTTTAAACATGGTGTCCTAGGTCCTCGCCGCCTCAGAAACACTATACAGATTAAATTAACAAAGAAATCCTCGAGGGCATAGTTGTAAAAGAAATTGTTTTATAGCAACCGCAGAATTATCGATAATTAAATGTTAATTAATTAATTATTGAATTAATTAATTAATAGTAATTACTATATGGATGAAACTGCTAATTTGGAGAATTAATCCTATTTATTTTTTGTCACTTAATTAATTGATTTATTCAATATTTAAATATGCCACTTGGATCCATTGGTTGAGATCAATTCAAGGCATATTATAAATAGAGGCAAAACCCTAGGCGCCACAAGGGGTGATAAAAACAGGAGAAAAAACAAGAAGGTAAAGAGTTTCAGCTTTTCGCTCCATTTAACCCTCTTGATCTCATGTATTTAGAATATCACAGAGTTCTAAAACAAAACTTGTTAATATGTGTTCCACACGTGCCCCGTAGTAAAAGGAACGGTTTTGAAGACGTGGGAAAATGAAAATAAAAATAAAAGGATCTTGAGTCAGTTAACCTCTACTTGCAAGAAAAAATTTCCCTTAATTTGGATTAAGGTAATTCTTCTTATTGTTTGTTGATTAGTATGCATGTAATATAGGATCATAAAAAGAGTTTTTTATTAATTTTAAATTTTACTTGACCAAAATCTTTCATTAGAATTTATTTTAGAACTTTAAAATCTACAAATGGCTAAAGATACCAATTTGGACCCTCGAATTTCGGGGGATCCAATAATGTACTATTAATGGGGCGGAGGCCCAATAGTGGAAAGCCTATAAATAACACTTATAGGGAAATATGCCCAGCTTTCGACGGCTCCAGGATTTCTAGGTGGTTGAAGACTCTTGTACATTTTTATTTTTTTTATTTTCTTTTCCATTTTAGTAGATTTAGCTTAGTATATTCTTTATTAGTTTTCCTTAATTTTATGGATTTAAGGTATTGTATTGATGCTGCATTTTCGAGCTAGTATTGCTTTTTATAAATTTTCTTTATTAACTCGTTTGATTTAAAATGGATGCTGGAGCTGAGTTCATTTATTTACTTTGTTTATAATTTCAAGCAATTTTCTCGATCGCTTAGTCATTGATATGAGTAAACCAAATGGAGAAGCGAGCTCACTTTGAAATGGGTCTTTGATGATAGTCATTTTCCCGGAGCTAAGGAGGAAGGAAGTTTTAATTGTAAATTTTGAATTTATTTGATTGATATTGTTTATTAATTTACTTGTTCTCAGTACTAGTACCGTGTACCCAATGCAAAGTACTGTGTGTCATTTTGATTTATAGGAGGCCCTCTGAGTGATACATAGATGGATAATCCTGAGAGTGTAGAACATTTCATTATGGGTATGGTAGACTAATACTATGGAACTAATGAACTTTGAAGGATTACTTAGATAGATCACCAACTTACTTATAAGTTGAGATAGGTTGAATGATATCCTGGTTTAATCACTCAAAGTCATTTTCCATGAATTGATTTCATATCCCTGTGTTATCTTATATCTAATCAAGGAGATGGAGATTTGTATCAAAAGTGTAGGATGAGGTGCCAATCAAATTGGAGAAGGCTTGTAAGATCCTATATGCAGGGAAAAGAATTCTTTAGTCCTAAGATCTCGAGTATAGCACCAAAAGGAAAAATACTTGATTCTTAAAAAAGGTTAGATACATGTGGCAACTATTAGAATCATGTCTCATGAAATGAATATGAACCTTAATCGTTGAAAAGTATTGTTAAGGAGAAATCCAAACCATACTACGTTGCATCTTTGACAAACTCAATTTTCCAATTGATGGTCGGAGCAAATATTGAAATAATGAAGAAAATGGATTATTATTAATCGATCCAAATCAGCTTTATTCACTCAAAGTGGAATTCCTCAACCCCAATTTTATTAAACTTTTTACACTTCAGATATTTAAGATTTCGTATAGGACTACATTTAAGTCCTGTCATTATCATATCAAAGGAGTTCAAATAGTAATGATTTTGAGTAGTTAGGTAATTAGTCTTTTGATTTATCATCCGTCCAGGGGAATGATATACGGACTTTAAATATCCACTTTATTATTTGTACAACTCCGCGGTAATTCTGTAATGATTGAGACCACAAACACAAATTAAATGAGTCATCTTACAAGAGGTACACCATCTTTTCATGCATAAGGAAAATGGTCTTAATAAGTTTATGGCATTGTTTCGTGATTGATAATACTCCTTCTAATAAAGGTCATAAATTTGCATATATCATTTAGTCTTATCAAGTTGCACCATTGTCGGGAGAGATGATACGCGAAGATCAATATTCTAACCAAAAGGATTTACTAATTTGGACATTTTTCTTTGATATTATTTTTTAGAAAATCACAAAAACAAACTTTTAAAAGAGGTTGAAGTTAAGCTAATACTACATTTTTTCTATGAGCATAATAGAGATAATTGTTTCCCATAGCATTCATTTGATCTTAGTGTGTTTCAATTTCAAGAAGATTTTAAATGCATAGAAGACCAGAAGCAGATCTGCTACCTCAAGATACTGAAATAGAGAGAACACTACAGATTTTGAGAAGACCACCAAAGTAGAATCCAAAAATATGGCAAATCAAAGAGACATCAAGAAGCTATTCCAAAAGAAGAAAAAGAAGTAGAGAGAAATCAAAGGCCTAATACTATGGAGAACTTTTGGAGGCCTATTATCTAAAATGAGTACTCGGCAGTAAGACAACCTACAATTGAAGTAAACAATTGGAGTCGGGCCGCATGACACGCTAGCACAACACGCCCACAAAGACACCCTCCAAGCATCCAATTGAGCATACAAGATTCATGAGGATGGTCAACACACTAAGCTTAATTGGGTGAGACCATATGATTAAGCTGCAACTTTCCTCTTGCCCAGAGATGGGTAAGAAACATGGTTTAATTCATTGCCAGTGGGATCAGTGAACACTTAGGAAGAGTTGATCGAGGCATATATGAGCAAAATTTATCCTCCAGCTCTAACTGTTGAGAAAAGAGGAGAAATAATCGTTTTCAAGCAGGGAGAAGAGGAGAGTATCTACAATGCATGGGAGAGATTCAATAGATTGCTGAAAAGATGTCATATGCATGAAATAGATCTGACCACTCATATGGATATATTCTATCATGCCATGAATTATGCCTCAAAGGGTATAATTGATGCATCCTTCTGTAGAGCTTTTAATAAAATAAATGCAGAGGAGGCAAGGCACCGATGACCTTGCCAATGTAAATTACAAGGCTCCATCCAAGCCTCGGGGTGGAGCAAGAGAGTACTTAAGGGGAAGTGGTCTTATCGACTAGATAGAATGACAATTATAGAAGCAAAATCGGATCCGGGCTATGAACAAATCAAACAATGAGAAAATAATGCATATTACACATGAAGTGGGAGCAGTAAAAGAAGGAATTAGAAGCAGTGTTGAGGGACCAATTGAAGAAGAGCCCTATTAGGTTGAGGAGGCACACTACCTCAATGCAAATAGGAGCTACACCTTTAAGCCTAACCCTAACCTGTCAACACACTATACACCAGCACTGAAGAACCATGAAAATTTTTCATATGATGGAGAAGTATAACAGGCCCTAGACCTGACAAATTACCATCAGTTTATGCTCACTGGTTCCAACATCAACAACAATATAAGAATATATTAGATAATGGAGGAGAATATCAGGGTCAAAAAAGGACTTAATCTTTTGAAGATCAAATGCTGCAATTGATGGGGGAAAACAAGAGGTTGCTGAACATACATGAACAAAAGTTTACTGAGATAGTAGCATTCTAGGTAAACATAATTGTATTTCAAGCCAACACAAATGATTCTTTGAAAAATCTGGAGTGCAGATAGGGCAGCTTGCCCTAGCAAAAATATTCCAAGGATTCTTTTCCAAGTGATATAAGGAAGAATTCAAGGGATTGTATGGAAGTAGCTCTGAGAAGTGGCAGGGAATTGGAATAAATAAGAAACGAAAATAAGGACACTGAGGAAGAACAATATGCAGACATTGGGGAACACTTTAAGCAAGATAGCCCAGCACCAGGAAGAAGATAAAGCAAAGAAAGATGCAGCCGTGAGAAAATGCGGAAAGAAAATCCAAGGAAAAAGGAAGATATAGCTTATAAACCTCAAATTCCATTCTCAGCGTCAGAGAAGGCAAGGTCAAAGAGAAATTTCTGTATTCTTAGACATGTTTAAGAAGATGTAGATCAACATCCCTTCTCGTAAGCATTAACTTAAATGCCCTTATGCAAAATTTATGAATGAGATAATGGCGTAAGAAAAGATTACGGTTAAGGAATAGTAAGCCTGACATCAACCTGTAGTGTAGTAATTCAGAATTCTATACCAGAGAAGATGCAGGATCCAGGTAGCTTCACTATACCTTGTGAAATTGGGCATGTTGATATGGGAAAAGCACTATGTGATTTTGGAGCCAGCATCAACTTGATGCCTTTGTCAGTAGCAAAAAGACTAAATTTGGGGGAACTTACTCCCATAGCCATGACCTTGCAAATGGCAGACAGAACACTGGCCCATCTTGAGGGCATTTTAGAAGATGTGTTGATCAAAGTGGGAAAATTCATTTTCCTAGTAGACTTTGTAGCCATTGACATAAAAGAAGACAAACAAGTTCCTCATTGTTGTGAAGACCTTCTTAGCAACAGGAGCAAATTTTGATTTAATGGAAGAAAAGAGAATTAATCCTCGTGGTTGAGATGAAGTAAAGGCACTTCAATCTCAATCACAGCTTTCTGAAACAAATTAACTAAGTGATGCTGAATGTGAGATTATATAAATGAAAATCCCCAACTGTTTTGAAATGATGAAAGATTGTAATTTCCAGAATTCAATGAATGAGAATGAGAAGAATTTTTAGTATCTTAAGCATCTTGAAGTTGAATTTTTGGACCCTAATGCCAAATTGGAACAAGTAACACTCGCAGTTAAAGAAAATAATGCACAAAAATCCGTACAGCTTATAAAGAAGAAGGTGTCGAAGAAACATGTGTTCATAATGATTACTCTCAAGGAATTACCTGAACATTTGAAATATGCCTTTTGCAACCAGAAAGGAAAACCGCCATCACGCGCATGGACCGACCGAACTTGAAGAACACAAACTACCGAAAACTCTCAAAAATATAAGGAAGCAATAGTCGTCCATAGAAGACCGAGCGAGCGCCTTCTCTATTTGCATGCACAAGATTCTGATGGAGGAGAATGCTAAAACCTCTATAGAACATCAAAGAAGGCTGAATCCACTAATGAATGAAGTAGTAAAAAAAGAAGTATTGAAATGGCTAAATGCAGGCTTCATCTATGCAATCTCAGACAGCCCTTAGGTGAGCCCACTTCATGTAGTTCCAAAGAAAGGAGGATTCATTGTGATAAGAAATGAGAAGAATTAATTGATACCTACAAGAACTGTGATAGGATAGAGAGTGTGTATAGACTACAGAAAAATGAACACTGCTACTAGAAAGGATCATTACCCTCTACCTTTCATTGAACAAATGCTGGACATGTTAGCAGGACACTCCCATTAATGTTTTCTTGATGGATATTGTAGTTACAACCATATTGTAATAGCCCTAGAGAATCAGGAGAAAACTACATTTACATGTCCTTATGACACCTTTTCCTTTAGAAGGATGCCTTTTGGACTATGTAATGCTCCTGCCACCTTTCAAAGATGTATGATGTCTATGTTTTCTGATTTGGTGGAAGAGGCTATGGAAATCTTTATGAGTGACTTCTTAGTATATGGATCGATTTTTGAGCATTGTCTGAAAATTGAGAACAAGATTCGTAGGTGTCAAGACAAGAATCTAGCATTGAATTGGGAGAAATGCCATTTTATGAGGAATATATTGTCTTGGGACACAAGATTTCTACCGCGAATTGGAAGTGTACTGCCAAAAGTCGTTGAGCTATAAAACTCGTGCCACCTACAACTATCAAGGGGATAGGAAGTTTCCTTAGACATGCTGATTTTTATAGAAGATTCATAAAGGACTTCTAAAAAAACTCTAGACCATTGTGTAGACTGCTGGAAAAAGATGCAAAATTAGATTTTGTTAAATCATGTAGATCTGCATTTGAGGAGATTAAATCCATATTAGTGACATCTCTCATCATGTTAACACCTGACTGGAACAATGATTTTGAGATTATGTGTGATGCCAGTGATTATGCAATGGGAGATGTATTGGGACAAAGAATTGAAAATATATTCAAGGCCATATACTATGCCAGCAAAACCTTTAATTAGGCACACGAGAACTACTCCACTACATAAAAGGAGATGCTAGCAATGATGTTTTCTTGTGAAAAATTTAGGCCTTATATATTGGGATCCCATGTTATAATACAAACTGATCATGCTACAATTAAATATCTAATGGCAAAGAAGGAGACCAAGCCAAGACTTATCAGATGGGTATTGCTGCTACAGGAATTTGATCTTGAGATCAAATATAAGAAGGGTAGTGACAATGTGATAGCAGATCACTTGTCTAGATTGGAATGAATTCTAGGAAATAAAAAAGAAATGAAATAGCAGAAAATTTCCCTGATGAGCAGTTGTTTTGTTGTCGATTCAAACACCCAGCTATGTTGATATTATCAATTATTTAGCTTGTGGAGTGACGCCACCTGAATTCAGCTACCAGCAGGGAAGAAAATTGAGAACTGATTGCATATTTTATATTTGGGATAACCAACTATTGTATAGAAGAGGAGCATATATGATCATAAGGATATGTGTTCCATAAACAGAACAAGGTGATATTGTGGAGAAATGTCATGCATCACCATATGGAGGACACTTTGCATGAGACAAGACAACCCACAAAATTCTCCAATCAGGTTTCTATTAGCCTACTCTATTCAAAGATTGTTTTGAATGTGTAAAACATTGTGATGCTTGTAAGAGAATGGGCAACATAAACAGAAGAAATGAGATGTCCCTACAAGGAATTTTGGTGGTGTAGATTTTTTATGTTTGGGGAATAGACTTCATGGGACCCTTTCCTCCATCATTTGGTGATATATATACGTTATCCTAGATGTGGATTATGTATCCAAATGCGTGGAAGCAATAGCTCGACCCAAAAACGATGCCATAACAGTGGTGGTTTATAAGATAGAAATCTTTGAGCAGATTTGGAGCACTCGTAGCCATCATCGCGATGAGGGAAGATACTAAATAAAGTTTTTGCAAAACCCTATGAGAAGATATGAATCAAACATATGATGATCAAGTTATCACCTCAATCAACTAGGCAAGCTGAAGTTTCCAATAAGGAGATAAAGAAAATTATGGAGAAAACAGTTAATACAAACAGAAAATATTGGTCTATAAAGGTAGATGATGCACTCTGGGCTTATAGAACTGCTTACAAAACTCCCATTGGAATGTCTCCATACAAAATAGTATTTGGAAAATCTTGTCACCTCCCCTTAGAATTTGAATACAAAGTTATGTGGGCCATCAAGAAACTGAATTGTGAATTTCAAGCTACAAAGGAAAAGAGACTACTCCCAATGAACTGGAAGAGCTGAGGAATGAAGTTTTTATGACAATGCCAGACCCACAAAGAAAACTAAGAGGTGGTATGATCAAAAGATCCTAATGAGAGAATTCAATGCGCGAACGTTCTTATACAACCTGTGCTCAAGCTACTTCTGTGGAAATTGAAATCAAGAGGCGGTCCCTACATAGTGATAACCAGTACACCCTTTGGAGCAGTGACACTGAAAGATGAATATGGAAATGAATTCAAAGTAAACGGTTAGGGACTGAAGCACTACCTTCGAGGAAGCATAAATGAAGTAGATCCAGATTTCAAAAAGGGAAAAGGGTTATGCTGAAAAGAAGATAATTTACAACAATTGTATGGCTTCAAGAATCGAGCAGCCTCTTGGGACAACCATGTATTATTTTGATAGTTTTGATTATTGATGATTAATTTTATAAATTTAACGTTTTATTTTAAAATTTTTAGAAGTATATTTAGGTAATTTGATAATTTGTTGAATATTTATTTTTATTTTTTGGAATAGAAGAATAAATTTGAGGTTGTTAAATATGTAATACTTTAAATCGAATATAAGAATATCTAGGTAGAGATTGCAGATTTACATCAACTTGTTTTTAATGATAATGCATATCTGAAGCCTGAGGTTTTGATGCAATTTCTTGAACGGCTTTAATATTTTGATGAATGATGTTGATGTTAGAAATGGATTTGTTCATACTTGAATTGAGGTTCTTTGATGTTTAATATGTGTTTTCACAAGTATGATCTAAGGGGAAGGACTTATTGAATGATGATTAAGTGGGTTGAATGGTTAAAAGTATGAAATTATGAAAAAATTTGAGGCAGAACAGAACCTTGTCGCGACAAAATAAGTTATGTCGCGACACTAATTGAACTTTGTAGCGACATTGGTTATTATTGTGACATGCAGTCTTATGTCGTGACAAGGTCAGTGCTTAAATGGAGCTGGCAAGAGATTGTGTCGTACCATATTATCTCTATGTCACGGCAAACAACAACATGAACATTTATGCAAAATCAGGGAGAAGGAAGCAGTTTTACTTTATGCCATCCTCAAGGGATACAAATTTAGTGTGGGCAAGTTGATTGAAAACTCAATCATGAGCTACTACAAAGGAGGATACATGGGATTAATCCTAATAATCAGGGTCGATATCGAGGCTACTGAGCTAAAGGTGTCCAAGGAGACCAGGTTAAAAAGAAACCCGCCTTAAAACATCTCCCGACTCTCACAGAATCACAAAAGGCCTAAAACAAAGGCGAGGAATGGGTGGAAGTTGTTCAGAAGAGGAAGAACCGCCAGACTCACAACAAATGCTACATCTTGAAGCGTGAAACTAAGCTACCACATAGGTAGAGAGGTAAGCCCCAAGATTCACCCTTCTCCCCTGAAGTGAGATCAGTCCATCAAGAGTAAGCTGAAGGCTCTAAACCTCTAAGGGATAACTATATAGTCCTTGAAATGCTTAATGACATGAAGCAAGGAATGGAAGAGAGGGACAACTAGCTTAAACTCCATTGCAACTGAGAGATGAGTATATGGAAGCTGAGTTGAGAAAAAGGGACCAGAACTTAGAAGAGGCTCTAAAACAAAGAGCTGAAGAATGGAGAAGCAGATGGGAATAAAGGTAACAAGAGCTCAGTGAAGAACTCAAGGCAAGAGAAGATGCTCTTATCTCCGAAAGGTACTTAAAAAGACAAAATGAGTTATTCAAAAATCATGAAGGAAATGTATGAGGCTATGGAGAAGAACATGTTGGTAAAGGCGTATGCCTTGCACTCACAAAGAACATCAGAAGGAGATCAAAGCTTTGATAAAAAAAAGGGACAAGGAATTGGAATGCACCTTGAATTATAAGGAGAAGTGTTAGACATGATCAACAAAACTTACTAAGATGTACTCACCAGGTGAGTTTCCGAGGGAATTTCGAATTTATCGCGCAGAAAAATGATATGATAAAGCAGCTAGCTCTAGCAATGGAGTGGTATTCATTGGACAAAAGTGATGAAGGCAGCAAATAAAGACAACCACAAGTCTAAATCGAATTCTCTCCTTCTCGCACTGGATATAAACTAGACCCAAATAACCAAGCCTCTTCCATGCATGATAGAAAAAGAAAATAGCTCACTCTACTATTCCATCTCCTCATCCTCTATGTACTCAATATCCAGTCATCAAAATAGTCAATAAAATAAAGAATTCTTTGAAAATTCAGTGTTTATTTGTGTTTTTGATTGTTTGGTTGTTGTTTTTGCTTAATTTTCTTTGTTTCATGATTGATAATTACTTAGTTGAATAATTGAGAAACTAGCTTCCTAGATAAAATTGTCTAATTGCTACAACATATTTGGTTGAATTGAATTGATGAAATTGTTGTTGTGTTGGATTGTTGTGAGCTGAATGCATGATCAAAATGAACTTCTTTAATTGATTAAAACAACACAACAACAAATCTCAAAGCCAGGCAAAACATTGATAAATGCAATGGGGTAGGATGAAATAAATTGAAATAGAAAGTTGTAAGATTATGAATAAATATGTTGAACTTCAAGAGTAAGGAAGGTTTTACTAAATTGATGGAATAGATAAAACTTATAATTATGTTTGATGTAAATAGTTTCGTCAAAAAATCCTGATAACTTTGAACATGGTCAACAGTAACTCTGGAAATACTTGTGCCAAGATTAGGAACATCTTATAGGATACATCACAGTAACCTCTCTAGTGTCCTATAACTACTTAGATTACTAGTCAAGGCGAAATCCTAGGCAATACCACTAATAGGAAATAATTTAGGCCATCCTTGGAAGTTTTAGCATTTCAAAGCCTACCCCTATTATATGCATAAGAATATACCCTAGTGATTCGTGCCACGGTAGGGTGATTCAGAATCAACAATATTTGTATCCTTAGTTCCTCCTACTTTCGTAGTCAAGCTACTGCAGCATAGCGGTTTAGGGTCGAACACGAGGATGGGTCTTCATCCCACGAATGATTTGCATCAAGCACAGAAACGCGAGGCTTTTGTTTGACATCCGGATTTGCAAAAACAAGATTGTTTGTTCACTGAATTAATCAGAATGAATATGAAAGTGAAGTGTAAAATGGTAACCTTGAAGGCTTGGGTCACTAGCTTGATAACATGGGGCTATCAAGGTCCTCGAGCATTTCTCGCATTATGCTAGTGACATATAGTCAAAGCCAAAACCGGACCTTTGTTTAGCTATAAAACCTAACCCTAGAACCACTCCTATTTGAGTCAACACAAGTATTATGCATTCAAAGTCCCATTCAGTTTAAAATCCTAGCACTCAACCTCATTTCAAGGTTCGTAGCGCTATCTAGCGAATATCGTTGCATCTACCATTAAGTATGCACTGAACCCTAAAGCATGGCAAGTATTGACCAAAGGAATGACATTAAATGATATTAAACCCTAGATTGGAAAGTTGGGAACCATAAATGCAGTACCTGTAACATTCAAAGCATGAGGACAACATGTAGCAGCCCCAAAACCTAGCTAGCAACCCTCCTCTTCATATTATAAGGTTTAGCTACATCCTCAGTCATTATCCTCAAGGGGAGTGTTCAAGTACCGAAATGAAAGAAAGAGGAGAGAGAAGAAAGCAAAACAAGACCTAAAATGAACCGCGGAAAACTGCTATAAATGAAAAGTTGCTTAGGTTACAGTTTAAGTGGGTTTATATAGTCGTCCCAAAGTGTGAAATACAAATTGCCTTAAAATATGAAATTACATCAGGACAAAATGGTAATTTATCAAACGTGGTCCTTATAACCAAAATAATTAAAAACACAAGGGTCGAGATTTCGCTATATAAGAAATCTCATTGAAGATAGAAAATTCACACGCTAGCTTAATTTTCGCTATGTTAGCTTGGGCTCACAAATTTCAGCGAAATTTCGAGATAGCTAAATTGGAAAATTCCTCGCTATACTGCTTAGCTAGCAAAATTCTCACTAGCCTAATAAAATTCTAATTTCTCTCTAGGATTGTGAAATTTTCACATGATTTAAATTTTCGCAATCCCAAATAAATTTTCGCAATCATAGTGAAAACCCGGGATTGCTCGCTTCCCGTATTGCTCACGCATCCCCTTCGCACTCCTTATCCACTTTGCCTTCAATTCTTCAATCGAATCTTGACATTTCATCGCCTCGCTCGGTGAAATCATCGAGGATTCTCGATCAACACCAATAAGAAGACAAGCTTGTCGATCAAGCTCCAAATCCCGCAAACTATACAAACAATCTAACACTAAGTGGACATGCACATGACAATTAGAAGCAATTGATATGATTAGTGTGCAAAAAGCACTCAAAACCCATCTTGAACAGGGCTTGAAGTAGCACTTTTTGGGCACTAATCACCTGACAGAGCACGTTCTTTAGTCCCATATGATACTTGCTAAAACAAAAAGGGGATGTATGCAGTGCTTTCTCCAAAAAGTATATGTGGTTCAAAAAGTGTATATGGGTAAGCCTTACCTTTAGCATGAATAATTTACACCACATGCCAAGCGGGCTGAGAGAACAAAACCATAAAAGTTTTAAAGCGACATCGGTTCGAAACTTCAACTGAATTTCCGCAGTATAATTGTTCCCCAATGTAACGGCTTGAGCGATAAAATGCAAAGCTATTCCACTCCCCAGCCTAGCTCGCCATGGCCATAAAGCCCATTAAACAACCTAAATAGGATTAGCCACTCTTATTTCTTTATTTGACTAACTTGTAGGTTGCGATGCGAAAACTTCGACTTCTGAAGTCCGTATAGCGGGGGTCCACCGGTGACTCTGACGATTAGAGTTTAGGGCATCAAGCGAAAGGATCACTTGACCACAAACTCTGGAACTCACCGGACTACGTGACTTAGAATTAAGCACTTACAACACGCTAAACTCACCCATCCACCGTGTAACAAACAAGTCGGTGACTCTAACAGTGAAGGTTTAGGGCACCAGGAGCTTTAAAACTTCGCCATATACCCCTCGAGGCCAGGTGTTCGGGTTTAGACAAGCGTCAGCTTTTATTCTTCTTTTCTTCTTTTCTTTTCTTTTTGATTTTCTTTTCCTTTTGGAAGACTTCATTAGTCTTCATTCATAGGTAACCTGAGCCTGTATGGGTCGTCGACAAATTTAAGGTCAGCTTTGCAAAGTGGAAAGAGGTATATAACCGCCCAGCCTATTGGCACGGCACGGGTGTCTGGAGTGTGTGAATTAGCTAAAGGGGGAATGTTCAAGGTTGATTATGCTGAAATCTCAATTGACCAAAAACTAAATCATGCATGGAATTGTCCTATCATTAAGGTAACATACGAAGTTTCAATTCTCGGTCGTGAGATATACACTAAATGGAGACACAAAATGAATTGCAAAGTGTAGTAAAATGTAAATAGTGCTATAAAGCTTTTGATATAACCAAAATGTCTAATACATGTGTGCGTAGCTAAATGTAACAAAAGTGTCACTTTACTTTACTATTGGCTTATACATGAATCTATCTGAGAAATGAGTAGAGCGAGTTGATAAAACAAAAATTGTACAAAAACATAATAGAAGACACTCCTAACTCTAACTTTTCCTCCCAGCCAAAATAGAAACATGTCATAGAGGTAGGAAAGTTAGAGACAAGAGTGTGACCACCTCACTCTCGTGGTGGTGGTAGATACGAAGAGCACTCTTTGCTGTGGCGACACATGTCTGCAAGGAGGCTGCTTGGCCCGGCTGCGTGGGCTCGTCTCGTGGCGGGAACATGCGGAGGCCAGGGTGACTCATGATCTACGGGGAGCATGGTATGACAATGCTCTAAAGTGGTCTTGGCTCAGTCAATCTCTGGTCGCCGATGCCGTGTAGTGACGACCGAGCGAGTGACATCCATAACGATTCTGAGCTCCCTCGGCCCGGCAGCAGACGTGCTCGGAGAATCTTTGTCTTTGTATATGATGGGCGGGAGTGTCGGCGGAAATTTGTGGGCGATGGATGTGAAGGAGGAGATGGGAGGATAAATCGTGCGGGCTCCTCTCCATCTCTACCTGCAGAGCGAGATCATCTCTCTCCTCTGGGAGTCCTGCGCCTCCTCATCTAGTACCTCATCACAGTCCTGCTTCTTTGGAGGAGAAAAGAAACTCGGCATCACCATGGCTGCTCTCCATAGACCAGGGACTGAGGGCTCCCGATCCTCCTCTCGTGCGGGGCTCCTCACGGAAGCCCAAAGTGCTCCGGGACTGGCTCGGCCCGGTCGTGGCATCGACAAGGGGTGGAGCTCTGCTGGGCCGGGCCGCTGCGGTGGACCTTATCTTGAAATGTAGCGGGAGGTCATCGCCCAGCTCAGAGAGGCCCAGACCGAATCCTCCCCGAGATCGGTCTGAGCCTTAGTGGCTCCCTACGGCGCATGTAGTCTTTGTAGCGGGAAGAGGCCCGGTCGGGACGGAGTGTCAGTAGGAAGCATCGGCGGGAGCGCCTTCGGAAGAATCTGAGTCTGCTTTGTAGTGTCACGGGCGAGAATGCGGACCATCTCCCTTTGTGTTGGCTGAGGCCAATCCCGATAACCTCCAGAATTGGCTTGCTCTTGTGGCAAGCCTGGGCGACTGATATGTCTGGCACGCTCGGAGTGCTCTGGCGATCAGCGATGGTAAATCGGAAACTCCGTGGACTCGGCGCTCAGGGAAGTCATAGAGTGGTAGGCCAGAGCACCTTTGGGGATAGTATTGCCTCGGTGTCATGTACGGCCAGTAGTGTCTGTGTCGGTCTCATGGAGTCCATGTAGGGGTCGATCGACCAGGCGCGTCGTATCTGACTCTCATGGAAATCTCTAGCGTGGGCAGGCGTTCCGGAATCGGGGTCCACTGTAAAGAGGTCGTCGATCTCGGAAGCAGCGAAGATGGGGTGATGGGCTCGCCTCCTACGGCCAGCCCGGGGTATGTGGCTGAGGCTTGGATGTGATGACTCCCAGTCGTGTACGGGCAGCAGGCGGGCCCTCTGGATCATCGGCGGGCATTGGGGAAGGGCCGGGGTCCGTCAGATGCGATACATCTGAGACCCTGAGGTGCTCCTCGGGGGCCAGCTCGAGGAGACGGGCTTAGGGGCTGTAATTTGGAACTAGGGCTGCTCCTCCTTCTGCCGTCTTGAACGACTCGGGGCCCTAGTGGGACCCACCCAGGGTCTGAACCATAACTATAGTCAAAGGACAGGCAGGGCGGGCGGAGTGTGCGCGGGGCTCGGCGGCAATCGGGCCTCTGAGCAGCTGAACAAGGAACTCAATGACTAAGAGGACGGGACAAAAACCTGATTGTACTGTCGTGGCTGCTAGGCGGGCGCGAGTAGCACGAGCTCATGCGGCCTCAATTGGCCAGGTGACGGTGGGCGCGGTGGCTGCGAGAGCGGAGCTAGGGACGACGGGACGCCTGAGGGGCGGGGCGCGGGGCGGGAGCGAGGGGTCGGCGGGGTGCGCGGCCCAGTGCAAGCCGGGCTCGATTGAGCATGGCAGCGGGGAAAGGACACGACACGTAGGCGGTGGCTTTCGAGGTGGTAGAGAGCGCTGACAACGGGAGCTCAGGTGGTTGGGGGGGAATGAAATGAATTTGAAAAATCCCCTGATTAGTGCCCAAAAAGTTCTATTTTGAACCCTATTTATTATAGGTTTTGAGTGCTTTTTGTATACTAATCATTCTAATTAACCCGATTTACACATTAAGGTCCCTACTATTTTAATGATCACATTTTGTGGCAAATTTTGCAATTTTGCTAGCTAATTATACGAGAAATTGTTGGATCGATCAAGCACAGAGGAATTCAGAAGTCAAGCTCAGCATTGCGGATCAAGATCGGAAGGAAGAAAGAGCAAAATGTGAAGAAAAACACCACTTTGCGGGAAAAACATTCCTATAGAAACGCACATTCAACCCCTCCTTCTCATACTTATTCCTCCCGAAGCCTACATTTTCCTGATTGCGCTTTTACATTTTACTACAAATTTTGGTTTTTTACTCCTTTCTACCCTTGTTGTATTCCCTTATGCTTGGATTGTATAGTATTTTCACTTGGTTTGTAAAAGGCTATATAAGCCCACTTTTGTATACAGTGGCCAAGTTTTCTTGTCAAATAAAATTAGGGCTCGAGTTCTCAGTTTTCCTTCTCTCATTTCTCTCCCTTTCTCGGTTACCCAAACCTCCTGCGAGGATGACAACTCAGAGGATGGTTGGCTAGGCCTCTTCCCCCTTGAAGAAGAGGGTTGTTGGCTAGGGTTTGGAGGTAATGCACGGTCCTCTGTTTTTAACGCACGCATTTTTGGTTATTTATGTTCCTATTTCTCACTCTAGGTTAGAACTCATTTGATATTCCTTCATTGATCAGTATTTAGCAATATTTTAGGGTTCAGTGGATGCTTGTGCTAGATCGAGATTTATTAGTTACTTTCTATTTTTTTCAACGTAAAGGAGTAGATCGGGAGGCACGTTTTTTCATTTTAAGACATTAATGCTTCGATAAATGTTATTTTTCAAAAGGAAAAATCATAGGGGTTTAGTTTTTAAAAAGCTAAAATGAAGATCCGGTTCGAAATGACTATATGTCATCTTCCCCAACTCGAGAAAAAGACGCAGAGGACATGTTAGTTGCCACAAAGCCTAACCCGGTGGCTTTGAGACTTGAGGATTCTTCTTATTTTTCTTCATTTTTATTTCAGTTTTAAACTGAGAAACCTCGGTGTTTTTAACCAAACCTGAAAATCCAGAATTGAGAAATTCACCATTTTGACTTCACTCAAATCATTTATACAGAGAAAACCCGTCCTTGGCCCGACCCTGAACCACTATCTTTGTTAGCTTGACTATAGCGATGCAGGAGAACATAGGATATAAATTTTGTTGATTAAGGATCACCTCTTTGTGTACGAATCAGGAAATACCGTGATATTCTTAGGGGATGGTGCCTAAGTACATTGTATTTGTGGAACACTTGTGATCTTCATCCTAGATTCTGGTGAAATTTTCCTTTATTTTTCATTGTCGGTTTGTTTTTTACGCATTTCACTATAAAAAAAAAAAAACGATCTTCTGAATCGTTTATGTGTTGTTTTGTAGCCACATTTTTCTTTGCAGAATCCGTTTCAGGTGGATTAGAAACCTATAAAGGCGAGGCTAACCAAAAGTCAATCTCTCCCTCAAGAACTTGAATTGAACCGTGGGCCCTTGGAGCAATCTGATGAGTACCTTATGGAGGGTAACCACAGAGCTTACATGTCCATGAGAATTTATAGAAACCAAAGGATGAGTTCACCATATGGTAGTACTTACATGCATAGTTGAGGAATCACACAAATTCCTCATGGGAACAAGACCTCCACAATATGCACATGTCTGAGCATCCATATTAGTACCCCCACTTCTAGGTAACAACCACTTGGCCTTATCCTGTTGAGCAAGCCATCTGAATTTGGCAAACAAGTGGACGATTTCATAGAGGATAATAGGGTAGTAGAATGTTAGAACTAATAGGGAAATTGAGGTGAGTGGAGAGCTCCTGAACAAGAAGATTAATGGACTTCAAGTGAAATGGAGCTAAGGGTGGACAACTTGCGTGTTCAATTTTAAACGCCCGGCGGCTTGATGATCTGGAGGAAGAAGAGTACCTAAGTGGCACCATGGTGGAAGAACGTGTCTCCCGGCGGTCTGAGCTGGTAGAAAATTTTGAATCCTCGATTGGTGATCTTTATGCACTGTGGGAGAAGAAGAAACAACCTCCCATTGTTGTTGACTGAGGAGGCGTGGAAAAGAGCGTGGATGAACCCGAAGAGCTTGTTTGAAACCATTTCCCATAGGATTGAACGGCGCCTTGCTGACCACGGCCTGCATTGCAATAGCCCCCTCCATGGCCAAGTATACCTTTTGCCAATTGCAAATTACCTTTACTGCACCTGACAACCTCGACACCCACCAAAGGCCACCCCATCACTTTGCCCATGCTAAAAATTTCAAGAGATTAGTGGCCATTATGCAATTTACCAACTACCTCGAACAAGATGGCGATTTGCACATACCGCATGGCATAGTGGATGGTTCGGTCTTGGATCCGATTTAGGCTTCCGAACCCGGCATTTATGAGCTTAGCGATTCAATGACCTCCGAGGCCCTAAGAAGTGGTTTGGGAAACTTGATCCTCCCCGGCTTTTTATTTTCATTTTTCTTAAACATTTTATTTTATCGTATTTTATTTGATTTCATCAATTTTCTTCTTAGATTTTCTCTAATTTTTAGTTAATTTATGTTTTAGATTAATTTTTACTTTTACGCAATTTTCTAACATTATTTTTGCGGAGTTTTATGCAGGTAGGCACAGATTGAATCGGCAAGCGAAGATTTTCCGCAACTATAGAAAGAATTTCGCAATTATATGAAATCACGAAAATTCGCTATAGATGGAATTTCGCTAAGCTATGAGAATTTCGCTAACCTACTTGAAAATTTTGTAAACAGCGAAATTGAAAATTTGGCACAAGACCGATGCATTTATTTAAATTTGTGAGAGTGCCACAATTAATGAAACAAATAGCTTTCCGCTACAAGACAAAACAATGCACAGTGTTTCATTTGATTTTATTTTTATTTTTATTTTAATTTATTTTTAATTTTATTATTTTTTATATATTAATAATTTTTTGTAGGAAAATTTTTTTTTTTTGTCTAAACAAAAAACAAACAAATTATTTTTCTCTTAAAAAAAAAAAAAATTAGTTAAAAAAAAAATTTTAAAACAAAAAATAAAACAAAAAATAGATTTTATATATATATATATATATATATATATATATATATATATATATATATATATATATATATATATATATATATATATATAATTTATTATTTTTATTTTTATTTTATTTGATTTTCAAAAAAAAAAAAAAACAAAAAACAAAAAATTCAAAAATTTTCGCTATTAGACATAGCGAAAAATTCGCAAACATAGCGAAATTTTCGCTATGTTAAATTTTCGCTAGCCTAGCGAAATTTCGCTAGGGTAGCGAAAATTACTGTAGTATAGTGAAAATTTTTCGCTATGGGCTCCACTTTTGCCTCCAAATTTTATTTCCCTCATAAATTTTTCATCTGTACTCCGTTTTAGGCGTTCTTGGTATCGTTGGAAGCTTAGAAGTGTAGAATCCGTATGAAAGAACATTTTGAGATTATTATGAAAGTGTAATTTTAAAATGCTCAAGCGGTCACTTTTTCTCATTTTCTTATTCTAACTTGTTTATTTGAAGTAGAACTAGAGTGAATGAGTGTCGATGGAAAGCTTGTGAAGTTTCCTATCTAGTGATGATCTCTATCAGGAATTAACACTTCCAGCCTTCTCTAATTTTTGTCAGAGCCCCATTTGGACATCGAGATGTTTGGGTTGGGGAGAGTTAGAAAGTGGCTTTGTATTTTTGTTTTGTTATTATTTTGTTCAAGCCCATTTGTGATGTTTAGTGGCTTCTTGGGTCCCCCTTTCTCTAAAGCTATTATACCATACAGCTTTACTTTTCAAAATCTTTACCCATTTGCAATCAAAATTTTTGTTGTTTTTACTATTTATGATTGGAAAATTTAAACCTTGTCGGTCTGTAGTGATAGATTGATTCCGTAGCAATTTGGTGGTGATTAAAAATTGAATTACTTATTGATTTGACCTTTTCTTCCACTTTAGCTAACCACACAGGAGCACATTAGGTTTTGATGATAGAGGAATTTGGCGAAAAAGCTGCGCAACCTCCTTGCTTTGCCTGTTTATCCTACTAGTTTTCATTGACCGCCTTTAATGGGTTAGGACCTGTGGAAAAGAAAGAGAAAAATAAAAGAAAAAGAAAGAAAAAGAATAAAAATTACAGCTTTGCCTTGAAACAGGAGGCATTAGAGAGTATACTGGAAGAAGAAAATGCTGAAAGCCAGAGTTGCACAAACCTTCATGGTTAGGGCCCTTGAGCTTAGTGCTCTCGCTACATAGGTGGATAGGTGGAGTTGAGCAAGTTGTAGGTGCTGGAGTCTCGAAATCATTCGAAGTCCGGGGTGAAACCTGAAGAGTTAGTGGTCGAAAGATCCTCATGACTTAGTTCCCTAAGCCTTAATTGGTTAGGAGTCATCGGTAGATCCAGTTACATGGACTTTGGTGGTCGATTCCTCGACCGTGCACCTACAGCGCCAAAAAGGGTAATGAATAAGAGGTGGATCTGATCTATTTAGGTTAGTTAGCATGCTAGGTGGTAGTAGTAGCTAGGTTGGGGAAGTGCGGGTTTAGGTTTATTGTTGGTGATCAAACAAAACACTTGAGATTTTGGTGGAAGTTTACGGTTGATTCACGAGAAGGGAGGCTCTTTTAATACTCAATTTTGTATGGCATTCATTCTCTCATGATAGTCATTGGACACGGCTTTGATGATTTACTTATGGTTAAGCATTACTCATTCCACAACCTTTTTGAAATATAATTTTGTCAACATTATTTGTTATCATTTTGTATACTCTTTCTTTATTTCTTTCTTTCGTGCCTAAAGGACTAGCAATGTGTAGGTTAGAGGGAGTGTGATTAGTGCCCCGAAAGTACTATTTGAACCCTATTTATTATAGGTTTTGAGTGCTTTTGAATACTAATCATTCTAATTAACAGATTTACATTAAGGTCCCTACTATTTAATGATCACATTTTGTGAAGCGAATTTTCTGGAGTTTTTGCTAGCTAATTATGCGGTGAGTCGATCCAAGCTTGAAGAATTCAAGTCAAACTCGGCATTCAAGGATCAAGATCAGGAAGGAAAGAAAAGCGAATGCGAAGAAAAGCTTTGGCTAACGGGAAAAGCATTCACTGCGAGCAGTATTCAGTCCTCTTCTGCGCCACTTTATTCCTCATAAACCTGTTTCCTATGATTGCACGCTTTTGTATTTTGATTCGTACCACGGTAAGAACGACTAAATCAACAATATTTATATACCTGCAAAGCTCTCTGTTCTTAGTAGTCAAAAGCTCACTCTTGATATAGTGGTCTAGAATTGAACACGAGGATGGGTTTTTCTTCATAAAATGGTTTGCATTAGGCGTGAAGGTAAGGCTTTTCTAATATTTGGACTCTTTGGAATTCATTCAAAAACAGGAGAATGGTTTGAAAAACAGGAAATTGTAAATAAAATGGTAGCGAAATTTAAAGTGAAGAAATTCACTTTGAAGAATTAGGTCACTAACTTGGCAAGTGAGGCAAACACATGTCCTCGGTTTTATCCTCCCCATTTGAGTCAACACGGGATGCGATTATAGCCCCTTTTTATTTAAAAACCCTAGCATTCCATTATCTGTTTTTAAGGCAAGTAAAGACCATCTAAAGAATCCGCAGTGCATCTCACTAGAACCTTGAATCCTAAAGCATGGAAGTAGCCAAAACAATAAAGTCAATGTTATTTAACCCTAATTTGAAAAGACACAACATGTAAATGCTACTCGAATGATAAGGACCATCTAAAGAACCCCTTGATGCCTCTGTCACTAAACCTTGGATCTAAAGCATGAGTAGCCAGGAACAATAACATCCCATGTTATGCAGCGAGTTTTGAAGATAAGGGCCATAATTACACTACGTAGCTTTTAGTACATGAGGACAACAGTGCTTAAGCCCCCCTTTGCCCGAGCTAGCTTCCTTCCTCTTCAAAGGAAGGAGGGAGAGCAGTAAGCATCTCTTGAGTTGTCATCCTCCAAGAGTGTGTTTGGCAGTGGGAAAATGAAGAAAGAAGAAAGAAAGAGAGAAGAGAAAATAAAAGCAAAACTTAAAATAAAACAATTTATTTACAAAAGTAAACTACAACTATTATTCTCCCCATTGATGCTTGAAATTGTTGCAGGTTTACAAAACAAGAGGGCTTCTCTCAGGCCTCCTCGAGGTATGAAAATAAAGCTACTTTCATTGGGGCTGAAGTTATAGGACAAGGATGTAATTCACCAAGTTTGAAGGCGGTTTGCATTAATTACAAAGCATGTGGGCATCCAGTTTCGCTGGGAGTTGATTTGGCCCAACTAGCGAATGCACGGGATCCTGGCATTCTGTTCATTGCCCAGCATTCCTACCGCTTCTCTTCCATTTTCTTCCTGCCTTCAACTGCATCAAATTTTCTTCACTTTGCCTTGGTTTTCTCATTGATTCTAGGGCATGTTGATGGCTGAGACTAAAATTCCAACCTCATGATCGATCATTTGCATTGAGGTTGAAGTTCAAATGTGTACAAAAGTCTACAAACAAATCCAATTTTTTCACCAATCACTGACATAAGTGTTACTAAGATGACTGAACACTTCCACTGGGATGATATGACATGATTAAATGATAAAAAGCACTCAAACCTATCTAATATGTGGTTCAAAATCGTGACTTTTTGAGCACTCAATCACACCCCCCAACCTAAACGCTGCTAGTCCCTTAGCAAATGCAAAATAAAATGAGAGGATATGGTGATTTTCAAAATACAGATTCAAAAGGTAGAAGAAGTAATGTTTAACCCAAGTAAGAGAATTATCAGCGTGCTCAACTATCATGAGAGAATGAATGCCATACAAAATCGAAACATCGTGAGTCTCCATCTGAATCAACCAGAAACTTCCACCAAAATCTAAGTGTTTATTTGATTAGCTCTCAACATAAGAAACTCCGCTAAACCGAAGGGCCTCCCCAACCTCGGTTACTACCACGACCTAGCACGCTAACCAACCTAAATAGATCAGACCCACCTCTTATTCCACAATTCTTCAAGGCTAAAATAAATGCCAAAACCTCACTTCATCAAAGTCCGTAACTGGGTCCACCGATGACTCTAACCAATTAAGGTTTAGACATCAAGCCAAAGGATCAATCGACCACAAACCTAATGTTTCACCTGATTAATGATTTCGAGAATTAAGCACCTACAACTTGCTAAACTCCACCCATCCACCCATGTAATCGAACACAAAGCTTACACTCGCAACCAAATAAGGTTTAGTGGCAATCGCTTAAAGGCTTTACATATACCCTCGAACTGCTCGGTTTCAAGGCAAAGCGCTGGGTAATTTTTATCTTTTTTCTTTTCTTTTTCTTTCTTTTTTTTTTTTTTTCTTCTTTTTTCTTTTCCACATGGGTCCTTAACCTACAGCGCGTCAATGAAACTAGGTAGGTTATGCAAATTAAAGGAGGTTGCACGCTTTTTCAAATTTATCATTGAAATCTAATGTGCTTGTGGTGGTTAGCTAAAGGTGGAAGAAAAAGGTCGAAATCAATAAGAATTCAACTAATCATTCACTCAACTAAGCATGGAATCAATGTAACATCAATAGAATTGGACAAAGCTTCAATTTTTCAAACCATAGGTTAGGCAAAACCGCAAAAAGTTTGGTTGCAAACGGGCCCAATTTGAAAAGTGTCACGGCAATGTGCCTTATAGAAAGGACCCATGAAGCCACCGAACATCACAAAATGGGCTTGTACAAAATAATAACAAAACATAATACAAAATCCACTTCCTTTGTTAATTCTCCCCCCAACCCAAGCATCTCTGTCCGAAATGGGGCTCCCTAATGGAGAGGCTAGAGAAGAAGGTTACCCCATGATAGCAGATGTGATCATTTCGATAGAGACCCTACAAGCTTTCCATCGACACCTTATGCACTGTCGGCCTAAATAAAAACAAGTTGGGGAGAAGAAGAGAAAAGGACCAGTTGACCATTTTGTAACACATACTTTCATAATAATCTCAAAAATGTTCTTCGGCCATATTTGACTTACACTCTAAGCTTCCAACTGCACTAAGAACGCCTCTAAACGGAGTCTCTGATGAAAAGTTATGCGCAAAACAAAACCCTGAGGGCAAAACAAATGGGGCTTAGCGAAAATTCGCTTAGCGAAGGAATTTCGCTAGCGAATTCGCAATACTTGCGAAATTGGCTATCTAATAAGGAATGGTTGCCAACTCTTGCGACTTCACAGATTTTGCTGTGCATGAATTTCGCTTAGATTTTCACACAGCATGAATTTCGCAATTAGCGAATTTGGCAATGGCTTAGCGAAATTGACAAGGCTTTAGCGAATTTGGTAATGTTGAAATTTCGCTTAGCTAGCTAAATTTCTTAAGCTAGCGAATTTTCAAGTAGGCTTGCACCTACATTTTCGCTTAACGAATAAAGCAAGTGTGTCACAGCGACTTCGTATCGTTTTACGAGATTACGAACTGCTTATGCACCGCTAGGATTGCGAATTGTCAAGGGCACAGTTGCTAAAATGCCTGCTGGTCGCTCTCCCATTTTCACCCATGCTCCAAAATTTGCAAAAACTACTAAAATTAATGCAAGAAAATTCTGCGTAAGAGTAAAATTAATCTAAAACACAAATTAACAAAATCAAAGAAAATTTATAAAGAAAATTAACAAAACTAAAATAAACTTATGATAATATAATATAAGACTTTAAAATTAAACAAAAGTGGGGGAGGAGCGAAATGCCTAGGTCCGGTGTTCAACCCAACCCGCCGAACCAACCACTATGCCATGCACGTGTGCATTTTGCCATCTTCTTCGATGTAGTGGCAAAGGCATGCGCGTAAGCCACTATCTTCTAATGTTTTCAGAACACAAGCAAAGGATGAGTGGCTCGGGTGGTGGATGCTCGAGGCCTTGCCAGGCCGCAGTGCATGGGCAAGATGAAGACCAGAGCCGTGGAGTGTCACAGAATGGGTCGACTTAGCTTCGGGAGTCATACTACTGGGTTTTGATTTTGTTGCGTGTGTGGGCTGTGGTGCAGTGAGGTAGAATATATATACTGATCAATCAAGGGTTACTAGCAAGGGGTATTTCGTATCTTCGCGCGGTACTCAGGATTTAACTTCACGGGATCGTCAAGCGATAGGTTCTCGTGGCTCTTCCGCTTCATGTCCACTACTTCTCGCCAACAAGGCGTTGTTTTGTCTTCGCTTGTCCAAGGCAAAAATTGTTCGGGCATCCCGCAGCTCCTCAGAGCTTTTAATGATCGACTTTCACCTGAGGGTCAGCAGCTTGGTTCGCTCAACCAAAATCAAGTCGCCAAGCACCCTTCCCTCTCGACCCTTCCTCGATACAACCGACCGTTTCTTCTTGAAGTGGTTCAAATTTCACTGAGCCGACTCTAACTAACTCCTCGGCATCGCTGCCTTCAACTTCTACTACCAAGGTCACAACCGCTCTTTACTTCATCGCTCTCTAGTAGTCAGGTCTCCACCAGCCTATTTTATTCACCATATTCTGATATCGGCTGTCCCCCGAAAAGGTCTCTTTCCTTTTCTCGAACTTGCAAATTGATTGACAATTCTTAGCCTCAGATCGCATATCGGATAGTTTCAATATTATGAACTTTCAGATCGCTTCAATATTTTGATTAGTCTCGGGACATTCAAGACCTTATGTCTTTCCGCCTATCAGGCTACCCATCTTACTTTAGATTCACTGCCTGCTCCGATGTGGGATAAGGGTAGTGGTTGTTGCCGCTGAAGTGGGGACTAACAAGGCCGATCTATCGGAGGCATATAGAGATAGTTTTGGCTTTCCCGTAGATTAGAGTAGGTTTCAGATTTTGAATAGGAATCGCCAAATGAACATCTCATCGTGGTCTACCTCGATTCAAAATTGGACATTCTCTGAAGGCTTTCCCATAGTGACCATGTGGACTGATAGTTAGAGCCGAAGGCTGATGGTGACAACTCACTTTAATTAGAGTAAATATTATGTTGATTTTTTCATTTCATCCCATCCAATCTCCGAGTCAAAATGATTAATTTTTCTCATCGTTGTGTCCTAAATCAGATGAATGGTCTCCCCGGTAACTTGAGAGTACATCAACCCTTCATCCTCTCGACTTAGGTTCATCCCATGCCTCGAGGCTCTGTAGCCTATATGTCAAAAGCCCATAGCCTCGCCGAGGTGTTTACTTAAAAAGTTGCCCCACACATTGTTTCTACGTTGTTTCATAGGGACATCCCATCATAGAAATGGTTTAATAAAGATCCGTGTCAAACCCATGGTAGTGGACATGCATTAATGTTTCCATAAACCTCTCCTAACACTGTAAAACTGCCCTCTCATGAGCCGCAAAGGTGTATAAATTTGTCTTTTCAAATCGGTTTGTCTTATGAGCACCAAAAACTTCTTCAGAACTCTATTGCAACAAATTCCCACTTGATGGTAGGTTCTAGCTCCTCAATGAGTTGAGCCATTTCTTGACACTACCCTCGAGGGTCAATGGAAATGCCTTTAGTTCAGCAATCTGTCCATCATACCTCAAGGTAGCATACCTCCTCAAAATCCCCTAAGATGTGTGTATGGATTTTCATTTTCCATACCATGATATGTGGGAAGTAGGGTACCAAATATGGCCTCTTTGCTACATCATGGCGGAGGAATGATGAGGATGGGGCACTGCTCTGGGGTGGATGTGATCCCTCATGGTTCTATATGCATTTGGATTCATAGGGGTTCTGGTTGGCTCTTTGTTGTTCCTCGAATTATGGATCCATGATATCGGTTGTTTTAACCTCACTAACAGTGGGTTGTGTACTAATCTATTCAACCTACGAAGTGTCTCTATCCATTGTTGTGGTTGTTACCTGATTGTAGAGACATAACAATTAGAACAGACAGCAAAGAGTGCTAAAAAAATTAAAACTAATCTAACAAAAAGGAATAAAATGGCCGAAAAAAAGCTGAAAGGCTGAATGGTCTGACTCTTGTCAAGTGCTAGAAGCGTGGGTTCTTTATAGTAGTGTGCAGAAGTAAAAGGTTACCTTCACTTGTGATGTGGATCCTGAAGTACTCTTCAACTTACCATTGGTAGTCGAGGCTGCATCCCGACGACGGCATATCATTGATTACGTGCGGTAAGTTTGAGCTAAAATCAACAATATTTATATACCTAAGCTCCTGGCTTGCATTAGTCAAGCTACTGCGTATATTGAATCTAAGGTCGAACACGGGATGGGTTTTCTTCATAAAATGGTTTGCATTAGGGCATGAAGGTAGAAACCTATTTGGACTCTTTAGATTCATTCAAAAAGCAGGAGAATGGTTTGAAAAGCGAGGAGAGTTGTAAAAATCTCCTCTTTTTTGGAAATGGTAAGCGAAATTTAAAGTGAAGAAATTCACTTTTGAAAAATTAGGTCACTAACTTGGCAGAAAGCTAGGGCAAACACATGTCCTCAGGTTTTATCCTCCTATTTAGTCAACACAGGATGCAGTTATGGCCCCTTTTGTTTAAAACCCTAACATTCCATTATCATTTTTTTTAAGGCTAGTAAGGACCATCTAAAGAATCACAGTGCATCTCTCACCAGAAACCTTGCCCGAATCCTAAAAGCATGGAAGTATTGGCCAAACAATAAAAGTCAATGTTATTTAACCCTAATTTGAAGAACCCTAACATGTAAATGCTACCTCAGAGGCAAGTAAGGACCATCTAAAGAGCCACAGTACCTGTCTCTAAGCACTGGATCTAAAGCATGGAGAGTATTGGCCAAGACAATAACATCCCATGTTATGCAATTGAGTTTTGAAGATAAGGGCCATAAATACACTACCCGTAGCTTTAGTACATGAGAACCCCGGCAGCGCAGCCCCACTTCCAGCTAGCTTCCTTCTCTTCAAAGGAAGGAGGCTGTAACATCTCTTGAGTTGTCATCCTCAAGAGTTGTGTTTGCTTGGCCAGGGAAAGTGAAAGAAAAGAAGAGAGAGAGAGAAAGAAAGAGAAAGAAAAAAATAAAAATAAAACTTAAATAAAACAATTTATTTACAAGTAAAACTTACAAAATTATTCTCCCAAAGACTGATGCTTGAAATTGTTGCTTAGGTTTACAAAACAAGAGGGGCTTTATATAGGCCTCCTCAAGGTATGAAAATACCAAAAAGCCTAACAACTGGGCTAAGTTATAGGACAAGGATGTAATTCACCAAGTTTGAAGCCGGTTTGCATTAATTACAAAGCATGGCCAGAGGCATCGATTTAAGCTGGAGTTGCCCGATTTCGGTAACTAGCGAAGTGTCTACGAATCTGTGACTCTTGTTCCATTGTACTTGTTCTCTTTGCTTCTCTTCCCATTTTCTTCCTGCCTTCAAGCTGTCAAATTTTTCTTCACTTTGCCTTGGTTTCTCATTGATTCTAGGGCTTGTGATGGTGAGACTAAAATTTGACCTCGTGATCGATCCATTTGCATTGAGGTTGAAGTTCAAATGTGTACAAAAGTCTAAAACAACCAAAAACACCCTCAAATTGACATAAGTGTTACTAAGATGACTTGAACACTTCAATTGGGATATATGACATGATTAATGATCAAAAAGCGCACTCAAAACCCTATCTAATATGGGTTAGTGCACTTTTGAGCACTAATCAGTTTGCTAAAATTTTTGGTTTCTCCTTTCTACCCTTGTGTATTCACTTATGCAGTTGGCATGGTATTTTCACTTGGTTTGTGTGAGGCTATATAAACATTTGTATACACCTGAGTGAAGAGCGGATTTTTTCTTGTAAATAAAATTAGGGGCTCAGTTCTCTCGTTTTTTCCCTTTTCTCTCCATTTCTCCCTTTCTCGAGCACCAAACACTCCTCACGAGGATGACAGCTCGAGAGGATGGTTAACTCAGGCCTCTTCCCCCTTGAAGAGGAGGGTTGTTGGCTAGGGTTTGGAGGTAACGCACGGTCCTCTGTTTTTAACGCACGCATTTTTGGTTATTTATGTTCCTATTTCTCACTCTATGTTAGAACTCATTTGATATGCCTTCATTGATCAGTATTTAACAATCTTTTAGGGTTCAGTGGATGCTTATTGCTAGATCCTTGAGATTCATTGGATGCTTTCTATTTGTCCTTTGTGAGGTAGATCGGGAGGCACGTTTTCATTTTAAAGAACATTAATGCTCAATAAATATTGTTTTTCAAAAGGAAAAATCATAGGGTTTGGTTTTTAAAAGCTAAATGAGTCCGGTTGGAAGCTATTTATATGTTATCTTCCCCAGCGTGAAATGCGAGGACATTGATTGCCTAAAACCCTAACCCGGTGGCACGGAACAAGGTTCTTTTCTTATTTTTTTCTTCATTTGTTTGCCAGTTTTAAGCCCCGAAAACCTCATGTTTTCAACCAGCTTGAAGAATCGAGTCACCATTTTGACTTCACTCAAATCATTTATACGAAGAAAGCCCATCCCAGTGTTCGACCTAGACCACTATCTTTGCGGTGGCTTGACTACAGCGGTAGGAGAACTAGGATATAAATTTTGTTGATTCGGGATCCGCCACCCTAACGTAAATTGCGAATCATCCCTCCCATAAAGGCTGATCCGACGACCACTAGGCAGTACCGCTATAATAGCCAATCTGCTCTTAACTTTGCAAATTAATTTTTTGTTGAAGCATTCACATATATAAATAATAATAAATAATAAAAATAAAAATAAAAATAAAAAATTTTATTTTGAAAAATATTTAAAATTAAAAATTAAATAAAATTAAAAGATAAAATTACTTAAAAGGGAAGGATTGCTTAAAATAGTTAATATTAAAATTCTACAACTTTAACAAAGAAAAAAACTTGATGCAATTTGGCTTCATTTGACACCAAGAACCGCTCAATTTTACCGGCTTCAATCTTGGGAGGTCGAGGAGGGAGGGGCTCCGCCAACATGCCGATTGAAATGCAATACTACTCCGTATACTTTGCTTGATTCCTCTTTTTCTCACTAGTTGATTTTGAATTTGAGCAATTGCGTTGGCGGTAGATGGCAACTCCCAAGCACAGCTACACATTGGTTAGCTATTTCTTGCGATTCATGGACATGGCTTCCACGCGTCGATTCGCTGAACAAACTTCTCAGTCATAGTTTTTCTTCATTTTCCACCAGCTTGTGCTTGTTACTCAAGTGAAAAATATTCAGCTCCAATGTCATGTTGCCAAATGTAAGCTGCATGACTCCATTTCGGCAATTGATAATTGCATTGGCAGTGGCCAGAAATGGTCTTCCCAGGATAATTGGCACATGATTGGGTCCATTTGCTATTGGCTCGGTATCAAGCACTACAAAGTCTACTGGGTAGTAGAATTTGTCTGCAACCTCATAACACATCCTCTGACTATTCCCTTAGGAATCTTCACCGTCGATCGACGATGATAGAGTGATGTTGGTAGGTTTAAGCTCTTCCAAACCTAGCTGCTTATACGTGAGTGTAAGCGTGAGTTTTACAGCAGCTCCCTAAATCTAGCCGGTGCTTTGTCACATGCAAAGTCCGTAATGTTGACTTAAATTGTGGGGATCTGGATCCTTGTATTTGGTTGGGTTCTTGCTTTGGATTATGGCGACTTGCTCGGTTAAAATGTCTTTCTCGATACTGACCTTTTTGATTGTACAAGATCTTATAAAAATTTTGCATGAGCGAGGACTTGTGATGATGTCCAAAGTATGTTAACCTTCACACCTTAGGGCTTCTAGGATACTGCCTCTTTGGATGCCCTTCTTCTTGCTTCTTAGTGCCTGGGGAAATGGAGGTGGCATGCAGTGCTTCATTGAGTCCTCACTGATGATTACTCTCTCAGGCTCAGCTTCCTGTTCCTTGCATGTTTCCTCATAAGTCAAAGGCACTGGTTGCTCTATTTCTCTTCCACTCCTCAGAGTGATTATAGCCTTTACCTAATCCATTCCTGAATCGCTAGATGAACCTACCTCATGGACTCCTTTTGGATTTGGCAATGTTTGGGAAGGGAACCTTCCTCTCTCCTATACCTCCAGCAAATTGTTGAGCTTTGTGATTGAATACTGCAGGTTGTCAATTTTTTGATTAAGATTGCTCTCAAGCCCATCTATTCTCTTGTTCAGTGTACTTTCTACAGTGTCAATCCTTTGTGCCAATTGTACATTGATCTCCTTTTGCTCCTCCACAAAATTGCCTACCACCTTGCTCAAGTTTAATATGGTATGTTCCACAGGATAAGAGGATGGTGGTGGTTGTGGTTGAGATGAGGAATAAGCGTAGTTTGGCACAGGAGTCACATAGGCGGGGGATTGGGTTTCAAGGGAGAGAGGTTAGGGTGATTCCTCCCGATTGGAATTGTAGAGTATTACCATATGGGTGGTTTGTGGTGGCTTGTATTGACCTCTGACATTTGCATATTACGACATCAAATCCCAGCTGCTTGAAGGGGCCATTGGATAATGTTCTTACAGGTGGGCGGTGGATTGGAAATTGGTGCATGGATTGGCACGTGCGGTATTTTTGATCTTTATGCACTTCATCGTCGTTCCACTGCTCCTCCACCTTCCTAGCTAGGGTTGAGATTTTGCTTTCAATTCCATGTCCTACGAGTGTAAAATTCCTCCCCTTTGGTGTCTTTGAGGGCCTCATTTTCTCCCACCTCTCTCGGGTTTTGGCTCATCCACGTCCCTTGGAAGTTTCGACCACATAACTCAAGAAATCCATAGCTTCATCTGGATTTTTACTTAAAATATCACCTCCACGTATGGTTTCTAGCAATTGTTTCATGGCAGGGGACATACCATTATAGAAATGATTCACTAACATCCAGGTGTTGAAACCATGATGTGTACAAGCACTGATGGTATCCATGAATCTATCCCAGCATTGATAGAATTTCTCGTTGTCATAAGTAGGAAGTAAGTGTAGATCTGCCTCTTATTTGTTAGTCTTGGATTTGCCTTTGAAGAATTTCTTCAAAAATTCAGCTTGAAGATCAGCCCAATTTCTAATCGTTCTCGGCCTCAGTGAATTGATCCATATTTTGGCCTTATCTTTCAGTGTCAGGGGGAATGCTTTCAGCTTGAGCAAATCCATGTCGATTATACCCTCCTTAAAAGTTGTGCATACCTCCTCAAAATCTCGTATGTGTGAATATGGATTTTCATTTTCCATACCATGTAATGTGGGAAGCAGGGGCACTAGGTAGGGTCTCACTGCTACATCCTCAATAGGAGGTATAATGCAGGAGGGGGCACTAACTCTAGAAGGGTGTATGTGTTCCCTCATCCCGATCCGTATGCCGTTTGTTCATGGAGGCGTTTGTTGTCTTTCTTTGTTCCTCGGGTAGAGGATCCATTTGGTCCTTGTGCTACTTGATTTCCACGGCCTTGTTCAATTGTTGCACTCACTCTTTGCAATCTACTGATGTCCTCTCTGTCAGTCTTTTTATAAACACACCATTAAACAAAATGAAACGAACAAAGAACACCTACAAAGCTTGCGAAGAAGTGGTGTTAGCTAAAACAAAGCGATTGCAAGAAACAAAACGGTCTGCGTGTTGCAAGTGATGAAAACTTGCACTTCCTGCACACTAAATTCAAAAAGGACTGAAAGGTCACCAATACTTGTAATGTGGATTACAAGTACACATCCATCATACGTGGTTGGCACCATCGACAGCGGCGCCATTTGATTCGTGCCCACGCGGTAGGGTGATTCGGAATCAACAATATTTGTATCATGGTTCCTCCTACTCACGAGTAGTCAAGCTCTTGCTGACATAGCGGTCTTAAATTCGAACCGAGGATGGTCTTCATCCCGGCCAATTTTGCATCGGTGTTGGAAAATGGTAGGCTTTTGTTTAGTTCTGGATTTGGTCAAAGCAGGTGAAGAGTTGTTTGTTCCCTTGACTAAGCGTAATGGCTTAAAGTGAAGTGTAAAATGGTAACCTTGAAGGCTTGGGTCACTAGCTTGATAACATGGGGCTATTGAAGTGTCCTCGGGTTATTTCCTCGCATTATGGCAAGTGACATATAGTCAAAGCCAAAACCGGACCTTTGTTTAGCTATAAAACCTAACCCTAGAACCACTCCTATTTGAGTCAACACAAGTATTATGCATTCAAAGTCCCATTCAGTTTAAAATCCTAGCACTCAACCTCATTTTAGTGGCTCGTAAAGCCCATCTAAAGCATATCAGTGCATCTACCATTAAGTATGCACTGAACCCTAAAGCATGACAAGTATTGACCAAAGGAATGACATTAAATGGCATTAAACCCTAGATTGGAAAGTTGGGAACCATAAATGCAGTACCTGTAACATTCAAAGCATGAGGACAACCTGTAGCAACCCCAAAACCTAGCTAGAAACCCTCCTCTTCAAGGCTATAAAGGCTCCTTAAGCATCTGAGTTGTCATCCTCAAGGGAGTGTTTAAGCAGTGAGAAAAATGAAAGAAAGGGAGAGAAGAGAAGCGAAACAAGACACAAAATGAAAGCTGGGCACATTTATAAAATGAAAAGTTGCTTAGGGTTACAAAGTTTAAGGGGTTTATATAGTCAAACCCAAAGTGTGAAAATACAAAATTGCCTAAAATATGAAATTACATCAGGGACAAAATGGTAATTTATCAAAAGCGTGATGCGTTTAGAGATTGAAAATACTACAACACGGGAAGAGATTTCGCTATGCAGGAAATTTCGCTAGCATAGCGAAAATTTCGCTATGCTAACGAAATTTTGCTAGCCTAGAGAAATTCTACAGAGATAGCGAAAATGGGAATTTTAAGCTATCAACGATAATTTCGCTAGCTAATGTTTAAGTAGCCTAATGAAACCACGTGAATAACGAAATTGGAAAATTCATTGATACAGTAAATTTAAGCTGGCTAAGCGAAATTTATTCAACTATGAAAATTCTAATTTAGCTAGGATTGCGAAATTTTCGCTATGATTGCGAAATTTTCGCAATCCCGGCGAAATTTTCGCAATCATAGCGAAAATCACACGGGATTGCTGCGCTACTGTTTTGCTCCTTGCATCCCCTCCTGCCTCTCACTTATCCATCACTTTTGCCTTGATTCTTCAGCGAATCTTGACATTTCATCGCCTCGGCTCGGTGAAATCATCGAGGATTCTCGCGATCAACACAAATAAGAAGCCATGCTTGCTGATTGAAGTTCTCAAAAACTTGCAAAACTATACAAAACAATCTCGAAAACAAATCAAAAACACTAAGTGGACATGACAATTAAAGCTAGTGAGTATGATTGGTGTGCAGCACTCCAAAACCCATCTTGAACAGGGCTTGAAGTAGCACTTTTTGGGCACTAATCACCTAGTTCCTTATTTGAGCCTAAAGCCAAATTTCATTATCAACCAACAATAAAGAAGCCCAATCCCTTCCTTACATCTAATTCTATACTAAAGAACCATATTTTGATTGCAGACAAGACATCAATGACCAGAGAAAGGGGATAAGTTTGGAGATCTCATTTTGAGATGTAGAAAAGAAGAGAGTGGGTTGAGAAAGAAAGTTCATAGGGATAATAAGAGATAAAAAGAAAAGATGAAATAAGAAAGAGGAATGAGTTGGTTTTGTAGCACTTCACTCCCACAGCCAAGAATGAAAGAGAGAAAATACCAACTAAGTATCCCGAAGGCATATGAGATGAGGAAGAAGTGAAGACTAACAAAAAAAAAAAAAAAAAAACCGGATCTCGAATGATTAGAGATTGTTGCTATGAATTATTGGTTGGAACTTAATTGAAAATCTTCCTGAGTCTAGATTGGAAAAATGTTTAGAATTAATTATACAAATAACGTATGTTTCCTGCCCAATTGAGCCGTGAATAGAAAAATGTCCTCAAAAATAAAAGTTAAATTGTTTGAGGACAAACTAAATTTTATTTTCTTTGCTTAGGGACAAGCAAAAACTTTAAGTTTAGGGGAATTTGATGAGTATAAAACTCATCTATTTTTAATCCATTTTTCTAGCATGTTTTTAACAATTTAATATCTATTTTTATGCCAAAATATGTAATATTCATCAACTTTGTGTTTTGCAGGCAATTATTGAAAAATGAGAGAATCCTAGTAAGTAAGCAAAGTAAGGACAAACATCAGTCTGTGTCATGACACAACATTTATATGTCACGACACAAGATTCAAACAAGCCAAAGGAACTATATCGCAACCAGCAAATCTATATCGCAACAAAGACTAGTAAGAACTTAAGGATGAAAAGTGCTTTCTAGGTCCTAACCATAAAGTTTTCTGTCGCAACAGAACTTGAAGAAGATTTTGAAGAAAGTTGTCGCAACATACTTAAGGTCAATGGTGAAGATGTTGGCGACATTGTTTTTATGTCGCAACATAAAGATGAAACTAATGGATGAACTTTCTGTCACGACAAAGGCAATTATGTAAGTGACATAAATTATCATAATGGAAAAACAAGTCAGCTATGACAAATGTTTTTATGTTGCAACAAAGTTTCCATCATCAGGCCAACTCAAGGAAGAGTTGCTGTCGCAATAAAGGAAATCATGTCGCAACATAACAGTCATAATTCATAACCAAGGGCAATACAATCTCTATCGCAACAAAGATTATTTCTGTCGCGATAGACAAAACATAAAGGATGTGAATTCCCTGTCGTCACAAGATGTTGAATAGAAACACAAGAAGAATGGAATCAAAGAAATTCTTGTTACGACATAATCAATGAGTTGTAGGAAAAACCTGTGTCGCGACAAAGAAGTTTTATGTCGCAACAATAAAAGCTAAGGAATGATAAAATTATGTAGCGGCAGAGAAAAGTAGGTCGTGACAAAAACTGAAGAAGACTTGAGAATTGCCAAGGTAATTGTGTCACAACATATAATTCTATGTTGCGACAAACAACTTAGCAAGTGGCAAGAACCTGAGAAGAAAATTTTATCGCGACCAAAGAGTTTCTTGTCGCGACAAAAAATTGCTAAGGACTTAAAGAAATCTTGTAACGACAGAGAATACTCTATCGCGACTGAGTTGCCATGTTAAAAAATAATTGTTTGCCACGACATGGAAAATTGTGTCTCGATAAACTCCAGCAGAACAAGGACATGAGAAGATGGGTGGAAATAGGTTTGGTGTCACGACATAAAGCATTCTTGTCGTGGCAAGAAGAAGACTACTGAGTACAAATTATGTCGTGGCATTATCAAAGTATGTCTCGACACAATTCAAGAGCAAGCTTTAGAAACAGTCAGCGACATAATTCGAGGAACTCGACGAGAAATTATCGACAAAGATTGAAATCTATGTTCTTTGACATAAATTTTTTATGTCATGACAAATAGACCAATTTAGAGCGAATTTTGAGGATCCACAATTCAATTAATGAAGTGAGGGCCTAACGTTGGAAAGCCTATAAATACACATGCTTCTAGGGCAGTATGCGACTTTGGGCTCGAGATTTCCTAGGTTGAAAGACTCTTCTACATTTTATTTTATTTTATTTTCCATTTTAGTAGATTTAGCTTAGTATAACTTTAGTTTGTTATTTTTCCTTTAATTTTATGGATTTGGGTATTGTCTTGATGCGGCTTCAGGCTAGTATTTCTTTATAAATTCTTATTTTCATTATTGTTTTGATTTAAATGGATCTTTGGAAAGTTTTGGAGTTCATTTATTTCGCTTTGTTTATAATTTCGATGAATTTTCTTGATCAATTAGTCATTGATATGAGTAAACCAGGTTTGAGAAGTTGAGCTCCACTTTGGAAATAGGTCTTTGATAGTCATTTTGTTGCATGAAGGAAGCTTTAATTAGAATTCTTGAATTTATTGATTGATATTGTTTATAAATTTACTTGTTCTCAATACTAGTACTGTGTACCCAATGCAAAGTGCTGTGTGTCACTCTGATTTCCAGGAGTCCCTATGAGTGACACAGAGATGGATAATCCTGACAGTGTATAACAGTTCCTTGTAGGTATGGTAGAATAATACTATGGAACTAATTAACTTTGAACGATTACTCAGATAGATCACCAACTTACTTATAAGTTGAGATAGGTTGAATAAAGTATCTGTCTAATCACTAATAGGTTTCTCCTATTTCTGATGAATTGATTATGATCCCGTGTTAGCTGACATCTAATTAAGGAGATGGAGATTTGCATCAAAAGTTTAGGATGAGGTGTCAATCAAATTTGAGAAGGCTTGTAAGATTCTATCTATAGGGGCAAGAATTCTTTAGTCCTAAGATATGAGTATGAAATACTTAAAAGGAAAAATACTTGGTTCTTAGAAAGAGGGTTATATATTACAAGTAACCGATTAGAATCATGTCTCATAAATGAATATAACACTTTAATCAGTGAAAGTATTGTTAAGGGAGAAATCCAAACGATACTACCTTGCATCTTTGAGAAACTCAATTTTCCAATTGGTGGCTAAGCTAAAAATTTAAATGATGTAGAAATTGATTATTATTAACTTATCCATATCCAGTTTTGTCTCACTCAGTAAATCCTCAACCCCAATTTCATTAAACTTTATGCTTGTATATTTAAGATTTTAGTCGGGACTGCGATGAGTGGCTAAAATACTGGAGTCATACCAGCGTCACGTCTTATGTTTTTAAGCTTTGTTTTATGTTTAAATACGTATTTTGTAGCGGAGTATATGATTTGTGCAATTGGTGTGAATGCAGGCGAAAAGGGTAGTTTTTGGAAGCATTATGGAGCAGAGGGTGGCAGTGCATAAAGATGGCTGGAACGTCGCAGCGACGGCGTCCCACGTCGTGGCGATCCCCAGCGACGCGACGTTGGGTCAACTATATATAGAAGTCAACAAGTAGCAGCGTCGCGATGCCTCGGCGTCGTGGCGTCTCAGCGACAACGACGTTACAGCGTCGCGGCGATCAGCCTGTTCTACCTCTCAATCATTAAAAGAAAAAATGGGACCAGAATTTGGGGGCTCGGAGATCGAGGACGTACGAACTAGGGCACGGAAATCATAACAACGACTTTGATCTTGGAGAAGAGCCCGTCATTTGTATTTTTCTTCTTTTTGGATAGAAATACTGATGTTTTATAGATTAAATACTGGTGTTCTCATATTCAGTATGTTCTAGATTTATACCTAGGGTGTTGTTGAACCCTGTCACGATTGCATGGATTAAAGATTAGTATTTTATATTATTCAGTTGTTTATAATTTGTTAACATCTGCTTTATATATGTGAATCATTTACATGGTGATGTCTGGCCAACATTAGCGTGACTATATTGGAGATATGAGATTCGAGATATGAGGATATCCAAGGATTTGAGTAGAGCAGCCTTCGGTTGATTCGGTAAATAGAGATATTCCGATCCCGAGGGTGGCAATTAAGGTTAGAACATTTAAGCATTTCGGAGTATCAAGTTGGGGTAGAGACTCGCTCCAGCACTACTAGAATAGGCGGATACACCTCGAGAGAGGGTATTTAAGTAAGCAAGATTACCTAGCCATCAATAAGTTATAAATAAACAGAATAGTATCATCTTTAGGAAATAATCCATCGAAAGTGGCAGGGGGAGACATAGCCCTAGTCTCCATTATACAGTAATTCAATAAGATTGATTAGTTTAATTTAAATTCAGACATTAGTACTCTTTCACCCAACGGTTATATCCAGATAATATTCAAAAGCCAATCTCTGTATTCAACACACTTATCCCTGTGGATCGATATCCGTACAATAGGTACACTATATTCTTGGGGCGACGCGTGCACTTGCACACACATAGGCGTACATATATATACATCACGCTTTTGGCCTATCAAGTTTTTGGTGCCGTTGCGGGGATAGGTGATTAGTACCCGAGAGATTATTTTGAGCCTATATCGAGATAGGTTTTAGTGCTTTTTGTCTTCAATCATCAGTAATACCAATTCAATAAGATTGATTAGTTTAATTTAAATTAGGACATTAGTACTCTTTCACCCAACGGTTATATCCAGATAATATTCAAAAGCCAATCTCTGTATTCAACACACTTATCCCTGTGGATCGATATCCGTACAATAGGTACACTATATTCTTGGGGCGACGCGTGCACTTGCACACATAGGCGTACATATATATACATCACGCTTTTGGCCTATCAAGTTTTTGGTGCCGTTGCCAGGGATAGGTGATTAGTACCCAAAAAGTGCTATTTTGAGCCCTATATCAGATAGGTTTTTAGTGCTTTTTGTGCACTAATCATGTCAATAATGCCAATTAAAGTGTTCAGGTCTTCTTAGTATCACTTATGCCGTTTAGGAGTTATTTTTTTGGTTGTTTTGCGAGGTTTTGGATACCTTGAGAGTTCAATATCGATATATGTGCTGAACTATGAAGATTGAACCCATTTATCTGACCATCAAACATATCAAAATTCAATGAAGGGAATGAAGGCAAAGTAGTGAAATGGATACGTGTAGTGGGTAGTAGGCAATGCGTGAAACGACAATTCCGGGAAGTCGGCTATGATTGCGAAGAAATTTGGGGGATTGCGAAAGACCTCGCAATCCTAGCGAGGGGTGAGGAAATTTCTCTAGGCTACAAAAATTTAAGCTAATCAACATTGCCTAGCGAAATTATACATTCGCTATCTACAAAATTTAAGTAAGCGAAATTTAAGCTAACTAACTAGCGAAATTGGCGGTGCATGGCGAAATTCTCACGATTTCTCTATCTCTGTGCAATCTCGCTACCTAGCGAAATTTTAAATTTACCTAGCGAAATTTTAAGCTGCCTAAATTTTTACGCTACCTAGCGAAAATTGTTGCATAAAAACCTCTTTGCCTTATCATATTTGTGTAATTAATGTAGCAAACTTCATTTTGGTGTATTACCTCCTTGTCCCTTGTGTATGAATGTTGGAAGCACAACTTGTATTTTCATACATTGGGTGGCCTATATAAGCCCCCTCCATTTTGTAACCCTAAGCAATCTTTTGGCACATTTTCATTTTATGTAAATATCTCCCGCAGCTTCAGTTAGGGTTTGTTTTCTCTCTTCTCTCTCCTCTTTCTCTCATTTTCTAGGCTACCAAACAACCCTCTTGAGGATGACAACTCAAGAGATGCTTGGCTAAGCCTCTTTTCTTTGAAGAGGAAGGTAGCTAGCTTGGTTGTGGGGCAGTTGCAGGTTGTCTTCATGTTTTAAATGCTACAGGTACTGTATTTATGGCTCCCATACTTTCTAACTAGGGTTGAATATCATTTAATGTCATTACCTTGGCCAATACTTACCATGCTTTAAGTGCAGTGCATACTTGTGCTAGATACATTATTATTCTTTAGATAGCTACGAGCCAGAAATGAGGTTGAGTGTTGGGTTTCAAACTAAAAGGCGATAATCTATGTGCCTGTGTTGGTGTCGATTAGGAATTGATTCTGAGTTAGGTTTGCTAGTTAAACAAAGATCCGGTTATGGCGTGGACTATGAGTTGCTTGTCATAATGCGAGATATAACCCGAGACACTTGTTCCCCAATGTTATCAAGTTATTGACCTAAATCTTCAAAGTTATCATTTCACTTAATTTTAAGCACTGCAGTTATTCGGTAGCTAAACAACTCCCCTTTGTTTTAAAGCAAACAAAATCCAAAAATCAAACTAAAAGCCTCACCATTTTCAGCAGCAGTGCAAGTCATTCATAGGATGGCTCCCATCGTGTTCGACCTAGACCACTATGCTGCAGTAGCTTGACTTCTGACGTGGGAGAATGTGGAAACAAATTTTGTTGATTCCGCTCACCCTACCGTGGCACGAATCAAATGGCGCCGTTCCTAGTGATGGTGCCAAACTACGTTTGATAAGTTGAAGTGTACTTGTGATCAACATCACAAGTGAAGGTGACCTTTTTAACCCTTTTTGAATCCCAGTTGCTGTAACTGCAAGTGTTCATCAATTTCTGATAAGCGCCTTTGTTTTGTTTTTGTCGGTTTTTATTTTAACTACTTGATAACCCTTTTTGCAAGTTTGTTGTATTACTTATTTCTTGTGTCTCGGTTATTTGTAACTTGGTGTTTATACACCCTTTGGGAAGAGACATCGGGTAGACTCTGAAGAATATTTTACCAGTTGAACAAGGCAGTGAAATCAATTATGAATGAGCCAAATGGATCCCTGCACGAGGAGCAGCGAGTCGACCAGATGCCCCCGTGAATCAATATTTATAGATCGATGAGGGACGACATCCACCCTCCTGAGTTGAGTGCCCTTCTGCATCATACCTCTTCTTTGAAGATGTAGCAGTGAGGCCTTATTTAGTACCCCTACTCCCCACATATCATGGTATGGAAAATGAAAATCCATACACACACATAAGGGATTTTGAGGAGGTTTGCACAACCTTTAAGGAAGGTATGATTGACATGGATTTGCTAAAGCTAAAAGCATTTCCATTGACCCTAAGAATGAGCAAGGTGCTTAACTCACTGAGGCCTAGAACCATAAGAAATTGGGCTGAGCTGCAAGCAGAGTTTTTAAAAAAATTCTTCAGTGCTCATAAGACTAACAATTTGAAGAACAAATTTTACACCTTTGCGGCTTCAAGATGGTGAGAGGGAGTTCTACAGTCTTTTGGGATAGATTCATGGAGACCATTAGTGCTTGTCCACATCATGGGTTTGATACATGGATGCTTGTAAACCACTTCTATGGTGGTATGTCTCCTGCCATGAAACAGTTATTGGAAACCATGTGTGGGGGAGATTTTATGAGCAAGCACCCTGATGAAGCCATGGATTTCTTGAATTATGTGGCTGAAACTTCTAAGGGTTGGGATGAACCAAACCAGAGAGAAATGGAAAGAAAAATGCCTTTAGCCAACCCTAGGAGTGGGATGTATGCACTGTCAGAGGATATAGAAATGAAAGCTAGAATTTCAACCTTAGCTAGGAAGGTGGAGGAGCTTGAAGGAAAAAGGCTCCATGAAGTGCATGCAGTGACTAAAACTGCTGCGCGAACCCGGCCCATTCTGAGTTTCAACCCCACGGGTAATCCGGGAGGAACATAGTGCGAGTGCTCCATCGATGAAGGATTTGATGTGAGCAAGTAAATGTTAGTAGAGTCAATACAAGCCACCACAACCCCTAAAACCCAATATGGTAATACCTACAATTCGATTGGAGGAATCTCTGGCACCTCTCATGAGACCTAATCCCCTGCCTATGTACTTGCATTTGCCAAACCAGGTTTGGTTCCACCTCTCAACCACCAACCACCTCCATCTCATCTCTGTGGAACAAGCCATTTAAATTTGAGTAAGGTGAGGTGGGTATAACTTTATGGAAGAACAAAAAGGGATCAATGCCTGAATTAGCCTGAAAAGGTTGATCTTGTAGAGAGCATAACGAGCAACGAGAGGAATAGATGTTTGAGGCAATCTTAATCAGAAAATAGACAACTTCACGGTATTCAATCACAAGATCAACAAAGTGCGGAGGTGCGGGAGAGAGGAAGGTTCCCTTCCCAAGTGCAAACCAAAGGAATCCATGAGAGTAGGGTCATCAGCAATTTGGAATGGATGAGGTGAAGGCAATAATCACACCTTAAGGAGTGGAAAAGGGTTGATCGGCCTTGCCTATAGCTTTGTTGAAGAAACCGGGAAAGAAGTAGGAATGGAGCAGGCCCATTTTCTGAAGGAGGATTCAATGGCTTTGTGCCACCTCCATTTCCACGGGCACTTAGAAACAGAAAGAGGCATCCCAGTGAATTATCTTAGAAGTCTAAGGCGGTGAAAGTCAACATACCTCTTTTGGACATAATCAAGCAAGTCACGCACATACCACATGAAATTTTAAAGATCTTTGCACGTCAAGAGGATTGAGCGTGAGAAGAAGGCATTCTATTGAACAGTAGATTTGCCATAATCCAAGTAAGAACCTGTCCAAATACAAGGATCGGATCCTCTACAATTTCGATAAATATTGGTGGGACTTGTATAGACAAATCCTACTTGACCTAGGAGCCAGTGTGAACCTACTGCCATACTCGGTGTATAAGCAGTTAGGATTGGGTGAACTTAAACCTACCAACATTACACTATCATTGGCCGATAGATCAGTGAAGATCCCTAAGGGGATAGTTGAGGATGTCTTAGTGAAAATAGACAAATTCTACTACCCAGTAGATTTTGTAGTTCTCGACACCGAGCCAATTGCAAATGAACCCAATCATGTGCCAATCATCCTAGGAAGACCATTTACGCGCTAATGCTATTATCAATTGCCGAAATGGAGTCATGCAACTTACATTTGGCAATATGACCTTGGAGCTGAACATATTCCATTTGAACATCAAACACCAGCTACCAGAAGATGAAATTCTAATGACTAATGAAGTTGGTTCAAATGGTCAACATGCAAGAAAGCTAAGTGTCCAGGAATTGCAGGAAATGACCAACCAGGGTGCGGCAAGTGTGTTGGAATTGCCATCAGTGCCCACTGAAGAGAAATTGCTCAATTCACCATCAGCAGTGAAGCAAGTCAAAAGGGGAAAACCCGACAGCAAGGATTCGACTCGAGGCCCTTTATAGGACCAGGGAAGTCATTCTCCTTGGTATCATGATCAAATTTTGAAATTGAAATTTGGTTCGGTGTTTCCAAACAGATTGCAGTTCAACAATTTTTACTTTTTGTTTTAATTTAGTCAATTTTAATAATTTCGGTTATTTTTAGAAAGTTTCTTAACTTAGCAGTTTTCTATATTTAGTAACTTTGTAATTAAAATAGAGTACCTTATATTAAAATTTTTTAATTATAGTATCATATATTAATTTTTATTATAATAATTTTTATCTAATATTGTAGAATCAAATACTGAAAATTTGATTTTACGGTGATCACGAGTTAAGCTAAAATTCGCTATAATAGCGAATTTTGAAGGAAAAGACCCTTCGGCTGCCCTTGAGGACCTATAAGATGAGGGGAGGGGTTTTTGGCTTTTCGCACCTTTCATTTTCCCCTCCCAGCCTCTTTCGTGCCCTAAGCTTCCCTTTGTCTTTGCGCTGTAGTAGCCGAATCACCTGCGCACCGTCGGTGCCTGCTGGCCAGGCACGCGCCAGGTGCGCGCTGCGGCCCGAGCCACTGAGTCCTTTGCCGCTCTGCTTCAATCGATAGTTCCTTTACATTGAGCTGCCATTACCTTTGTTTGCGCCTCCGCTGCGATCGTGGCCGTGCTACTGGCTCATTAGCGCTGCCTTGCACGTGATTCGTCGCTCGCAGAGGCGCGGGTCTTGATGTCCCTCTTGTATTGTGACCGCGATCGTTAGTAGTGAGCGGATCAGCGTGCAGTTGCCTTACGGTTTTGTTTCGTGTGGAGCCACCTAGTTTCTTTTGGAGTCTGCCGCCTGGTTGCGAGAGGTGGTCCATGCTGGCCACGGTCGAGATTTAGTACACCGGAGGCGAGAGGAAACGGGCCCCGAGTTCTGGCTGGGATCCGGCTACGATACCATCTCCCGGTCACGAGAGGCCTCGGGGGATTCGGGCGATCAGACTCGGATGGGACCCCGGGCCCCGTCACCTGTACCTCAGCGGAGATCTAGGAGGGCTCGGCCCTCCAAGCGAGCCCGCACACTCCAGGCCGGGCGATCATTATCTGTCGGGCCTCGTCGCCATGACCATGCACTGCTTGAGCGACATCATCGCCTGGGTTATCACTTTGCCTCGGTGAGAGACCCGTTGTTTGTCGGGCACCCATTGTAGAATGTCGCACTATATCGAGGGACTTTCATCGAGTCTTACTACGATGTCTGACATTGGCGGGTTGATCGAGTTCGGATTCGATGAAGGCGTCGAGCCTTATTCCTCTTGCCCTTCATGACCGAGGCGGTTTTATTATCCCCGGGGTTACATTCCTATAGTTCTTTCCGCTTTCCGATGATGACCTCCAGGGCATACGAGTCCGCTTGAGCTCCGGTTCACCATAAGAGGCGATAGCCCGGGGGTACTTAGGCGACCGGATATTTCAGCGACTTTAGGCTGCGTATACCGCCGACGGTCGGTGCCGACTTGGGCCCACCTACCTCGGCGGGAGATGGATTCGCATCTTTGGCGAGACATCCGCAGTGAGGGCGGTGCTCTTCAGGAGAGCAGCTCCGCCTCAGATGTGGTTATCTGTGGGTTTATTGTGGCGTTATATGGCGGAGGGCCATTCTAGAGGCTCTTTACGGATCTCGGAGGATCTTGGTTTAGTCCCTGCGAGGCTGGTGAGTGACCCTCCCTTGATGCATTACGAAGAAAAGGTCCACGGAAGGGAGCACAGTTCTAGCCAGAGTCTTCGGCTAGCGTGCAGAGACTATACGGAATCGCGAGCATTTACTGGGAGGCCGATAGAGAGGAGGATCGATGCCCTCTAGTCTTTGTCGTTGGGAGCGGTGATGGTCATGCCATTGTCTTCTCCTCGAGACCCGGGAGGAGTACGGATCAGGTGGCGAGATTCCCACGAAGATGACGCCATGCCCCTGAGGCTGAGGTAGAAGGAGTCAGCTCGCGTATGTCCCCCTCTGTCTCCTCCCATTCTGTCCCGGTGGCGGGTGCAGGCCGTCTTGCACCTCCTTTGGCTCTATTTTGATGTCACACGCATGGCGCTCAGAAGAATGTGTCTGGAGGGCAATGATGGAGTGATGATGATTATTCAATGCAATAATATAGTGTGTATGTTCATTAATGACTACCTAAATGACATAGGATCGGTTGGCTCAGTGTCTCCATCTTGCGTGATTATGAGCTCACAGGTCTTCCTCGTGTTCGGATCGGAGAGGCCCACCACGTGGCGACCTCTTTGGATGTGTTGGGCTGCGATGCTTGGCGATTCTGGATCCACCACCACCCCGCGCGGTGAGGTGGTTGGGTTTCATTTATGTTTTTGTATAGTTACCGGCTTTATGTTGCCCTCTGGTACGATTTAGGATTTATGTTAGCCATGGTAGGCGTTGATACTTTTGTATGTTTAGCTTTGTATTCATGTACTAGCCATTTGGCTATATCAAAAGATATTCAGTATATATATACAAACTTTTGCATATCATGTTTTGTGCCTTCACCATGTGTAACTGTTTTTTGTCTTCAATTGAACAATTGAATTGCTTTAATTGGACAATTGAATTGCTTTAATTGAACAATTGAATTGCCTTTAATTGAAAAATTGAAACCTTGCATGTTACCTTAATGTTAGAACCAATTCCATGTTTGAAATAATTTTTGGTCAGTTGAAGTTCCAGCATACTCTGCGGCATTTCCTTAAAGCTAATTCACACACTGCACGCCAGATTGTTTCAATAGATTGTGAATTTGTATACCTCCTTTCACTTTGCATAACCGGCCTTAGGCATGTTGGCAACCTAGGATGGGTTGTATTACTTGTTGAAGACCAATGTAGTCTTCCAAAAGAGGAAAAAAAGAAAAGAAAAGCAAAAAGAAAAAGAAAAGAAAAGAAAAGAAAAATAAAGTCGTGACACTTGCCTTAAAACCGAGCACGGTCAGGGGTGTATGGCTGAAAACTGAAGCCCGATGCCCTAAGCCTTCATTGGTTGGGGTCATCGTTTGTTGTTACATGGGTGGATAGGTGAGTTTAACGAATTGTAGGTGCTTGATTTTGAGTCGGTCGGATCAGGGGTGGCTTGTAGAGTTTGTGGTCGGTGATCCTTTTGACGATGCCACTAAACCTTAATTGTTGCTGGAAGTCGCGAGTGGACCCCGTTACGGACTTTGGTGAATTCGGATTTTAAGCATTGCACCCTACAATGTAGTTGAATAATGAAAGAAAAGAGTAGCTATCCCTATCTAGGTTGTTCAACAACTTAAGGCCATGTCGATCTTGGAGTTGGGGAGGGACAATTTTTCCAATTTATTGGCTCGTCGGATTATATTTAGAATCATTAGACTTTGGTGGAAGTCGGGTTGAGAATCATGGAACCAATATTGACTTCAAGTATTGTTCTTGTATGGTTTGGCTCTTTCATGTGGTTCAAACTTGAGGTGTGATTTTTTCAGTTTAAAGGTAATGTTTATTTGTATATACACCTTTTGGATCATAGAAGCTTTTGGAAAATCGCTGCATGCATCTCCTTTTTGTTTGCATTGCTAAGAAGGCTAACAGCGTTTAAATTTGAGGGGTGTGATTAGTACCCAAAAAGTGCTATTTTGAGCCCTATATCAGATAGGTTTTGAGTGCTTTTTATGCACTAATCATGTCAATAATGCCAATTAAAGTGTTAAGGTCTTCTTAGTATCACTTATGCCGTTTAGAGGTTATTTTTGGTTGTTTTGCAGGTTTTTGGATGCCTTAAGGAGTTCAATATCGATCTTATGTGCTTTGAACTATGAAGATTGAACCCATTTATCAGCCATCAAACATATCAAAATTCAATGAAGGAATGAAGGCAAAGTGATGAAAATGGATGCAGTAGTGGAGCACTAGGCAATGCAGTGAAGAACAGCAATTCCAGGAAATTTCGCTATGATTGAGAAAATTTGGCTGGGATTGCGAACCGTAATCATAGAAAGAAAATTCGCAATCCTAGCCCAGTAAACTAATAGGCTTGAGAAATTTATTAATCCTTTGATAACCTGTGAATTATACATTTAATATCTCTAAAAATTTACATTAGGCTAGCGAAATTTCGCTATGCGAGTGTGGTCACATGCGAAATTCTCGATTTCTATCTCTGTGCAATTCGCTACCTATGAAAAATTTTGTTGCGCCTAGCGAAATTTTAATACCTAGCGAGTGCATATCAGCGAAACCTCCACTGCCTTTTCATATTTGTGTAATTAATGTAGCAGGCTTCATTTGGTGTACCTCCTTGTCCCTTGTATTAGCCAAAATGTTAGGTTTTCTTGACATTTTCATACATTGGGTGGCCTACTCTGCAGCCCCTCCATTTTGTAACCCTAAACGATCTTTTGGCACATTTTCATTTTGCCAAATATCTCCAGCGGCCCGAGTTGGGGTTTGTTTCTCTCTTCTCTCTCCTCTTTCTCTCATTTTCTGAGCTACCAAACAACCCTCTAGAGGATGACAGCTCAAGAGATGCTTAGCTAAGCCTCTTTTCTTTACGAAGAGGAAGGTAGCTAGCTTGATTGTGGGGCCGATTGCGAGGTTGTGCTTCATGTTTTAAATGCTCTAGTCTTGTATTTATAGCTCATATACTTTCTAACTAAGGTTGAATATCATTTAATGTCATTACCTTAGCCAATACTTACCATGCTTTAGGGTGCAGTGCATACTTATTGCTAGATGCCTTGTATTCTTTAGATAGCCTTCTGAGCCACTTGGAAATGAGGTTGAGTGTTAGGGTTTCAAACTAAAAGAGGCTGTAAATGTATGTTACCTGTGTTGAATCAATTAGGAGTGATTCTAGGGTTAGGTTTGCTAATTAAACAAAGATCCGGTTATGGCGTGGACTATAGGTTGCTTGTCATAATCTGAGGATATAACCAGGGACACTGTTCCCCATGTTATCAAGTTAGTGACCCTAAATCTTGAGTTATCATTTCACACACTTAATTTTAAGCTTTACAGTTATTCGGTAACTAAACAACTCCCCTTTGTTTTGAAACAAACAAATCCAAAAATCCAAACTAAAAGCCTCACCATTTTCAACACTGTGCAAGTCATTCATAGGATGAAAACTCATCCCCGTGTTCGACCCTAGACCACTATGCTGCAGTAGCTTGACTACGGCAGTAGGAGGAATATAGGAAACAAATTTTGTTGATTCCGCTCACCCTACCGTGGCACGAATCAATAGGTTTAGAGTGATATAGAGAATAACGCAATTAGATATTACTCTAGAATTTTTGTTTTTATTTGTTTTTACAAGTGCTGGTAATTTGGCCTTTTTGTTTTGTGTGTGATTGCAGTCAAGGTTTCAGTGAGTGCATGCAGCCAATGAGGATCGGGTTGATGACATCCGTTTGATCCTGAGCCAAAAAAAACTTTACACAGAATACGCCGAGAACAAAGAACGAAACAGACTATAAATTTAGCAATCATGGAGAACAATGAAGAGCAGGATCTTAGCATTGAGCAAAACGAGCCACATAGGGGTCGAAATGGGAATAATGGAAGGAATCGGCTTGCAGGAGTCAGTTTATACAACCAGATAATCCATTTATGTTGCTAGAAAGTTTCCCCTACCACCTACATGCATTCATACGACTATCAGAAGACCACCCGATTGAGCGAGCAACTGTTGAAGTCATTAACATTCTGGTCTTGGAGACATCTTATTTCATGGACTACCAAATGAGAATCCAAATATGCATCGACTGACTTCCTCGAGTTTGCGACCACGATCAGTACAATGGGATTGCGAAGAGGCACTCGGGTTGAGATTCCCACTCTCACTAGGTGATAGAGCCAAGCATTGGTTAACAAGTCAACCACCGGATTCCATTACTTCATGGAGCGATTTAGTGCAGAAATTCCTGACCAAGTTTTCCCACCCACCGAATTGCACAACGTACGAGATCAATACTTTTGGACAACTGGAGGGAACTAGCGCGGAGGCATGGGATAGATTTCACGAACTATTGAGGAAGTGCCCATCAGGTATTGGATGGATGCAGTCAGTATATAATGGTCGGGAATGCAGCCCGAGCAGTGATTGATCGTAATTTGGAGGAGCCTTGAATGGAAAACCACCAGGACCAAGCAGCAAATCTTGGAAGATGCTGCCACTAATACAAATCAGTGGCTAGGGAGAAGACTACATCAGTAAAAGCCATGGGTGGCAAGGATAATGAGGTTCTCAACAATCTGGTTACTCATGTTGCACAGCTGACTAAACAGTTAACTAGACAACAAGGTACCGCGAATGCCATACAGACTAACCCATGGGAGTTGTGTGAATTATGTGGAGAACTGACATAATAACCATGAATGCCATTGAGGAAGCAAAGCGCAGAAACGAGGCTCCGGTATGTCTCGCCCGATTCCGGTCGACCGATTGGAGAAGTCGAGCAGGGATTCGGTGCGAGACCATATATTCAGGACTCTTTGCACGAGATTTTTTTATTTATTTTTAATGAATTTGTGCACATTGGGTTATGGGCCCACATCTTATAACTGAATCAGAATTATCCTTATGCATATCAAAAGAACTACCCAGGAGTGGTGTCCTCAAAATCTATACACATTTACTCGAGTCCCATTTACAAATACAAAGCGTGCTTTTTATTTCTGAGATCGAGCACGGAACCTACATATAGTGAACCCTTACAAGTGTGTTGGCCCAGCTGTATGCGGAAGTCTTCAGATGTCTTCTTTTGTACCTGCAGTTAAAACCCGTGCTAAACTTTACGGCAATGGGAAACATATGTCGCATGCATATACACATTTACTTAGCATACAAAACAATAACAAAATAATATAAATTTCATACACATTTATATTACCAGACTTATACAGTACTTCTTCTTATAACAGGCTTACGCTTATTCGGATCTCCCGTAGGAGTTACAGAGCTTATTCTTATGCAGAACTTATGCTTATAACAAACTTATGTTTATTCGAGACTCCCGTAGGAGCTACAGATCTTATCCTTATTCAAAACTTATACTTATAACAGACTTATGTTTATTCGAGACTCCCAGTAGGAACTCTGAGAAGTGTCGATTCTGAAGTACCCGTAGGTACGACAGAACTTAACCAGATACAAAAGTACTCGTAGGCACTACAGAGCTTAGTGAATCTGAGAAGTACGTAAGTACTCTGAACTTATACCCAAATACGGTATTTCGGATCTTATACGTTTATTACAAAACATATACTTGTCTTACGGATCTTATACTTGTTTTACAGAACTTATTCTAGGCTTTCGGATCTTATACTTGTACTACGGAGCATATCCTTGTACTTTGGATCTTATACGGAGCTTATTCTCGTATTTCGGATACGGAAGTACCTATAGGTACTACAGAACATTATACTTGTACAAAAGTACCCATAGGTACTACTGGACTTATACTTATCTTATGGATACAGGAGTACTCGTAGGTACTACAGAACTTATACTTATTTTACGGATACAGAAGTACCCGTAGGTACTACAAAACTTAATCGAATGCGAGTACCCCAGGTACTACGAACTTTATGAGAAATATGAGAGTACGTAGGTACTACGAGCTTAATCGGATCACGGGGAGTACCGGGTAGGTACTACAAAACTTAGCGAGAGACGGGACTTAATCGAGGAGGCGGAACTTGTCGAGATAAAGTGCCCATAGGTGCCCTACGGGAGCTAATCGAGAGACGAGGAGTTAATCAGAGACGAACTTAATCAGAGACGGAGACATTCGGATAAAGGAGTACGTGGGTACTCACGAACTTATTCGGATACGGGAGTACCCGTGGAATTTTCTGGGAACTATATCAAAGACGAGGAGTTAATGTCGAGACGAGAACTTATTCGGAGACAAAACTTGTTCGGATACGGGTACCCTTAGGTACTCTGAGGAACTTATTCAGGGCAAGACTTAATCGGAGGCAGACTTATTCGGATACGAGTAAGTAGGTACTACAAAACTTATCTGGAGTACATTTAAGTCTTACTCTTATTATTTATTGAGAGTCTTATCATATAGTGTTTGACCTAGACCGATGTCTGAATGAGTAGGACACAACACAATAAGTGTAACACCCGAAATATACTAGTCGTTTCGACATGTTTTGGAGTATTTTGTAAGCATAATTTAATTTGTTTCATAAGTTAAATGCAGAAGCCGGAAACGAGAGACCCGGAAGAAAGTTACAAAACTTAAGGACAAAATCGTAATTTGTCCAAAAGGAGGCTTAAAGTCATAAATTAGAGACTATGGGCCAAAATACAATTTTGGGAACTTGATAAATGGTCAAACATGGAGAGGGACCTTTTTGCAAATAAGGCAACTTAACCCAAAAATGGGTTTTTTGGAGGGCAAACTCAGAGCCTTAGCAAAATCTGGTTAAAGACCAAGTGGTCTCATTTGGAGGAGGGGAACAAACCGTGAAGAAGAAGCGGAGAAGAAGAGAAGGAGTGGAGATCAAGCCAAGCAAGCCAAAGGTATGGAACTTTGGATTTTTGTATGGAAACTCATTTTGATTATGAATTCTATGAGATTTGGCATGGATCTTTGGATTGCTATGATTATTATCTTCCCCAAACTTGGGGTTTTCTAGTTCCATCTTGGCAAAAATTATGGGAGTAAGGTGGTGCAAATCATATGGCACAAGATGATTATAGAATTCCTCTTTTAGATTGGATTCAGGTTAAATGACAAGTAATTGAGTTAGGGTTTAGAATAAACCTAACAAATCCTTGAGTTTGAATTATGTAGCAGGTTGTGACCCATATTAGAGTTGTGTTGGGGGAAATTCATGGAAGATTTGTGAGGAATGATAAGAATTGAAAGAGGATTTGAGTAGAAAAGAGATGTCAAGAGACATATGAAATGATTTAGATGTGTGTTTGAAGTATAGAATTGATCTATGGATGAAATAGCGCCCAAGAAAAAATGGGAGAAAATACCCATTGCAGGCAATTTCGGGTGAATTGTACTGATACACAACTTGAGCTTGTACCTGTACAATTTCGGTTACAGTCATTTTGGCCAAGTTGTATGACTAACTTAATTGTACCAGTACAACCTGTTCTGGTTTCCAGTTTTTGACCAGTTTTGTATTTTTGGCCATAACTTCTCATTTCTTATCCGATTTGAGGTGATTCAAGTGGCCACTTAAAATGAACTTCAAAGGAGAGCAAACCATATTTAATACGTATCTCAAATTCTGAATCTAATTAGCCGAAAATTCACTCCAAAGTGGGACCATGTACAACAATTCTGGTTCAGCTTTGAACATAGAAGTCCGGGATGTTTTGGGCGTAACTCGAGTTCGGTGCTCAGGTGGGTGATTCAGTTGGAATAGAACCCTTAGCACCTTAAATTTAAAAGAGTACAAGATCAGTATCAAATATCGAGACAAGGCGCAAATAAATATTTCCAAACTGTCCCTCGGTAAGGTGGTAAACCGACTAGTTGGCATGAAAATGCCATAACTTGAGTTTGGATGATCGATTGGATTGATTCCAATTTCTAAGAAAAATATATTCATAGAGGGACTAGAATACATGAATGATGTATGGATAGACATCATATCGTACAAGTATCCGAGAATTCCATATGGAATAGGCATGAAACACGAATATTATGAAACACAACGGCGGAAACATGAACATGAATATGAAAAACAATATGTCATGATCCTTTAATGCTTGATTAAGATGGCTTATAAGTTATGGAAGATATATGATGCATGACACCTAGGACCAAAAGAATGAATGAGTGGACGTCTGAGTTGTGCTCACGGCACTCACGATTAAATGCCCGATACTCACGATTAGTGCTGCGGCACTCTGTCTGATTAGTACTACGGCACTCCTGTGCACGAATTAGTGCTACGTCCTCTCTGTTGATGCCAAATACTCCCACAGCTGGTGCTGTATTTTTGATACTATGTGGCACCTTCGGGCGCTTATTATGCTGCGTCTACTCATTTCTTATTATTGGTCTAGGTAGTGAGACAGAGACACTATGACCAGGACCATTTGAATAAAGAATAAGAGTAAAGATCTGAATGTACCTGCAGTATGCGTACGTAGTACCCTCGGGTACTCTTTGTATCCTGATTAAGCTACATGGTACCTACGGGCCTCCTGAACTGAGTAAGCTCTATAGTACCTCTGGTACTCACATCTCCCGATTAAGCTACGCGTAGTACCTATGGGTACTCACACATCTGAAAATGTTACGCCAGTGCCTCACAGGTACTCTGTATTTAATTAAGTTATGTTACGTCTCTGATTGGATTACGCCCAGTACCTATGGGTACTCTTGTCTTTGATTAAATCCTGTCTCACGATTAACTCTGTCTCGATTAGAATCTGTAGTACCTATGGGTACTCACGATCCTGATAAGTTACGTAGTACCCTACGGGTATCTGTATCTGAATAAGTTACGTACTTGTATCGATAAGTTATGTAGTACCTAGGAGTGTACTCACATGTACGAATAAGTTTGTCTGTATTTGATAAGTTACGTAGTACTACGGGTACTCACAATATGCGAATAAGTTAATCTTGTATCGATAGGATTACGCGTACCTCTGGTGCTCACGTATCTGAATAAGTTGTAATCACGTATCCTGATAGGATACGTAGTACCCTCGATTTACTCACAATATCCTGAATAAGTTCTGTCATGTATCTGAATAAAGTCTGTATTGCCTAAGAGATGCTCACGCATTATCTGAGATAAGGCTGTCTCGATTAAGTCTGTAGTACCTTCCCGGTACTCACAGCTATCTGAACAAGTTCAGTAGTACCTACGGGTACTCCTGTATCTGATAAGTCCTGTATCTGAATAAGTCCTGTAGTACCTACGGGTACTCCTGTATCTGAATAAGTTCCGTCTCTGATTAAGTCCTGTCTCTGCTTAAGTTCTGTAGTACCTACGGGTACTCACATGATGATTAAGTTACATGGTACCTACGGGTGCTCACGTATCTAAATAAGTTCCGTCTCACGATTAAGTCATGCTGCTTAGGATTCTACGCCATTCCCGGGAACTCTTGTATTCGATTAAGTTACGTAGTACTATGAATGTCTCGTATTTCATCGAGTTTTGTATTTTTACGGGTACTCAGTGTCGATGAAACAAGTATAAATTGAGTAATTGCCTAAGAGATTGCTCTCGTATCAAATAAAATAGTATATGTATACGTTATGATCACAGTACACCGCTATGGACTAATGTCCCATGCACGATGAAACAATCTACATCGTCGTCACGACCACTGTATGTGATAAGTTATGATTTCAGAAACTGGTGTACTTACAGTGCAACCGCACAAAGGATAAGACCCGTAAGATAAGTATATGCTCCATAAGACTAGTATAAGTTTCGTAATACCAGTATAAGTTCCGCAAGATCAGTATAAGTTTCGTAAGATCAATATAAGTTCCGTAAGACCAGTCTGAGGATTAAAGTGAACAAGTATACTCTTGTAAGTCATATAAGATAAAAATGCATTTATAAGATCTGAAATGCATGTATAAGTTCTGTAATACATGTATAAAATCCGAAATACATGTATATGCTCCGTAATACCAGGATAAGATCCGAAATACCAGAATATACTTCGTAGTACAAGTAAGATACGAAGTACCAGTATAAGTTTTGTAGTACTTACAAGTACTTCTGTATAAGAATAAGTTTCGCAATACCGGTACACGTTCATGTCTGCGTGATACCTCACGGGTACCTCAGAACTAATTAAGTCTTGTATAAAGAATAGGATGCATGCTCCTACGGGAGTCCTGAATAAACATAAGTTGGTTAAGTCTAAGTTCTGTAACTCCTCACAGAGTCTGAATAAACATAAAGTACATTAAGTATAAGTTATGAATAAGTATAAGTTCACGTAACTCCTAAAGTCACGAATAAACATAAGTGCATTGCATTATAAGTTACTGTAACTCCTACGAAGTCCGAATAAACATAAGTTTGTTATAAGCATAAGTTACGCGCAGAATAGTCGTAACTCCTACGGAGATCCAAATAAGCATAAACTGTTATAAGGAAAATTACTCGTATAAGCTCATAATATAAATGCATGAAATTTATATTATACATTATTGTTGTTTATGTGTTAAATGTGTATATGCATAAGAAATGTTTCCCACTAGTAGCTGCTTAGCGGGTTTTAATCCTGTGGTACGAGAAGAAGGCGTCAAACCAAACATCCATACGAGATGGGCGGCTTACACTTGTAAGGAGTTCACTACATGTAGGTTCCGCTACGGTTGTAGTAAAGTACTAGTTTTGTATTTGTAAATGGGACTCGATAAATGTATAGATTTTGATGGATACCACTGCGGTGAGTAGTTCTTTTGATTATGTTATAAGATGGGCCCATACCCACAGTACGGTCGGTTTAAAAATAAAAATAAAATAAAATCGAATTAAAGAGTCGGAGTCTGAGTCTCGCACCCCGAACTTCGGTTCGGATCAGCATGTCGAATTCGAGGCAGGGAATCGGGGCGTGACAATAAGTACCAGAAGATACTATACAATAAGGAAGTGTCGTAGCACTAATCAGGACATGAGTGCCGTAGCACTTAAGAGGACAGGAGTGCCGTGTGATGTCGGGGCGAGTTTCGATGCGCCAACGGGGCGGGGAGTGCGTAGCACTATTCGGGAAGTCAGAGTACTAATCGGGAGTTCGGGCACTAATCAGAATTACGAAGTACTAATCAGGGTGCAGGAGCACTAATCGAGTACGAAGTACTAATCAGGTGTCTTGGGAGCACTAATCGAGAATACCGAAGTACTAATCAGGACATGAGTGTTGTGTCATTTAATAGCATCTTAAAGCGGAGTTTTACAATTATATGATGTCGGTAACTTACTATCTTATAATAGGGACATTCTTGAAAGCTTCATTGTGTTCATGACATATTATATTTCATCTTCATAGTCACGTTTCAAGTTCATTTTTCATATCCCATCATATTTGTGTTTCATAAACACGACTATACTTTATTATTTCCTATATTTTTTCATGTTACTATTACATAGATTTCATATCTTGTACAGTATGAATGCTATGTATTCACACATCATTCATGTATTATAGTCCCTCTATGAATCTATTTAACGTAGAAGTGAAATCATTCAATCGGATCATCAAACTCAAGTTATGACATTTCATGTCAATAGTCGGTTCTGGAATTTTACCAGAAATAGTGTGAAATATTTATTTTCCAGTGCCTTGTATCGATATTTGACACTGGATCTTTGTACTCCTTTAAAGCTAAGGTGCTAAGGGTTCTATTCCAACTGGAATCACCCAATTCGGAGTACCGGAACTCAAGATACGTCCGAAACAACTCGGACTACTCTATGTTCAAACTGATGCAGGAATTGGATTACACATGGCCCCACTTTGAGTGAATTTTGGGCCATAGAGTCAGAGGTGACAATATTTATTTCTTTATGTTTGGTGTTCCTTGAAGTCTATTTTAATTGGCCATGAATCACTCATCGGATAGAACCAAGGCAAGTTATGGCCAAAATCTGGCGGTAGAAATTGGGAAAACAGAACAGGGTGTACCGGTACACCTCTAACGTGTACCGGTACACGTTGGCCAAAATGACCAGAACCCAAAGTGTACCAGTACAGGCTCAGGGTGTACCGGTACACTTCACCAGCTCTGGAGCTATGTGTTTTCTCATTTTCCATATACCTTACCCAATTCATTCTATACTTTAAACACACATCAAAACCATTTCAAATTCACCTTGGAATCTCTTCTTGATTCATCTTTTCAAATTACCATCACTATTTACAAACAACTGAATTCCTCCAAAATCATTCTAATATGAGTTGCTGACTCATATACAAACCAAACATGATGATTAGTTAGGGTTTGTTCTAAGAGCTACTTCAATTACTCTCGATTAACTATGAATCTAACTATCCTCGAAGGAAGGGATTCCATAACTATCTTGTGCCATATGGGGTTCTACCCACCTTGCTTTCCACACAATTTTTTGGGTTAAAGTGAAACCTAGCAAAACCCCAAGTTTGAGGACAAGCTACTAACCAACCAAGCATGGAAATTCATATAATCTCATGATCCATAAATCAGTTTAGTTTCCATACCTTGGCTTTGCTTAGCTACTTATTCTTCTCTTCCTCTTCCTCTTATTCTCTCTTCTCCTTCTCTTCTCTCCTCTCTGGGTTCTCTCTTTTGGAGACAAATTTGGTCTTCACTTATCCCATGGGTTTGTTAAGGCCATGTTTGGCCTTTAAATAAGAAACATTTGCAGGGTTCTTTTCTTTATTTATTTTTAAACCATAACTGTTCCCTATTGCAAATAGCTTACATATTTGCTCAAACTCATCAATTCATATATTTTAGGGCCCTTTTTTAGACAATTTACAATTTTGTCCTTAATTCTTATAAATTTCCGGGTCTCTCGTTTCCATGTTTCGCAGTTAACTCACGAAACATTCAAATTACGCTGACAAAATACCCCAAACATGTCAAAGCGCTAGGGGTATATTTTGGGGTGTTACCGATATGTGTCGAGGTTCAATCGGAACCAACCACGGCCCAACAAGACCAGTATGGGGAAACAGCTATCGAACCAAAATCAAAGGCCAAGGGTGGCGTAACAATCGAATCGGAAACGGTCGAACAACCACGGGTATGGATGGAGGAACGAAAATCATAACAACGTGCCATCGGCAGGTGACGAACCACCTCTTGAGAAAAGGTGAACTCAGACAGAAGCCCTTGCCGCGGATGCTCACCTCCCACACGCAGCTATGAATGGAACAAGCGAATGTATCACGATGTGAGCCACCCAATTGAACAATCAAGCGGCCACGAGTTGAGAAACTTAGAGTGCAGGATCAGATTGAATAGCGGTATGTTAACTGAGAGAAGGCAACGAGGGTTCACTACGAAGCAATTCAGGTAAACCTTTAGAGGAGAAGGAAGAAATCTTGCAGGCCATAACTCTAGAGTGAATAGAGTTGGAAATCCCCGAGCACTTAACTAGCGATTAATTGCCCAAAAAAGTGCAATTTTGAACCCTATTCGGGATAGGTTTTGGGTGCTTTTTGCGCACTAATCATATCAATTAAGCCAATTGATGTGTGCAGGTCCATTTAGTTCCACTAATATCGTTTCGAGCTTGTTTTGGATTTGACTGCGGGGTTTTGAGTACCTCGGTCATTTAGTTCAAGTTTGGCGTAAAGATAAGGTACCGAATCTTAGGAATCATGGTATTTTTGGAGCATCAAAAATATCAAAATTCGGTGTGGAATTGAAGGCAAGCGTGGAAGAAGAAGTGCAAAGAGGATGCGGTGGGATCTGCGTGGCTGGATCGGGAGAATGGGATTCGTTGTGGGTGCCCAGAAAATTTCGCTGCAGGATTCTTGAAAATTTCGCAATCATATCGAAAATTCATGTCGTGGCGAAATTAGAAATTAAGCTAAGTTGTGATTTCGCTATCTTGTGAAATTCTTGTGCCTAGCGAAATTCACCATTTCGCTATCTATATTAGCCAGTAGCATTATTCTTAATGAAATTCATTGTGAATGTGAAATTTCTCAATTCGCTATCTACTGTAGAACCCCAAGCTAGGCTAGCGAAATTCTCTTGCATAGCGAAATTGCTGCCCCTGTGAATTTTGTGTAATTGATCCCAAACGACCCCGTTTTGGTGTATTACCACCTTGTCCCTTGTATGAGCCAATATTTTAGGCTTTCTTGTATTTTCACACTTTGGGTGGACTATATAAACCCCCATCATTTTGTAACCCTAAGCAATTTTAATGAAGCTTGCATTTGATAAAATTCGCGACTTTCATTTTAGGGTTCATTTCTTTCTCTTCTATCTCCTCTTTCTTTCATTTTCTAGGTTGCCCAGACACCCTTGAGGATGACAACTCCAAGGGATGTAGCTAAGCCTCATATGAAGAGGAAAGGTTGTAGCAGTTTTTGGAAGTACATTGCGGGTGTTCTCATGTTTTGAATGCTACAGGTGATGTATTTATGGTCCTGACACCTAATCTAGAGTTTAATGCCATTTAATGTCATTGCTTTGGTCAATACTTGCCTTGCTTTAAGTGCAGTGCATATACTTATTGTTAGATGCGCGATGTTCTTTAGATGGTCACTACGAGCCCTTTGAAATGAGGTTGAGTGCTAGGGTTTCTGCCCAGAGGATTTGTGAATGCATATTACACATGTTGACTCAAATAGAATTAAGTTCTAAAGGATTAGAGTTTTATAGTTAAACAAAGTCCGGTTTGGCTTTGACTATAGGTCATTTGCCTAATCTTGAGTTATAACCGGACACTTATTTACCCATGTTATCAAGCTAGTGACCTAAACCTTCAAGGTTACCATTTTACACACTTCACTTTAGCCATTACGAGTTAGTCGATGAAGCAAATAACCTGGCTGTTTAGACGAGCCTTAAAAATCCAAACTAAAGCCTCACCAATTTTCAAACACTTATGCAAGTCATTCATAGGATGAAAACCCATCCCCGTGTTCGACCCTAGACCGCTATGCTATAATAGCTTGACTACGGCAGTAGGAGGAACTAAGGATACAAATATTGTTAATTACGAATCACCTGCAGTAGCCTTGCGAATCAAATGGGCGCCGTTGCGGGATAGTGCCCAGGCTACGTATGATGAGTTGAAGTGTACTTGTAATCCTCATTACAAGTGTAGGTGACCTTTTAGACCCTTTTTGAATTTCAGTTGCTGTAACGGCAAGTTTTCACTACTTGGCAGTTACTGCACTGTTTTTGTTTTTTTTCTTACAGTCAGTTTTATTTTTGGACTAACATTAACCCTTTTTGCAAGCTTGTTTGTGCTCTTTGTTGTGTTTCATTTTATTATATGAGGTGTTTATCTGTGCTTGGGATAGGGATATCGGGTGGGTGCAAAGAATCAGTACATAATTGAACAAGGTTGTGAATCGGTGTACCAGTGCTTTATGGACCCTCTGCACGAAGAGCGACAAAGTCGGCGGAGGCACCACAGTAGATCGGCGGCATACGGATCATTGAGGGATCCTTCATACACCTCTAGAGTTAGTGCTCCTTGCGCATCATACCTCCTGCTTTGAAGATGTGGCGGTGAGACCTATTTGATTGCCCCTCTCCCCACATTTCATGGTATGGAAAATGAAATCATACACTCATATAAGGGATTTTGGGAAGTTTGCATAGCCTTTAAGGAAGGTATGATAGACATGGATTTGTTGAAGTTAAAGGCATTTCCATTAACCCTCAAGGACAAAGCCAAAATATGGCTCAACTCACTGAGGCCGAGAACGATTAGAAATTGGGTCGATCTTCAAGCTTAATTTTTGAAGAAATTCTTGATTGCTACCAAGACCAACGGTTTGAGAGCGAATCTACTACTCGGCCTATGACAATGAAAAGTTTTATCAGTGTTGGGAAAGATTCATTGAGACCATCAATGCTTGTCCACATCATGGTTTCGATACATGGATGCTGGTGAACCATTTTTATGATGGTATGTCTCCAGCCATGAAGCAACTATTGGAGACCATGTGTGGAGGTAACTTTTTAAGAAAAAACCCGGATGAGGCCATGGACTTTTTGAACTATGTGGCCGAAACCTCCAAGAGCATGGGATGAACCGAGATCCAGGGGCGAAGATCAAAGCCTTGAACCACGAGGGAGAGACATTTATGCACTCTCCGAGAAGACATAGGAAGATAAAGCAAAATTGACCCTTTATTTCGAAGGTTGGAGGGCTGGAAATGAAGCCAACATGATACCCAAGCTGATAAATGGAAGTTGCATCTCATCGGCTGTTTTGATTATCAGGCAAATAGTCATACGGGGAGCACTTTGTCAAGAGTGCCCATGTCCTAAATCAAAATAAACCACCCACAGATGCTCCATATGGCCTTTTTATAACCTTTGGTGGAATGTCGAAACATGTCATGGAAACCGAACCCCCTGCGTATGTCCTCCGGGAGCTACTTGTGAGTTTGGCTCACTTGAACCTAACAATGACCTACTCAATATCTTCTCAGGTTGAAGCGGCGATCCACGAATTTAAGAAATAAAGTGGTAGGCACATTTTAGAAGAGACAAAAAGGTCTTGAATGTCCGGACTAACCAAAAAATTGAAGCAGTTGAGAGCTCACTCAACAGGAAACTGGACAATATGCACTCTGAGATTTCAAGGTTGTCCAACCAGCAGCTGCAGGGTTCAGAGAAAGGGAAGATTCCCCCAGTCCTTGACAACGACGAGAAGGAGTGCATGAAATAGAATTGACCAATGATCCAAATGCAAGATTGATGAAGTAAAAGCGTGGTGACTTTAGAAGTAGTAAAGTGAGACCGACGGTCCCACTCTATGTCGGCCCCCATGATAGGCGATCCGCTACAAGAAGAACAGCAATAGAGATGAAAGGGTGAAGATCGGTGTACCCCTCAATTACAGTCTCAGAAAAAGAAAAGTTAAGATTAACCAAGCAGAAATGTTAGAAGTTTTACGACATATGAGTTAAAGTTAACATTCCTCTCTGGACATGATCAAACAAGTCCCCCACCTATGCAAAATTTTGAAGAGACTTATGCCTTGTAAAAGAGGTCTCAATGTAAGCAAAAGGCTTTTGGTGAGCAAGTGAGTACTATCATTGAGTCTGAAAACTCGATGAAATATAAAGACCAGGGATATCCACACAATCTCAGTTAATATTGGAGGCATTAGTACGGAGAAAGCACTATTAGACTTGGGGCTAGTGTGAGACACACATTTACCGTATTCCATGTACAAACAATTGAGTTTGGGAGAAGCGAAACCAACATCCTTGTTGTCACTAGCCCAGACGAGTCTATTAAAATACCAAAAGGAACCGTTGAGGATGTTTGCAATACAAATTGGACAAATTTTACTACCTAGTGGACTTATTAGGTACTTTACCACGGAGCGGTTGCAGTGGGAGCCAATCATGTGCCCATCATATTGGGGAGGCCATTCTTGGCTACTTCGAATGCCATAATAAACTGCCGGAATGGGGTTATGCAACTCACGTTTGGGAACATGACATTGGAGCTCAATATCTTTCATTTGAGTAAAAGGCATATGCATTCAGAGGAAGATGACTGTGAAGAAGTCTGTATAATAGATGCCATTCTTGAGGAGCAATTTAATGGCTTGACGGAGTGCGGGATGTACCCAACGAGTTATACGAGGCATGCCCAGGGAGCAGCAAGAACCTCAAGGCATGAGTTTAGTGCGAAGTGCTTTGGAAGAGAAAAATGAAATTTCTACCTCTATTATTTGGTACAGACAAGGAACCTCAACTGACTAGGCTCAAACCCCTTCCAGTTGAGTTAAAGTATGCATTCTGGAAGAAAATGGCAGGTGCCAGTTGTGATTCATCATTGTTGACCTTCCCACAAGAACATGATGCTGCGCCTCCCAATGAACAAGCAAAGCATTGGGGTGGGAAAATTTCGATCTAAAGCTATAAGCCCAACAATGCTGCCCTCATCACATTTATACGGAAGAGTCTAAGGCATGATGACCCGCAGCGAAGGTTAATTCCAGCTAACGAGTAGTTCGCATTGAAGTCGCGAAATTGCTCCAATGGTGGTATTATTTACCCCATTTACGATGCTTGGGTGAGCCCAACTCGGGTGGTGCCCAAGAAATCGGGGTGATATTGTAAAAATGAGAAGGGTGAAGAATTGTCTACCAGGCTCCTACCGATTGAGTGTGTATAGATTATAGGAAACCGATGAAGTAGCACGAAAAGATCACTTCAGTTGCCATTCATCGATCGACTCCTTGAGAGAGTTTTACGGACACCCATTCTCTCGCTTTTTGGATGGGTGTTGGGGTATTTCGAGATAGAATTTTGAGGATCGGGAAAAGACCACTTTCACTTGTCACTTTGGCCTGAATGCTTATAGGAGGATGCCTTTGGTCTTTGCAACTTTTGGGTCACGCTTTAGTGTATGCTTAGTATGTTCAATGATATGGTGGAAGCATAATGGAAGTGTACATGGATGACATCCTTTGTATATGGAGCGATTTTGAAGAATGTCGGCTAACACGGAGGCCGTAAATGCGAGAGGTGCATAGAAGAACAGTGCTCAGTGCAGGAGGTGCCATTTCATGATTAACAAGGATTATCTTGGGGCACATTATCTCAGTAGGGGAATAAAAAGTCGACAAAATAAAAAATTGAACTTATTTCCCAACTGCCATCTCCAACGAATGTAAAAACAAGTTAGGCAATTCCTTGGCCATGCGAGGCTTCTATAGAAGATTCATTAAAGACTTCTGAGTTGCTAAACACATGCAGCTCACAGAAGGATGCAAGAATTGTTGGAGAAAGAATGCGGGAGGCTTTGAAAGTTTGGGGGTCCCATTTGACCTCTTGCCCGATAGTAAGAGCACCTAATGGCGAGTTACCTTTTGAAGTGATGTGTGATGCTGAAGTGATCTTCTTGTTGGAAGGCGATGCTAGACGAAGAGAAGATGGGAAACACATGTAGTCTATTGTAAGGCACAAAACCTTGAATGAAGCACAAAGGAGTTATACTACTCTGAGAGAAGGAATTGTTAGCGTGATCTATGCTTTGGGCAAATTCCGAGCATACTTGAGTCGGATGCGATATAGTCATTTTACGGACCATTCCGCTTTGAAATATCTCGACCCGAAGCAAAATGCAGCCAAAGAGCTCATCAGTTGGGTTCTTTTACTTCGGGGAGTTTAACTTGCAAATTAAAGACAAAAGGGTAGAAAATGTAGTAGCGAGTCATCTTTTCAAGGTTAACTATATTGTGGCCTCATAGCCCACCCATCGATGATGAATTTCTGAAGAATCTACAATATAAATGGAAAAGCTCAGCGGTATGCTCACATTGTGAATTTCCTGCTTGGAGAAATCCCACGGAGTGGAAGGGCGGGATAGGAAATATTTCTTGTGAAGGTCCATTCCTATTATTAGGAAGAGCCTTCTTGTTCGGAAATACTTTGTGCGGATCAAATGTCCCGGGAAGTGTGTGCGGGAGGAGGAACAACGGGAGATCTCTTGAACCCTTTGCGAGAATGCACGTGGTGGTCTTTGCTTCTGACGGCGATGAAGGTCTTGATCTGGTTCTGGCCTTCCTTGTTTAAGGCACACCAAATGTGCCGTATATGTGATAGATGCGGGCTGGAAGTTGTCTGCCGTCATGATGCCCTTGAACCCGATTTTAGTAGTCGAGCTATTCGATGTGTGGGGCATCGATTTCATGGGAGGAAGCCTTTCCCCCGTCGTATGGTCCTACATACATTTTGGTGGGAGTGGACTGTCGCCCAGATGGTGATTAAGCAATCTAAAATGTATTTAGATATTCTTAAATTACCAAAACATCTCTTCAGTTGAGATAAAGCCAATATAAGCGATGAGACCCCTTTTATGACACAAATCTATTTGAAAACCTCATGGCTAAATATGGTGTGAAACACAGTGGCCACCTTACCATCCTCAAACAAGTGGTCAAAATGAACTTACTTGACGGGAAGTAAGACCATTCTAATGAAGGTGTGCTTGATAGAAAGGGTGGATTCAATAAGCGCTTTGATCCCATTGTGGACTGCGAGCGACTTTCAAGACAATCCTGGGAATGTCCCTTATCGGTTAGTCTATGGTAAGATTGTCACCTTCAGTGGAAGTCGAGTACAAGGCATGGTGGGCGTCGAAGTGGAGAACAATGGACTAAGTAAGGCCGGAGTTAAAGTTCATGAACTTAATGAGTTGGAAAATACGAAATGATGCTCTTGTTTAAAGATTGCAAAGGAAAATAAAAAAATGGCATGATCAAATGATAAGCTGGGAAAAATTTCCAACCGGGGAGACCAGAGTCCTCTTTGTGAGCTCCAAACTCCATCTATTTCGGGCAAGCTCAAGTCACGATGGGTGAGGTCCATTCATTGTTAAACATCTCGTACTGATAGTTCAATGGACCTACTCAGTAAATGATAACGGGGTGTTGAGGTCGATGGGCTGAAGAATTTATGAAACCACATGGTATGCAGCGAACCATCGGGTATCATGCGGACCCTCCTGAGCCCCACAATCTACGTGTTTAAGGGTGGCTCTTTGCTTGATGCAGTTCCATCCATTGATTTCGTATTTTCATGCCAATCCGATTAGAGTAAATTTGCATTATTTTGGGATTTAGTTTTCTTTGTTTGTACATGTCCTGCATTGTCCGATTTTGTTTTTCTTTAATTTGCAAATCACTTTTGTGCCTCCACTTTGTGTATCTACTTTTGTCTTCAATTGAACAATTGGTGCTTCAGATGAACGAATTGAATAACTTTAATTGAAAATTGAGATTCTTATTTAGGTGGAGAATTGAAACCACATTTGTTTCCCTAATGCTAAAACAATTCCATGTTTGATTCAGTTTTTGGTCAATTAAGATTCCAGCGTATTAAACTTGAACATTTCCCCTTTGAGCTAATTCACACACTGCACACCAGATTTTGCCGATAGGTTGTGAAATTATATACCTCTTTCGCACTTGCAAAATTGGCCTTAGACATGTTGACAACCCGTGAGTTAGTAATTACCCATATTTGAAGGCCAATGTTGTCAAACGGGAAAAAAAGCAAAAGAAAAAAGAAAAGAAGAAAAAAGAAAATAAAAGCCGTGGCTTTGCCTTGAAACCGATAAATTCAGGTAGGGTATATGGCGAAAGCCTTTTTAAGCCCGATCTGCTAAACCTTAGTTGGTTGAGTCATCGACTTAGTGTTCGTTACACGGGTGGATGGGTAGAGTTTAGCGTGTTGTAGGTGCTTAATTCTCGAAGTCATTCGGAGTCCGGGGTGAAGCCTGTAGAGTTTGTGGTCAAGTGATCCTTTTGTCTTGATGCCCTAAACCTTAATTGGTTGGGAGTCATCGGTGGACCCCCGTTACACGGACTTTGGTGAAGTCGAGTTTTTAGCATTGCACCCTACAATTTAGTCAAGTAAAGAAATAAGTGTGTAGCTAATCCTATTTAGGTTGTTCAACAGTTTGAGGCCATGGAATTAGCTAGGTTGGGGGGAGGGAATAATTTTGCAATTTATTGGCTCAATCGGGTTACATTAGGAACCATTAGACTTTGGTGGAAATTCAGGTTGAGAACCATTGGCCCGATGTTGACCTAAAACTTGATCTTATATGGTTTGTTCTCCGTGGCGGTTTCAAGCGAGTTATCAATTATTCATTTTAAAGGCATTGCTAATAATACATTACACTTTTGAACCGTATACACACTTTTTGTAAAATCCACGACATGCATGTCACGATTATTTTAGCATTCTTCAAGGGACTAGCGTGTCGGTTGGGGGTGTGATTAGTGCCCAAAAGTGCAATTTTGGACTTCCCTATTCGGGATAGGTTTTGGGTGCTTTTTGCGCATATCATATCAATTAAGCCAATTGATGTGTGCGGGGCCCATTTAGTTCCTAATATCGTTTGACTTGTTTTGGTTATTTTGCGGGTTTAGTACCTCGGTCATTTTAGTTCAAGTACGTAAAGATAGGTCATAGAATGCCGAGAATCATGGTATTTTTAGCCATCAAAAATATCAAAATTCGAGTGGAATTGAAGGCAAGCGATGGAAGAAGAAGTGCAAAGAGGATGCGAGTGGGATGCGTGGGGATCGGAGGGCGGGAATTTTAGCTATGGTACGAGAATTTCGCTAGGATGCCAGTTGCAATCCTGGCAGTGGGGGCTTTAAGCTAGGCTGACGAATTTATTATCTAGCGAATTCACTATGCCTAGCGAAATTCCTTCATTTATTATCTCTCATATTTTTAAGCTCAGGCTAGCGAAATTTCGCTAACTAAGCGAGAAATTCGGCTGTGAATGTGAAATTTCTCAGTTGACATCTACTGTAGAGCACTATAGGCTAGCGAAATTTTAGCTGGCACTGGCGAGAATTCTCATAATGAAATTCTTTGCCCTGTGAAGTTTATTGTAATTGATCCCCAACTGACCCCGTTTTGGTGTATTACCACCTTGTCCTTTGTATGAGCCAATATTTTAGGCTTTCTTGTATTTTCACACTTTGGGTGGACTATATAGTTTTGTAACCCTAAGAAACTTTTATGCAACTTTTCATTTTATAAAGTTGCCCGCAGCTTTTCTTTTTAGGGTTCCATTTGCTCTCTTCTCTCTCCTCTTTCTTTCATTTTCTGAGTACGCCGACACCCCCTTGAGGATGACAACTCAGGGACAGCTAAGCCTCATGAGAAGGGAAGGTTTAGCTTGGTTTGGGGCTATTGCGGTGTTCTCATGTTTTGAATCACTCGGGTGATGTATTTATGGTCCCCTGACTTTCTAATCTAGAGTTTAATCCCATTTAATGTCATTGCTTTGGTGTCTTGCCTTGCTTTAAGTCTGGTATACTTATTGTTAGATGCAACGATATTCTTTAGATGGTCATGAGCCCTTTGAAATGAGGTTGAGTGCTAGGGTTTAAAGGCGAAGGGCGTGAATGCATATTCTGTGTTGACTCAAATAGAGTGGTTCACAGTTAGGTTTATAGTTAAACAAAGATCCGGTTTTGGCTTTGACTATGGGTCATTGCCACTAATGCTGGATATAACCCGAGGACACTTGTTACCCAGTTTATCAGCTAGTGGCCTAAACCTTGAGTTACCATTGACACTTCACTTTAATTATAGTTGGTGGTAAACAAACAACCCCCACTGTTTTGAACCAAACCTTAAAAATACAAACTAAAGCCTCACCAATTTTCAAACACTTATGCAGTCATTAATGGATGAAAACCGTCGTGTTAGGCTGGGCCGCTATGTGGTGGCTTGACTACTTTGCGAGTAGGGCAGAATAGGATAACAGACCATTGGATTTCGAATCACCCTACCGTGGCCCACGAATCACTAGCGATAAGGCGAATTAAGAGCAAGACCAAAGCATCCCAAAGACTAGATGCAAGATAGGCAACCACGAGATGTGAGAGCGTCAGATAAGAAAGTCGGGGGAAAAACGAGAAACAAACAAAAAACGGATGAACTGTCATACCAATTTCATTATCCTCGGAAGGTTGAAGAAAGGTAAAGTTAGAGAAGCGAGTTTGCAAAGTTTCTTGACATCTTCAAGAAACTACATATTAATATACCATTTTGGAGGCATTGGAGAGGCAGCTGCCAAGGATTACGTGAAATTCATGAAAAAGATCTTGGCGAGTAGAAAAGTTGGAGGAATATGGGACCATCGCCTTAAGCGAGGAATGCGATTGCCATCTTGCAAAACTTCTCTCAGCTTTAAAGTCTAATATTTATCCACTACGTTTCTATAGGGTGATACAGAAAGCTCTGCGTTGAATAACATCGACTTGATGCCACCGCTCGATGTTTAAACGGATAAAGTTGGGGGAACCAAAATCGACCACAATTAGTTTGCAACTTGCAGATAGGTCCTACCAACAATCTCCTGGTATAATCGAAAATGTCCTAGTAAAAAGTTGTAAATTCGATCCTTCCGGCGAGACCGTCATTACGGACATGGAGAAAACGACTCGTTCCCATCATACTTGGTAGACCCTTCACGGCCTGAGGAAAGCTCAAATCAATGCGAAAGGCGAGATCAGGTGAGGGAGTCAGGAGATGAGATCACTTGGACAGAAAGACAGAGATTTTGTATTCTAGCCCATGAAGCATCCAGATGATGATCCAAATGGAGATATCTCGGAACTTCATTACACAGAGATTTTGCAAGGCGATGCGAAAAACTTCAGGGATAAGCCTATTACTGCACAGAAAGACACCGAGAAGGGCAAGGGCATGATTAGAAGAATATTTCATCCACCTTGAGCATTGGGTGTGAGCACTATAGGGAGATGCGTAAGCATTCCCAGTTTCTTCTAAGCACATTGCACATTGAGACTCAGGGCCGTCGAGCTAACGACGTGCGCATGCTGGCAGGAGCAGCTCAAGTTTTCTTGAAATTTTTCCCTTCTATGGTTCAATTTGTACTATCTGTTTTAAGTTTATGATGGTTTGCTGTTTCTGTCTGTAATCGGAATCTCTTTTTGGATGACTACTTTCAGGACCCACGATTGGAAGTATTGGGGAGGATCAGTTCATGCAGTTCACTTCAGAAGTTCGAGAGAGTCACATATTGCACCAGGGGAGTTTTCTTTTACCTTAAGCTATTGATGAATATTTTTCATTTTGGCTCTTCATCCGTCGCGGCGTTGGATTTCAGTCGTGCGGCGTTTCCAGCGTCGCGACGTCGATTATCCCATGCGGGGCGTCGCGTGTTGGATTTCAGCGTCGCGGCGTTGGCATTCGGCCACTGCGGAATGTCGCGGCGTTGGTTTTGCACTTCTATGGAACGTCGCGACGTTGGATCTCAACGTCGCCACGTTGGATTCCAACGTCGCGACATTGGATTCGACCCTCTTTGGAACATCGCGACGTTGGTTTTGCACTTCTATGGGGCATTCGGCGTTGGTTTTGCTACGGCTCTCTCGAGCGATCAGCGGCGTTGGATCTCAACGTGCGACGTTGGATGCTCTCTAGAGCGTCGCGGCGTTGCACCGAAGCAGCGGCGTTGCCCTACGTCGCGACATCGGAGGGCAAAACCACTCTCATTTTGCTCATACTCAATTCCCTCTTGGCTTATACCCTAGTGCACCCTGTGTCGCCCCCCTGCACCAACCCTTGCCGGAGTCCACTCCCACACCCATCGGAGGCCGCTGTTTTGCCCTCCGACACCATCACCGACACCGCTGCCACCACCACCACAGTGACCTGCCCGATCACCAGGGGAGTTCCCTCCACCTTCTTCTGTTCTTTTATTGCCAGTGGGGACACTGCGCACTTTTGTTTGGGGGGTGTGGGTGGTGCTCGGGTTTTTATTAGATTAGTATTGTTTTTATTTGTGCTGTAGTTTAATTTCGTTTACGCGTGTTAGTTTGCATTTCAGTTTAGTTTCATTCATGCTTGTTCATTTTAGGATGTTGAGTTTTGTGTTCAGTTCATGTTTGTGTTTTAGGTAGATCCTTATGTATGTTTAGTGGTGTATCGTGTTTAGGTAGTTTGTGTGTGTGCTGCCATGTGTTTGAGTGGGGATCACTTTTGGGCCGAATCCACTATTGTCATGGAAGAAAAGTTATAGGATGTTTGATGCTCAAGAATTAGGATTTGAATAGGTGGGAGGCATAGTGAACCATAGGATATTCAATAAACTATTTCTCGATGAGCACAACACACTCCTGAAGTGACTTATAGGGTATGCCTAGATCTCTGCCAGGAACCCACGACTACTAAGTTTCAACAAACCATGGGAGTTTCTAAACACGAAGAGATAGGACACATAAATAAAAGAGGATTGCCTTGAGCCCCAAATAAATAAATAAATAAAAATAAATAAATAAGTAAAAATAAAAATAAATAAATAAAATTAAAATTTTAAGTAGAATAAGTGGGATCTTATAGCGGAATCCGGAGCACAGTCAGGGGGGCCTTTCAAAAGCCCAATGCCACTGAGCCAGCGTTTGGGAGTCATTGACTTCCTTGCTCGTTACAAGGGATGAAGATGGAGCTCCCCGACAGAGACTTATAGGTTTAGGTGAGTGTTAGGTGGCGTTCATGAGGCTGAATGCTTGCATTATAACCATTGGTTGAAGTCACCAACTAATCCCAGGCCACATGAACATAGCATAAACTTACGGGCACTAGTTTTATTCTCTGTTGCCTTGAGTAGGTGTGTTAAATTTGCAGCAGTGCGTTTCGATCCTTTCGTAGTTAGATTTTCCTAATTAGGCGAGTTAAACTCAAGTTTGGGGGCGTCGGAACCTAAGTATACACTATAGGTCATTTATTCAACGCACATAGGGTCCTTGGGAAAGGTTGTTGAATACCTCGAAGGCTGAGGCACTAGTCAACTTCACCGAGTTCAACCTAGTTCTTTCAAAAGTTGAACACCCTTGCGAATCCTGTGAACTTCAAACAAAACGGCAGCGGTGTGAGTCGGTCGATTTGATCTACATCTATCGGCATGTGCATCCTTTATCTTACGTGTTGAACTATAGTATGTAGGGTGTGTGTGTTCAGTTTAGAGTCTGTTCTTGCCCAGGACAAAGAAGAAGCTAGAAGTTTGGGGGTGTGATGGTGGCGCTAAAATACTCAGGTCATACCGCGATACGTCTTATGTTTTTAGCTTTATTTTATATTTAATCGTATTTTGTAGCCCGTCTCGGTTATTGTGCAATTGGTGTGAATCTCGCGAGGCGAAAAGGGTAGTTTTGGAGGCATTTTTTAGAGCGGGGTGGTAGTGCATAAAGAGAAAGGGACAGGCAGGCCTCGCGGCCGTCCCCGTCGCGACGTCCGACATCAGCGACGTTGGGTCAACATATAAGTCAACAAGCGGCAGATCCGCGGCGTCTCAACTTTGTGGCGTCTGAGCGTGTGACGTTGCTGATAATCGACGTCATTTCGAGTTTTGCCTCGATCATTAAAAGCAAAAAGGGGACCAGAATTCGGGGCCTCGGAGATCGAGGAAGTACGAACTAGGGCATGGAAATCATAACAGCAGCGACTTTGATCTTGGAGAAGAGCTCGTCATTTGTATTTTTCTTCTTTTTGGATAGAAATACTGATGTTTTATAGATTAAATATTGGTGTTCTCTTATTCAGTATGTTCTAGATTTATACCTAGGGTGTTGTTGAACCACATCACGCGATTGCATGGATTAAAGATTAGTATTTTATATTATTCTGTTGTTTATAATTTGTTAACATCTGCTTTATATCGTGAATCATTTTACATGGTGATGTCGGCCCGGCATTGGCGTGACTATCTTTGGAGAATGTCGGTCGAGAGATGAGGATACCCGGGGGATTTTAATGAAAGCTGACCTTAGTTGGTCGGTAAATAGAATATCCCGATCAGGGTGGCAATTAGGTTAGAAAATTTAAGCATTTGGAATTATAGAGTTGGGGTAGAGATACACTCAGCACTACTAGCGAGATAGGCCGATACACACCTCGAGAGAGGGTATTTCGTAAAGCAGATCCACCTAGCCATCAATAAGTTATAAATACACATAATAGTATCATCTTTAGGAAATAATCCATCGAAAGTGGCAGGGGGAGACATAGCCCTAGTCTCCATTATACAGTAATTCAATAAGATCGATTAGTTTAATTTAAATTCAGACATTAGTACTCTTTCACCCAACGGTTATATCCAGATAATATTCAAAAGCAAATCTCTGTATTCAACACACTTATCCCCGTGGATCGATATCTGTACCATAGGTACACTATATTACTTGGGCCGACGCGTGCACTTGCGCACATAGGCGTACATATATACACATCACGCTTTCGGCCTATCAGACTCCATTTAAGTCCTCTTATTATCATATTAGTAGAGTTCAAATAGTAATGATTTTGAGTAGTTAGGGTAATTAGTCTTTTGTTTTATCATTATCATATGTCAATAGGAATGATATGGACTTTAAATATCCACTTTTATTACTTGTACGACCTATGCACCTAGTGATTGAGACCACAAACACAAATTTTAAATGAGTTTACTAAGAGAAACAATTCCATCTTTTCATACATATGAAAAATGGTCTCAACAAGTTTATGAATTGTTGCCTGATTAGATAATAATTCTTCGTAATGTTGTCATAAATTTGCATATATCATTTGGTCTTATCATTTATGTACACTAGTGAATTACTTTAGCATTATTTTATTTGTTTTTCTTAATCATCTTAATATTGAAGTTTAAATAGTAAGGATCTTGAGTAGTTGGGGTAGTTTATTTTATGATTCATACTGAATCCCCTTGGGAACAATATTTGGACTCAATGAAAATTTTTATTACTTGTAGGATTTGTGCACTTGTAGTGATTATGACCAAACCAAAATTTTAATAAATCTAGTTTACAAAGAAAAAGGGACAAACAAATATTTTTCATCACAGATTTTGTCAACAAGGTTTCGTGCCACTGCAGCAAATGCTAATCACTTGGAAAAATTTGGTCTATAAAAAAATTGATCAATAAGATCTATGAAGGAACTCCAAAAGGGAAGGTAGCTATTTAGGTTCCTACCGATGCTAGTGTGCGAAAGCATGGGGAGAAAATGGGATTAGATACCTTAGTAGTTGATGCTGTAAACAAGGAGTGTTTGTACTTGGTATACGTGGATTAGGGGTGGAGCTAACACGTGAAACGCTCTACTTGGGGAGTACATCATAATTTTGAAACTCAAAGGAATTGTGTAATGTCCCAAAAATACCCTATAATTTTTATAATAATTTTATTATATATTATGGGTATAAATTGAGCTAAACTTGGGTTTTTCCGAGAAAACTGATAAATTGTTAAATTGTGAAATGTGAAGTGAAAATGTGAGCATATGATTAAATTTTAAATGCTAAATTGAAAAATTGATTGAACTCGGAAATAAACCCGAGTGAAAAATGGAAAATTTGGAAATTGGTAAAATGAGGACCTAAGGTTCATTTATGATAAAGAATAAAGGTCTAAGAGTGAATATGGAGAATTTAAATGCAAGTAGAGAAGGTATTTGGGCAAGATAGCATTTACGAGAACTTTAGTCCAAAAATGGATTTTTTATGAGCCAAACAAAGCCTTATGAGAGGTAATGACCTTAGACCACATTTGGTCTTAGAACATGGCATTGGAGCAAAAACACATTTGGGATTTTGAGAGGGAAAGAGGCTAGGGCTTGGAGAAGAATGAGGTTTTGGTGAGATTTTTCCCTTTTTGCTCAAGATCTTGCAAGAAAGAAGAAGGAAAAAGGCTAAGGCTTCAAGTGCAAAGGGATTAAAGGTAGGAACTAAACCCTAGATTTCTTTAAATGATGTTGGGTTAGAAAAACCCTAATCCATCCATGGGTTTTGCTCTGGTCGGGTTTAGGGATTACATTAAAATGCCCGTGGGAGATTTTTTCCATAATTTGTTTTAGTTTGAGTGATTTTTGGAGAAAATCACAAAGGGAGCAAAGAGAAAATTGAGCAGGCACTCTTCACAATGAGGGGCACCCTCACCACCTGGCAGAAGGCCCTATGTCGTATGAGGGTCAGTTCGTTGGAGGCGAAAATGAAGGCCAAAAGAACCCCCCTCGACTATGCTACGGTGTAGCTTTGCTACTCCATGGCGTAGACATTGTTCACAGAGGCAAAATTTTCAGATTTTTGTTCCAAAAGTCTCGTATTCGTACACCGATAGTTTAAGGACCCTAATAAATGATTAATGGGAGTTCAAATAAGGATGAAATAAAGTGAAAATGTACCGAATAGTGGCGTAATTGTTAACGAAAACCGTTAAACCAAAACCGAAATTTGTAATTCACTAAAAAAAATTGTAATTCACTAAGTTTAGGCAGACTTAGTGTCTTAAACCAAAACCGTTAACGAAGATAAATTTGTAATTCACTAAAAAAATGTTTAATAAATTTTCATCCATTAAGAGTGGCGTAATTGTTATTGACTAGGGACGAGTGAGGATCACCTAACATAGGAGTCTAGATCGGCTGGTTGAAACGAGCCAACAACTCGGTTTGTTCATATCGACTCTCTATTCTATTTCCAAGTGCCTGCAGTACACACTTCACTCTCACTCTCATTTCAATAATATGAAATGATTATATGGAATGAGTATATATTTGAAATGATATTATGAAAGTGCATATAGATTTGAAAATGTGATATTTGAAATGTTTGATGATTAATTGCATGTGAGTGATTAATCGAATTATAAACTAATTGGTCAATTCTTGACATCTTGAATTGAATTGATATCTTGAACGACCAACATGGCGGGATTCACCAATTGAATCCATCATGAAGGCAACCCGAAATTGTCCAATGTCCCACTTGGCGAGATGTACCAATCGGCATCCGTCATGATGGTGTGTGGCATTAAATAAATGTCCCACTTGGCGGGATGCACCAATCGGCATCTGTCTTGATGGCGTATGACATTTAAATACCACATGCCGGGGTGCACCAATTGACACCCGGCATGATGGGAGACCGAAATTGTAAAATGTGTAACCACATTACCGAATGATAGAAAGGATAGGATTCACCAAACGGGATCCGTCATGAAAGTGAAATGTATAAACAAAGTGAAATAAGACACTTTGATGAGTAAAAATGAGATTTGTAAACTAAATACGTCCTTAAGAGTATATGTTTAAATCTCATTATTAGAGTTAAATGATTTGTTGCATGTGGAATTGCACACTTTGACATGATCAATGATTTAAGTAAATTGAAAGCATGTGAAGATGCATATTTGATATGATCAATGATTTGAAAAGTGAAAGCATGAGTATTGATGATATAAAAGGCATGATTTATGATAAATGCGTGTCATGTTAAACTGAAAATTGGAATTGAACTGTATAGAACCACTAAGCATGAAAATGCTTAGCGTGTTGTTTTTATCTATGCACAGGTTTCGAGTAAACGGGAACGAAGGCAAGATCAAGAAGCACAGAGTCATAGCCAAAGTTGCGGTAAGTATATACCCCACCATATGCATATCATTTCTTTGAACATGTGGTATTTTTGAACAATAGAGTTGAACTCTAACTAATGTTTTGTATATCATTTTGTAAAGGTATGATATGCCATTTTGTAAAAACAAAGTGTTTAAGAATAAATGTTTACGCCTATCATCGCACGCTTCCGCAAATAAGAGCCTCTAAAATAAAAATGACGTAAATAAAACTATGGATATGATAAATGTCAAAAGCTATCGAATAAACCGGCCCGTTCGAATCGCCATTCTGCCAATTCATGGATTCCTACGCGACATTTTGAAAAATAAAATTTAATAAAACGATAAATAAAAATAATTAATTGAGCATCCCGGAATCGGTTTGGATCCGCCAATCGGGTTGGACCACAAAGGGTTGCTACAAATTGACAAGAACTTAACAAGTGGTGGAGGATGAAATTTAATTTGATATAATACGCAAATCTTACTAGCCCTTAACATATTGATTATCAAGCCAAAATAACATTTGACACTTAATTCATACACTTTTGATCCTTTTCTGAGCGGTAATCATGCTTTATTTGTCCACTTATGTGAGTTGTTGGTCTTGAATTCTTTTTCAACTCTTGTAGCATGGAGTGAAGCGATGAGATGTCAAGGAGATTCTCTCTCGAGTTTTGAAGCTTTATATATCTCTTACATGAGCTTCAGACTTAATCGAATGTTTAGGAGAGGAAAATAAGTAAAGAGGAGGAAGAAAAGTGATAACAACTCAAAAGTATACATTTTTCCTACCTAAAAATCTTCATTTTAAAAAACTTTTGATGCTAATTACCCAAAATTACCTAATTTTGCAAGTTATTAAATCCTAAACCTGAAAACATATGTTTTTCTTTAGTACATGTGTATTTTCAAGCCTTTTAGGTATCCTTATGGCTTTTGAATTGCATGACGATTAGCACGAGAGCACCCAGATCTTACGCTCAAGACTTAGAAGCCTGATGAGATTTTGATCAAGATTGAAGCCTCAGCTAATCAATGGACATAATGTGGAGGATAAAGTAGTATTTGTGTAGTTTCGAACCAAGAAACAAAGGTGTATTGTACCACCCTACATCCCCTTGGATGAGAACATGTTTTTAGGCATTCTCACCGATCGTGCGAGGGTGCAAAATTTTGCATCGACAACTCCCTTAGTGCAAAACATGTTTTTAGGTGTTTACTCTCGTAGAGCGAGGGAGCGAAATTTCACTCCCTCAACTCCGTGGGTGCAAAAATATGTAAATAGGATTTTATTGATTATTTTCTTTCCTATTTCTATCTAACACGTCTCTATTTGGAATATTTGGATTGAGAATCGAATTCACTTACCTAAATGAGCCTCTAAACGTGTCAAAACATCCTATATATACAGGGTGATTGATAAAATAATAGTAAGAGAATTCGAGAGAGAATTTAGAGTGTTTATTTCAATAAAATTAGTTTGGGGCTTCGATTTATCTTTCTTTATTTTATGCACGATTTTCTTTGTTTTCCTTCACCCATGGATGCCATCTAACTAGCCATGAATAAGTAGTCATCTTAATATTGGGGTTGGGTGTATCCAAGCCCTACCATGATGGAACCTAAGGGGTGTGTGTATTGAATTCCTAAGGATAAGAGTGGAACTGCAAAGATTCACTTGTGAAGCGCAGGTAAAAGTCCAAGGAACTCTCAGTGGGCCAGGAAAACACTAACTCAAGCATGACCTTAGTGGCATAGTCGCTTAAGGATTTTTTTTCATCACTATGAAGCACAACCTTCTTGATACTTACTGCGTCAAAGATCCTTCCTCTAATATGCACAATTGAGATCAGTTTCGTCTGACTCGGAAGAACCAATATGAAAGCCTACCCGATGCCATATCAGGTATCACTACTATTTCTTACTCGTAGAACATGATATTAATTATAAATCTAATTAGAGGACACCTCGAGCACTCATCAAAACCATCATGTGTGTTTTCTTAGAGAGGCCAAGCCCCATAAAACTTAGTAAACTTTGAATTCACAACCAAAGCAACCAACTTTTCTCTAAAAATCCAAACTTTACATTGAAAAGAAAGATTTCACAAGCAATTCATCTAAGATTGTTGACACCGATTAAGGCTCAAAAAGTCCTTATTAACCCTATTTATTATAGGTTTTGAGTGCTTTTGTGTACTAATCATTCTAATTAACCCACTCTACACATTAAGGTCCCTGAATCTATCGATCGATTTTTGGCAAATTTTGCGCTGTGACAATTTATGCCGAAATTGTCAATCGATCCAAGCACGAAGAATTCGAAATAAACTCAAGATTACAGATCGTAGACTAGAAGGGGAAAGGAAGAGAAGAAAATACAAGGAAATTAGAGCGTACCTACAAAATTGGCTTCTCCTCATGCAAGACTATTTACCATCCTCGTCACTACCACTGCTCGTATTTGACTTCCGTCTCCCGCTGCTTTCTTTGTTCCCTTTTGATTTTCTTTCCAATTCACCTCAGATTAGTCTCTAGCTTGGTTTTTTTTGTAATTTGTAAAGGTTTGGCTATAAGGCCCCCAAGACAAGCACTGTTGAAGGAACTTAACCAATAAAATTTGTGAGGCAAAGCTTTCAGCCCATTTTTCTTCCAAGCCCCGTCTCTCCTTTTCTCCCATTTTCTTCCCTTTCACTCTTTCTACTGCCAAACATCCTCTCGAGGACGAAATGTGCCAGCCATTTTTCCTTGAGCTGACGGCCACTAGACAGGAATCAAGGCAACCGAGTGGTTTTTCCATGTTTTAATCTGGAGTATTTCTACCATTTATGGTTTCGCCAAACGTAGGCTTTAATCCCTTCCTTGCTTAATGATCAATATTTGATAAGCTTTCGGGTTCCTCGATGCTTATCGTTACGATCCATGGACACCAAGTAATATCATCTATGGGTTATTGAAAGGCGATTCAAGATATTTATTTTCCCCAAATTTCGTGTTTGATCCCTTTGGTTCACCGAACGCCAGACTTAAGCTTTAGGTTCATCAGATACATATTGTTAGATACAAGGATATTCATTAGTTATCATTATACCGTTTGAAAGTGAATCAAGGTGATGTTATTCACTGTCCAAGACTATCAATGGGAGGAAAATACCAATTTTTTCAAAGATAGTTATTTAGGGTCAAGCATAGCTAGGTGAAGAACCTGGCTTGGGAGATGACTATATGTCATCCTCCCCAATGCTGAGAAAGTACTCTCGAGAACCCTGGCCGCCTCTGAACCTCTCGCTTCACGACCTAACACCGCAAGCGAATCTATTTTGAAATTTTACTTATTTTATTTTTAATCGCAAATCAATAACTCCCCGTTTACCAAAACCTTAAAATCCAAACAAAATTCACCATTTTCGACTTCACTCAAATCATTTCAGACGGGGTTAAAACCCATCCCCGTGTTCACCCTAAACCACTATAACAGTATCTCACTACGGCAGTAGGATGAAGTTTAGGATACAAATTTTGTTGATTCCGTATCACCCTACTGTGGCACGAATCAGCCACTCAAAAAGTGCATTTTAAGCACTTAACTTTCAAGAATTATAACTTTTTTTATGGTGGAAACTTATATTTAACCAACTTTTATTGGTCATTGTTAGACCCGAAGGCCAATACTAATGTTTTTATTATGCACATGTATGCTTTGCACCTTTTTGTGCACTTCTACGGATCTAACCAAGGAGGTCATAATGAGGATGTGTCGTATTCTCATGCGAATCCCAGCTCCCTGGAAGCAATTTAGACGAAGCTCGATGATTTAAGGAATGATTGCGTGGTTCGTTGTACGTGGGGTGGTTGTTTTAATGACAATGGGAAAGCACAAAAAGTTATAATAACCTAAAACCATCCTCGAGTATCTCGTAACTAATGTAGGTATAGTGATTCTAGGGTCGTCCACTAGGATTGGTTTTCTTCCCTTTGTTGAGTATTCTTATATCCTAATCTAATTTTTTTAATTACTTTAAAATAGAAAGTGAAGCAAAGTAAATTACAGTTATGATTTTTATGGATTTGGAAGATGTATGATTGCTGATTTTTAGAGAAAAGTAAATGACTAAGGTCTCAGGATTTGGTTTCACCAAATCCAACCTCACCATGGGATGTAAAAAGGGGGTTTGTTTGTCCCGGTCGTCTACTTAAAAGCACATCCTATAGCTAGACCCCTGAACTCTGCCTCGATGCCTCTTTTATGATTTTTACGAAGTACATATTCTAGGTGCATGATGGAGTCGAGCTAACCGACGTTAAGATGTTTCTGACAGGTTCTCGACTCAACCCTTTGGTGGTTTCTAGGTAAGAGACAATCTCTTCCGCATGATGAGTCAAAGGTGTGTGGTCTAAGCTCCTAACATACCATTCAAACTTGTAAAGTGTCAAGAAGACTAGTTAAAGAGAATAAAGACTCCTATATTAATAGTAAGGGGAACCAAGACTACTGCCATCCAATACGGGCCAATACGCGGTGTCCCCAACTTATGTACACCCGACCTTTAGGTCTCTAAACAGTATTCACGTGCTCTACCTTTGATATGAAGCATTGTCATCCCCTTTCATTACCATGGGGGGTGGATCAGATCTACCTCATCCCTAGAAAGCGAACTACTCACTCATGGTGAGTAGGAACAAGCCATAAATGAAAATGAAGTGAAAATGAAAGTTAAATGAAGAGTTAAAATGAGAAAAATGGGAAAATAGGAATTTATGTGCAAGTCAAACAAGGCCTTATGAAGACTTAAGGCTTAAGACCAAATTTGGTCTTGTAAATTCCATTTCTCACATTTGAAAAACCAAACCCTAACCCCCTTTCTACATGAGTTTGGGTTTAATAAAACCCTAAATGTGGTATAAAAGTGTTTTGAAAGGCTGTAGTTTGTTTCAGTTGCATAGTAAGATTTCATGTGTATCGTGGTTCGATTGGTTGCTGAATTAGAAAACCCTAGCTTTGTGTAAAATGGATTTTTATCGTTTATTTCAGTTTCGGGGTTGCCTTATGTCGCTATACTGTGGTTTGGATTGTTGTTGATGAATTTTTGTATAAAGAAAATGATGAAGTTTCAAAGGAGTTGCTGTCAAAAAATTTTCAAAACCATTGTTTTTGTTTTGGCTATAAGTTAAGTTATAATCATCCGAATTGAGTGATTCTAATTGTTAAATAACCATAAGATCTAGAAATACAAATTTATAGGAGGGACTAGGAGAAAATTGTAGCTCTAAGGCTCCCGAATATGGGCTTAGATGTGAGTTTTGGGTAGTTGACGGTATGCTCTGTATTGGGTGTAGTTGTGCTGTTTTGGTCGTGTTGAGTTTAACTTATCCAAATTTAGTGATTCAAAATTATGGGTAAACTATACTTCTAGGAGAAGAATTTACATGAAGGAAGTGTAGGAAATGTTTAACCCCAAAGTTCCTAGAAGTCCGTAAAAGTGGAGCTTTGTGAAAGAACAATTTGTTTATGCTTTGGTAAATTAGAAAATAGTAGAAATGCAATAAATCAGCCAGCGATCTAAATCAGACAACCTGTAACCATAAATAAATCATTAGAAGGAACTTATTACCACTTAATGGAGTTAAGACCTCGAAAGCTTAGAATAACAAGAGGTAAATCGAGTGAAATGAGCATATTCCCACCATTTGGCATTAAAATGTCGTGAACTGAAGCTCGTGATCCAAATGTGATGATTCAAATTCCTAACGAAAAATAGACTCATATATAAATATATATATATATATATTATATATATATATATATATATATATATATATATATATATATCATTTTATTGAAGTATTCATGAGAAAAATATGGCTCATGTGTCCCCAGAAAAAATTTCAAGTGAAGGTGTATTGGGTAGACATCAACCCTAACCAAAAATCCTAAAATGCACAATTGTTTTTTTTTTCTTGGGTTGTTATTTGATAGTGACATATTTGTGATGGATTAGGGGTTGGTGACAAGGAAGATGGACCCAAGAAAGGGATTCTGGGAATACGAATCGTAGAGCAAAAAACCTGGTTTGTTCTTCACTTCCTTCCTTGTTCGCTTGTTTGCTTGACACAATAAATCTAAAGGTTTTATATGAATATACGTGTGTCTGCTTGAGCCATAAATAAATTGGTTTGTTCTCCACTTTCTCTCTATTTTTAAAAATGTTTGAAGGATTATGAAATAAGTGGATTTATTGAAATGAATTATGTATAAATTGCATATTGATTTGTTTTAAATTGATTTGATACAACTGGTTGTGAAATGAATTGCACATGAAAAATTTCATGAGTGTTGGAAACCAAGTATTTAGATATAAATGTTTATACACTATTGTAAATTGCTATGAATGATTTGAGCGCCCTTAATAGAATGTTAATCGTTAAATCGGAAGTTGGCTAAGCAGATTGGTATACCAATAAGGGTCAATGAGCAAGTGATCACAATAACGTAATGATGTGTCACTGATTGTACTTAGTGACGCTTTCAGAGTGTTCATGAAATGATTTTTAATAACCAATCAAAGAGCCCAGCTGGACTGCATCGCGGTTATAAACCTTTTTTATACCGCTTGCGCCTCTAACTGACCGCGTTTGATTCGCTATCCTATGCACCAAAAGCATAGGTTAAATTCGCTATGGAAAATGAAAAGAAAAATCAGGAAATTCATGATTTGTGTTTGAATGATTTATTGCATATGAAACTGCATGATTGCGCGACCAATGAATTGTAATTTGAATGTATACAAAATGAAAATATACATAAGGCATTAAAATCAGCAATGGTCATTGAAAAAATTATACAAAGGCATCGATTTAGAAAAATGCATGATTTACTTAAACTGGAATGAAGAGATAACTATATAGAACCACTAGGCATGAAAATTCTTAGCGCGTTGTTTTATCATCGCACGTGCACCGAAAGTGAACAGGCCAAAGGAAAATACAGCGATTCGTAGTCAACGCCAAGGCCTCACAGAGTCAAGTAAAGCCCGACTGCATTCATGAAATATATTTGACACTTTTGTACAAACTCGATTTTGTTTTGTAAATATCTTATATTGAAAACGGGATTATAATTCAGAATGTATAAAGGTGGTAATGACCAAATGTGGGCATGCAATGACATATTTAATGGAAAATGTGTATTGAAACAAAATGACGGGGCCCCTTTAAGTTTAATTAGTATATACAAATATATTTTCAAAGATAAATATCCTTTACAAAATGAGCATTTGGAAATGTGTTTTATTGATAAAAGAAAAGAATTGATTCAAACAGATCAAGGCCCTGATCCACTTTCGCCTGGCCTGTCAGTATTAGGCGCGAGCTACCACAATTTGCGGTATCGTAGCCTAGGGTTGCGCCTCTACAAAATGATTTTGAAATTTTTGTAAATGATTTTGAAATTGTTTTTATGACATGCATTGCATTTTGGTATTACAAAGATGACGTGACTCTGATGCCGATCTTGTCGATCTTAATAGGTAAGCATGGAAAGTTCAGGACCCAATAGTGTTGTTATGAATAGAGTCTATAGAGATTGTCCCACTAGAATACGAAAGTATGAGTTTCCGGAAGATTTGATCGAGTTTGATGTGATATTGGGGATGGACATCCTACTGAATTATCAATTTAATATTTAAAGGTTTCATCTCAATTCCCATGTAATAAGCTTGATCCCGCAGCCAAGAAGATCTAATCATGAGATGAGTATTCTAAGATCGAGGTACCATTAAATCAAGAGCTCTCAGGTTACCCTGTCTATGGGGGCAAGCAATATCTAGTCCTAAGAGAAGGTTGTGAAGTACTGGTTTAGGAAAACAACTAGATCTAAAAGATGATCAAATCCTGTTATAGGTTGTGTAGTTTGTGGAGGTATTCAAGGCTACACATTTCTCGCTTCTCGGATCCAAAATTCAAACTCATGGCCGGATTATTTCAAAACTTGATGCACATTCGATAGTCATAACACTGATCCTAGTCCCAGTGTTATTGTAACTCAGTGAACTCTCTAATATTTTTATTTTTATTTTCCATTTTCATTATAGAATATCATACTAGAAATTCTTTTATTCAATTTATGTTAGTTAATTAAATCTATTCTAGAAATTAGTGGTTCAAATAGTAAATTTCTTGAGTAGTAGGGGTAGTTAATCTTTAAGTTTCTCATCAATCCCTGTGGGAATGATATATGGACTTATAATCAACTTTATTACTTGTATGACCTATGCAATCATAAAGGATTTCTGCACTAAAAATGCATTTTTAATCAGCAGATCATTATATACAACAGCAGAAAACAATTTTTACATATTTAGTCAAGTCATGTTTTTGGCATATCTGTTGGGGGATTGGAAACAATTTCTATCACTTTATCAATTTTAGTTTATGTTCGACAATTTTCAACCAAGATTTTTGCACCGTTGTCAGGGATTGTAGTAAAGTTTATAAATCAATATTCTTTCCAAAAAGAAAGTTGCTAGTTTATACATTTTTCTTTTATATTTGATCCAAATTTTCAAAAATAGTTTTAACCGTAGTAGCTGATTCGACTACTTATCTTTTATTGAGCTAATCATAACATGTTTAAGTTGCCTATTGATCTCACTTTAATTTTAGTGTATTATTATTTCAAGCATTCTTACATGCACAGAGGCCAGAAGTAGAACTACTGCCATTAGACACTGAGTTAGAGAGGACACTGAGAAACCTAAAGAAAGTGAGATTAGTTGAAGCATTAGTTATGGAAAAGAATAGGGAGACACATCAAAACATCCTAATTGTGGTAGCTAACAGACCTCAAAGGCAAGGAACAATGGAGGACTTTTGGACACCTATCATAAGAGATGAGTACTCTACAGTCAAGCAACCTATTATAGAAGCTAAAAACTTTAAGTTGAAGCCTACACTCATCACCATGGTTCTGCAACACTAGTTTACTAGACATCCAAGTAAGGATCCAAATGAGCGTTTGGGAAGGTTCTTGAGGATGGCAAACACAATGAAGCTGAATGGGGTCAATCCAAATGTTATTAAGTTATAATTGTTCCCATTTTCACTAAGGGACACAGTAGCTAAGTGGTTTTAGTCCCTACCATATGGATCAGTCAACACATGGGAGGAATTATAGAGGCATATATGAGTAGATTCTTCCCTCTTTATCTCATTCAGAAAGAATGGGAGAAATCATTTCCTTCAAGCAGAAAGAAGATGAGTCTTTATTCAATGCTTAGGAGAGATATAAGAAGCTATTGAGAAGATTCCCAATGCATGGCATAAAGAAAATGACACAGATGGATATCATATATCATGCTATGAACTACACTTCAAAAGGTATCATTGATGCAACCTATTATGGTGCATTTAAGAGGAAGAGTGCTAAAGAGGCCAATCAGCTTATCGAAGATTTGTCTAAGAGCAACTATGTGAGCTCTATCCGCTTCGTGAAGCACAGCGCATCGAGGTGGTGTAATTGAGCTGAACAAGATGTCAGAAATAGAACCAAAGCTGAATGCATTGATGAGCAAGATGAATAATCAGGAAAGAAGAATCCATTCGACAAACGAAGTGGGAATTGTGGAATGAGCTGAGCAGAAACAAACTGACTAAGGACTAGCTCATGAAGGTCCTTACCAAGTAGAAAAAGCTCAGTATATTCAAGGAAATAAGGGCTATAAATTTAAGCCCAATAACAACCTCTCAACCCATTACACACCAGCCCTTATAAACCATGAGAATCTATCTTATGGAAGTGAAGTGCAGTAGGGTCCAAGACTAGTGCAAAACTATTAGCATAAATATGCTACACATGGTTTCCAGGGACAACAATATCAGGGCAGCCACAGAGTAGACAATCTAGGCTAGAGGAGGTCCTATTCTTTTAAGGATTAGATGCTGAACTTCATGGGTGAAAAAAAGAAGACTGTTGAACATATATGAGCAGGAGTTTGCCGAGCTAGCAGCATTCCAGGCAAACACAACTGTGTTTCAAGCCAACACTAATGCTTCTATGAAGAATATGGAGACTCAAGTAGAGCAGCTAGCCCTATCTATGTAAAACCATTATAGGGATTCTTTCCCTAGTGACACCAAGAAGAATCCCAAGGATTGCATTGTAGTTACACTTAACCGTGGTGGAGAATTGTAGGAAAGAGAAGAAGATTGGATAAGACCGACTGAGAAGGAAGAGCAAGTAGAAACTAGCAAAGAGAAAAAGTTGAACATAATAGAATCATCAGATGGCAAAGAGAAATGAAAGGTGCAACAAGAGTAGCTGACTGAAGAGGGAGAATTGAAAAATAATGAGGAAGTGACATGCTATCAACCTCCTATTCCATACCCTTAAAGAACGTAGAAATCAAAATTGGATGATCACTTTGCTAAATTATTGAACATGTTCAAGAAATTAGAGATAAACGTTCCTTTTGCTTAAGCATTGGCTTAGATGCCTCATTATGCCAAGTTTTTAAAGGACATCCTCAATAAGAAAAGGAAGTTTGATGAAGATGGAGTGGTAAACGTATCAGCAACATGCGGTGCAGTAATCAAGAAGAACCTACCACTGAAAATGCAAGATCTTGGTAGCTTCACCATTCCCTGCACCATAGGGAATCAGTGAGTTTGGGAGCTTTATGATTCCAGAAGCAAGCATCACCCAATGCCACTAAGTCTTGCGGGTGAAGACTCCCATTGGGGAGTTAACTCCTGGTAACTAAGGACTCTACAGATGGAAGAGAGGTTTATGGCTCAACCTGAAGGAATCCTGGAAGATGCACTGATCACAGTGGGAAAGTTTATTTTCCCAATGGATTTTATTGCGATGAACATTGAAAAAGATAGGAAAGCTCCATTGCTGCTGGGTAGGCCATTTCTTGCCACCAAAGCAACCTTGATAGATGTCAATAAAGGAGAGCTCATTCTCAAGGTGGGAGATGAAAAAGTACACTTAAACCTTAATTAGAGCTTGAAACAACCTAATTTTGAAAAAGCTGGATATAAGAATGTTGAAAAAGAAGTTCCTAGCAGTTCTGAACTTATTGATGATTGTAAGAATCAAGATTCAATGAATGAAAATATGACGAATTTTCATTATATTGAAGATCTTGATACTAAATATTCGAATGCCGCTTTGAATTAAAGAAACTATATTAAGTCTGAAATCGAAGACAATGCAAGTAAAATCAAGTTAAAAGCCAGTGAAAGAGAAGGCATAAGAAATAGAAAAAATTTATGAGGGGTTAATTATGAAGGAATTACCTAAAAATCTAAAATAGGCCTTCTTAGGGGCTAAATATTAAAACTTGTAATTATAGCAGCTGACTTGACAAAAGATAAAGAGCTGAAACTGATATAAATTCTTAAACAGCATAAAGAAGCCATAGCCTAGTTAGTGGATGACTTGAAAGGGATCAGTCCAACAATCTGCATGCATAAAATCCTCCTAGAAGAAAATGTAAAAACATTAGTTGCACATTAGAGAAGGTTGAATCCAGTTATGAAATAAGTTGTTAGAAAATAAGTACTTAAATGGATGAATGCAAGATTTATTTATGCAATCTCAGATAGCCCTCTGGAGAGCCCAATTCATGTGGTTCCTAAGAAGGGTATATTCATAGTCATTATAAATGAGAAGAATGAGCTAACTTCTACAAGAACTATAATAGGATGGAGGGTATGGATTGATTACAGGAAATTGAACACTGCCACCAGAAAGGATCATTATCCTTTGCCTTTTATTGATCAAATGCTGGACAAGTTGGCGGGCCACCTTCATTTATGTTTTCTTGATGGATAATCTGGATATAATCATATTTACATAGCCCTTAAGGACTAGGAGAAGACTACCTTTACATGTTCTTATTGAACCTTTTCTTTTAGAAGGATGCCACTTAGACTGTGCAATGCTCTTGCCACCTTTAAAAGATGGATGATGTCCATTTTCTCATATTTGGTGGAAGAGGATATGGAAATTTTCATGGATGACTTCTCAGTTTATGGATCCAGTTTTGAGAATTGCCTGTAAAATTTAGAAACTGTACTTTAGAGATGCCAAGACAAAAATGTAGCTCTGAATTGGGAAAAATGCCATTTTATGGGAACTGAAGGCATTGTCTTAGGGCATAAAATTTCTACAGCTGGACTTGAGTTTGACCAACCAAAGGTTTTTGCTATTGAAACTCTGATGCCACCTACTACAGTCAAAGAGATTAGAAGTTTCTTGGGACATGCTAGATTTTATAGAAGATTCATAAAGGACTTCTCTAAAATATCAAGGCCATTATGCTAACTGCTTGAAAAAGAAGCAGAATTTGAATGTGATGAATAGTGTAAATGTTCATTTGAAGAGATCAAGGCTAGGTTTATCAAAGCTCCTATCATGGCAACACTAGATTGGTTGAAATCATGTGCGATGCCAGTGATTATTGTTGACAGGTTGAAACCAAATGATTTTTTTTTGACAACGCTACTGGAAAGTTGTTTAGAATCCCTAACAACGAAGCCAAAAACTTGTTGAGGCCAAAAACTTATAAAGGGAAAATCTCTGACACAACTGCCAAAGACTGACTGAAGTCCCCAGCAGGAGTGCCACAAACTTGTTGATTTATAACCTTTTTCTATATAAACCAAAATACTGTTGTCATTATTGTTTTTAATGTATAAATATTTTCTCTATATAAATTTTTACAATTTTTAGTCTAAATGAAAATTTCTGCAAGTGCACAAGTCATACAAGTAATAAAATGGATTAAAAATAAGTCCAAGTATCATTCCCATGAGGATTGTTGATAAATCTAAAGATCAATTACCCTAACTTCTCAAAATCCTTACTATTTAAACTCAAAAGTGCAAAATTTATTTGCTTAAACTAAAGAAAGAATGACTAATTAAAATTCTATAACTATAACAAAAAAATTAAAATGAATTGGATTGGAGAGTTCATCGAGCATGCTAACACTGGAAATAGATCAATGTATAATTAATACCTCGCATCATTTTATAACATAGCTTAAGCCATTAGGATTGAAATCAAGTAGGGAACATGTTATGGTAAAATTATCTCTAAACATGTTTCTAATCTAGAATCAGGAAGATTTTCAATTAAGTTCACTAACAGTCAAATAATTCTTATAACGTAAACAATTCAATTATTCAATACTGATTTCAGGAGCGTAGGATGGTCTTCTTCTTCCTTGGCAAATTAGCTAATCTTCCGATACTACCTCGCTTAGCATACTTCTCCTCATTCCTTTAGTCCCATATGCTTATTTTGTCAAGTATTAATCTCCACTAATGTAAGTATTATCACCACCTTCGTGACCAAATAGGTCTTTAGGCTTCTAATGTGTGGCTTGGGTAATCGGTGGATAATTGGACAATTTAGGCTCAATTTTACCTGCATATCATCATACCTAAAAACTCTTGCCTCATCAGGCATCCTTTGATTTTTCCATTGATATAAAGTCTCTAACCTCACCATCTGGTTTGGTGCATCTTTCTCCATACTCTCCATTGTGGTATTTTCTTTTCATTGACCACACTCAGACTATACATTCTCTTCCTTATATTAGAAGCTTTTTCACTTTTCATCTTTTATTAAGGTTTATGGAATGATGCAATGTTTTGTCTTTTTAAGCTTTATACCACCCTTAACGAACTTTGGGTCGGTAACTCCCATACCAGTTGGCATTAGGGTACTAGGTGTTGAACACCCTTAAGAACTTAATTTGCTCAAGGCGGAAACAAGACCAAACTCATTCCACCTTGATGTTTTTCTTTTTACAGCTTATTTTCTTAATTCTCTTCATATCTCCTCATCTCAATGAATTTTTCTTTCTAAACCCTTTTCATCCTTCTCCATAACTTATAATAATATTCCCCCAAACTTGTCATTTTCTATCATTGATGTATTTTATCATGTAATATAGGAAAATAAGGGTTCTTTACTGTAAGATTATGTTACAGGGGGATTATGGGCTTTCATTTGCTGGTTGATGCTGAGATTGGCTATTGGCTCAAATAAGAAACTAATGTGTATGCTTGTAACGCCCCAAAAATAGCTTTGAATTTTTATAATAATTTTATTATATATTCCAGGTATGAATTGAGCCAAACTTAGGTTTTTCCCGGAAAACTGAAAAATTGTGAAATGTGAAATGAATATGTGAGCATATGATTAAATAATATATGCTAAAATGAGAAATTGATTGAACCCAAAAATAAACCCAAGTGTAAAAAGGGCAAATTTGGAATTGGTAAAATGAGGACCTAAGGGTCAAATGAAAAGCTTAAATGCTAAAGTGAAATTATGAGAAATGAAAGAGGAAAGTGGAATAATAGGAGACTTAAATGAAAAAAATGGGTTAAGATCCAAAAGAGAAAAGAGCTAAGCATGACCTTAAAATGGATAAGTGATATTATACCACATTTGGTCTTAGAATGCTCATTTGAGCAAAAACGTGTTTGAGAGCAAAGTGAGAGAGGGAAGCTAGGGTTTTAGAGGATAAGAGGGATTATTGTGTAAATCCTTCCATTTGTTCAAGATCTTGCAAGAAGAAAGAAGGAAAAAGGCTAGGGCTTCAAGTGCAAAGGGATTTAAGGTAAGAACCAAACCCATAATTTTATTTGATCATGTTTGGGTTGGAAAAACCCTAAACCATCCATAGATTCAGATTTTCGTTGGTTTAGGATGATATTAGGATGTTATTGGGAGTTATTCCCATGTTTTGTTTTGGGATTTTGAGGATTTCTGAAGAAAAATCGCAAAAGTTCAAAAATTGGAAATGGGCACTATCGGGCTCCTACGCCGCAGCGTAAGGAACCCATGCTGCGGCATAGACCTACGCCAAGGCGTGGGATACCGTCGCCATGGCGAGGCCGATGTGCCAAAATGGCACCCCTCGAGTATGCCACGACATGGAATTTCTACGCCGCAACGTAGCTATTGTTCACAATGAGCAATTTTTCGATTTTGTTTACGAACACCTCGTATTCGTACACCGATAGATTAAGGACCCTAGTAAATGATTAATGGGGGTTCAAATAAGAATGAAACTGAGTGAAAAATGCACCGTACCTCGCTGCCTCGGCGAAGCGAGTTCATATTTGGGCAGACTTAGTGTCTTAACCCAAAACCGTTAACGAAGATTAATTGTCATTCACTAAAAAAAATGTATAATAATTGTTTATCCACTAAGAGTGGTGTAATGGTTATTGACTAGGGACGAGTGATGATCACCTAACCTAGGACCAAGATCAAAGGAAGGAACGAGCCATAACTTCGATTAGTGTTCTTCTGAATTTCATTCCGATTCAAGTATTGTTAGTTCTTTGTTCACCGTAATTATATTTGGATTTCAAGTGTTTTGGTAGTTTACCAAATAAATATGAAATGATTTTATGGAATGACTATATCTTTGAAATGATATTACGAAAGTTCATATGGATTTGAAAATGTCATATCTGAAATGTTTAACAACTAAATGCATGTGATTGATTTATTTAATTGTAAACGAATTGGTCAATTCTTGACATCTTGAATTGAATCCATATACCAAACGACCAACATGGCGGGATGCACCAATCGGCATCCGTCATGAAGGCAAACCGAAATTGTTCAATGTCCCACATGGCGGGATGCACCAATCAGCATCCGTCATGATGCTGTATGACATAGTTAAAATATCCCACTTGGCGGGATGCACCAATCGACATCCGTCATAATGGCGTATGGCATTTTTAAATGTGCACTTGGCGGAACGCACCAATCGACATCCATCATGATGGGAGACCGAAATTGTTAAATGTGTAAGCACATTACCAAATGACAAAAAGGACATGATTGATTCGTGCCACGGTAGGGTGAGCGGAATCAACAAAATTTGTATCCGTAGTTCCTCCCATCAGCCGTAGTCAGCACCGCAAAGATAGCGGTCTAGGGTCGAACACAGGGATGGGTTTTCTTCGTACAAATGATTTGAGTGAAATCAAAACTGGTGAATTAAATTTGGATTTTTGGGTTTTGTGAAAACAGTGTGAGTAGTTTGAAAACTTAATGACTGTAAAGACTGAAAGTTAAGTGGCTGGTTTGCAACTGAAAATAAAATCAAGAAAAATAAGAAAAAGAGAACTTTGAAGCAATAGAGCTACCGATTTTAAGACTGATCCTAGGCTAACTAAGAGCTCCCCGTGTTGAAAAACAACCCTATTTGAGTCAACACGTGATGCGCTTATGGCCCCTAGTTAAACCCTAACATTCCATTATCATTCTTGAGGCTCAGAAGACCATCTAAAAATAATGCTGCATCTCTCACCCGAGCAATGCATTCTAAAGCATGGAGAGTATCACAAAACAATAACCTGTGGAATGCTATTTAACCCCACTCAAGAACCCTAACATGTAAATATTACCTCGTGAGTTAGTAAGGGACCATCTAAAGAACCACAAAGCAGACCCCCACCCGAAAGACCGACCTAAAGCATGGAGAGTGGCTACAAGACAATAATATCCCATGTTATGCAAATAAGTTTGAATATAAGGGCCATAAATACACTAATACCTGCAACATGAAAAGCAATGGGAACCACCAAGAACTCCAAAGATCTTACCCTCAAATTCTTTACTTCAAGAAGGAAGTGGTTTAGAGCCGCTCATCCTCCCAAGTTGTCATCCTTGAGGGTGTTTGCAACCGAGAAAGGAGAGAACAGTGAGAGAGGAGAGAGAAAAGAAAAGCAAAACTAAAAATAAAAAGACTTTATTTACAAAATAAAACTTACAAATTATTCTCCCAAAGACTCGATGCTTGAATCATGTTTAGGTTACAAAACAAGAGGGGCTTATATAGGGCCTCTCAAGGTATGAAAATACCAAAAACCCAATAACTAGGCTAAGTTAATGGGACAAAAGAGTAATACACCAAAAATCAAGCCTACTGTGATTAATTACAAAAGCATGACGTAGGCATCAATTTCGTTATATACATTTCGCTAGCTTTAGCGAAATCAACAGGTTTCTCCTCGTTGCTACCTGCTCCATTGTCTCTCGCCGTTTCATCAATTTTCTTCCCGGCTTCATTTTTCTTCTCCATTTTATTCTCTTCTTTCCTTTCCTAGCCTCTGATATATGATGTTGAGTTTGGACTTTAAATCTTTCGTGCTTGGATCGACTCCAACACTTTGGCATGATTATCTCACAAACTCAAAATAAGACAAATGCGATCATTAGAATATTAGGACCGTAATGCGTAAATTCGGGTTAATTAGCATGTTTAGTACACAAAGCACTCAAAAACCTATAATAAATAAAGGGTTCAAATCGCACTTTTTGGGGCACTAATCACACCTAACCCACACATTGCTAGTCCTATAGCAATGAAAGAAAGAAAGAAAGAGAGAACATACAAAATTATAACAAAATAATGTACACAAAAAGGTTGTAGTTCAAAAAGGTTGTAAAGAGTAATGCCTAACCCTAAGTAAGAATTATCAAGGTCAGAAACAATAACTACTGTGAGAGAATGAATACCATACAAAATTGAGTATCAAAAGAGTCTCCTCTCAATGAATCAACCGTAAACTTCCACCAAAATCTAAGTTTTTATTTTATCGCTCGACAATAAACTCCAACCGCACTTCCCCCAACCTGGCTACTACTAATGCACTAGCACGCAACCAACCTAAATAGATCGGGACCCACCTCTTATTCCACAATTCTTTGCGTTGTAGGGTGTAATGTTAAAACTCGACTTCATCAAAGTCCGTAACGGGGGTCCACCGATGACTCCCCAACCAATTAAGGTTTAGGCATCGCCGCGCGATCAATCGACCACAAACTCTACAGCTTCACCCTGACCAATGACTTCGAGAATTACACCTACCGAAGGATCCCGACCTGGGATTAACTCATGAACCCGAGGGGACCTCCCGCACTCCAACGGATATAGAACTTTTCCTTAAACCATAAATTAAAACTGCGGAGCGAACCCCTTTACAATTTCTTCATATCTTTAAAAATAATGCTGAATGTTGCTAAAAAAATTTCTTTTCTTTCTTTCCACTTACTCTTTTCAGAAAATCTACGTAGTTTCTCCGTTTTTGACTTTCCTAAATTTACAAACCCGATGAAACATTTAAAACACTTCTAAACTTCAATTCATCAACTTCCTATTAGGACCTCCTCATTCACAACCCAATCAAACACAATATACATATATATACATTTATTTCTTTCAAATCATCAAAACATTTAAACCTTCTTCAATTCCATGCATAATTTTATCAAACATGACAAAATATTCACATATACAATATGCAAATTATTTCACGTACCACACAAAGGTCGTCTCCCCATAGCTCGACTCATCGCACGTGAGGGTAATTTCTACCGATGCACTGCCTCAGTCCTCAAAATATTTGTTGAAACATATGGAAAAGAGTGAGCTAAACGAGCCTGAGTGTACATTTTCATTTATATAACATTTTCGCATATCAAAATAATACATACTTATACAATTAAAATCCATTTATACATTAAACATTTATGCCTTTAAACTTTCTTTCCATAAATACTTATACCCATTAAAATCAGCTTTATGCTTTAAAACATTTATACCTTTAAACTTTCTTTCAATAAATACTTATGCATTTAAAATCCATTTATGCTTTAAGAATTTAAGTTTGAACTTTCTTTCCATAAATACTTATGTATTTAAAATCCATTTATGCTTTAAGAATTTATGCCTTAAACTTTCTTTTCCATAAATACTTATGCATTTAAAATCCATTTATGCTTTAAGCATTTATGCCTTAAACTTTCTTCTTTTATTTCTTTCTTCATTCTTCTAATGGAACCCAGGAATAACACACCGAACAGCTTCCGGTAATCGACTCAAGTGAGGGACAATACATTCAGCTCATAACCACTCACGCCGTGAGAAACTCCACGCTTGCATGTGGTCTCAATGTACCATAGTGCTTTATCACGTGTAAGGATATTACTCTAGACACCTATTTCCCTCCTTCAGTTAGTAACCTATAATTTTACCCTCTTAATCCTTACACGCTAAAGTACTTCGGCCGATATCATAATGCCATAGGGGGTTTAGGTAAATCCATCAGTAAAACATTTCTTCAAAAATACATTTATAAATACATTTAAATCCTTTACTTTATCATTAAAACACATATGCATACTTTAAACATTTTTAAACTTTCTATAATACCTTAACATATGTATACATATTTAATACACATATAAATATAGTATTGGATGCAAGATAAACAATGCAATATAAAACATTTCATGCCTTAACATTTACATAAAAATTTACATTAAACTTTCAGTTTAACATTAAAACCATCTCACTTTTAACAACTAAATTCTCAAAATATCATTTACCCCACAGTTCACCGCTCAATCCCGCTTGCTTCCCGTCGATCCCGTTTCCGTCCGATAGTCCTTTTCACCTTTCAAGAAAATCACACTACACATTAACCATACTCCATTTAATCCAATTATAACACTCATTCTATATTCTTATTCCTCTAGGAATTCATTTTACTTTAGAATTGGAATCAATCCAATCGATCATCCAAACTAAAGTTATGGTACCATGCCAACTAGTCATTTACCGATTTTTCTAGTGACAGTTTGTATTTACTATTTTTCCGAGGTCTTGACTTCATATTTTGACACTATGTCCTTATATCATTTAAAGCTAAGGTGCTAAGGGTTCGATTCAATTGAATCACCCAATTCGAGCAATCAAAACTCACTTTACGTCCAAATAACCGCTAATCTAGTTCAAAACTGAACTAAATTTGGTTTGCACATGGTCCTACTTTGAGTGAATATTTAGGCCACTTAGGATCAGAATTTGGCGATACATTCTTCTTAAGTTTTGTTCTCCTTCAATTCTATTTTACGTAGCCACTTAAATCACTCAAATCGGATCAAAATTGAGTGTTATACAAATACCAAAATTGGTCAAAACAGAAAACAGGACATTTCCTGTACCGAGACTGCTGCCCAAAAATTGACCAAAATGTGTTTGTCTTCCATTTTTTCTTTCACTCTAAACACTTAAATCTGATGCATTATACCCATTTCAACATAACACACACAATTCACTATCAAACCCTAACTCCTTACTCACTTGATTTTGTCAAAACCCTAACCTAATCCATTTCTTTCAATTTCTATCAAATTCATCATGATTCAACCTTAAATACCCCAATTGGGGTTTTATCCACAAACTCACAATTCAAGGTCAGTGATCTCTCAACCAAAACCCTAGGTTTGAAACAACCAATCTCCATAGAAACCCTAGCAATCACACCAATAACCCTAGACATCCAAAAGACACTTGATTCTATACAAAAAAACATACCTTTGTTCTTCTCCTTCTTCTCCTTCCTCTTCTTCCTCTTCTTCCTCTTCTTTCTCCCCCCTTTCTCCATACGGGTGCCTTAACTTTTTGAGAGACCAAAATGAATTATTTTGGTTGTCTCCATTTAAATATTCTAACTTTCCTTAAATTACAATTTGTCCTCCATTTCTTTTATATTGCCAATCAACTTATTTTATTGCATTTGAGCTCCATGAACTCCTATTGGTCCATTCTAATGAGTCACAAACCCTAACTTAGCCCTTAAGAAATGTTTTGATTGGCTCTCATAAGAAAATATCTCCATTTTATCATATTTTTATTCCTTTTTGTCTTATACTGCTTTTATACTGATTAAACGTCAAAAATATTCTATGGTCGTATAAACTTCAAATTGACCATGAAATATTCTAATTAAATCCTTCATGTTGGATTCCAGGTTTGAAATCAACGAAATCGGATTTAAAATCATTAAAATCTAAATCTATAATAGCGTATTATTACCCGAATTTACTCGATCAATTCCGAAACTATCCAAACTGACTGCTTCACTTTATTTCGCTCGTTAGTCTTATGATATATTCTGACATCAGATTTTTCGGCTCCAATCTCCGAAAAATTTCAACGCAGTCTTAATTTTTCAAATCCTGAAATCACTATTCACTTAAATTCTATTCTCTCTTCTTAAATATCAGTTCAAAGTCATAGAACTGAAATTTACAAATTCCTTTGCAAACCCCCTCCATTCGATATAATAAGAAAATCATTATTCCTAGGGCATCTCAAGTACAATTTTCAAAATTCCACTTCATGTCCAAATGACGTCCTGAGCATTCTAAATTTAATCTACCCTCGCTTCTAATACTGACCTCTCTAATCGGGCCAAAAACTACTATTATAACATTCAACAAGGTTGGGGTTTTAATCACTCCCTTCCTTATAAAATTTCCTGGTCCTCGAAATTTAAATTCTCATGTTGCTTCCTCTCTACTGTGATTCATCCACAGCACCTTCACTAAAGGAATCACTTTGTTTCAAAGAACTCTAATCATTTCGACAATTTTGTGAACCGCCTTTCTTCATAATGTCAAATCTTCTTCAATTCAACCGGCTGATCTCTTAACACATGTGAAGAATCGTCAGTATACTTTCAAGCATAGAAATGTAAAATATGTCATGTATTCTGCCAATTCAGTGGCAACTCAACTAAGACGCTACCTCTCCAATTATTTCCATACTCTACAAAGTCCCATATAGCGGGGACTTAACTTCCCTTTCTTTCCGAATCGCAACACCCCTTTCCAGGGTGATATCCTTAGAAATACCTGATCCCCCACCTAAAATTCCAGATCTCTCCTTCGGTTATCAGCATAACTTTTCTCATTAATCTTGAAGCACTTAATCTATCAACATAACTTTAACATTATCTGTTGTAGCTCGAACAATTTATGAACCTAAAATTTTCTTTCCTTCCTCATCCCAACATAATGGAGTCCTACACTTCCTTCCATATAAGGCATCATAAGGCACCATTTCAATGCTTGCATGATAACTATTATTGTAGGAAAACTCCATTAATGGTAAATGTCTTTCCTAACTTCCTTTAAACTCTAACACACAAGCCTTGAGCATAACTTCCAATGTCTGTATGGCCTCTTCGGGATTATCATCCGTGAAGTCGTACAATCTCTTTATATACAACTCAGCCAACTTCTCAACTAAGTCACTATTTTTCCATAGGTGAAATTGATCGATTTCATTAATCTATCCACACACCTATATCACGTCATAACCACTCTGGCAAAGTGGAAATAAAAAAAAAAATCCATCATGATTCTCTCCCATTTCCACTGAGGGATCGGAAGAGACTATAAGAACCCTGCAAATCTTTGATGCTCAACCTTAACTTTTTGACAAATGAGACATTTAGAAATAAATTCTGCAACATCTTTCTTTATACCCCTCCACCTTTAGTATTCCCCTTAGGTATGATACATCTTAGTGTTTCCGATGCATCGCCTATGTAGAAGAGCGAGCCTCTCCCATAATTTCTATTTCTTTAATCTTCCTAAATACATCTAGTACACATAACCCGTGACCCATCATCACTACACCATATGCCCGTACTCAAAACCCTTTTAACCCTGCACTCTGCCTTCCTTTCAATTTAATCAAGGATCGTGATCTTGGAGTCTATAGCTCCTTTACCTTGTTCCATTAGTACAGACTAATATATCTCGTCAATTCTAGTCTCGCACTCAAAGACCTCAATTCCATAAATCTAGGGAGGTACACAACCTTAGGTGAGATATGAACCCGAGGCTCTACTAAGAGCACTTCGCTACTACATTAACATTTCCCCGATGGTACCAATAGTGCACTCATAATCCAATGAGTTCAACCCATCTCCTCCGTCTCATTTAACTTTTTCTATGGAATAAATATTACATGTTCTTGTGATCTCTGTAGTGTCTTTACATGCAACTCCATTATCGGCAATGCCTTACATACGTAGAGCAAAGACTACAACAACTAACCTAGGTTATGTCTCAAGATAATTTCGCTCATGCTTTTTCAATTGCCTTAAATCATACGCTATCACATTTCATGCCATTAATTACACCCCCCTAATCTCCGCCTAGAAGCATCCCAATATAATCGTATATCCGTCTTGCCCCGACTCCGAATTGTAAGAACTAGTGGCTAAGGTCAAATTCCTTTAGCCATCGAATCTTTTTCGACATGTCTCTTACCATACAAACTCATCTTTCCTTGTCAATTTAAATTTCAAAGGATCCGCTAACTTTGAAAATCCCTTAACAACCTTCCGATAATAATTTCGCTAACCTAGAAAACTTTGTATCTCTCAAGTTACATTCGTAGGTGGCTTTCAGCTCACAATTTTCTAATCTTCGAGGATCAACCAAACCCCTTCACTAAATCACATGCCTTAGAAAGGCAACACTGCCTAACTCGTAACTAGAATTTACTATGTTTAAGTATACTAAGTAAATAGGAATTTACTTAGATGCTCCTCATGATCTTCATTATCGCTTTAAATAGATTAAAATGTCATCAATGAATACTATAACAAACTGATCTAAATAAGGTCGAAAAGATCCTATTCATAAGATCCATAAAAGCGGTCGAATATAAGTTAGTCCAACTAGCATGACTAAAAACCTATAATGCCTATACTTGTTTTCAGCTGTCATAGGAACATCCCTCCGACCTAATCTTTAATTGATGGTAACCTCGAGCTTAGATCCATTTCAAAATACCCTTCGTTCTCGTAATTGATCAAAAAAGATCATCAACTAAATGCTGATTGCGATTTCACTTTATTCAACTCCTATGTAATCAATATACAATCTTAAACCCATCATCATTTTTTTTTTTTTTTTATATATACCTAGAAGATCCTCTTGGAAATACATCCGAAATTATTTGACTATCAATATTTCCATCTGACTACCATTTTCCTCACCTCAATAGCATAAGCTAGGTACCTTTATTATAACTTTCAAAGTATTTTACTAGCCCACATAACCCGTCATATTATTGGTAGGTAGATTTTCCGTGAACCCACATAAAACAACCTCTGCCTTCCTTGGCTTATAGAACCTAACCTCTTCCTATAACAACTTTGTAGCATGATGTCTAGATAGTAACCATGCCTAATATAACATCAAAGTCATGGATATCTAATAATATCAAGTCCTAAAACTCCTAGCCTCCAACAATCACTCGCTGTAACAATCAACTCTTCCATACTTTCCTAGGGGTGGCAAAATCCACCATACACATTCATCATTATGTCTTCACTCTTCCATTTCTTTCAAATACCACATGCTAACAATTCACTTAATGTCATTGATTCACTTAAAACTAAATTAAACCCATGCATTTTCAATTAACCATCTCATTACCCTCTAGCCACTACCATGCCTTTTCGTGATCTCCTATACCGTCATAATTCTTTGCCTCTAATTTCTTACTCCTCCAATGGACACCGCCGCTCACGGGCTGATTAAATGTTGTGCTAACATCTGAGCCATCTGGCTTTAAAGGTATCTCGTCCTCTTACAACTCAGAGGCGATGGCGGCCTTAGCGGTATCAAGGGTGAGGAAACATAATGCCACCATAAACATGTTCCTCGTGTGTGGTACTACTCGCTCAGAGCTCTCCCCCGGTGGGTGGTCGGCCTCGACGACGATTTTCTGTGATGATTAAAATTAATATGTCGCGCCAATGCATATGATTGGCAATCACATAAATTAAATTTTTTTTTTTTTTTTTTTGAAATCTTAAAAACATTAAAACAATCATATAAAAATAAAATTTTCAAATCTTTATAACATTTCAAAACTTCGCTCGATACCATGTTTGAAGGATCGAGCCGGATTAACCTCATGAACGGGGACCTCGGCGCTCCAGCGGATATAGCTTTTCTTAAAACCATAAATTAAAATCGGGTGCTAGGCGTTACATACCTGATTCTTTCACATATCTTTTAAAAATAATCTTTGAGCGAAGTGCCACTAAAAAAATTTCTTTTCTTTTTCTTTTCAACACTTGGGTGAGGAAAATGGGGCGAGTTTTTCCTCGTTTTTCGGGACTTTCCCAAATTTTACAAAACACGATGAAAACATTTAAAAACACTTCAAACTTCGATTCATCAACTTCCATGAGAAACAGGACTCCTCGTCCTGACGATCCAAACACAATATACATATATATACATTTATTTCTTTCAAATCATCAAAACATTTAAACGCTACTTCCAATTCCATGCATAATTTTATCAAAACATGACAAAATATTCACATATACAATATGCAAATTATTTTCAATGCAGTCATAAGTGGAGTCACCGATAGCTCGACTCCGCGCACGAAGTACTCTCTGCGTGTACACACATCTCGGTCCACGAAAATATTTGTTGAAACACTCTGAAAAAGTGAGCTAAACGAGCTCGGTGAGTGTACATTTTCATTTATATAGCACATTTCGGTACATATCAAAATAATACATACTTATACAATTAAAATCCATTTACATACATTAAACATTTATGCATAAACTTTCTTTTCCATAAATACTTATACCATTAAAATCGTTTATCTTTAAACATTTATACCTTAAACTTTCTTTTCAATAAATACTTATGCATTTTAAATCCATTTATGCTTTAAAATTTATGCCTTGCTTTCTTTCCATAAATGCCGCTGCATTTTAAAATCATTTATGCTTTTTAAATTTATGCGCCGCTTTTCTTTCCATAAATACTTATGCATTTAAAGGTATCCATTTATGCTTTAAGCATTTATGCCTTAAACTTCTTTCTTTATTTCTTTCTTTCATTCTTTCTAGCCAGGAACCCGGGGGGGAATAAACACAAACCACGATTTAAGATGCCAGTGGTGAGGGCAGTCATTCCGATCCTGCCACTACGGCTGGCGAAGACTCACGCTTTTGCACTGGAGTTCCAGTCATGAAAATTAACTTTATCCGCGATAGTAAAGGATATTACTCTGAACACCCTATTTCCCTCGGTTAGTAACCTATAATTTTACCCTCTTAATCGCCACAAGCTTAAAAAAGTATGACGTCTCCGGTCATAACGGTCATAGAGGTTTAGGGTAACCATCGGTAAAACATTTCTTCAAAACTACATTTATAAATACATTTAAATCCTTTACTTTATCATTAAAACACATATGCATACTTTAAGCTTGTTTTCAAACTTTCACTTAATACCTTAACATATGCATACATATTTAATACACATATAAATATATGCATTGATGCAAAGATAAAACAATGCAATATAAAACATTTCCATATGCCTTAACATTTACATAAAAATTTACATTAAACTTTCGATTTAACATTAAAACCATTCACTTTTAACAACTAAATTCTCAAAGAAAATATCGACTTTCACTCACCGGTTCACGCTCAATCCAGCTTACTTCCATTAAATTCCGTTTCGTCAGATAGTCCTTTTCACCTTTTTCAAAAATACAATTACATTAACCATAATTTCGCTGTCCACCATAAACACTCATTCCTATATTCTTATTTCCTCTAGGAATCTATTTGCCAAATTTGGAATCAATCCAATCGGATCATCCAAACTAAAGTTATGGCTTTCATACTTAACTAGTCATTTCTGGTTTTTCTAGTGACGGTTTCAGCCATTACTCTCATTCCTACATTTTCCAGGGTCTTGACTTGTACCTGACACTATGTCCTTATACTCATTTAAAGCTAAAGGTACTAAGGAGTTACCATTTAATTGGAATCGCGATTCGGACGCGAAACTCGGCTTTCGTCCAAATAACCGGGCTAATCTATGTTTCAGAAACTTAGACAGAATTTGGCCACATGGTCCTACTTTGAGTGAATATTTAGGCCACTTGGATCAGGAATTACGGCGTGCATTCTTCTTAAGTTTTGTTCTCCTTCAATTCTGTTTGTGCCCTTAAATCCACTCAAATCAGGATGTTAAAAGTGAGTAAGTTATGGCCAAAAATACTAAAAACTAGTTAAAAGAGAAAACGAGGTTTCTGCCAAGGCGCTTGCCCAAAAATTGATAAAATATTAGTTTTGTCTTCCGTTTCTTTCCTCCTAAACGCCGTCTGATGCGTATACCATTTCAACATAACACACAATTCACTATCAAACCCTAACATACTCATGGAAGTTTTTGTCAAAACCTAACCCTAATCCATTTCTTTCTCAATTTCTATCAAATTCATCATGATTCAACCTTAAATACCCCAGTGGGTTTTTATCCTAAAAACCTCAACAATTCAAGGGTTTGTGTGATCTCGCTGCAAACCCTAGGTTTGGAGCAAACCAATCTCCATAGAAAAACCCTAGCAATCACACCAGCAACCTAGACATCCAAAAAGACCTTGATTCCATACAAAAAAAACATACCTTTGTTCTTCTGCCTTCTTCTCCTTCCCTGCTTCTTCCTCTTCTTCCTCTCTTCTTCTCCCTTTTCTCCCTCATACTAGTTGCCCTTAACTTTTGAGAGACCAAATGAATTATTTTGATTTGTCTTCCATTTAAATATTCTAACTTTCCTTAAATTACAATTTGGTCCTCCATTTTCTTTTATATTGCCAATCAGCTTTATTTTATTGCATTGGGCCCATGAACCTGGGTGGTCCATTCAATGAGTCCTGAAGCTAGCAAACCCTTAAGAAATGTTTGATTGGCTCTCACGCATCCATTTATCATATTTTTATTCCTTTTGTCTTATCTTGCTTTTATCTTGATTAAGATTCAAAAAATATTCCTATGGTCGTCTAAACTTCAGAGGAATTGACCATGAGTATTTAAAGTGTCCTTCCGCGGTGGATTCGGGCTTTGAAATCACCGTGGTTAAAATCATTAAAATGGAAATGGGACAATAGTATTATTACCTGAGCTTACGTTACGGATCACTGGAAACTATCCAAGCAGGGACTCAGTTTCACTTTATTTCAGTTTCGTTAGTCTTTATGATATATTCTGGACATTTTAAGTATTTTTAGGCCCAATTTCAGAAAATTTCAGCAGGGCCAAATTTTTACGGTCGGAAATCTTATTCATAAATCTCCTATTCTCTTCTAAATATCGGTTCAAAGTCATTCAGGAACTGAAATTTCTCTAAATTCGCTTGCAAACCCCTCCATTCGGGATATAATAAGAAAAATCATTATTCCTTAGGGCATTCGGTTACAATTTTGAAAATTCACTTCATGTCGAATGACGTCAGGAAGCATTCTAAATTCTAATCACCTGGTGCGTTTCTATCATTGGACCTCTAATGGGTTCAAAAACTACTATTATAACATTCAATAAGGTTTGGGGTTTTACACCTCTGACTTGCTAACTCTATCCACCCATGTGTGAATACTAAAAATTCGGTGACTCCCGACCGAGTGAGTTTGGGAGCACCCAGGAGCTTTAAAACTTCGCCATGCCACCCTCGGGCCAGGTGCTTTCGGGTTTCAAGTAACATTGCAATTTTATTCTTTTTCTTTTCTTTTCTTTTTCTTTTTTTCTTTTTCTTCTTTTTTTATTTTTCCCTTGGGTCACTTAACCTATTAAAAGTGGTCGATGAAACTAGGGTAAGGTTATGCAAATTAAAGGAGGTTCTGCAGTTTTTAACCTATCATTGAAATCTAATGTGCTTTGTGTGTGAAAAGTTTGAAGCTAAGGTGGAAGAAAAGGTCGAAAATCGATAAAATTCAACTAATCATTCACTCATCTAACATGAATCAAATCTTAACATCAATAGAATTGGACAAAGCTTCAATTTTCAAACCATAGGTTAATGTGGCTCCACAAGTTTGGTTGCAGCGGGCCCCAAATTTTTGAAAAAGTAGGCGTAAATAATATACTTGACTTTATAGAAGGGATTGTGAAACCCTTGAACATCACAAAATGGGCTTGCACAAAATACTAACAAAGCATAAATACAAAATCCACTTCCTTTACAGCCACTCTCCCCCGGCCAAGCATCTCGATTGTCAGAAATGGGTTGAATGGAAAAATTAGATAAGGAAGTGTTACCTCTATGATAATATGTGATCATTTACGGATAGGAGACCTCCTGAAGCTTTCCATCGACGCCTTATGCACCTCAGTTCGGCTTCAAATAAACAAGTGGGACAAGAAAGAGAGGAAAAAAGGTGACCAGTTGGACCATTTTTAAAATTACACTTTCATAATAATCCCAATGTTCTTTACGGAAATATTTAGATTCTGTTTATAAGCTTTCGGCGGTACGAAGCTAAGCAGTGGGATGTAAGTTATGGGAAAAACAAAATTGAGTCAGCGTGGGATTTTTCGCTAGGATTGCGACAATTGAAAATTTCGCGAACGCCCTTGAATCGCGCAAATCTTAGCGAAATTTGCGATTTTAAGCTAAACCAGAGGATTTGCTAGGAATTGTTTTTAGTGAGGTGGCATTTCGCACTCTGCATGGGCTTCCAGCTAACCGTAATTCGCTAATACTTGAGAATTACACAGTAATTTAAGCTATTAGTAATTTTCTTGATTTTAAAGCTTCTAATTCTTGGAAATGAAACTACGAAAAAAACATTTCTTGATACGCATTTGATTCTTCATTACAGGGTTTCAAAATTTGCATTTTGATTCAAGAATTGGCACACAAGCGTAAATTTAACACATGAGAAAAATTAGAAAAATGCAGAAAGAAAAAATTAATTTTACAAACATAAACTAACTAAAAATAAAGATAAAACAAAACCAAGAAAATTAAGCAAGTGGGAGGAGCTTAGAAGTAAGCTTTCAAATTAAGTGCTCGAGCAGAACCCTTTTAGAACAACTGCCATGCCATGCGATAGCAGGCATTTTGCCATAACGCGCGATGTGGTGGCAAAGGCGTATCTGAAAGCCACTAGTCTTCTAATGTTTTGCAACCTGGCATTGATGGGGTGGCCTTGGTGGTGGATGTTTGAGGTTTTACGTTGTCTTTGCCGGGCATGGGCGATTATGAAGGCTGGTGAGGAGTCTTCTTGCTTAATCGGTTGAGCTTAACTTTGAAATTGGTCTTCTTGGTTTTGATTTTGTTAAATTGTATGGGCGTAGTGCCGGTAAATTAAAATACTGCCACTTGATCAAGCGGGGGCTACTAGCGATGGGTATTTGGTATCTTGAGCGTGGCACTAAGTTTAACCATGGGGATTGGTTGAAGGATGAGTTCTTGACTCTTCCTGTTTCATGTCCCTCTCTCCTCAGTTAACTGCGAGGTGTTTGTTCTTCGTTTGTTCAAGGCGAAAAGTGGCCGGGGCATCTGCGGTTCGCCGGGCTTTTAATGATTTAACAATTCCCCACGAAGTGCAGTTGAGCACAGCACTCTGACAGCCCCATTTCGTTCGAAGCACTCTTTATAACCGACTGCCTCCTCTGGATGTGGATCAGAATCTTTGAACAGAAGTTTTGAGAGATAGTTCTGCGAGATGTCGATTTTTGCTCAGAGAGTCATTTGGAACCCCATCCGATTCCTTGTTGAGCTCTGGTGTCGGTTCTTTATTGGCACGGGCGAGTCACTACCGCGCTTCTCTGCCATTATGTCACTTTGACAATCCTGCTCCCGGTGGACATTGTTTGGCGATCAATTAATTCTTTCAATGGAATCTTGCAGGTTATCCCATTTATGCTCAAAGTCATCTTTCAGCCCATCTAATCTTTGGTCCAGGGAATTCTCCTCGGTATGGATTTTTTCACTCAATTGGGCATTGAATTCCTTTTTACCACGGCGTCACTTGCCAGGTTGGTGAAGACAACCGAATGGCACAACTTCGGAGAAATTAGCGTAATTGTTTGAGGTGGCGGCGAGAGTGGCGAGGGGTTGAGGAGCATAAAATGGAAGTTCGGGATGATCATCTTCTTGGAGGAGGTGGATAAGTTGAGAGAGCGCTATGACGAGGTGCACTCATCCGTTGGTCTCACATATTCCCTCATGGACTGGGTGGGTTTGGATTTCTCCTCTGGAGTGGTTGCCAGCAGTGTGGAAAGGTTCCTATAGTCCTCGTTGTCATGTAAGCTCTAGGGTTACCCTCATTTGTATTGCTCTCCATGGGTGTTCCATTTTCTCTCAAATTCAAAGCATTGGGGAAAACAATCCTGCGATTGAAAATAGACACACAAAAACAACCGCGAAACTATCCTGCCGACGGTTTTTTTTTTTTTTTTTTAACGGTCGAATAAAAGCTAGAGAAAAATGACGTAAAATGATGCAGGAAATTCGCGAGACTTGACAGTGAGGATCCGCAAAGTGTTCCCTGACTCCTCACTTGCACTAGGGCACCATCCGACGCGACGCCATTTGATTAGTGCACATGTTGATGCAGACTGACGAGGAATCATGAATTTGTATCGCGTGGTTCCTCCTGCTAGCGGTGGTCGAGCTCTTTGCCCGGCATAAGTCTAGGGTCGAACACGAGGGATGGGTTTTTCCGCCATTACAAATGATTTGGTGAAATGGCCCAGTGAATTAAATTTGGATTTTTGGGTTTTATTAACGATGTGAAAGTAGTTTGGCTTAATATTTGTAAAGGCGAAGTTAAGTGGCCCAGTTTGCAGCGAAAAATAAAATCAAGAAAAATAAGAAAAGAACTTCTTGAGACGTGAGCCAGCGATTTTTTGAATCCCCAGGCCAACTTAAGAGCTCCCAGGGTTGAAAAAGCGACTCTGTTGAGTCAACACGGGATGGAGTTATGACACCTTTTAGTTAAAACCACAACATTCCAGTATCATTCTTTGAAGGCTCATAAAGACCATCTAAAAAAATACTTGAGTGCTCTCTCACTTTGAACCAGTATTCTAACATGGAAGTATTGGCCAAAGCAATAGCTGTAAATGTTATTTAACCACAATTTGAAGAACCACAACATGTAAATATTACCTCGAGTACAATGGAGACCATCTAAGAAACCAATTGCATCTCTCGCTAAACACTTCGGACTAAAGCTTATGGAAGTATTGGCGAAGACAATAACATCCCATGTTATGCAAACAGAAGTTTTGAATATAGGGCCATAAAATACTACGCAGCATGGCAGAGCTACCCGACAACCTAAGATCTTACCCTCGTGACCTTTTACTTCAAAGGAAGTGGTTTTAGCGCTCGTCCTCCCGAGTTGTCATCCTTGGAGGGTGTTTGTGCAGTTGTAGAGAAAGGGGAGAGAAGAGAGGAGAAGAGAAAAAGAAAAAGCAAAAACTAAAAATAAAGACTTTGTTACCAAAATAAATCTTACAAAATTATTCTCCCAAAGGCCCGATGCTTGAATACGTTGCTTAGGTTACAGGGGCTTATATGGGCCTCCTCAGGTATGAATACCAAGAAACTAACAACTAGGCTAAGTTAATGGACAAAAGAGAGTAATACACCAAGAAATTGAAATTTCAGTTTGCATTAATTCTGAAAGCATGTGGGCATCAATTTATTGGCGGTGCATTTAAGCTAGGCTGCCAGCCAATCAAGCAGGAGGTTTCTCTAGCACATTCTTGTTCCATTGGTCATTGTTCCTGCTGCTTCTCATCAATTTTCTTCCTGCTTCATTTTTCTTCCATTTTCTTCTCTTCTTTCCTTCTAGTCTCTGATATATGATGTTGAGTTTGACTTAAATCTTTAGGTGCTTGGATCGACTCAACACTTTTAGCATGATTGCTCTCCTGCTTGCAAAATTGCCTTTACCAGTAGATCATTAGAATATTAGGGGCCAAGTAATCGTCATCAGGGTTGAGTATCTTGCCCAGTACCTGGCACTCAAACCTATAATAAATAGGGTTAAAATTGCACTTTTGGTACTAATCAATGATTACGAGCAGAATAAGTCATGAATGTGGATTGTATAAAACAAGTGATAACCATACTACGACCAGTGAAAATAAGATTTGTAAACTAAATACGTCGTTAGGAGTATATGTTTGAATCTCTTGATTTGAGTAAAATGATTTGTTGCATGTGAAAATGCATGTTTAATATCAATGATTTGTAAAGTGAAGCGGCAAATGAATAAGCATGGTATAGTTTGATATAAAAGGCATGGTTTTTATGATAAATGCATGTCATGTTAAAGCTGAAAGATTGAACCAACAACATATGGGAACCACTAAGCATGAAAATGCTTGGCTTGTAATTTTATCTATCCGTAGGTTTCGGGTAAACATGAAAGGCAAGATCAGAAGAGGCGAGTCATAAGAGAAAGTTACGGCGTATAAGTATATACCACGTCATATGCATACCATTCTTTTTGAACGTGTGACATTTTGTGAACAAAATAGTTAATCTCTGAACTATTGTTTTTTATATTATTTTGTAAAAGCATGATACGCCATTTTGTAAATGTATTGTATAAAAGTAAATGTTTACATGCCTACCATTTGAAACAGCTTCTGCGTAATTGACAACTCTAGAATGAAATGACATAAATAAAAAGTTTTGATAAGATGAATGAAAACGGTCGGGTCGCCAGAGCTGCGGTTTGCGTCCGCCATTCGGGCCAGTGGGGATTCGGGTCGTGACACTTTTGAAAAAAAAAACAAATAAATAAAAAGTAAATAAAAAGAATCGAACGAGCATCCCGGAACCAGTTCAAATCCGCTATTGGGGTCGGACCGATAAAGGGGTGTTACAATGCTGATGCATATTATAAGGGTAGGCTTTGAAAGGCTAAATCTTCCAAGAATGGCCTACATCATTTCTTGTTAGTGGTATTGCCTAGGATTTCCCCTTGACTAATAATATAACAAGTTCTAGGACATTGGAGAGATTATTGTGATGGATCTCAAAAGATTTCCCTAATCATGGCACAATTTCTTTCAGAGTTACTTTTGACCTTGTGCAAGCTTATCAGGATTTTTTTAATAACCAGAATGTTTACAAAAAAAGAATAATAAGTCTTATTTGTTTCATCAATTGGTTGCAATCCTCCTTATTCTTGAAGTTCAACACATCTAATTAATATTCTTACATCTTTCCTTTTCCAGTTCATCTCATCCTACCCCAATGCATCTATCAAATTTCTTGTTTGGTTATTTGATATGTTGTTGTGTTATTTAACAAGTTAGAAAGTTCATTTAAATCAACCATTTAGTTTAGAGAAATTTAACATAGCAACAATTTCATGCCTTCTTCATTTCAATTCAACCAAACAAGTCACAGCTATTAAACAATTCAATCCAGGTAAATTGGTTCTCCATTATTCAGCAAAGCTATTCACTACAAATTCATCAAATTCTTCTTATTGAAAAGTAAGGAAAGAAAAAAATAAAATAAAATATCAACCTGAGAAAATGCAAAAGAAATGGACACAGATTTACAAAATATTTATTTTTATTTAATTTTCCAAGAATAGGGATATGGTTACAGAGAGGGAAGAGGGAAGAAACAATTGGGTTGCTCATTTTCTTCTTCTATCATGCCTAGAGGGATAGTGGGGCAGATTAACTGATTCATGTTATAAACTCTTGGGGAGACTCGTCAGGGATCTAGACTTGTGAAATTTGCTTGGACTTGCTTCCTTCTTGATTATATTCGGTGTAGACCCTTTGCATTGTGGTGCCATTTGCTTGATCGGTCGTTTTGTCTACGCCCCGATAGAGTTCGAGGTTCGCTCGAAACTCACCACTGGCGGTACATTTTATCAGGTTGTTGTTGACCATGTCTAAGCTTTATGTTCAACACTTCTCCCTATAATTTAGGGCGGCTTCTATTTCCTTGTCCCTTTTCTCTATGAGGAGCCTTATTTCTTTCTGATGCTTTTTATATAGATACCAGAAGGCATCGTCCTTCTACAACATGTTTTGCTCCATGGCCTCTTCTCCCTCCTTCATAATCTTAATTAGCTCACTGTCCCTCCTCAGTTGATCAGAAAGAAAGACATATTCTCTTGCCTTGAGTTCTTTACTCAAATCCTATTCTCTTATTTCCCATCTGCTCTTCCACTCTTCATCTCTCGGTCTTAGTGCTTCGCCACGATTCGATATCTTCTTTTTGCTTCGGCATCCATGCCCATCACGAGTTGCGGTTTAGACTCAGCAGGTTATCCTCTCTTACATTTCCTTTCTTAGGGTTTTCATCATATCAATCAATTCAGCATTGTTACCTTGAACCTCTAAGCTTTCAGCATGCTCCTGGTGGACCTGTCTCACTTACGGGGAGAGGGTTAGTATTGAGCTCAAACTTCTCTACCTCTATTGTTTCTATTAAGCTTTACTTTGAACCTGCATTTGATGTATTTCCACATTTTCTTCTTCATCTCTTACAATTTCTTCTTCTCTTCCTATGCCTCTTTTCTTAGGCCCCTTTGTGATTCATGATAGTGTCAGGGGTGAGGTCTTAGGGTAGGTTTCTTCTTCCTCCTAGTCTCCTTCTACACCCCCCAATATGCAAAGCCTAGTGATTAGTGTTGGGTGAGGCACTAGTCCTTTGTGCCTTCCCCTGTAGTAACTCAAGATTGAGTTCTCTATAATTTTTCCCACAATGAACTTGTAGCCCTTCAAAATGGCATACAAGAGTACTGCCTCCTTTTCCCTGATTGTACTCAAGTTCTCGGTCGGTAAAATAACTAAGCAAAGGAATTAGAATCAGACCTTTGCGTGTTCATTCAATGCTCCTTTTGCTATGGACTCATGTGGGATCTTTTTGGTGGCATTCCATTTGCTTTTACCATTGATTAGCAAGTCTACAATATTCTGGAAGTCTGGTTCTTCGACTAGTCTTTTGAATTTCAATCCATTCGTCCTCTCGTTCAGATTATAGGTTTGGTCAATCTGCTCTCTGCTAAGCGAAATCCATTTCCCCCTGACATACACTATATTGTCTTTCATTCCCACCATATTTGCATAGAATTCATTAACCACATCTACGAATCCAGGAGCCTTGTGCTCACAAAAAGCTTTTTTCTTCATATTTCTGGTTTCTTTAACTAATTGTTCAACCTCAGCTCTTACTTCAACTCTTTCTTCTTCCTGCCATTTTTCTGCTTTAGTAGCTTGGACTGCCTTTTGCTCGCCTTCTACATACTTTTCCATAATTTTGCTTAGGTTAGGTACAAGGTTAGACGACTCAGACATTATCGGAACATGTTTTCTGGCAGTCTAGGGTTTTCGAAAGGGAAAGAGAGGATTTGGTGAAACAAGATGAGTGGGTTGAAGGTTTATAAGGCAGATGGCCTTTCATTTTTCAAAATTTGTCTATTTATAGGCCAAATGTTTGTTGTGCCTTCACTAAATGTCGTGACATAATTTTACTTAGGGTTTGATCCCTTTCTAATAATATGTCGCATCATAGCAAAATAATGTCGCAACAGAGTTTTGCAATCAATTGAAAGCTAAGCTAGTTCTATGTCGTGATAGAGTAAGAAATTTTGCAATAGAAAAATTTGATGCTCCAGTGGATTTATGTCGCGACATAGAGAAATAATGTCACGACATATTTTCTAGTGTTCATGTGTAATTTTTTCGCGAAAAAATTGAATAATGTCTTAACAAAGTTTTTCTTGTAAAATCAAAGGTTAAAACTAACCTTGTCGCGACATAAAGAAAGTATGTCGCAACAGACTTTCCTGCGACTTAGAAGAGGCTAGTTCAGTCTTTGTCGCGACAAAGAAAACCAATGTCGCAATAGAGTTTAAAAACGATTAATCGTAACATAAATTTATGCGTGACACCCCAAGTCAGGGGTCTTTTTTTTTCACAGTGGCCTTCAACAAGCTTTATAATAGCCTCATTCACACATATTCACGTGTCACTCAATTATTAAGCAATGACACATAATAGTCCCTCTCATTCAAGATTCTAGTAATTAGTGCACTTAGTGCAATGATAAACTTTTCAGAAACTATGTGAGCACCAAATGCCATCCACAAACATGGTTCATATTCTAGATAGATATATTTCCATAGAGTCAAGAAACGGCGCAAAAGGACTTTAGACGGTTATGGTCATCGAGTTGGCATTCTTAGAGCTCGTTTCCTAGGCAGTCGGCTCGGCCAAAGGAGGTCAGCTTGGCCAGAATAGGTCGGCTCTGCTATAGTTGAGCACCAAATGCCATCCACAGGCTTGGGGTCAGATTCTGGGCTCAAGGATCTTTCCATAGCATCCTAAGAACACGAAGCGGACTTGGGGACGAGGAAGTTATGGTCATCGGTGGCGCTTCCACATGAGGCGACGACTAACAAAGCGAGACCATGGATACCTCTTGTCTTTCGTCTCTTTCGAACACAATATGTGCTCAGATTATTTTGAGCCATATATGGATGGATTCTAGACTAATAGGGCTTTCCATAGAGTCTACGAACGTGTGAAACGGACTTTGGACAAGAAAGTTATGGTTGTCCGAAGTTGGCAAAGTCGAGCTCATTCCTGGGCTGAGCGGAAGAATTGACAAAAGGAGGTCGACTCGGCCTCTAAATCATCCTGGCGGGCTCGACCATGCCACCGGCTCATCCTGCTGGGCTCGTTGAGGAAGAGCTTAGCTCTACAAAGGTCAGCTCGGCCGAGAAGAGTTGAGCAAGCAAAGAGGTCGGCTTATCCGACCCAGATGTCGGTCGTCGGGCGGCTCGGCTACACCCAAAGAGGTGGCTATTTCTGCCAGAGGTCATTTCATTTCTGCTAAAGAGGTCCTTCATTTTCTTGCCCAAAGGCGTCAGCTCATCCAGGAGAGCTCGGCTTTGCCCAAAGAGGTCGATTCGGCAAGAAGAGCTTAGCCGCAGCTCATCTCGGACGCCAGGAGTAAGGCCATAACAGAATTTGTAGAGGTGGGTGATTCGAGAAGCCTATAACAAACTTCTTGCGATGGGGATACAATATACTAGAATGAAATAGGGCCAAATTCCTTTACTTACCAACAAAAATCAATCTTAAAGTTCGTACAATACCCCAGGATCGAAATGGCGACTTCCTATGGTTCATACGCAGCAAATCATCCCTCGAGGAAAGACTAACCCTTACCAAATTTTATTAAAAACACTATAATCTGAGTTTAGTACAATTTATTTTTGTCATAATTACAAAACATTGACAACGGTTCGTTTAAAATAAGCGGGTTTCTACGAGAATTTTACAAAGAACACGGTAGGCCATCTTGCAGATATTCACTCTGTGGAGCACCATGAAGTGCCTTCTCTTGGTGTACTTTGAATTTTGAAAATATTTTTCACACAACGGGGTGAGCTATACCCAGTAGAGAAAGTCTCTTACAAGGGCTACTCCCCAGCTAAGTGCACATACAATGGAAAAATCCACAAAATCATTCACACTCATTCATATAAAATATGCATATCTCTATATGAATGTCTATGTCATGCCCGGTCCTCACTGACTCTCTCATACATTCAATTTTCCATGTATAAAAACTAGTTTCAAAACAAAAGGTTTTTATTTTTGAAACCCATTAGGAGCAACCTCGTGTCAGACAACCCTCGCAAATGTTTTGCACACTTGGACAACCACTCTAATAGTAAACCCTTTGGACAACCTCCGATGCCGAACCAGCTAGACCATCTCCGAGAACCCCTTATTGGACCCTCAATAGAGTTCATTGGACAAACCTCGGAAATATAATTTATTGGAAAACCCTCCGAATCCATTTATTCTTGGACCCTCAGAATACCCATTTTATTAATGCATTCACACGATTCAACGATGACCCCATGCACATCTGGTAATAATGTTACATGCGTGATGGGAACTACATACGACACTCATAATACATGCCGCTGAAGCATCACGTTAATATATAACAAGCATGCATATATATTAACATCATTTCTCTACAATCTGCATGTTATTTAAACAAGCAATAACACACAAAGCGGATTTAAATCTCAGTCTCGAGAGAGCGGCGCCAGCTTACACAACGAGATCATCTACTCATATCCCCGAACTGCGTACCCTGATCGGTTCGAAAACTACTCGGACCCGAAACGGTCCCAGCCAACAATAATTCCTGCTCGAAATTATTCTTTAAACCAGCCCACTACTCGGGCTAACCGTCATGGCCATTTCATGGCTCTTAAACAAAAACTAACCAGAGTAGGAGAGAACCCCTACCTCTCGAAGTACAGATCCGTTCACTGCTACAACTCCTGTGCTTGTTAATCAGAGAATTGCTGGTTCTCTTTCCTTTCCGTTGTCTTTCTTATTTCTTTTCTTTTCTTTTTCGCTTTTTCTTCTCTTGTTTTCTTTTTCCCTTTTTCTCTCCTCTTTCCATTGAACAAATTGCTTTAGGTGGAGAATACTTATCTAGGTATAGAACACCTCTTATTTCTCTCCTCATGACACATAGCATCCCACATGTCATTCACGCCCACTTTCCCACCACTATCCTCTCATGCAAGATAGAAGTGTGACACTTGGCTTCCACCCAAGTGCCAAGTGTCCTCTCCTCAGGTGCCACATGACATGCATCTTCATGCCACGTGTCACCCTCTAATTTGTCAGTTTGTCTCGAAATACGTGCAATTTCAAACTTTTTGAAATTCGACAAAATTCGACTATGTACTTCGATTTCGCGAGACAAACTCAACAGTATGTCCCACGTCGTCATCCAAGATCTAGAGAAATTCCCAGGTTTGCAACCTGTATCTATCGTTTACTTTATCAGGGTCTGCATCCTTCCCCCTTAAAAGAATTTCGTCGAAATTCTCACGCTGCAATATACATACGATTACATGCATATGTAAGCAGTCATTTAAATGCCAAATGACTAAACCATGCTTAGTCCTCGAAAAGGAAAAGGATATCTAGTACGCATTATTATAAGTTTCCCATGTTGCCTCCTCACTCCTCACGTATTTGCCTGACACTTTAACTAGCCTCACTTAGTCTTGTGCCATGAACCTGTTCTCAACTATCCATAATATGCACATGTCCCTCCTCGAAGGTCCCATATGCATCAATAATAAGCTCGCCCCAGTCCACTACATGAGCTGGATCTAGAGTGTACTTCTGGAGCATAGAGACATGGAATACCTCATGGACACGATAAACTAGCGGTAATGCTAATCGATACAATTGCCCCCACCCTCTCGAGTACCTCTCGAAGGGCCCGGTAGCCACTAGGCGATGGTTTCCCACAGCTGTAGAATCGACCCTCTCTCTTAGGCATCACCTTTATGAAGACATGATCACCCGCCTCAAATTCTAGAGGTCGTCGTCACTTATCGGCGTAACTCTTATGTAGTCGACGGCGGAGTGAGAGGCGTTTAGTCGTGAACCCGGCTTTCTCTTTTTGGTGTCTCAGATGAAGTCGGGGGCCGTGGTGGAGCTCTCTCCCACCTTTGTTCAACAAATTGGAGATCGACATGGCCTCCTATATAAGGCCTCATAGGGTGTCATCTGTATGCTTGCCTGATAACTATTGTTGTAGGCGAATTCTACCAAGGATAAATGCTCTTCCCAGCTACCCTTGAAATCTAGGATGCATGCTCACATCATGTCCTCTAAAACCTGTATAGTCCTCTCATTGACCATGCGTACGTGGATGAAGCGATGCTCATCATTAGTTGTCACAGTGGCCTTTGGAAAACTCTTTGAGTGTTAGCCAAGTGAACCTAGGATCTTTGTCGATACGATGGATCACGGTACTCCATGTAACTTTAACAATCTCTCGTATATACGACCTGCGAAAAATTCCTCCGGTGGAGTCATCGCCTGCATTGAAATGTCTTGGGCGCCAGTAGTCGGTCAGCATGACCCACTTGGCATCATGTCTCGCGCGTGTTCGGTGGTAAGTGGTTACAAAGTCCATCAGTGACAGTAACCGCTTCCGCTCCGCTACCTCCGATGGATGGGTAGCCCGATGGGCTACTCGGTGCTCGGCCCTTTGCTGGCGACATGTGAGACACCGTTGAGCAAAATCTCCGATGTGTCTCTTCATCTCGGCTCGATGTCTGCCCAGGCGAAGATCTGGATACATCTTCGTGCCACTGGATACGCTAGCGAGCGAGGAAGCGATGGAACTTCGATGAGGATCTCTCTCTCAACTCTATCATTTGGGGAACCCTGGCCGGTCCCTTGGCTGCCAAAGACCTGCATGGAGTGTGGATGGCTGACCCATTACTTCTGACCGTTGCTCGGTCCACCCAATGGTGCCACCCTGCATTGTCTGTCCCTTAGCTTCGATCCCTTTCGATGGGGAAGGCGTAGCCACTAAACTTCCCATAGCCTGAGGCCTACTCGTCTTTGGCCAGCCCCATTTGTCCCACCGTCTCGAGCATCTGCCACTCCTGGGAAGCTATACTGGCCAATGATCCTGGTGACTTAGGTGAGTGCATCCAGCCCTTGCACATTTGCCTTACCCGGGATGGTGTCTGAAAGTGAAGTCATAATCCTCTAAGAACTCCATCCATATGTGTTACCTCATATTGAGGTCCCGCTGTGTGAAAATATACTTCCGACTTTTGTGGTCTGAGTACACCTCGAACTCCTCGTCGTATAAGTAGTGGCGCCAAATCTTCAGAATGAAAACTGATGGCCGCTAACTTAAGTATCATGTGTAGAGATACAGTCACTCGTGATTCTTATTTGATAAAATTCATAAGCCACTACCCTCTTGAATTTGCATCAAAACACATCCAGTCAGGTCCTTTGAGACATCACGGTACAGTACTCCTGGCCCTTTAGGACCATAATAGGGTAGTAAGCCTCGTTTCAATTTATGGAATGCCCTCCGCGCAGTCATTCTCTCAAGGAGCTTGACCTCTTCAGGTCGACTTAGTCATAGGTCTTTGCTAAGCAGAGAAATCCTCGGTAGACCTCTGTAAATATCTGTAATCCCAGCTGCGTATCTCGAGTGACTTGGCCTCTCCCGACTCATACTTGACCTTAACCTTCTCGAGTCCTCTTGACACCCCGAGCGGAAACCTTGACGATGTAAAATCTCGCCTTAGTAAGCCCAAAAATTCACTTGCTGAATTTGGCGCCTGTGATGATCTCGAGTGCAGAGAACTACCCTCAAGTGATCCTCATGATCCTCCTCTGTCTCTGAGTATATAAAGATATCGTCCATGACAACTACCATAAACCGATCTAAGTAGGGGTGGAAGACCCTATGCATGAGACTTGATGAATCTTTGTGGTGCATTCGATCCAATCAGAGCATCCTTTATTTGAACTTCGAAATGCCAATGCAAGCGTTTTGAACGTTGTCTTAGGGATATCTGTCTCCCTAATTCTCAATTGATGGTACCTAGTGCGGAGATCTATCTTAGAGTACACCCGCGCCCCTCTCAACTGATCAAACAAATCATCAATCCTCGGTAAAGGATACTAATTCTTGATAGTCACTCTGTTCAACTGTCGGTAGTCAATGCACAATCGAAGGGTCTTATCCTTTTTCTTAGCAAATAGAATCGGAGCGCCCCAAGGTGAAGTGCTCGGTCTAATGAAGCCCTTGTCCAATAATCCTTGTATCTGGACCTTGAGTTCCTGCAACTCGACTGGTGCCATCCTACGCGGAGTCATAGAAATGGGCGATGTATCAGGGTGTAGCTCAATGACAAAGTTTATATCCCTCTAGGGAGGTAATCCTGGTAACTCGTCTAGAAAAACACCCTCCAACTCGCATACCACCCGAGGTAGACTCAAACCCTGTCCTGCCTCGTCCTCGAACAAGGCTTACTAGCTGACACATCGACTATCAGGTGCCACTGAGGTCATTACCGCGATTAAGTGAAGCATCAGCCGCCTCCCCTGAAAGGTATCTGAATACCATCATGTGTGTGACGGTAGCCCTCCTACTATCCGCGATCAATGTGACCCGATGTGCCATCAACCAATCCATGCTAAGAATGACATCAAAGAAATTAGGCTATCCGTAACAGAAGATCCACCGTGAGTAGAATCCCAGAGATCTCTAACTCACAATCCCAACATATCTGATAAATCCTCACCTTAATTCCTAGGGGAGAACTCACATGCAGCGGCTTTTTCCAAGGATTCAACCTTTAAGCCTAGAACATTCACACAAGATGCAACAATAAATGAATGAGATGCACCATAATCAAACAATAATCTTCCCATAGACGAGTGAACATACCTGTATGGCGAAGGATCTATGGAGCAAAGTGCAATGAAGGGTAGCGGTGTAAACACGCCCCTGGTCCCCGAAGTCTCAGCCTGTGGTCCCTACCCTCGACCTCGACCCATGCTGCGTGGCCTCTACGGCTGTGCGAAAAACCGTGCCGTGTCGCACCACGGGAGCGTCTCTGTTCCCAGCCCATGCTAGGGTAAGAAGGAATATACTGTGTCTGAGTGTGTCCCACTCATGACTGGGACTGAGGTGCCTCATGACTCTAGGATCCTTGCCTCTGTGGGCAATCTCGTCTCATATGTCCAGGCTGACGGCAATGATAACATGTCATCGGTCCTTACTGGATAGGAACCCTGATCTGGCTTTGGCCCTGAAAGTCACGTCCCTGTCCTGAAAACCCTCGTAGAACATAATTCCTTTACTTCTTTCCCGAGCTCGAAGAAGGCTAACCCTCATTCCGCTTATCACAGCACCCGTATCTCGAATGCTCCGGGCATCATCTATCTCTCTCTCTATGGCCAAAGCTATCCTGACCATAGAATCCATGTCTTCTGAAAGTCCCACAATCACTTGGATGGACAACTTCAAAACCATCACTCGAACTTTCTCACCTTGGCCGTGTGCAGGGCCACATAATCATCCCAAAGCGCGCTAACTGCGCCAAGCTTGGCCACATACTCGGGAATCTTTGTCATCGTCCTGTTCCAGCTCGAGGAACTCAGGGCTTTTGCATGTCTAGAAGATGCCAGGAAAAACTTGCCATGAAGAGCTCTCTAAACTCCTCCCATGTCATTGCCTCAAAATTTCTTGAGGTTTCCTTGATCCCGTCATACTTGGGACTCACCCTCTAGTTGAAATGTAGCTAGCCTGATATTTGTAACGTCGGAGGTAATCTCCATAGCCTCTAAAACTCTCTCAACTTGTCGAAACCAATGGTCCACCACCATCGGGTCCCCTCCTTTCTAAATCTTCGGAGGGTGATGTTTTATATAAACATCTAGAGGTTATTCGTCCTCCTTGTCCCTCAAGCGCACCAGCACGTGAAATGGTGGTAATTGTAGCACCATGGCCTTTTATAAAGGAGCCTGCGATGTGAGGTGGTGTGCCTCGTGGGCGACCCCTACATCCCCTTCCTTGACTTGCCATCTACATATATCAAATAGCAATTTATTTATTTATTTTTCCGAACCCCTAAGGTTAACTTGTCACCCTAGTGTTCAATACTGCCTATATACTATTCACCAGCATATAATTCACATAATATATAGCATAATATCAATCAACAATTCATTAGAATGCACAATGGATGCATGATCTAAACCCATGCCCATTTAGCCCAAGGTAATCGTGTACCTAAATTTTCATGATACTTAACTATTACAGTTAGTATCAAGTGTTCAACACTTGGTATTTATAAATCTGGAGAAATACGTGCCAATTTGTGACACCCCAATCCAGGGGTTTTTTCACGGTGAACCTTCAACGAAGCTATATAATAGCCTCATTCACACATATTCACGTGTCACTCAATTATTAAGCAATGACACATAACCGGTCCCTCTAATTCAAGATTCCTAGTAATTAGTGCGCTTAGTGTAATGATCAACTTTTTCAAGAAACTATGCTTGAGCACGGAAATGCAAAGTACAGGCCTATGGTTAGATTCTAGACTCAAAGAGATTTCCATAGAGTCCAAGAACGAGCAACACGGACTTCGGACGAGGAAGTTATGGTCATCCGAAGTTGGTGTTGAGCTCATTCCATATGACGAGGTCTACTCGGCCAAAGGAGGTCAACTCAGCCAGAAGAGGTCGGTTCGGCTATATTTGAGCACCAAATGCCATCCATAGGCATGTGGTCAGATTTTATACTCGAGGAGCTCCATAGGAAGTCTAGAACACGACAGAGACTGGGCGAGGAAGTTATGGTCATGTCAGTTGGCGATTCACATGGTGCTGTGACATGCGAGCGGAATGGGGTACATCTTGTCTTTCGTCTCTTGAACCTGATATGAGCTCGAGATTATTTTGAGCCATATATGGATGGATTCTAGACTCAAAGGTATTTCCATAGAGTCTGACGCGTGAACGGACTGGACCGAAAGTTATGGTCGTCCAGAAGTTGCCTGAAGCCAGAGCTCATTCCCTGTTGAGCTCGGCTGAGAATCCAGCAAGGAGGTCGACTACGGCCTCACACGGCTCATCCTGCTTGAGGCTCGGCCATACAACCCGACGAAGGGTTGGCTAGGCCTCACCACGGCTCATCCACATGAGCTCTACCATACCACCCGGCTCATCCTGTTTGTGCTCGACGAAGAGCTCAGCTACGCAAGAAGGTCGGCTGACCGGAAGAGCTCATTTCTGTAGAAAGAGTCAGCCGGCTTGCCAAAGAGGTCGGGTCATCGGGAGGCTCGGCACACTTGAAAGTGGCTGGCCTGCGCCCCGAAGATCCTTCGGCTGCGCGAGGGTCAGCTCATCCCGGAGGCGGCTACGACCAAAGGTAAGTTCGGCCAGAAGAGCTCGACCACAACTCATCCTCTCAGACCCTTCCAAGTAAAATGGCCATAACTTGGGTTGTAGAGGTCCGATTTTGGTGATTCGAAAGCCTACATCAAGCTTACTGATGGGGATACGATATAACATAAAGAAATAGGGCCAAATTCCCTTTACTTCCCAACAAAAAATCAATATTAAAGTTTGGCTAATACATAGGATCGAAATAGAGCGACTTCCTATGGCTCAGACACAACCAATCATCCCCTCAAGGCAAGACACAACCCTTACCAAATTGTAATCTGAGTTTAATTACAATTTATTTACGTCGTAAGTACAAAACTTTGACAATAGTTCCCTTTAAAACAAAAACTGGGTTTTCTATCCATAAATTTTACAAAAGAACACGATAGGCCATCTTAGATCTTCCTCTCAACTAAGACCTCATGAAGTGCCTTCTTTAGGTGTACCTCCGATACCTGAAAATATTTTTCCCTGACGAGGTGGCTATGCCAGTAGAAAGTCTCTCTGAGGGCTACTCCCCACCTAAGTGCACATGTAATAGCCAAAATCCTAAAATCATTCACACTCATTCATATAAAATATGCATATCTCTATATGAATGTCTATGTCATGCCCAATCCTCACTAACTCTCTCATACATTCAATTTTCCATGTATGAAAACTAGTTTCAAAACAAAAGGTTTTTATTTTTTAAACCCATTGAACAACCTTTGATATCAGACAACCCTCTAAATGTTTTGCACACTTGGACAACCCTCCAAATAGTAAACCTCTGAGTATCGAACCATTGGACCATCTCCGAGAACCCCTTATTGGACAGCGGAGTGGATTTAGAGTTCATTGGACAAACCTCGGAAGTATAATTTATTGGAGCAACCACACGAATCCTTTATTCTTGAATGACCCTCCAGAATACCCATTTTATTCTGTGCACTCACACCCGATCGCGATGACCGGAATTGCACCAGTAATAATGTCAACGCATAATATCTCATGTTGTGCATGATGGGAACTACATGCAACACTCATAATACATGCTTCACACCAAGCATCACGTTAACATATAACAAGCATGCATATATATTAACATCATTTTCTCACACAATATGCATGTTGATTAGTGCTCAAAAAGTGCTATTTTGAAATCTATTTTTATTAGGTTTTGAGCACATTTTGTGTACTAATTTTTATAATTAACCCAATTGACACGTTCGGGTCCCTATGGTCTTAATGATCATTTTGTGGCAATTTTTGTAGTTTTTGCAGGCTAATCGTACCAACATTGTTGGTCGATTCAAACATGAAAAATTCGGAGCCAAACTGACATCATAGATCGAGAGACAGGGGAAAGAAGAGCATAAAATAGAAGAAATAAGAAAAAGGATGCGAGAGGCGGGAAGTGGAACGATAGCCGTGAGGAAGCGATCGAGCAGTGGCGCGGGAGAAACCGTGAATTTCGCTATGCATTGCGAAAATTTCCCGGGGATTACGAAAATTTAGCAATCATAGTGAAATTCGCGATCTAGCGAAAAATTTCGCCAGCGAAGTGCGTGCATAGCGAAATTTTCATTTTATTATCTCTTTGTCAATGAATCCCCCCATTTAGGCTAGCAGCATTATAACATAGTGAATTTCTGCATAAGTGCCTTTTTATGTTTTTGATGTTTTTGATTCCAAAGCGACCTCGTTTTGATTAATTACCATTTTCCCTATTGGCAATTACATATTTTAGGCATTTTGGTATTTCACACCTCTTGTGTGGCTATAATCGACTTATGACATTTGTAACCACAACTTTTAATCTTTAAGTCTGATGTGACTTTTCTCTTTGGGTTTAGATTTTCTCTTTTCTCTCTCTCTTTCTCTCCCTTTCTTGGTTGTAACACCCTCCAAGGATGACAACTTGGAGGGGGATGAGCGTAAACCACTCCTCGCGAAGTAAAAAGGCTGCTTTGGGTGTGGGATCTTAAAGCTGCTGGTGGTTCCCTGTTTTCACGACCGGGTTTGACATTTGGTTCCCAAATTTTCATTTCTGGAGTTTTAAAGCTTTTGATGTACTTTCTTTGGCCAATACTTGGCAAGCTTTTAGGAATTTCTTGTATTCTTAACTTTAAATACACTAATATCCATTAGTTGCCATTTACGAACCCTTTGAGTGAGTTAAGGGGTTCAGATTTTCCTTTGAGTGCATCCACTTTGATCAATGCTTGGTAAACTTTTAGGGTTCGAGTGGATTCTTATTTTTAGATCCATTGAGACTCATTAGCCCAGTTACCCTTTACGAGATAATTGTAGGATGAGTAAAGATAGATTTACTTTCCTTGTAGGAACCATAAATGCTAAATAAATGCTCTATCAAAGGGAAATTATTAGGGTTTAGTTTTTAAAGTTAAATGAAGATCCAGGTTCGGAAATGATATGTCATCTCCCAAATCTTGAGGAAATGGGCAGGACCTCTCGGTTAACTAGGACCTTAAACCCGGTGGGCCCAAAACTTAAAGGGTTACATTTTTACATTTTTATTTTATTTCTTTTCGGTTTGCAAACCACGACCTTGTTTTTATCCACCGCCTTAAAATCAAATTTAATTCACCATTTTTGGCTTCACTTTCGAATCATTTGTCTGAAGAAAACCCGTCCCTTTGTTCGACCTAGTTGCTATCTTGGGTAACTGACTACGGCGTAGGAGGAACAGGATACAAATTTTGTTGATTAGGATCATACTGCCGTCGACGAATCAAATGGCGCCGTTGACGGGGATGGTGCCTAAGTGCATTTGACGAGCTGTGGAACACTTGTGATCATCATTACAAGTTTTGGTGAATTTCTTTTATATTTTATTGTCATTTTTTATTTTATTTTCATTTCATAAAAAAACAAAAAAGCAGTCTTTGCGGGATTGTTGTTGGTGCTTGTGCCCAATCTTCGCGCACGGGGTCGGTTCAGTCAGTTAGAGTTTCGATCATGGTTGAATTTGAACCCGATGGAACGGGGAGACGATTATAGTCGACATGTGGCGGGGTAACCCCAGTTCATATATGTCCATGAGGGATTACATAAACCAGTCATGGCAAAGTCGGCACAACTGTGAAGGAACGAGTGAATATAGGTCCGTGAGGACTATAGAAACGATAGATGAGTTCACCATATGGTAGTGCCACAATAAAGTTGGGGAATCACGATTCCTCATGGGAACCCGGGAGCCTCCCACCAAATATGCTCCTCCTGAACCTCCGTTTTATGCCCTCAGATCTCAGTCTACTCATTACCACGGTCAATCCCTCCATTTGAACAAGCCATTTTGGACCTTACGGATAGTGGATGACTTTGTGGAAGAGAATAAAGATTAATGTTATTCGAATCAGAAAATTTTCAACGTGGAGACAATTTGAGCAAGAAAATAGATGGGCTGAAAAATATGAGCATAAATGGGACAACACCTGCTTCACTTTGAAGACTGTATTGTGGCTGATGTCCACGGAGGAAGAAGATCCAAAAGGATGGTGCTTGACTGACATAATGGCAGAGGAGCAGAGTGAACAACAGCCACACCAGGAGCTTATAGAGGATTTTATTGAATTATATGAAGGATTGTTTGAATCCTCAGATACGTGTGCTATTGTTTTTCCAAGGGAGAAGAAAGAAGAAATCCTTCCCTTTATAAGCGGGAGGCGGTGAAACAAAAGCGTGGAAATTGCCCAAAAGAATGTCAGCAGAGCTGAATTCCCACATAATTGAACCCCGCGCCCTTGCCCGAGACACCAAATGCCTTTGCCCGGTAGCCTCCTTGACCAAGTGTACATACGCCCTTTGCACCCGCAGCCAACCTCGAAGCACGACTCCCAAAGGTAAGTCAGCCCATCACGCATGCCATCGAAACTTGAATTATTGGCCTATGTACATAATTTTATCACTACATCAAAGGCAAAAAGCGATTTACTTTATGCGGCATAGCACGATGGATTTGGATTTCGGTTGCGGTTGGTTGGAGCACGAACCCAGGCATTTTTATCTCCGCGGTTCAAACGGCCTCCAAAGGCCTAAGGAAATGGTTTTGGGGGAACCCACCCAGTCTCCCACTTTTGTTTAATTTTTCTTGTCTTATTTTATTTTGTATTGTTTATTTTGATTTCATGATTTTTCTTCTTAGATTTTTATCTAATTTTTAGTTATTTATATTTTAAGAATTAATTTTAATTTTAATTTCATAATTTTTCTTGCATTAATTTTTGCGAGTTTTTAGGTGAAATTTGAAGCTTGGATTGAAGATCAAGGCGTCTCTGGTGAAATTTTTATGAAGCCGTAATTTATAATCTTAACAAAATGAAATTTTGCAATATAGTGGTAGTGAAATTTTCATTGGTAGCGAAAATCTGTAACCACATTTCACTAGCCTTGAAAACAATACACAGTGTCTCCATTTAATTTTTATTTTTAAATTTTTATATTTATAAAAAAAAAAAAAAGTTTGTTTTTATATATACTATTTTTATTTCAAAAAAATAATAATTTAATTAAAAAATTTTTTTTTTAATTTATTTAACTTTTTTATTATATATATATATATATATATATATATATAATATATATATATATATATATATATATATATATATATATATATATATACTATAACATAAAAAAATGTTGTCTCTTTAAAAAAAAAATATCTTTTATTTTTTGTGTATTTTAACTTTTATTTTTTATTTTTTTTAATTAATTATTTTATTTGATATTTAAAAATAAATAAATAAATAAATCGCTAGCACAATAATTTTTAGCTAGCTAACATAAATTTTAACTATGGGCCCAACTTTTGCCTCAATTTGTTTAGCCTATAACTTTTCATCAGAACTCTGTTTTAGGCGTTCTTGAGTACCGTTAGGCTTAGAGTGTATAGTCCAAATATGGCCAGAAAGAACATTTTGATATTATTATGAGATGTAATTTTAAAAATGCTCAGCTACAGTCCACTCCTCTGCACTCTTATATAACTTGTTTATTTGAAGCCTGACGAATTGAATAAGGTGTGGATGGAAAGCTTACGAAGTCTCCTATCCAGCAATGATCACATCTCATCAAGGAGGTAACACTTCCTTCTCTAATTTTCCAATCCGAACCCCATTTCGGACATCGAGATGTTTGGGTTGGGGGGAGAGTTATCGTAGGAAGTGACTTTTTTATTTATTCTTTTGTATTATTTTGAGCAAGCCCATTTTGTGATGTTCAGTGGCTTGCTGGGTCCCCTTTCTATAAAGTTGTTATACTATACAACTTACTTTTTTTTCAAAATATGGACCCATTTTGCAACCAAAATTTTTGTGGTTTTGCCTAACTTGCAAGTTGGAAAATTTAAACTTTGTCCAATTCTATTAATGCTAGATTGATTCCATGCTTGGTTGAGTGAATGATTAGTTGAATTCTTATTGATTTCGACATTTTTCTTCCACCTTTAGCTAACCACACCGATTACACATTAGGTTTCAATGATAGGTGAAAAAGCGCACACTTCTCGTTTACTTTGCATAACCTACTTTAGTTTCATTGACCACCTTTAATGGGTTAAGGACCCACGTGGAAAAAGAAAAAAAGAAAGAAAAAACGAGGAAAAAGAAAAGAAAAAAGAAAGAAAAAATAAAAATTGAAAGCGCTTTGCCAGAGGCAGAATTGGGAGTCTCGGGGTATATGGCGAAAGCCTTTAAAACCGTGCCTAAACCTTCCTTTGGTTGGGAGTCGTGACTTAGTGTTCGCTACGGGTGGATAGATTAGGTGAGCAAGTTGTGAGTCTTTGGGTCTCGAATTCATTAGTCAGAAGTGAAACTGAAGAGTTTGTGGTCGAAAGATCCTTATGACTTAGTTGCCCTAAGCCTTAATTTGTTGGGAGTCATGGGTAGATCCTCGTTACATGGACTTTGGTGGGTCGATGCTACGACATTGCACCTCTGACACAAAAATAATAGTGGAATAAGAGGTGCGGTCACGATACATTTAGGTTGGTTAGCATGCTAGGTCGTGGCATTAGCTAGTTGGAGAGTCTGGGTTTAGCGGTTTGTTTGAGGCTAATCAAATAAACACTTAGATTTTGGTGAAGTTTACGGTTGATTCAAGATGGAGACTATTTTGATACTCAATTTTGTATAAGCATTCATTCTCTCATGATAGTTATTAGACCATGACGTGATTATTCTTACTTAGGGTTAGGCATTACTTTCATTCACAACCTTTTTGAAATAACACATTTTTGTGAGCGTTATTTTGTTATAGTTTTTATATGTTCTTTGTTATTTTCTTCTGCATTTGCTAAAGGACTAGCAATGTGTCGGTTGGGGTGATTAGTGCCCAGTGCTGGCTGAGCTCTACATTTTTAATAGGTTTGAGCACATTTTGTGTACTAATTGTTATAATTAACCCAATTGACACGTTCGGGTACTAATGATTGCATTTTGTGGCAATTTTTGTAGTTTTTGCGAGCTAATCATGCCAACATTGTTGAGTCGATTCAAACATGAAGAATTCGAGCCAAACTCAACATTATAGATCAGAGACCAAGAGGAAAGAAGAGCATAAAATAGAAGAAATAAGAAAAAAATAGGATGCAGGAAGCTGGGGAAAGGTGGGCAGTGGCCGCAGGAGTAATGGAGCAGTAAAGCTGCGGGAGAAAACGGGTGAATTTCGCTATGCATTTTGAAAATTCGCTGAATTGCGAAAATTGCAATCATAAGCGAAAAATTCGCAATCTAAGCGAAATTTTAACTATCTGGTACCATTAGCTAAGCGAAATTTCTCTAACTGGCGAGTGCTGTGCATAGCAAAAATTTTCATTTAGCTATCTCTTGTGAATTTAAGCTAGGCTAGCCAATTGGCTAACTCTGTAGAAATTTCTGCACTCTTGAAATTAACCTTGTGTTTTTGATGTTTTTTGATTCCAAACGACCTCATTTTGATTAATTACCATTTTGTCCATATTGTAATTACATATTTTAGGCATTTTATTATTTCACACACCTCTTGTTTGGCTACTATAAGCCAACTTATGACATTTGTAACCCCTAACTTTTAATCTTTGATGGGCGCAACTTTCTCTTTAGGTTTAAGATTTTTCTCTCTTCTCACTGCTCTCTTTCTCTCCTTTCTTGGTTGCCCGAACACATCCTCCAGGATGACAACTTGGAGGATGAGCGGCTGGCTCCCTCCCTCATGAGTAAAGGCTCTTTGGGGTGGGATCTTAAAATTTCTTTGGTGGTTCCCCTGTTTTCATGCGGGTTTGACATTTTGGTTCCCAATTTTCTGTTCTAGGTTTAAGCTTTTTGATGTACTTTCTTTGGCCAATACTTGGCAAGCTTTTGGGGTTTAGTGTATTCTTAGCTTTAGAATACACTAATATCCATTAGTTGCCATTTACGAACCAGCGAGGTAGGTTAAGGGTTAGATTTTCCTTTACCAGAACATCCGCTTTGATCAATACTTGGGAATCTTTTAGGGTTCGGTGGATTCTTATTTTAGATCCATTGAGACTCGTATTAGTTACCCTTTACGAATCATTGTAGGATCAGGTCAAGATGAATTTTCCTTTGTAGGAACCATAAATGCTAAATAAATACTTTATATCAAAGGAAATTATTAGGGTTTTAAAAGTTAAAAAGAGATCCGGTTCGGAGTATTATATGTCATCCTCCCCAATGCGAGGAAATGAACTCGGGACCTCTCAGTTAGCCTAGGACCTTAAACCCAGTGGCCCCGAAAATTCAAGGAGTTCTATTTTACATTTTTATTTTATTTCTTTTCAGTTTGCAAACCCACCAGCCCCTTTGTTTTTATCACCACACTTAAAATCCAATTTAATTCAACATTTTTGGCTTCCTTTCAGTCATTTTGTGAAAGCCATCCCCTTTGTTCGACTACTGGGCCGCTATACTGCAGTAGCTTGACTACGGCAGTAGGAGGAACTTAGGATACAAATTTTGTTGATTCCGGATCACCCTACCGTGGCACAAATCACATGTTATTTAAACAAGCAATAACACACAAAAATTAGTTTAAATCTCGATCTCGAGAGAACGACATACTCTGACGCACAACCCAGTATCATCTTGCCGAGATCCCCGAACTCTGATTACCACAATGGAGTTCAATTTGATTAAAAACTACTCAGACCCAGAAACCGGTCCCAACCAACAATAATTTATATTGAAATTATTCTTTAAACTATCCCACTACTTGGGCTAACTGTCATGGCCATTTCATGGATCTTAAACAAGGAGCTAGCAGTTAGGAGAACCCTACCTCTCGAAGTGCGGAACTTGGATTCCATTGCTACAACTCCTACATTTTGTTAATCGAAGAGCTGGCGAGTACTATTTCGCTAAGTTGTCTTTCTTCTTTTCTTTTCTTTTTCTTTTTATCTTTTTCTTCTCTTTTCTTTTCCCTTTTTCTCACCACTCTTTCATAGAACCGAGTTGCTTTAGGTGGAGAATACTTATCTAGGTTCTTAAACGCCTCTTCTTTCTCTCCTCGTGACACATAGCATCCCACATGTCATTCATGCCACTTTTCCCACCACTATCCTCTCATACGAAGATAGAAGTGTGACACTTGGCTCCTTGGCCTTGATGTCCTCTCCCAGTGCCACATGGCATGCATCTTCATGCCGCGTGTCACCCTCTCCGGGTTAATCCACTTGTCTCGAAATCCGTTGCAATTCGAACTTCTCGAAATCCGGCCCGAAATTCGACTATGTACTGATTTCGCGGGGCAGACTCAGCGGTATGTCCAGCGTTGTCATCAGAGATCTAGAAATTCCTGGAGGTTTTGCAGCTTTGTGTCTATCATTTTACTTTATCAGGGTCTCACATTGTGCGTGGTGACAATCTTGTGTCCCTTCACTAAAAATTTTCATAATTAACATATTTTCAACCAAGTAGTACATAATATTATACTTGATATATTTCTCCAGCTCCAATTCATACTTGTGAAAATACGTAATCATGAAAGAATCTCGATTCAACTATGAACACAAATCTCATTCTTATTGATATAATTAATCATGATTATCAACAATGTACATCCCTATATGATGAGCACAACAAAAATTTGTTTACAATTTATGCTCACAAAAAAATTTCTCAGTTCCCCGAACTCAAGCGTGCATTATCATTAAAGAATAAGTTAGGGAAAAAGAAAAACTCCGCCTTGTAGTACTTTCTGCCTGATAAGTTTGAAAATGAATTATTCCAAATAAACACCATCTCTATTACAACTTCATTGTCCTGAAAAAAGAGTAACAAAATCACAAAATAAAATTTCAAACAAAATTAAACTAAAATTTAAAAACAAGAACACACTAAAGGTGAAAATTAAAATATTTGCTTGGGTTGCCTCCTAAGAAGCTGCTCAGTTTAAAGTCTTTAGCTACACATTTGTTATAGAATGTCTTCATTTCAACAAAATTCTCCTCTTCTCCAAAATCTGGATCTAAACTTCATTCTTGCTTCCTCCAAGATTATGCTTCAGTCTCTGGTCATTCACTTTGAATTCACTTCGAATTAATTATATATTCCTTGGTGTGCTAGCTTTGCTTTATTGTGTAAGGACCACTCCATCTTGACTTCAGTTTTCCTAGAAACAGCTTGAGTCAGAAGTTATATAAGAGGACTTGTTCTCCTTAGAATTTTATGACCATGCCACTTATTTGTCTTATCTTTGTAGATTCTAGCATTATCATAAGCTTCAGTTCTCAACTCTTCAGTTCTATTTCATTTAAGTGTCTCTTTTCTTTGGCGACGAAAGTCAACATTTAGTTTCTTGGTAGCCCACATAGCTTTGTGTTATAGCTCTAAAGGAAGATGACAAGGTTTTCCAAATACAATTCTGTATTGGGACATTATAATGGGAGTTTTGTAAGCGATTCTATAAGCCCACAACGCATCATCTAACTTTATAGACCAGTCTTTTCTGCTTGTATTAACTATTTTCTCTAGAGTTTTTGTATCTCCCTATTGGAAATTTCAGCTTACTCATTTGACTGAGGGTGATAAGCCCGTCTCATCACATGTTTGATTTCATATTTTGCCATGAGTTTCTTGAAAAAATTATTTACCAAAGTAACCTAAATCAATGATTGCTGGGTTAACTCCCAATCTACTTGAATGTTTATTTTTATAAACCTAACCACTGTGTTGACATCATTTATGGGACAAGCTATTGCTTCCACCCATTTGGATACATAATCCACAACTAGGAGAATGTAAATATTTCCAAATGAGGTTCGAAAGGTCTATGATCTATCCCCCCATACATAAAAATGTCTGAACCACCGGGATTCCTTGTAGGGCATCTCATTTCTTCTGTATGTTGCCCGTATCTGAGAAATTATCACAATGTTTTACCCATTCAACTGAGTTTTGAATATAGTAGGTAATTATGACATGGGACTTGAAATGTAAGGCTGGATTTTCCTGAGCAAGCAATTACCCGGCATCTCCTTTTACGCTGGTAGAGTAGTTTTCTTGTGCCTCATTGAAGGTTTTGTTGGCATAGTATTTAGCCTTGACTATATTTCTAGTTCTTTGTCACAATACAGCTCCCATTGCACAATCATTGGCATCACACAAAATTTTGAGCTCATTTTTCCAGTCAGGTATCACCATGATAGGAGCTATTACTAATCTAGATTTAATTTCATCAAATGCATATCTGCATGATTCATCAAAATCAAATTTTATAGATTTTTCCAAAAGTCCGCATAATGGTTTGGAGATTTTCAAGAAGTGTCTTATGAATCTTTTGTAAGAACTAACATGTCCTAGGAAACTTCTTATACCCTTGACTGTTGTAAGTGGCAAGAGAGTTTTTATGATAACAATTTTTGCTCGGTCTACTTCTAACCTAGCTGCATAAATTTTGTGCCTTAAGATAATACCTTTTGTTACCATGAAATGACATTTTTCCCAATTTAAAGCTAGATTATTGTCTTGACACCTTTGAATTATTGTTTCTAAATTTTCCAAACAATTCTCAAAACTGGATCCATATACTAAGAAATCATCCATGAAGATCTCCATAGCCTCTTCCACCAAGTTTGAAATCATAGACATCATACACCTTTGAAAGGTGGTAGGAGCATTACATAATCCAAAAGGCATCCTTCTAGAAGCAAAGGTGCCATATGGACATGTAAATGTAGTTTTCTCCTGATCCTTTAGGGCTATAGCAATTTGGTTATAACCATAATATCCATAAAGAAAGTAGTAATGGGAGTGCTCTGCTAACTTGTCCATCATTTGGTCAACGAAAGGTAGAGGATAATGGTCATTTATACTAATAGTGTTTAGTTTTTTGTAGTCTATACACAACCTCCATCTTGTCACAATTCTTGTAGGAATCAATTCATTCTTCTCATTTCTGATCATAGAATCCACCCTTCTTAGGAACCACATGAACTGAGCTCACCAAGGGCTCTCTGAGATTGCATATATGAATCTTGCATTCAGCCATTTCAGTACTTCTTTTCTGACAACTTCTTTCATTACTGGATTCAACCTTCTTTGGTGTTCAATGGAAGTCTTTGCATTGTCTTCCAAAAGTATCTTGTGCATACAGATAGAAGGACCGATTCCTTTAAAATCTTCTATAGACCAAGCTATTGTTTCCTTGTATTTTCTGATAATATCCAACAGTCTTTGTTCTTCAAGCTCAGTCAATTCTTTTAGAATCAAACCCTTTGAGCTTATGTTTACTTCAACTACTTTCTCTTCATAACCACTGGATTTTTCTGTACTGTTTTCTTCAATATCGAGTACTGCCTCTTTTAATTTAAAATTGGAGTTCATAAATTCAACATCAAGATGCTTAAGATAATGGAAATTCATCTCATTCTCATTCATTGAACTCTATATTTTACAATCATTTATCAGTTCATAAATGATGGGAATTTTTGTTGTTTCTACAATCTCATAATCAACATTAACAAGATCTGGCTGTTTCAAACTATGATTGAGATTGAAGTGCACCGCCTCATCTCCAACCCTGAGAGTCGGTTCTCCTTTCTTCACATCAATGAGAGCTGCTCATGTTGCTAAAAAAGGCCTTCCTAACAGCAGTGGGACTTGTTTGCCTTCTTCTATATCAATAACCATAAAGTATATCAGAAAAATTAACTTTCCCACTTTGATAAGCACATCTTCAAGAATGCCCTCAGGTTGGGCCAAGGTTTTGTCTGCCATCTGCAAGGTCATGGTTGTGGGAGTAAGCTCCCCCAAACTGAGTCTTTTAACCACAGACAAGGGCATTAAGTTGATGCTGGTTCCATAATCACATAATGCTTTTCCCATATCAAAATTCCCAATTTTACAAGGAATAGTGAAGCTACCTGGATCTTGCATTTTATATGGTAAAGATTTATTGATAACTGCACTGCAGGTTGCTGTTAGGCTCACTACTCCTTCTTCAACAATTTTTCTTTTTCTGCTCAATATATCCTTCATAAATTTTGTATAGTGAGGAATTTGAGTAAGTGCCTCAAAAAAGGGGATATTGATCTCTATCTTCTTAAACATGTTCAAGAATCTAATGAATTGCTCTTCTAGCATAGCCTTTTGCAACCTTTGAGGGAATGGGGCTTGAACCTCTTCATTCTTCCTTAGATTTCCCTCTCCAACTTGTTGCTCTTGCTGCATTTTTGTTGTTCTGTCTTCTTCAGCAACTTCTAAACTGTGCTGCTTCAATTGTTCTCTAATTTCTACATGTTTCTCTTCCTCAGTTTTCTTCTTCTCATTTCTTCTCTCTTCCAATTCTCTACCACTTCTCAAAGTTAATGCCATGCAATCCTTCAGATTCTTCCTTGTGTCACATGTGAATGCATCCTTGGACTGATTCTACAAGGCTAGGGCCAACTGCCTTACCTGAATCTCCAGATTTCTCAAAGAGGTGTTAATGTTGGCCTGAAACACAGTTGTGTTTACCTAGAATGCTGCTAACTCAGCAAACTCCTGCTCATGTATGTTTAGCAGCCTCTTATTTTCCCCTATGAAAGCCAGCATATGATCTTGAAAGGAATTAGATCTCCTCTACCCCTGATTTTCTGCTCTCTGACCTGCTTTTTGTTGTTGTTGTTGTTGTTGGAACCTAGGGTAAGCATGATATTACTGAAAATTCTGTCCATGTCTTTGACCTTGCTATGCTCCTCCTCCATATGAGAAATTCTCATGGTTCCTGAGTTCTGGTGTGTAGTGAGTGGGTAAGTTGAGGTTGGGCTTAAAAGTGTAGCTCTTATTTGCATTGAGGTACTATGCCTCCTCAACTTGATAGCGACCCTCATGGGTTGGTCCCTCTTCAACACTATTCCTCTTCTCACCTTCATCTACTGTTCCCACTTCATGTGTTGTGTGCATTCTTCTCTCATTGTTTCAAAGCTTGTTCATCAATGCATCTAACTGCTTATATAGCGATCATCAGGTCAAAGCTCAGTGCGCTCCACTGGAGTTCTTCTTTGCTCCCTAAAGCGGATGAAGCTTTGTAGTTGCATTTGGCAAGGTCTTTAATCAGCTGCCTTGCCTCCTCAACACTTTTTCTTTTAAAAGCTTCACATCAGGCTGCATCTGTTATACCCTTTGAGGCATAATTCATGGAATGGTAAAAAATATTCATCTGAGTGGTCATATCTATTCCATGCATTGGGCATCTCTTTAATAATCTCTTGTATCTCTCCCATGCATTATAAAGAATTTCATCCTCTTCTACTTAAAGACTATGATTTATCTTCTCCTTTTAGATGTAAGGGCAAGAGGGAAAAATTTGCTCATATTAGCCTCAACCAACTCTTCCCAATTGCTCACTGATCCAAAAGGAAATGACTCAAACCAAGTCGCTGCCACATCTCTCGGTGAAAATAGGAAGAGTTGCAGCTTGATCACTTATAGTCTAAAACTCATCTAATTTTAAGCCCATTGTTCATGTGTATTTTATGGCTTAATGTCCAATCTTAATGTCAAATTATGGAGTATTCACCCAAATTTATGTTTTGTAGGAATTTATAGAAAATAAGCTAAAAAGCAAGAAAAAATAGCAAATAGGCTAGAATGAAAGCAGCAACAGATTTGGCTAAGGCGGAAATCTTTGTCGTGACATAGTTTATGAATGTCACGACAGAATATCAAGGGAACCAGCAAAAGCTATGTCGCAACAAGCAACTTCATGTAGAAACAAAAAGATCGAAATTTAAACTAAAGCGGGAAAATAAAACTTCACGTCATGATAGAAGTTTTTGTCGGAATGAACACAACATAAGATTGAGGTGAACTCTGTCGTGACAAAGACATTCTCTATCGTGATAAAAGTTGAAAAGCAGTACAAGAAGAATGTTGTGACAAAAAAGTTCTATATTACGACATAATGAAGGACTAAATGCAAAATCTCTGTCGTGACAATAAAATCTACGAATCACGAGATTTATCGTGACCGAAAAATAGCATAGTTCTAAGGCAAAGTTAGTCCGCGACAAATGATGATGATTTTATGTTCATGACGAAACTTCTCGGCATGAAACAGTGAAGGTTGAGAACTGCATTGCGACAAAATTTATGTCACGATGAAACAAATCTTTGAAGAGGTGAGAACTACAATCACGACATAGTTTTCTATGTCATAATAAGTCTCAAGAGACTAGCGATGAAAGCTTCTGGCACGCATTATAGTTTTTTTTGTCACGACATAATCTCAGGAGACCTGCAGGCTAAAGGTTGAGAACTATGTCACGACATAGAAATTTTATGTCGCGACAAAGAACAAAATGCAAAAAGTAAAGATTGTGTTGTGACATAAACCAGTTATGTCGTGACAAATAATGCCAAAATGCTATATTGCAACACTCCCACGACATAGCCTACGACACCAAAAGACACTATTGTGTCGCGATATTAGAAATTTATGTCACGACAAAGACTGCTATGTCACGACAAAGACAACAAAATGGGCCTGCACAGTGACTACGTCATCAGCTTCGATTTTCGGCCCAACATCATTAATGAGCCTATAAATAACGGTAATTAGGGCATATAAAGGGAGATCCAAAGAAGGTGGAGGAGCCGCCATTTTAGGAACAGAAGCATTAGAATAGCGTTTGTTTTTTTTTTCCTCTTGTAATTTATTTTATTTTCCTTTTCTTAGAATTGGAATAAGATATATGAGTTGTAATATGAGCTAAGATCAATGAATATTTAGTTCCATTTTTGTCTCAACTTCAAGGATTTTCTGGGATTATTTCTAAAATTATTTTATGGAATTTATTCAGAGATTATTTCTAGAATTTATTTTTGGAATCCCCTTCCCTAAAGTTTGTTTACAACTTCAATGAATTTGTCTAATCAACTAGCTATTGTTGTATGTGGACCAGTTATGGAAGGCTAAGCTCTTGCTAGGAAAGGGCTAGGTATTTTTGTCACATTTTGCAGTATTTAAATGATTTTTATGGGCTTTGAAAATTGAATTGATGTAATCAGTATTATTCATGTAATTAAATGTTCTTCATATTAGTAGCATGTACCAATAAAAAGGGTTGTATCTTGCTCTGATTTCCAGGAGGCCCTCTGAGTGACAAAGAGATGGAGAATCTTGAGAGCATGGAGCAGTTACTTGGGGGTATGTTAGACTAATATTATGGAACTAATGAATGATTAGTACCCAAAAAGTTCTATTTTGAGTCCTATTTAAGATAGGTTTTGAGTACTTTTTAATTGCTAATCATATGGAGTAAGCATTGACATGTGCGAGGTCAGTTTAAATACTTCTCGATGTTGTTTTGAGTGTGTTTTGGTAATTTTTCGGGGTTTTGTGAGCCTCGGCCATCATTTGAAGATTGGCATCAAGTCGGTCTGGAGTTATACCATGTTCATATGAATTCTCGCGATTTTATCAAGTAGGAGTTGGAAGAAAGATATCAAGTGGAGTTGAAGAAATGGAGGTGGGCCGAGATGCGGAGGGATGCGGGAGAGTGCGGGCTTTTCTGCTATGCATTGCGAGAATTTCGCGAGATTGCGAAATTTCGTAACCATAGCGTAAATTGCAATCCTTCTTGAAATTCGCTATGCACATTTTTAATATGATAGCAAATTCGCTATCATAGCGAGGATATGTCATAGTGAAAATTTGAATTTTCGCTATACCTTGTATTTTCGCTATGATAGCGAAATTTCGCTATCATAGCGAAATTTGTCCCCCTGTGTTTTTGTTCCAAACGACCTCGTTTTGTGTTATTCCCATTTTGTCCCTATTGTAATCATATATTTTAGGTATTTTTGGTATTTCACACATCTTGTATGGCTATATAAGCCACCTTATAACTTTTGTAACCCTAACTTTCATTGAGCATTCATTCACGCATTTTGTTTTAGGTTCTGAGTTTTTCTCTCTTCTCTCTTTCTTTCTCTCATTTTTCTTGGTTGCCCAGACATACCACCTTTGAGGATGACAACTCAAGGGATGTTTAGCTAACCTCAAAACCTTGAAGAGAGGAGGTTGCTAGGTTGGTTAATGGTGGTTTGCATGTGGTCTCGGTTTTAAGTAAAACAAATGCTTGCATTTATGGTTTCAAACTTTTCAGAAACTAGGTTTAATGTCATTTAATGTGTTTCTTTTAGTCGATACTTGTCATGCTTTAGGGTTCAATGAATTCTTAAGGGTAGATCTGCCGGTATTCTTTAGATGTCATTCTGAGCTAAGCGAAATGAGGTTAAATGCTATGTTTTCACCTTCTTTGGAACATTAAATGCTCGAGTACATGTGTTGTTTAAAATAAGAGTGTTTAAGAGGGTTAGTTTTAAAGAAGCCAAACAAAGATCAGGTTTGGCTATGACTATAAGTCATTTGCCTAATGCGAAATAACTTCGAGGACACCTTTATAACCCCCATTTTATCAAGCTAGTGACCCCAAACCTTCAAGTCACCATTTCACACTTTAATCTAAAACATTTCGAGTTACAGGTGAACAACCCGATCTCTATGTTTTTTACAAATCCAAAAATCCAAATGAAAGCCTCACCATTTTGAATCATTATACGAATCATTTGTGGGATGAAAACCCATCCCCGTGTTCGACCCTAGACCTCTATGTTGCAGTAGCTTGACTACGGCAGTAGGAGGAAAATAGGAAACAAATTTTGTTGATTCCGGATCACCCTACCGTGGCACGAATCAAATGGTGCCGTTGTTGGGGATGGTGCCAAACTACGAATGATGAGTTGATATGAACTTGTAATCCACATTACAAGTATTGGTGACTGCCGCAACCCTTTTTTGAATTTCGTTTGTAAAATTTCAAGTTTTTACTTACTTGGTCTACATTTGAGACATTTTTATTTTCCACGGTCGGTTTTTGTTGCTTCTTTCTTGATGCTTTTACAAGCCTTTTGTTTGTTCTTTGTTTTGTCTCACTTTGTGTTCTGAGAGGTTTATGCATCAGCAGGATAGAGGATATCGGTGGGTGCAAGAAGTGAGTGCACAGGTTAGTAAAATTTGTGAAGTCCGGTGTGCATGAGTGATGAAATGGATCCTGCACGAGCGACAAAGTTAGCAAGGCAACTCGATTGAATCGACAGCACTCTGAATCAATGAGGACCACATATACCCTCTTAGAAGTGAGTGCTCCTTCGCCATCCTTACCACTGAGGAGGTAGCGGTAAGACCTTTATTTGGTGCCCTATTCCCACATTTCATGGTATGAGAATGAAAATCCATACTCACACATTCGGATTTTGAGGAGTATGTATAACTTTTAAGGAGGTATTGTGCAGATATGGAATTGTTGAAGTTGAAGGCATTCAGATTAACCCTCAGGACAAAGCCAAAAATATGGCTCAATGCACGGCTAGAAACGATTAGAAATTGGGTCGATCTTCAAGCTGAATTTTTGAAGAAATTATTCAGTACAACCAAGACCAACAGTTTGAAGAGGCATATCTACACTTACTCGGCCTATGACAATGAGAAATTTTATCAGTGTTAGGAGAGGTTAATGGAGACCATCAATGCATGCCCACACCATGGTTTTGATACGTGGATGCTAGTGAATCATTTTTATGATGGTATGTCTCCTGCCATGAAGAAACTGCTAGAAACCATGTGTGGAGGTGACTTTCTAAGCAAAAATCTAGATGAAGCCATGGACTTCTTGAATTATGTGGGTGAAACTTCCAAGGCTTTAGATGACGAGAATCAGAAGAGTGAAAGAATGAAACCGTCAGCCACCAAGGGGAGGCATTTATGCACTTTCCGAAGATATGGAGATGAAAGCAAAGATATCAACCTTAACTAGGAAGGTGGAAGAGCTAGAAGGAAAAAGGCTACATGAGGTGCAGGCAGTGACTGAAAATCCTGCACAGGCCAACCCATGCATAAATTACCAATCCACTAGCCACCCAGAAGAACAACGGCCGAGCATGCCAGTAATGAGCGAGCTAATACAAGCCCTGAAACAATGCGTATGGTAATACATATAATTCCAATTAGAAGAATCACCCCCGATCTCTCACGGAAACCGATCCACACAACATGTGCCTTGGTGCCAAACAGCAATTTGGTTCCTCGTCTCAACCACATCCATCTACCATCTCACTCTTCCTGATGAACGAGTATATTAAATTTGAAGCGAGGTGGTAGGCAATTTGTGGAGGAGCAAGGAATCAATGTCTGATTAGCTGAGTAATTGATGCGTAGGAAAGTACCTTTGAGCAAGAGGATGATGGGCTTGAAAGCAACCTTAATCGAGAAGATTGATAGCCTACGATTGCTCTTTATCTGCCGGGATTAAAAATTTGCCCGGAATTACGGGAGAAAGGAAGATTCCCTTCCCGAACCTTTGCGAATCCAGGTGTGGCCATGAAATAGGTTCTTGAAGCCTTTCGAGGATGGATGAATTAAAGGCCATCATTAATGAGGTAGGAAAGAAATTGAGCAACGGTGCCCAGACTGCGAAGAAAGCAGGAGAAAGAGAAGGAAGGCTGAGCTGAGAGAATAATGTCGGTGAAGATTCGGTGAAAAATATGACCCCTCCATTTCCTCCCGGCTGTAAGAAAGCGAAAAAAATCCCAATTAATTTGAAATTTGGGAGGTGCTAAGACAAGTGAAGGTAAATATCCAGTATGACATGATTAAGTGGGTCCCCACATATGCAAAATTCTTAAAGGACTGTGCATAGTCGAGAGAATTTGGAGCATTGAAAAGAAAGCCTTCCTAACGACGGTCGGTGCCATCATTCCAGGCCAGACCCAGGTGAATGCAGGATCAGGATCCCAGCGATATCGTCAACATTGGAGGGACTTGCATAGATAAAGCCTTGTTGGACTTTGGGGCCATTAAACCTGCGCCATATTCGGTGTGGGTTTAGAGCAAGCCACTACCAACATCACTCTTTCATTGGGATGATCGGTAAAATTCTAAGGGAATAGTTAAGGATGTGTTGGTAAAGGTGGACAATTCTACTACGGTGGACTTTGTAGTGCTTGATATCGGGTCATCGCAGGATGGATCAATCATGTACCAATTATCTTAGGAAGACCATTTTTGGCCACTTCGATAGAGTAATCAATTCTTAGGAATGGGTCATACGGCTCATTTGGAAACATGAATTTAGAGCTTAATATTTTCTACTAGAGTCACAAGCACAAGTTAGTAGAAGATGACATACGAGATCCCCGAGGATGCCTTCAGTGGTCCAGAGTGTAGGGAACTAAAAGCTCCTCACTACAGTGAAAGTTGGTGCGAGAGAAGCCAAACAATTGGACCCGAGAATTAGGCACATCAGTCACTCCTAGCGAGCCAGTGATGACCCGGCTCTTTGGTGAAAGAAGTTAAACCTGAGGCGAGCATGAAAGTTTGCGGCGCATATCAACTGCGAGGGGGTCAAGGAGCTCCTTCTCCTTGATCCTCCATGAATGAGCTAGTAAAATTGAGATGGTTTGGTGCCCACGAGGCCCAAAGCTGCGGTTAAGAAAGATTTTGATTTTTACTTAAATTGGTCAATTTTCATTTTATGCTATTTTAATAACTTTCCTTTTTCTAATTTTAGCTAATTTAAAATCTTAATTTTAAGTAATCTATATTATATTATCTTTATCTTTATTTTATTTTATATTATATATATATATATATATATATATATATATATATATATATATATTTTATTTATTTATTTTATTTATTTATTTTTACCTTGTGATCAGATTCAGGGAACATGGATTTGCGTGCCAAAGACTTCCATGGGGAGCCATATTATGATATCTGGAAGCACGACGGATCGACATTGGAGACTCGATGCGGGCGGTCGGCGTATTCGTGCTTCCGTTCATGGCCGTCGCGGCGGTTATTATTATCCCGGGTTTGTGCTTCGGTTTACCACCTTATGACATCGAGAATCTTGTCCGTTAGACTCCGGTTTAGCATTGGCGGCCAGCGGGTACTTGAACTGCGGTTATTATAGCGCCTTGAGCACGCCCGGCGTGGCGGAGTGCGGGATATGGGATTAGCCCCAGCCATCACGAGAGATGGTGGTCATTTTGTCTCGCTCGAAGATACTACATTGGGACCCATACTCTTCCTTGACGGCCCCCATGCGTAGATGCTCCTAATGGACCACGCTCACGGACGACATTCCCCGTCTGACATTATGTCACGGCGCATGGGAGCCGTACTGAGGGCTCATCACACGGGATCTCAGAGGGATTAGTTTAGTCCCTCCCGGGCTTGTCGCTGACTTCTGCATTTTGAGGAGAAGGTCATACGAGGGCTGGCTCGGCGAGAGTTCTGGTGATCTTAGGAGTTCTTTGGGCGGTCACGGAGCATGCGGGGACCACACGAGGAGCCACACATCCTAGCGAGAGGATCGGTTGCGGTCAGGTCCACATCCACGGAGTGATCATTATATATCGCCGATCTCAGCATCCTCAGCGGCGGCGGGGAGGCGGCGGGTGATGTGGCGAGAGGACCACCGAGATGAGAGGATCTATTACGAGATGGAGGTGGAAGTGGAGAGAGCCCGGTTCAGATCCTCTCCTCCATCTCCACCTCCTACTACCCGGCCCTGCCGGCATTGTCGGCCCTTCTGCTTGATGCACAGTCTCAAGCATATGCATGTCGGTTAGGGAGTTGCGGTATTTATGGATATTGTGCGTGCGCTACGCCTTCTGACGTCGTTAGGCGGAGTGGATGGCCGGCGAGGCACTTTAAGCGCGAGTCACGCCATGCTTCTTCGGATCATGAGCCACCTCGGTCTTAGCCGATCGGCGAGACGGTGCACACGGCCACTTTCGGGATCCCGGTCGCGACCCTGACCTCCTTGGATATCTTTGGCGGTAGTAGTAGCGACTTGAGATCCACCAACATCTCCACCACCCACGAAGTGAGGTGGTCCCTCCCTTCTCTAACTTTCTGTCCACACTGCCTGGTGGGGCACATTTATACTTTGGTTGGGAGGAAAAGTTAGAGTTAAGTGCCAATAAATGTTTTGTATACGTTTTTAGCTTTATGTATTTGCTACTCATTTTGTATAGGATTGTATAGGATACATGTATTATCAGATGGTAGGCGGTGATATTTTTGTCATGTTGGTTATGATTATAAGCTTATGCCAGCCACTTTGGTTATGTAGCTTTATAGCATTATTTACTTACTTTACACTTTTGAATCATATTTGTGATTATAGTATTTTGTGTTTCTACTCTTGCCTTGAGTTGAAGAATTGAAGCCCTGTATGCTACCATAATGATTAGAACAATTCCATGCATGATTAAGTTCTGGTTGACTGAAGTTCCAATGTATTCAACCTGGTACATTCCCCTGTTGCTAATCACACACATTGCACACTAGTTTGTATCAATAGGTTGAGAAGCTATATACCACTTTTCACTTTGCAAAACCGGCCTTAGATATGTTGACGACCCATAATAGGTTTGTGTTACCAACAAAAGAAGACCAATGAAGTATTCAAAATGAAAAAACAATGAAAAAGAAAAAAGAAAAAGAGCTTTGAATGTCATGACACTTTGCCTTGAAACCCGAACACGGTCCGAGGGGTATATGGAGAAAGCCTTTAAAGCCCGGTGCCCTGAACCTTAATTTGTTGGGAGTCATCGACTTAGTGTTCGCTATATGGGTGGATGGGTAAGTTTAGCGAGTTGTAGGTGCCCAATTCTTGAAGTCATTCGAAGTCCGGGGTGAAGCTTGTAGAGTTTGTGGTCAGCTGATCCTTTGGCTTGATGCCACAAACCTTAATTGGTTGGGAGTCATCGGTGGACCAGATTACACGGACTTTGGTGAAATCGAGTTTTAGCATTGCACCTAATACAATCAAAGGAAAAATAAGAGTGTAACTGATTCTATTTAGGTTGGTGGCGAGTTTAAGGCCATGGCGCATTAGCTTGGTTGGGGAGAGAATAACTTTGCAACTTATTGGTTGAAACTGGTTACCTTAAGAACACTTAGATTTAGGTGGAAGTTCAGGTTGACTTCTTTGGAACTGATGTTGCCCTAAAACTTGTTCTTATATGGCATTTGTTCTCTCATTATGGTTTGTCTGAGTCTAAGTGTTCATCGCGAGGGTAAGGCCCTAGTGTACACACACTTTTGAATGACATACACATTTTGCAAAAAGCACGACATACGTGCCTTGATTGTTTTAGCATTGCTAAGGGACTAACAACGATGTCGGTTGAAGTGTGATTAGTACCCAAAGTGCTATTTTGAGTCCTATTTAAGATAGGTTTTGAGTGCTTTTGCGTATAAACATATGAATTAAGTGGAGTCTTGACATGTGTAGGTCGGATTTGATCTTTGCGATGTTGTTACGAGTATGTTTTTGGTAATTTTGCAGGTTTTGTGAGCCTCAGCCATCATTTCAAGCTTTCCATCAAGTTGGTACCGATTTATGCCATGTTCATATGAATTCTCGGCGATTTCATCAAGTCGAGTTGAAGAGATGTCAAGTGGAATTGAAGAAATGGAGGTGAGAGCGAGATGCGGGAGGATGCGGGAGAGTCACGGGACTTTTCATGCGTCACGAAAAATTCGCAAGGATTGCGAAAATTTCGAAACCGTAGGAAAAATTTCGCAATCCCTGCGAAATTTCGCTATGCATAGTTTTTCGCTATGATAGCGAAAATTCGCTATCATAGCGAAAGTTACTGTGCATAGCGAAAATTTGAATTTTAAGCTATGCCTTCTTATTTGTATGATACTTGAAATTTCTCTATCATAGCGAAATTCACTATGCCTAGCGAAATTTCTCCCCCTGTTTTTTTGTTCCAAACGACCTCGTTTTGTGTAATTCCCATTTTTTCCCTATTGTAATCATATATTTTAGGTATTTTTGGTATTTCACACATCTTGTAGGTACATATAAGCCACCTTATAACTTTGTAACCTAACTTTCATTGAGCATTCATTCCGAGCTTTTGTTTAGGTTCTGAGTTTTCTCTCTTCTCTCTTCTCCTCTCTCATTTTCTTATTTGCTAAACACCACCTTTGAGGATGACAACTCAAGGGATGTTTGTTAAGCCTGAAACATGAGGAGGGTTCTTGGGACAGTTAATGGTGGTTTGCGGGTGGTCCTCAATTTTAAATAAACAGAATGCGCATTTATGGTTTAAACTTTCAAACTAGGTTTAATGCCATTTAATGTGTTTCTTTTGGTCAATACTTGTCATGCTTTAGGGTTCGATCGTGTAAGAGGTAGATGCAACGACATTCTTTAGATGTCATTCTGAGCCGAAATGAGGTTAAATGCTATGTTTTCAAAGCTTCTTTGGAACATTAAATGCTCAATACATGTGTTGACTCGAATAAATTGTTTTAAGGGTTAGTTTTAAAGCGAGCAAAAGATCCGGTTGGCTGACTATAAGTCATTTGCCACCAATGTGAGAAAATAACTAGAGACACCTTCCCCATAACCATTTTATCAAGCTAGTGACCCCGAGCCTTCAAGGTCACCATTTCACACTTTAATCTAAAAAGCTATTCCGATTACCAGTGAAACAAACAATCCCATTTTTAACGAATCAATCCAAGTAAGCCACCGCCATTTTGAATCATATCTGAATCATTTGTGGGATGAAAACCTATCCAGTGTTGACCCTGGGCCGTTATCTGCGGTAAGCTTGGTATGACAATAGGAGGAAAATAGGAAACAAATTTTGTTGATTCTGGATCACCCTACTGTGGCACGAATCAATGAACTCTTAAAGATTATTCTAATAGATCACTAATTTACTCATGGTATGAGGATTAGTTAAATGATGTATCGGTTAAATTGATTAGAGGTTTCTCCTCTTTCTGATGAAATGATCCTGATCCCATGTTAGTAGAGATGTAATCAAGGAGATAGAGAGTTTGATCAGATTCCAAGGATGAGATACCCATTAGATTGAAGGAGGCTTGTGTTTTCCTGTCTATGGGGGTAAGCATACTTCAGTTCTAAAAAATGGTTGTGAAGTATTAAGAAAGAAAAACAACCAGATCTTATAGAGGGTCAAATTTTACAACTATGGTCGACCCATTGTCCACGAAGAAAGGAAATGGTCATCTAATTTATTGAAAATGTATAGTGTATGGAGAAATCCAAGCTATATACTACTTTGTTAACTGAGAAAAAGTTCGAGATTGAGCCCATAACAAATATCTTGTTTTAAAGAACCATTACTTGATTTATGATCGAGCGATCCATTCGATGTTTGGATTACATCTCAGCAATTATGTTATTTCAGTATATTTTTGCTGATTTTTCTTATATTAATTTTAGCTTTTGTTATTTCAGTTTCTACATTTTTCAGTTTTGCTTTAATTTTCATCTTTAGAAATTGAAGTTGAAATAGTGATGACCTTAAGTAGTAGGGGTAGTTGATCTATAGACTTTCTTATCGATCAATGTGGGTACGATATTAAGACTTAAAGGTCCACTTTATTACTTGTACGACTTGTGCACTTGTAGCGATTTATCTTTTTAGACCAACCCAAAAGGTCTATTTGTCCATCGAGGGAAAAATCCACCAAGAAGTTTTTTGCGCGGTTGCCGGGGATCGAAGCAAGAGGTTTATAGATCAATATTCCAACCAAAGAGGAAGCTGCTAATTTGAACACTGTGTTTTAATTTTTGTTTTATTCAAATTTTACTCAATTTGTTTTATGTTTATGTTTTTCTTTTTAAAAATTTCTATTTGTAAAGTAGGTGTTGTGCAACAATGAATAATCTAGCAATAGATGAGCTCCTATCCGCACTTGATAAGAAGATTGATGTTCTCACCGGCCTCATTGATCGAAAAAGAGCACACAAATTTGTTAACCACGGTGGAGGTCAAGGAAACTCAAGTTACAATTATAAGGAACAAGTCCAGCAACTTTCTGATAAGGAAGGAATTTATGCCTTGCTGGAAGAGGACATAAGAGAATGTAACTTGGTGTTTCAGAATTTGAAATAAGAAATCCAAGAATCTCTATTGGTTGAAGAGAAAAAAGGATAAATCTATTGCTGAGGAAGAGCTATCAATGGAAAATAGGCAAGCTGAAGAGCACCATCCGCTGATCATAATGGAAAATGTTTTGGTTGGGATTTACAGATTCAGTTTCCCTATAGACTATGTGACTGTAGGCATTGAAGAGGAACAACAAGTGTCATTTATAGGAACACCTTCCACTGCCACAAGTCAAGCTTGGATAAATATAAAACATGGGGAAATGACCTTACTAGTAGGTAAGGAAAGAATGAAGTTCAACCTCAACCAAGGTATACAACTTATAGATGAGGAGAAAATGAAGTGCATGCGGATAGAGAGTTCAATGCTACATTTTGAGAAGAAAGCACTAAGAATCCTTTAAGATGACACTCTTGAAGGTTAGTAAACCTCTTAACACCCCATCGAAGAGTTGGGTTTGGAGCCCATATTGACTATTCCTGAAATGGAGAAGCTCATTCTTATAAGGGATGAGGATGGAGAAGCAGCAGTGGTGGCCAAAGCAAGGAGCTAGTACTTTTCCAATGAGTCTAGCTGGACTCTAAAAACGGAGCAGCTCTTGGGAGGCACCTCAAACAAAATAAGGATTTTTATCCAATTAATTTAGATTATTTTCGGTTAAGTTAGTTAAGAACTTTGAATTTATTATTCCTTATGTTTCTATTTTTATTTTCAAGGTATGGAAGCTGAATTTTTGAAGAGTTCATCAAAATTAAACTCCAACCCAAACTCAATGAGCATAAGTGATCATCCAGGGGAGCTTTATGTTCTTAATTTACATATTTCGGGATAATGCATGCTCTAAGTTTGGGGGAGTCAATTTTTTTCGATTTTCAAATTAGTTCATGAATTTCAATACCCGGTTTTTAGAGTATTTAGTGTTTCTCTTTTAATAAAGAAAATCTTGGCTGATGAAGTGAGAAAAATGAACTTCAAGGGATTAGGAAGTTGTGATGTCAATGACAAATAGGCTGAAATTCCATAATCTTGAAGATTGAATTTACTAATTAAGATTATTATTCCAGTTTGCTTAAACAGTAATGTTCTAGATGACTGAAAATCATGCACATTGGTCACTAGTACCTTGAAAAACTAATTATGCTAGGGTTAGGAACACCTTATTGGATTCATCATGAATAAGTCTCAAAAGGGTCCTATAACTTGTTATATTATTATTCAAGGTGAAATCCTAGGCATCATAACCAACAGGGAATTATTTGGGCCATCCTTGAACAGTTTGAGCTTTTCAAAGCCTACCTTTAAATATGCATACATATGTATATGCATATACCTTAGTACCTAGTTTGAGCCTAATGCCAATTTCATCATGAGCCATAAGAAAAACCTTACACATACATGAAATTTGATCCTTCAGTACATAACCCTGTGTTTTCCCAAACTGCAAGATTAATCCAGAAAATTGATCAAGAGGACAAGTTTAGGGGAGTAATTCTTTTTGTTTTTTTTTTTTAAAGGAGAAGGAGAAGAATTAGGGATAAGAAAAGATGAAAAACCGAGAAAAGAAATACTAAAATAGGTGCATAATAGAAAATTGAGAAGTTGAGAAAAAATGTTTCAAGGTGGAATGAGTTATTCCTTGTAGCCTTCCTCCCTTAAGTAATTAAGTCCTTAGGGGTGTTCTACACATAGTACTCTAATGCCAACTGGTATGGGAGTTGTTGATCCAAAGCTTGTTAAGGGTGGTAGAAAGCTTAAGAAGGCAAAACATTGCACCATTCCAAAACCTTGAACAAATATGAAAAAAAAAAGAGCTTCTAGAGCTGAAGTGAAAATAAGCAGTGGAAAAGAAAAAGCCACAAAGGAGAAAATGCAGAAAAAGATGCACCCAACAAGGTTTGGGGGTGCTTCCGGTGTTTTTAGTAGAAAATATAGGATGAGTAGTGAGGCAAAATGTTAAGAGAATGTATGTAGTCTGGGTACATCTACCCAATGCATAAGCCATACATTACAAGCCTAGAAGACCTATTTGATACTGAAGGTGGTGATGTGCCTAAATTAGTGGAAAATAATATGACTAACAAGCCTATGGGACCTTAGTCACTTTGAAGAGACTTCCACTCCTTGATGTATATCTCATAAGGCTACCTAATCTGCAAATTAGTTTTAAAGGGAAGACCAACACACACCACACCACATCATAAATCAAGAACTATGATTGTTTATCATCTTATGAAGTATTTGCTTCATTAAATGAACTGAATTGAAAATTTTAAGATTTCTGAAATAAATCCTAGGCGGAAATGACATGGCAACTGACTTTCAATCAATCCAGTTTGTTGCTTGTTTGAAACGACGATATAAAAAGAAAAATGTCTTTAAAATTATATTTGAATTGTTTGAGGACAAATAAGAACTCTTTTCTTTGCTTGAGGACAAGCAAAACTTTAAGTTTAGGGGAGTTTGATGAGTTTAAAACTCATCTAATTTTAAGCCCATATTTCATGTGTATTTTATGGCTTAAAGTCCAATTTTAATGTCAAATTATGGAGTATTCACCTAAATTTATGTTTTGCAGGAATTTATAGAAAAAGAAATATTTGAAGCGAAAACGACAAATAGGCTAGAAAGTAACAGCACATTTGAGTAGAAAAAAATATATGTGTGACGAATATCATGGGAACCCGACGAAGATATGTCGTAGCAAGCAGGTTTATGTCTGAGATCGGTGAACTAATGTCAAAAATAAAACTGCATCCTGACGGAAAAACATAAGATTGAGGTGAACTCTATCGTGACAAAGATATTCTATATCATGACAAAAGTTGAAAAGCGGTACACAAAGAATGTTGCGACAAAGAAGTTCTATGTTGTGACATAATGAAGGACTGAAGGAAAAATCTCATCTCTGTCACGACAAAAGGTTTTTCTGTCGCAACAATAAAAGCTGTAGAGTAAAAGATTTATGTCGCAACAAAAGACAACTCTGTCTTGACAGAAAATGGCAGAGTTCTAAGACAAGTTAATTGCGACAAATGATTTTATGTTGCGATAAATTCTCATCATGAGGCAAGATGAAGGCTGAGAACTATATCGCGACATAGAAATTTTATGTCGCTACAGAGAACAAATGTTGAAGGTTGAGAACTCTGTCGCGACATAGTTTTTCTGTTCAGGACAAAATCTCAGGAGACTAGCAGTAAACTCTATCGCATTATAGTTTTTCTTTGTCATGATAGAATGTTAGGAGACCTGCAGGATGAAGGCTAAGAACTATGTCGCAATAAAGAATAAAATGCAGAAAGTAGAGATTGTGTCACGACATAAACTAGTTATGTCGCGACAAAGAATTCCAAAATACTATATTGCGACACAACCACGATAGATCCTATGACACAAGAAGACGCTACTTTCGACATTATAAATTTATGTCGTGATAAAGACTGCTATGTCACGACATAGAATAACAATGTCGCGACAAAAACAACAAAATGGGCCTGCATAGTGACTACATCATCGGCTGATTTCGACCCAAACATCATTAATGAGCATAAATATGGTAATTAGAGTCAGGACCCGAAAGATATGGCCTCGATGAAATCAAAGGAATATTTTCCAAACAACACGCCTGCTTACCCTGGGTTTATGACTTTTCTGCCTACCTAATGGTCTCCAATGACCCTAAGCTTGCTATGGATAAATTATCCTCTCTGTTAGCTTTCCAAAGAGACTCCAACCATCACATTTGGAGGTCGGATGAGAGAGCATGATCGTTTGAAGTCAGAAGGTCAAAGCTAAATTGCTAACATTCTACCATGTCGTGACATGATAGGCCTTCATTCGTGACATCGTAGCAGAAATGCTGAAACAACACATTCTTCCATGTTGCAATATGAAGGCCTTTTGATGCTGTGACATTGCGATGTCGGGAACCCAAAAATAGGCATTTTTCACTATTTTCGGCCCTTTTTTAGGCCCATTTCTCAAGACACTATAAATACATGTTTTTAGATGTCTTTAGGGTAAGTTTTGAGGGAGTAAAACACCCTCACTAGGGTTTCTCACCTCTCATTCTTAGATCAACCTAGGATTACAATTTTTGTACATTTTTCTTCAGATTTTAAGATATTTTGAATAATCAACTAGCTAATGGAACTCTTGCAGCTATAATTGAAGTTTTGAGAGCTCTCCATCAAATATTTTGTATTGTATCTTTAAATTTGCCTCCTTTCATCATCTCTCTCTTGGTTATTGTTAAGATAAACATGATTTTGACATATGAGTGTTGTAATGAGTAGCTAAACCATTCTCTCGGTCTGGTTACTGACATTAGTGTTTGGTTTATATAATTTTGTGAATGTTGCTTGTGTTGATGCTTATTGTTGCAAATATGGAATTTTTATGGTTTTATCCAATTGAAATATATTGGGATTTATGCTTAAGATCTAGATTAGGAAAGATTTGCCTAGGGCTTCCATAGTGACAGTTGAAAATTAACCCACGACCTTGACTAAGTCTTCGAAATGTATTTCAATTGGTAAAATTAACTTAACCTAATCAAAGAAATTTAGGAAATTAACAATGGCTAGTACCAAATGATTTTTATTAGGTAAATCGTCAATTAGGCATTGTGCTATATTTGTAAGGACCTAGCATTAATGAAATCTAGCACAGTTCGGGTTTTTCCTATTGCAAGGACCTAGCGGTGACCAATAGGATACCTAAGGGGAAAATGCCTAAGAAAAGTATTGTACTTATTCATCTAGAAGGACCTAGCTATGAATAGGGGGTTAATGCGAGAACTTGAGGTGAGTCACGAGAGTGAGAGTCTCATATCAATCTCCCTTGAGCAAACACAAGCTTACATTCCAAGTACTTAGGGAATTTTTCTTCTTTTCTCACAATGTTTGCTCTTTCATTTTCCTTATTCAATTGAAAAATGAACTCATCCACCTCTAAAATAAGGGTCATTTTCTCATTTTCTAACTCCTTATGCACCTCGCCTCTGAGAGTCATCTTCGGAATAGTCTCTACAACTCCTTATCTTATTTCATTTGGTTTCGGAGAAGTTGACTCCTCTTCTACTAATTGATCTAACTCATTAACATCAACCTCTTAAACTTCCTCTACTTCTTGTGGCACTTCAATTTCTCCCTCACTTCTTAATGTAATATCCTTCGTTTGCTCCATCTTTTCTTTTTTCTAGGTTCACCTCAAGAGTGTTATGCAAAATCATTTGTTGTTATGTGGAAAGTATCTTATCAATTTTATTGCGAATCTCTGAAGGTTCTGAGTTGCTCCCGGCCCGAATTTGAAAGAATTTCCCTTGTCTCATTCATGAATTGACCTAAGGTGGAGAATTCGACGAGACTTTCTTGATTCATTCATGGCTTCTTCTAAAGGAGATTTTTTAATCCATGGAGGTTGACTTATTTCAGCTTGAGAATTTTCCATTTCAGCCTTTAAACTTGCAAATTAAGCTTGAGATCTAGTCAACTCAAACATGGTTTCTTCTAAACATGTGTTGTGCTCTTGTGGAGGTTGGAGTGCATTTTGACTTGTTTCCCATGAAGGGTTAGGGTGATGTTGGCAACCTGAATTGCTTGTGTTTAAGTATGGGTTATCCCCAAACTGAACTTACTCCATGGACATGTACAGGTTCCATACTGGACTTATCACACTTTCATGTTAACTATAAGCTAGTTGTTGAATTATGAGAGCCAATTCTGTTGATAATTCCATGAAATGATCTATTGAGAATTAATTCATGCAAAACAAAAACAAAAATCCAAAGTAAAATAGAAAATGAAAATAAAAAAAACTAACTATATCCAAAGTAGTGTTAAGATATTTCGAATCAATATTAATAGAAGCACCAATCTCCAGCAACGACGCCAAAAACTTGACAGGCACAAAACGTGTATGAAATTATAAATTACCTATGTGCGCAAGTGCACGCTATGTGTTCAAATAATAAAGAGTGAGTATAGTATTGTTCCCACGAGGATGGTTATTAAATACCGATCTAATCTAGCTTGGACTCTATTTGGATAAAAACAAAATTAAATAAAAGAAATATCCTAAACTAAAAGTTAAAACCTAGGGTTATGACTTCACCTAGCTAATCCCGATGGATATGGTTTGAACATTAACTTAACGGTGTTTAAATCCTAATTTGATAACAAGATTCACTAAGGTATAAGCCAATCTCTCTTTGGCATCGACAAGCTAATCTTAGAATTGGTCACTGTAAAAGACCTTTCCTATAAACCAAATTTTTGTCACTGCTGCTTAGAATTATTCAATCCCTTGTAGTGGTGCTAAAAACTTGATTAATCGATTTCTAACACGGTTGTCAGAACACTATTGTCTAATCTCTGGCAACGGTGCCAAAAACTTGTTTATGATTGAGAATTATAAGATAATGTTTTTTGATATGTATGTAATTTTGAAAATTTATATTAGGTCTAATTCTCTGCAATTGCACAGGTCATAAAAGTAATAAAGTGGATTTTAAGTCCAAATATCATTCCCACGAGGATCTAATTAGCAATCTAAAGATCAATTACCCATAATACTTAAGATACTTACTATTTGAACCCAAAAGTACAAAATTGATTTGTTTAAACGAAAGAAAGAATGACTAATTAAAATTTTATAACTACGACAAAAATTCAAAAAGAATTAGAATTGAGAGTTCATCGAGTAAAGTTAACACTGGGAAATAGATCAATGTATAAGCATCAATTTTTGAATCATTCTACGACATAGTTCAACCATCAGTTTGAAATCTGAACTTGTCAAAGATGCAAGGTAGTATAGTTTGGATTCCTCCATACACTATACATTTCACTAATTAGAAAACCATATTCCTTCCAAACACATGGGTCTAATCAATTACTTGTAGGATATAATCATATTTCTAAGAACTGGGTATTTTTCCTTTCAAGTACTTCACACCCTATTCCTAGGACTTAAGAATTCTTGCCCCCATAAACAGGATAACACAAGCCTTCTCTAATCTAATTGGTATCTCATCCTAAGAATTTGAATAAACTCTCTATCTCCTTGATTAGATCTATGCTAACACCAGATCAAGATCATTTCATCAAATAGAGGAGAAACCTCTAATCAATAAAATTGATACATAAACCAACTAATCCTCACACCATGGTAATTAGTGATCGAATAGAGTAATCCTTAAGAATTCATTAGTTCTATAATGTTAGTCTAGCATACCCCCAAATAACCGCTTTATACTCTTATGAATCTCCATCTCTATGTCACTCAAAGGGCCTCTCGGAAATTAGAGCAAGATACAGTCATTTTTTGGATACAAGCTCCTAATATTTGGAACAGTTAATTTCAAGAACAATACCAATAAAATAAATTCAAGATTTCTAACTATGACATTCTTTCAAGTTGCACAAAAAATATTAAATAACATTAATCCGTTCCTAGAGGGAGCTTAGTCTCTTAATACCGGATTGCGAATAACAGTGACTAATTGATTAGAAAAATTCACTAAAATTACAAGAAAAATGAAATAAATGAACTCTATCAAATTTCCAAATTCAATTGAAATCAGACAATAATGAAAACCAAAATTTTACAATGAACCCAGCTTAAAAATTCAGCCTAGATCACTGCTCAAATCCAAAGAAAATGCTAACTAAAATGTAAGCTAAAACTAAATCTATGAAAAAAATAAAATAAAATAAAATACAAAGGAGACTCCAGCTACCCAAATGTTCCTGGTTCGGCGGAAGCTGCACACACTGCCCTGTGTGCTTCTATTTATAGATTTTCAAATGTTGGGCCACACTTCGAGGATGAAATTATGGATCCCCAAAAGTTGCCCAAGTTACGTCTTTGTTGCGACATAGTACCTATTTTGTCCCCCAACATTGTTTTGGCTTGCAGTGTTATGTCGAGGCAGTGTTCTGTGCCTTTTTCTTGAATTATGTCGCGACATACTTTGAAAATGTAGCGATAGAGCTCAGTTGAATTTTTCTTGTCATTATCCCAACACAAATGTCTTATGTCGCGACAATTCTTTCATGATTGGCAATATTAGTACTTGAGTGGTCTGCTGTGACATAAAAAGCTTTGTCGCGCCAATGTTTCCTTCTTTATGCTCTTCAATTGTGTAATGACATAAATTTCTATGTCGCGATAGAGTTTCTCAGTTTTTCGGCTTTTTTATGTTGTGACATAAGTTTGGAATGTCACGACATACGTTAACTCTTTTTCTATAACTGTGTCACAACAATCTGTAGTTCTCTTATAGGCACTTTTCTTTAATTAATGTCATGACATAACTTTCGATTGTCACGACAAAAATCTCTACCTTCATCTCTACATTATGTCGGGACATAAATTCATGTGTCGCGACATTCTTTCTGTAGTTCTTCTCAACCTTTGTGACGATAATAAATTCCTATGTCCCGACAGAGTTCCCTCTCAGCATTTTGTTGTGGGTGTCGTGACATAAAACTTCTCTGTCATGACATAGCCTTCTTGCCTTGCGATGCTGACTTCTGAACTTTATGTCGTGACATACCTTGAAAATTTCGTGACAATATTCCTGCCTTGTTCTTGTCATTCTTTGAAATGTTTGTTGCATAAAAACCTTTTGCGCGACAAACTTGTCTCTTTACTCAACCATTTTCTATCGTGACATAGTTTTATTGTGTCATGACATTCTTTCTTCCCACTTCAGTTCTTTATGTCGCGACACGGTATGAAAACCCGGGTAAAATTGAAACTTTTTGTAAACCGATCAATTACAGTTACAGTACAGGTTGCAAACCTGCAATATTTATAGATCTCGGGTGACGAAACAGACCACACCATTGGATTTGTCTTGTAAAATCTAGATACCCAGTCGAATCTCATTGAATTTCGAGACGGTCGAAACGTACTTCGAAGTGAAACGAACTAATGGTAGGGAGACATGTGGGGTGGGTGCCACATGGCATCATGAGCATAGAATAAGGGCCATGTGGGTGGGAAATGCCACATGGCTGAATGCATGTGTGCCCATGTGACACATGGTAGGAGATGTAAGTGGATGCATGACAAAGAGCTAGGTTGGGGGGAGAGGACAGTTTGGCCGACTAGTTTTGAAAACTAATCAAGTTAACACTTAGGTTTTTTTGGAAGGTTTCAGGTTGGTTCTCTAGGAGTTGAAATTATTTTGATACTTGAATTTGCATAACACATACTCCTCTTGAGATAGTCATTAGGCAGGATTTTGATGACTTTTGCTTAAGGTTGGGTTTTATCCCCTCATTACTTTTGAAAAACTTTTCCTTTTATGGATATATAGATCATCTTGGTTTAGATTATTTCATTCTTCCTTCATTGTTAAGGGACTTGCAATGTGTCGATTAGGGGGAGTGATTACTACCAAAAAAGTGTTGTTTTATACCTTTAACACTCTATGTTTTGAGCACTTTTTGTGTAGTAATTCAGCTTTGTTGACTGATTGGCACATTAAGTACCTAACAGGTGCTAATCGATGTTTGTGTAAGGATTTTGATTACGTTTTAGAGGCTATATATCTAAAAGGTGGGAATTTAGATCAAAGCATGAAGAGCACAGTTGTAGTTCAAAGCTTGGCTAGAAGGAGCGAAGCAAGAAGAACGGTGAAGAAACCTTGCGAGTCGCAAGATTGCAAATTTTGCAACCCACAGTAATTTTGCGAGGTGCTGCGAAATTTCCTCCAATCTTTGACTTTTTAATTTTTTATTTTTTCCTAGTCTCTCCTTGTGTAATAATGTTAACTTATGCAGTTTTTGGTAATTTATATTAACTATATATGCCTTGAAAGACCCTAGACAAGGTAGATTTGGATATTCAGTAAAATCGTTTTGGAAAGCATGTGGAGGAACCTTCCGTTTTCTCTCATTTTCTTATTATTTTTTTCGGAAGCCAAACAACCTCTGAGAAGAGGAGCGACTAAACCCTTTGTTTCCTTGGAGTAAAGGAAACTAGGTAAAGTTACTAGATGAAAAGGTGGGGGTTTTCCATGTTTTAAAGGAGGTATTTTCCACCATTAATGGTTTCTTTTCAAATATTGGTTTTAATCCCTTCGGGTTATCTTGAATGATCCATATTTGATAAGCTTTTAGGGTTTAATGGATGCTTATTATTAGATCCATTGACATTCGTTAGTTATCATTTATGGGTTATTGGAAGGCGATTTAAGGTGATGTTTTTATTTCCTTGAAACCCTAGGTTCGATCCTTTCGAGTCACCCTGAATGGTTAGTATTTGGTAAGCTCACATGGCTCATTGGATACTTATCGCTAAATCTAGTGATGTTCATTAGTTATCATTTATGGACCATTGGAAGGTCAGTCAAGGAGATGTTCTTCACTGTCAAAGACCATTAATGGGAAGCAAATAACATTTTTCAAGGATATTTATTTAGGGTAAATTATTATAGCTAAACCAAGAACCGATTCGGGAGATAACTATATGTTATCCTCCCCAATGCGAGGAAAAAACCCGGGAAGACCCCTTTTTTTCCTAAGGAACCTGAAACCTAGTGACTTGGAACTCCAAGGAATTTATCTTTTTTACATTTTATCCTGATTTTACTTTTTTCTTTATTTGTGTTTTATTTTCTCTTTCAAATCCACTATTTTTACCACAACCCAAATATCCAAAACAAAAATCACCAGTATAAGCTTTATTTTCAGCCATTTCCATGAAGAAAACCCATCTCTATGGACGATCCTAGAACCACTATACTATTATAGCTATGCTACACTGGTATGAAGTATTAGGTTATAAATTTTTTTTATTAATACCCTATGGGCGACGAATCAATACGTTTCAGTAAATATGAAAATTTGGACCTAGTATGGTCAGTATGTTTGTTGAAGTACAGGCTTCATTAAGGATTTAGGCTAAGGCAAGGGGCTAGGGGTGCCGAAGGGAACCAGGAAGGCAACCTACAAGAGTTTTCTGATGTCGTGACATTGGCATGATGTCGTGACATGCCCTATGCATTGCCACAACATTGCTAATGCAGCATCAGCTAGTCTCAATTGATGTCACGACATCATCGCGACATTGGGTAGGTAGAGGCCAATGTTGCAACATCGGATAAGCGGCATACCTGATGTCGCGACTTCGGATAAGCAGTAGACTTGATGTTGCAACATCGTCACAACATCAGACAAACAGTAGGCCTGATGTCATGATAATGACAAATAGTGGGCTCGATGTTGTGACATGATTGCTACTTCAGATAGACAGAGGAGGCTTGATGTCGCGACATTACACTGACATCAGGTAGGTAGTATTTTGTAGAGAGCTGGGAAGGCCTTTGGTTGTTGCTCAATTGATGTCGCGACATTGCCCTTGATGTCGTAACGTTAGATAGTGGGACTTTGAGTGAGTGGGATGATGTCACGACAATGTGTGATGTCGCGACAAAGCCTAGGGAATTATAGCCTGGTGTCGCAACCTGAAGTGCACCAATGTCGTGACATTATCGCGACATTAGACAGGGAGGTTCGCAACGGCTATGGGTGATGTCGCGACATTGGACAGTTTGTGCTTGTCACTCCCCAATTCCCGATCCGACCCAAATGACGGATCCGAACCAGGTTCAAGGCACGAGACTATATACTGGACTGGGACTCTTTACCTGCTTTATCAGACGTTGGTGTGTCCAAGTCTTATAACTGTATCAACATATCATATATAAAAATACAAAATAAAACTACCATCGTAGTGGTGTTTACATTGTCACATACATACAGTCTTGAGTCCCATTTACATATACAAAAAAACTATACATTTACATTTACTAATCAGAGCGCATAACCTACAGTGATGAACCCCTACTCGTGTGCTGGCCCAGCAGAATGTGAAAGATCACTATCTCCTTCTTCTGTACCTACACGGATTGAAAACCTGTGCTAAACTTTACTCTTAGTGGGAAACATAGATAATATGCATATACACAGTTATAGTAAGCATATAACAATAACAAATATCATAATTTGTATGAATTCATATAAGGAACTTATACAATTACTTATGCTTCTAACAGACTTATGCTTATTCGGATCTCCCATATGACTCATACTTGTGCCTTAACCTTTATGCTTGTTAGTCTCAGTAGGAGTTACGAGCTTGTGCTTGGATCTCAGTAGGAGTTACAAAACTTATTCTTATACAGAAGTACCCGTAGGTATTACAGATCAGAACGATACACATTTGTTTACTCTTATTCCTCATTCAGGTTATTATCATATAAGCTGGCTAGAATACTGGGCGTGCCGTAAATAAGGTAAGATACCAAACCTGATAAGTATCTGAGAAGATACTATCTGATGCGAAGTGTCGTAACATAAAGCGGGGTGCGAGAAGCACTCGCAGTGTCGTCGCACTAATCAGTAAGTACTAAGCAGTGCAGAAGTACTAATGTCGAGAGGAAATGCCCGAAATCTTAATGTCTTAGAAAAGCATGGTTAGAAATTAACGGCGCACTAATGAGGAGAGTCTAGAAATCTTAATGTCTTGAAACACGGTCCCGGAGACGGTCGAGAGTACAGTCACACGAATCAAAATGCAGAAGTACTAATGTGCGAGAAACACGGTCGAGTGTCATCGCGCTGTCGAAATGCAGAGTACTAAATAAAGAGTTGTCATTTTTCTATATGTGATTAAAACCCTCAAATTACTGATATAGCTACAAGAGCCTTACAATTTTCAGATTCATGTCACTTTTGGTCTAATTTGATCATGCAAATAAATTTAAATGTAAAGGCAAAGTAAGGGTTCAGTCTATGACACTGCAAGTGCACAGGCCATACAAGTAGTAAATCTGAATGTAAGTCCAGGTATCATTCCCACTGAGATTGATAGCGAATTACAGGTCAACTACTCCAACTACTAAAATTTCATACTATTTGGACTCAAAACTCATAATGAATGTTTTATCAAAACTACAAAAATTAAAAATCCTATACCATTTAATATGTTCAAACTAAACTAAAAACAAAAGTAAATGACTAAAAGTAACTTGTATATAAAAAAAATGGATTGAACCAGTTTACTGTGAGAAACGAAAACCATCAATGAAATACAATGGAACAACCAATTCCTAAAGACTATATCTCGTTACTTGCTCTACGAGGATCCTGATTTTGTCCAAGATTTCCTAATTATTGAATCGATTCTCCGCTTTCACTTATTTAATATCCTTGCTTTTCTCGAAGACAAGATCAAACCGTTTACCCGTATTCCACATTCTCTTGCAAGATCCGGGGTATTTTTTCAGTTCAATACTTCACACCCATTTCCCGCTGACAAAGGTAACTTTTATACTTTACCTTCTCGTGATTTTAGCTAAGTTTCTACTACTCAATGGGTGGCTCAACCTCCAGATCTATGGGTTTATCCCTTTCCCTTGATTAGATCTAAGCAAACACGGGGATCAGAACGTACCTGTAGATTAAGGTGAACTCTCTAATTATTAATATTAATAAATACACCCCTCCAACTTCAATTATGAGCGAATGGGGGATTTATCAAATGAACTCCTCAGCTCGCCAGCCACAATGGTAGTAGAACATACCCAGAAAAGAATGCTCTCAACTCTCCGGAATCTCCATCTCTGTGTCACTCAGAGGCCATCCTGGATATCAGAGTAAGATACATTCCCTCAATTGGTACTAGGTACTACTATTAGGAACTTATCCATTAAAAACGACATCGGTTAAGTAAAAATCGAACCCAAATTAATTCTCCGTAAATTGTGCAGGAAAGACTGTAACTAGATGTAAATCAAATCCAACTGAGCTAAGCTCTGATTACTGAATTGAGAATCAAGAAATGGGGTGCCGATCACGCACAACCACTGTAATTGCAATAAACTGAGAAGAAATGAATTCCAGAAATTTGTCTAGATTTCATAAATTCCCAAAGCAAGAATGCTTAAGAAAATAATAAACTAAAATCCAGCTTTATTCGTCGCATAGTTTGTAGATTCAAAACTTAAAATAAAATCTAAAAAAATCTAAAATAAAATCTACTCTATAATATACATTGAGTTCCTTTTCTTTTCCCTTTTCTGGGTCGTGAAGAAGGAGAAAACTACTTTACCCTTCTAAAGCTATCTATTTATATTGTAAAAAGAATCTGGGTCGAATCCCCAAAATGCTCCAGGTGGAAATCTAAAGAAAAAGCCCAACTCACTGTTCTATGTCGCGACCTCGAATTGATGTCGCGACATGGAATTCTCTTGATGGCTCATGATCAGTCACGACCTCTTCCTTTTCTGTTGCAAGGTAAATCCGGGCTTGTCTTGCAAAAGCCTTGATCAATGGTCACGACATCGAAGTGATGTCCCGACATCTTTTGTTCAGTGTTCCTTCAGTGTTTATGTCGCGACCCCAGTCACATGTCACACATACCCTTTTAGGTTACACCACTTTGCCGCTTGTAAGATCGACTTCATGTCGTGACTTTGATTTCTTGGTCGCAATTTTGTCGGGTGTTTTCTCAGGTTCATAACTAATTTATGTCGCGACCATGGTGATGTCGCGACTCTTTTGCTTTCCATTTATTTTCTTCAGGTTGCAACCTCATTTCCACGTTGCAACTGATTTATTTCTTTCCAACTATTTTCCAGGTTGCGACATCAAAGTGATGTCGCGACATCCTTTTCTTCTGTTCAGCTCTTCTTAAGGTTGCGATCTGAATGAGTGGTCGCGACATCATTTTTCTTGTCAAGACTTCAGTTCCTGTTTTCATGTCACGACCAGTATAGCATGTTGCGACTTCAATTTGACCCTTTAATTAAAACAAGTTACGATTTCTTTACTTGCGTAAGACCTCTCTTGTGGCTTCCATAGACCTCGAGTTGCGTCGCGACATCATTTATTCTGGGCGCCGCTGAAGATCGAAATGATGTCGCGACATGAATTTCTCTTCATTTGATCGTTTCTCGTCTCACCACGTCTTCTTTGTCGCAACCTCCTTCTTCAAGTCGCGACTTCATTTGTTCAAGTTTTATATTTCTTCTTCGAAGCCGAATTTGTTGATGTCGTGACCTGGAATGGCTGGCAACTGAGCTTTCACATGCGACCTAATCTTCCGCCGTGACTTCAATTCCCATCGGCAGCTGATTTTCCGATTTTTGCTAAAATTTGAGTTTATGCTGTATTTTCCTGAAAAATGAAATTTGAGTCAATTATCCACTTTTCTTCAAACAATTCAACATTTATCTCATAATAAAGTTAGAAAAATGGACTAAAAACCATTGAGTTTTTGGACTCATCAAATTCCGCCAAACTTAAGATTTTGCTTGTCCCCAAGCAAAGAAAAGAAAGAATTGTTTGTCCTCAAACAAATTAGCTTAGAAAATTTTTAAGAACATTTTTCTGATTTATAACACAGTCTTTCTTATTCCACCTTTTTATCTGGAATTAAGAGATACCAATATTATTTCAAATTTCAGTTTTGATGCAAGAACAAGGCATGGTATACTTCTATCACAAAATCTTCTTGATAAACTAATGTATTTAAACAATTATTTTACAAGTCTTGTTCTCAGGTGTGTGTGTGCAGGTCATCAATCCTTTTCATCTTCATGTTGAATTTGTTAATTCTTCTGAGTTTTCTTAGACTGCTTGCCAAAAGTCCCATAGGCTTGTTTTCATATTGATCTCCACTACACAGTGTGTAAATACAACCTTCAAAATCAATGAGGTCTTTCAGGCTTGTAATGTTGGGCTTAGGTAATTGGGTAGATAATGGAAAAAATTTAAGTTGTAAATCACCCGCTTCCATCTTTTCTCTACATTGTTGCCTCCAACTTTCACCCTTTTTCTTCTTGTTCTTGCTAACTCTCCTCAATCTTAGCCTAATTCATCTAATTCTCTTTTATGGAATTTCAATTCTCCATATGTACTTGATTCAGCAGATTCTTTGTTCTTGAACTTTTGCTTTTATTTTTCTAAGATTTGGGAATAGTACAATGTTTTGTCTTCTTAGGCTTTCTATTACTCTTAGAGAACTGGCTAGCAATTCCCATACCAAGTATTAGGTGTTAGGTGTTAAACACTCTACGAGCTTAATTTTTCAAGGGAAATAGGCCACAAGACAAAACTTATTCCTTATTTCACTAGTCTTTCTTTACTCTTCAACTCCTTCATTGTCAAAATTTTGAAATATTATTCCCCCAAACTTGTTTCTTCCTTTATACTAAACTTTTTATGAACTAGAAATTGGATAATTTGGGCTCTTTGCTGCAGGTTTATTGCAAGGAAGGGAATTTCGATTTTCAGTTGCTGCTCATTGAAGAAATAAGGCTTATTTGGCTCAAATCAAGGAACTAGAGAATATGCTTAAGCATATTTTGATGGTAGGCTTAGAAAAGCTCAAGCTGCCAAGGATGGCCTCTATCATTTCCTATTGACTGTTTTCACCTAAGATTCCGCCTCAATCAATAATCAAACAAGTTCTAGGACTATGGACCCTAAATCCTGAATTCCCCAGAAGATGTTCCTTATTCCTGTCAAAGTTTCATAAGTTTTGTTGACCTAAGTGTATTATTTCTTCAAGACTTGTATTTATTTACTGTTTACTTACATTATTTCAACCAAGTATTTTGTTCCATCAGCAATAACCAATTTTCCAATTTTTGCAACTAAACTGAATTTAAACAATGCAGGCAATACTCCTAATTTCCAGTTTCTTTATTCCTGCCCTGATTCTTTCCGAGTTTCTGTTCTTGAGAAAGAACAGAATTATTTATTTGATTCTTGAACAGCAAAAAGAAAATGACACAGAAACAAAATTTCATATATTCTGAACAATCAATTTACATCTATTTATCCACAATCAAATTTTCATTCAACAGTTGAGAAACATCTAATAAGCAAAAAGAATACTTATAAATGAGAATCAACTCAGACAATTCGATGAACTAAACTGGGTTTCCATTAAAAATTTTGGGGAATGTATATATGTATAACATGTTAAAACCTTCAATTTCCTTTCTTCTCTTGTATGCCTCAGTAATTATGTTTGGAGGGTCTACATCAAAACTGGCTTCACTGGGGTCAAACCTAGGGAATTTTATTTCAGCTTTTTGCCTCTCTAAAGCAGAGGAAACTCCTTTGCCCTTTGCAGATGTTTCATTATTTAGTTGTACTACACGAATGAGCGTGTCTTGCCTCTCCCCCACTTGAATGATTGTTCCTTCCACTTCAGAAATACATTCAAACAACTTGGATAAATTATGATTGATTAAGTCCATACTTTCCAACCATGTTTTCCTTATATACTCATCATCATTTTCCAGCTACTGATCTCTTTCTTTCATTATCTTCTCAAACTCTTTGAACAGTTCCTTATATATATGCTTGAACCCATCGATCTTTCTTAGCATGCTATTTTCCATTTCTCTCTCCTTCTCCTTCATGATGTTCAACAATTCAGCATCTCTTTTGAACTGATTATTGTAGAAAGCTTGCATGCATGTCTGTATTCTGCCCATCATCTTCTCTTCTTGTTTTTTTAGCTCCTCCTTATGTTCTTCTTCTCTGATTCTCCAGTTTTCTTCCCATATTTTCTCTTTCCTCCTGGCTGTAGCCTCCATGAATTCTTCTTTTATCCTTTGTTGCCTTTCCCATTGAAGTTCTCTTTCCTCCATTTCCTTTTTCATTGTTTTCAGCATTTCCTTCTTTGCTCCTGGATGCTTCTGCTTGAATTGCACTGCTCCCCGTACTCGAGATAAGGGATATGTTGGGCTTGTCCTGAGAGGTTCTCCGTCTGTTTCTGGAAGGATGCTGTCTGGCACCTCCTCCATCTCTCTTCTATCAGTTTCTGCATCTAGCTCCTGCCCTGTTTCTGCATCTAGCACTGTCACTTCTTTTTGCTTCCTTCCTTTTGGTCCCCTTGTTACTCCTGTCAGAGTTAGAGGGGAAACCCTAGGACATCTTACTTCTTCTTCCCAATCTCCCTTCACCCCTGCCCAGAAACAAAGTCTAGTAATTGTGGCCCGTGAGGAATCGGGCCCCTTATTGCCATAATGGTACCCTCTGATTGATTCTTCGATCAGAATGCCTATGTTCATTTTATATCCTTTCAAAAAGGCATACACAAGATTGCTTCTTGTTTCCACTGTTATAGTGTTTAGTCTGCATTGGCTGCAACATACAAATAAAACCAAATCCTTTGCCTCTTCGTAAGAGATCCCCTTTATGGCATGGTGAGGGTTCGTCATTACTTCCCATTTCCCTTCTCTTCCAAATAAGCGATTCACTATTTTTTTTATAATTTGGGTTTTCCAACAACTTCTGGTAGTTCGACCCATGCTTGAAATCTCTCAATTTAAAAACTTCATTTATTCTCCTATCATCGAAGGGCACCCAAACTCCTCTCACATAAACAGAATTATCCTTCATTCCCACCATATTTGCATAGAATTCCCTGGGAAGAGCTGAAAACCCTGGTGCTTTGTGCTCGCAAAAGAACTCCCAACCTCTTTTTTTTATTACTTCAGAAAATGGGGAAATCAATTTACCAAAACCTCTTTCACAAACAAATTCTTTATCAAACATCACCTTGTTCCACAATTCTTTGGCTTCTTGTGAAATGAAGTCCTTTTCTTCTTTTGTTATTTCTCTCTCAGGTTACTCCTCCTCTTCTAGCTGGTTCCCTTTTTCAACATTTACTTCTTCCGTAGGTTGATTTTCCGACTGAACTTCTTCTACTGCCTCAACATTGTCTCGCATGATTCCGTCGATCAATTTGTTGAGATTATTGACTTCATCTTGGTTTGCTGCCATGATTGAAAGCTTGCGAGGGTATTGCTGAGCTTTCCGGTTCTAGGGTTTAAAGATTCAAAAGTATGGATGTGGAATTGGAAAGGTTGGAATGAATTGCGCTAAATGATTTTGAAGTGGAACAAACGTTGGAGTTCAATATCATGATTGCACTAGCGGAGTCGCGACATTAAATATTGAGCCTCCAAATTAATGAGTTTCAATGAATTTAATTTTTAACTGCTGGGACGCCTAAACTTAGAGGGTTTAAAATTCACTTTTATTGACTTTTGGACAATTTTAGGTCGCAACTTCAAAAATAAATTTTTTTTTTTTTTTTGTTGTGACCTAAAATGTGGTCACGACATGGAATTTGATGTTCCAACATAAAAATGTTCATTCCCTTCTTTATTTTAGCTTTGGACTCGCCATTATTTTGACTTTCCTTCCCATTTTTTATTTTTCACATCCAGCACTCTTGGTTACTACTTTTGAATTAATGTTGCGACCCAGACATAAGCACTCAAATTCACAGTAATGTCAATTTATCCAATTCCAATCAAAACAACTAGAACTCAATTCATCTCTATCATGCAAAAATTCAACAACTTCCACTATGCATCACATTCAACAATTAAGCACCAAAACAATATAAAAAATTCCCCCAAACTTTCAATCATGCTATATCAAAGACAAATTTAAAAATTCAAATCAAGAAGAAGAAAAATATCGCCCTCGTCTCTTCTTATGCCGATTGACATTTTATTGCGGATGCTCTCCTTGCACACCCATTCCTGTAAAACTAAAAAAAAATATTTAACTACTCTTCAATCGATAATGAATTTAATCACAAGAAACTATTAAAAATTTTAAACACTGAAACTGTAAAATGGAACAAGAAAAATTTAAAACAAACTGGTGTGGATTGCCTTCCACAAAGCTGCTCCATTTTTAGTCTTCAGCTGGACTTTCTGCTGCCATTGTTCTGTTTCTTCAATTTTCTTCATTCAGAACTAAGGGTGTATCTTCCAATTGCTTTTTCTCAAGATAATGCTTTAATTCCTCTCGAATTATTAACTTTGAACTCTCATGATCACGTTCTAAGTGTCACTGCCCCAAACTGTGTGCTTGATACCACTGTAAATGGTCCACTCCATTTGGATTTCAGCTTTCCTGGAAAGAGTCTTAGTCTGGAGTTGAATAACAAGACCTGATCTCCTGCCTTGAATTCCTCCTCAAAATTGATCGTGCCATTTTTTTGTTTTATCCTTATAGATTCTGGCACTATCATAGGCTTCATTCCTCAACTCTTCCAAATCATTTAACTGGAGTAACCTATCTTCTTTAGAGCTTTAAAATAAAAATTGAGCTTCTTGATGGCCCACATAGCTTTATATTCTAGCTCAAGAGGTAGGTGACAAGGTTTTCCAAAGACAAGTCTGTATGGAGACATTCCAATGGGAGTTTTAAAAGCAGTCCTGTATGCCCATAGTGCATCATCAAGCTTCAAAGACCAATCTCTTATGTTGGAACTTACAGTCTTTTCCAGAATTTTCTTTATTTCCCTGTTGGAAATTTCAGCTTGCCCATTTGTTTGAGGATGATAAGCCAAGCTCATAATGTGTTTGATACCATATCTGCTCATGAGTCTGTCAAACACCTTATTTGCAAAATGGCTTCCTCCATCACTAATTATAGTTCGGGGTGTCCCAAATCTGCTGAGAATATTTCTTTGTAAAAACCCCACAACTGTATTGGCATCATTCTTTGGACAGGTTGCTGCCTCTACCCATTTTGATACATAATCCACAGATAGGAGTATGTATATATTTCCAAATGAAACCGAGTGTCCATTCCCCATACATCAAATAATTGCACCACCAGGATACCTTGCAGGGGCATCTCATGCCTTTTGCTGATATTTCCCATTCTTTGGCATTGATCACATAGCTTCACCCATTCAAAACAGTCCTTAAAAATAGTAGGCCAGTAAAATCCTGACTGGAGAATTTTGTGGGCTGTTTTATCTCCTGCAAAATGTCCTCCATATGGTGATGCATGACATTCTTGTAAAATCTTGCTTTGCTCTCCTTCTGGTACACATCTCCTTATAATAAGATCAGCTCCTCTTTTAAACAATAATGGGTCATCCCAGATGTAGTACTTGCTGTCAGTCCTTAACTTTTTTCTCTGTTGGTAGCTGAATTCTGGTGGCATAATTCCACAAGCTAAGAAGTTCACAATATTAGCATACCAAGGTGATTGGAGTGGCAACTGGAATAACTGCTCATCTGGAAAATTTTATGCTATTTCTCTTCCTTCCTCTTGTACAGTGGGTTTCTCTACTCTTGACAAGTGATCAGCTATCACATTGTCACTTCCCTTTTTTGTCTTTTATTTCTAAATCAAATTCCTACAATAATAACACCCACTTGATCAATCTTAGCTTTGCTTCTTAATTTGCCATTAGATATTTAATTGTTGCATGATCAGTGTGTATAACAACATGGGACCCCAAAATGTATGGCCTGAACTTTTCACATGCAAATACTATTGCCAGCATCTCCTTTTCAGTAGTAGAGTAATTTTCTTATGCTTCATTAAAGGTTTTGCTAGCATAGTATATGGCCTTGAACACTTTCTCATCTTTATGTCCCAATACAGCCCCCATTGCAAAATCACTGGCATCACACATGATTTCAAATTCTCTGTTCCAATCTAGTTTTTCCATGATGGGAGCTTCAACTAGTCTGGATTTGATTTCTTCGAATGCATTATGGCAGGATTCATCAAAATAAAACTTAATATCTTTTTCCAGTAATCTGCATAATGGTCTAGCAATTTTTGAGAAGTCTATGATAAATCTTCTATAAAATCCAGCATGTCCCAAGAAACTTCTAATTCCCTTTACTGTAGTAGGTGGCATTAGATTTCTTATAATTGAAACTTTTGCCTTGTCTACCTCAAGTCCTGCTGCAGAAATCATGTGCCATAAGACAATTCCTTCTGTAACCATAAAATGGCATTTCTCCCAATTCAAAGCTAGATTCTTATCTTGCACTCAAGTACCGTCCCTGTGCCATGTGCATTGTTCAAAACTGGATCCATACACTGTAAAATAATCCATGAATATCTCCATAACTTCTTTTGCTATATCAGAAAATATAGACATCATGCATCTTTGGAAGGTACCAAGAGCATTACACAAACCAAATGGCATTCTCCTAAAAGCAAAAGTACCAAATGGGTATGTGTGCGGTTTTCCCGATCTTCGCAATAGAAATTTGCTATATCCAGAGTATCCATCAAGAAAACAAAAACGAGGGTGTCCTGCCAACACTATCCAGCATTTGATCAATGAAAGGTAGGGGAAATGATATTTTCGTTGCATTCAATTTTCCCCTCGTAAGAAATACACACCTCCATCTGTCACGCTCAGAGGAATCAGTTCATTCTTTTCATTTCTGATCACAGTGAATTCACCTTTCTTGGGAACCACATGTACCTGGCTTACCCAAGAACTATCTGATATAGCATATATAAAACCTGCATTTAACCATTTCAGAACTTCTTTTCTGACAACTTCTTTCATCACTGGGTTCAGCCTCCTTTTATGTTCAATAGAAGTTTTTGTATTATCCTCCAGCAATATTTTGTGCATGAAAATGGAGGGACTAATACCCTTCAGATCTTCAATTGACCAAGCAATCGCTTCCTTGTATTTTCTCGTGCACTACCAACAACTGCTTCCTTCTCGCCCGCCAATGCAAATTCGGGAGTATGATAACCGGTTTTCTTCTCTCGTTTTAAAACTCATATTTTAAATGATTGGGCAATTCTTTCAATGTTAGCCCTTCTGCACTAGTTTCCTGCTCATGAGTTTGCTGTTTCTGGCTGCTTACTTCATCTTGACTGTTTTCATTTATACTCGAGACTGTTTCCTTGTTAAACAAATTTGAAGGCGCATTTCAAAATCAAGACTCTCAAGATACTGAAAATTCATCTCACTTCTATCGAGATAGAGTGTTAAGATACAATCAGAATTCAATTCATCATTGAGAAGGCTATTGTTTCCTACAGCCATACAACTGTCTGCATTTACATCAGGATGTTCCAGACTTCTATTAATATTGAAATGCACTGCTTCATTTCCAACCCTGAGTGTCAGTTCACCTTTCTGTACGTCAATCAAGGCAGCTCCAGTTGCTAAGAAAGGTCTTCCCAGCAACAAAGGAACTTGGGTGTCTTCCTCCATTTGCATGATAACAAAATCCACTGGGAAGATGAATTTCCCAACTTTGACAAGTACATCTTCAAGAATGCCTTCTGGTTGTGCCATTGATCGATCAGCCATCTGCAATGTAATTGCTGTTGGGGTAAGTTCCCCCAAACTAAGTCTCTGCACAACTGATAGAGGCATCAAATTTATACTTGCGCCAGAATCACATAAAGCTTTCTTGAATTCATATTCCCCTATGGAGCAGGGAATGGTGAAACTGCCAGGGTCTTTCATCTTTGCTGGGAGCTTCTGTTGGATAATGGCACTGCAAGTAGCAGTCAAGTTTACTATTCCCTCCTCAGCTATCTTCCTTTTCTTGCTCAGTATTTCCTTTAGAAATTTTGCATAAAGAGGCATTTGACTAATTACCTCTGCAAATGGGATATTTATTTCTATTTTCTTGAAAATATCCAAGAATTTAGAAAATTGTTCTTCTCTTCTTGACTTCTGAAGTCTCTGTGGGAATCGCACTGCAGGTGTATACGCTGGTACTCCTTCCTTCTTTTTCTGGTCATTACTTATTTTCAGCTATTCAATCTGGCTGTTCTTCTCTTCTTTCTTTTTAGTCTCTTCTTTTTCTGCTTCAGTCTCTTCTTTCCTTTCTATCCTTTTGTTGCTGCTCAAATCCTTCCCACTTAATTGTACCCGCCATGCGCCTGTTCTTCTCGAGTATCACTGTGTGGAATGTTCCCTTGCTCTGATTTGGCATGTTCAGGGCCAATTGCCCTACTTGTGTCTCTAAATTTTTCAGCGAGGCACTAGTATTCTTCTGAAACATTTGAGTATCAGACTTGAAAGCTTCCAAGTCAGATAGTTTATGTTCATGAAATTGTAATAGCCTCTTGTTGTCCCCTATGAACTGCAGCATTTGTTCTTTAAATGGTTGGGTTCTCCTCTGACCTTGATACTCATTTCTGCTTTCACCTCCTTGCTGCTGCTGCTGGAACCTTGGTGGCTGCTGATATCCTTGTTGAGGATGCTGTCCCTGCCTTGGGCCGTGTAATGCTCCTCCACCATATGAGAAATTCTCATGGTTCCTCGTTGTTGATTGTGTGTGTGGGCAAAGTTAGGATTTGGCTTGAAATGGTAATTTCTTGCTCGTTCACGTACTTAACCTCCTCAGCACTTCATAAGAATCTTTCTTTGTTGGCACATCAGCACTCTTCTCATGTTCTTCCACGTCCTATTTCATGAGCAAGGTGCATCTTTTCTCTTGTTTATCCATCCTATGCATTATGGCATCCAATCGTTTCCATGGTCATCATCTTCGCCAAATTTCCATGACCCCTTTTCCTCTGCTGCTTCCTCTTGAAAACTCAGAAGGAGCTTTCATATTACATTTTGCCAAGTCTTCTATCAGATCTCTCGCCTCTTCAAAGACTTTTCGTCAATGCTCCACAACATGAAGCATCGATACTCCTTTAGACATCATTTGGGAGCATGATACACTATGTCTATTTGGGTCTTCAAATCTATTCCATGCATTAGGCACCTCTTCAGCAACCTCTTGAATCTTTCCCAAGCTACATATAGGCTCTCATCTTCCCTTTGTTGGAATACTATTATCTCTCTTCGTCTCTCTGAAGTGAGAGATGGGGGAAAGAATCTACCCAAGTAGGCTTCTACCAACTCTTCTCAAGTATCAACTGAACCATACGGTAATGATTCATACCATGTGGCTGCTATATCTTTCAAAGAAAATGGGAAGAGATGCAACTTTATCACCTCTGGTCTCACACCATTCAGCTTCACTGTATTAGCCATCCTGAGAAATCTTCCCAGGTGTTCGTTTGGGTCTTCTGTGGGGTGACCAGTAAACTGATGTTGCTGAACCATTGTAATCAATGCTGGCTTAAGTTCGAAATTGTTTGCATCTACAGTAGGCTGTCTGATTGCAGAATACTCTTCCTGAATAATAGGCCTCCAGAAATCCTCCATTGTGTCGGTAATGGGGGGCCTTCTGACTGCTGTCCTCTGTTCCTCTGTCTGGTCATGTCTCTCATCTGCCATGGTTGCAGTTTTTTGCTCTTTTTGTCTTTCTTAAGCTCCCGAAGCGTTCTCTCCAATTCAAAGGTTCGCTGAATCAGTCGTAATCATGTTTCCTATGCATTAAAGGTTTTCCGAAATCAAAGCACACTTGATTAATAGGATTAGTTCAACTAAACAAGTATTTCAACATAGCTTGTTAAAGATTAGTGGTCGTAGCCACGCTTTCAAAACTATTTTTGTTCTTTTTCTTAAAATGTCCAAATTAGTATTTCCTTCTTTCACGAATATTGATATAATTAATTATTTCACTTCTAAGAATCTGCGCCATAAAAACTTGTTTACCTTTCTATATAGACTAAAACTCCTCAAATTAACATAGCTACAAGAGCCTTACAATTCTCTTGTATCCATGTCACTTTGGTTGAATTTGCTTGCTTAAATAAATTTCTCTAAATGTTAAAGGTTAAAAGTAAGGGTTCAGTCTATGACACTGCAAGTGCACAGGCCATACAAGTAGTAAATCTGAATGTAAGTCCAGGTATCATTCCCACAAAGATTGATAGCGAATTACAGGTCAACTACTCCAACTACTAAAATTTCATACTATTTGGACTCAAAACTCATAATGAATGTTTTATCAAACTACAAAAATTAAAAATCCTATACCATTTAATGTGTTCAAACTAAACTAAAAACAAAAGTAAATGACTAAAAGTAACTTGTATATAAAAAAAATGGATTGAACCGGCCATCAGGAGAAACGAAACTATCAATGAAATAAAATTTTGTACTAATTCTAAAGACTATATCCTCGTTACTGCTCTATGTATGGATCTGATTTTTTGTCCAAGATTTCCTAATTATTGAATTGATTCGTTTTCATTGATTTAATATCCTTGCTTCTCTCGAAGACAATATCAAACCAGCTACCCGTATTCCACATTCTCTTGTAAGATCTGAGTATTTTTCTTTCTCAATACTTCACACCCATTTCCTGTTGACAGCAGAGCGTTTACTTTATCTTCTCAGGATTTTAGCTAAGTTTCTACTACTTAATGGGTGGCTCAACCTCCAGATCTATGGGTTTATCCCTTTCCCTTGATTAGATCTAAGCAAACACGGATCGGAACGTACCTGTAGATTAAGGTGAACTCTGACATTAATATCGTTAAATACACCCTCCAACTTCAATTATGAGCGAATGGGGGATTTATCAAATGAACTCAGCTCGCCAGTCACAATGGTAGTCGAATTAACCAGAAAAGAAGCTCTAAACTCTCAGGAATCTCTATCTCTCGTGTCACTCGTGAGGCATCCTCGATATCGCAGTAAGATACATTCCTCAACTGGTACTAGTACTACTATCGGGAACTTATCCATTAAAAACGACACCGATTGCTAAAAAACCAACCTAAATTAATTCTCCGTAAATTGTGCAGAAAGATCAGAATTCAAATGTAAATCAACTACTGAAGGCGCCTGACATCGTGACAGGAATCAAGAATGGGTGTCGACACGCACAACCATCAGAATTGCAATAACCGAAGAAATGAATTCCAGAAATTTGGCTAGATTTCATAAATTTCCAAGCAGTAATGCTTAAGAAAAATAATAAAACTAAAAATCCAGCTCTATTCGTCTCTGCACAATTCGCATATTCAAAACCAGAAAATACAACTAAAAAAAATCTAAAAATAAAATTCTACTCTATAATTTACTGTAAAAAGGAGAAAACTACTTTACCCTTCTAAATCTATCTATTTATATCAGAAAATAACTGGTCGAATCCCAAATGTTCTAGGCGGGAAATCTAAAGAAAAGAACAACTCACGTTTATGTCGCAACCTCAAATTGATGTCGCGATTACGGAATTCTCTCGATGTATTTCATGATCAGTCGCGACCTCTTCCTTTTCTGTTGCAACCAGTTTGTCTTGCAAAATCCCTGATCAGCGGTCGCGACATCGAAGTGATGTCGCGACATCTTTGTTCAGCAGTTCTGTGTTTATGTCGACTCCTCACCACATGTCGCGACATCATTTTTAGGTTGTGACCACTTTGCTGTTTGTAAGACGACTTCATGTTGTGACTTTGATTTCTTGGTCGCAATTCTATTAGTGTTTTTCTTGTCTTCATAACTTTCAATTTTATGTCGCGACCTCATGGTGATGTCGCGACCTCTTTTGCTTTCCATTTCTTTTATGCAGGTTGCAACCTCATTTCCACGTTGCAACTGATTTCTTTCTTTCAAACTATTTTCTAGGTTGCGACATCAAAGTGATGTCGCGAAATCCTTTTCTTCTGCTCAGCTATTCTTAAGGTTGCGACCTGAATGAGTGGTCGCGACACAATTTTTCTTGTTAAGACTTCAGTTCATGTTTTCATGTCGCGACTAGTATAGCATGTTGCGACTTCAATATGACCCTTTAATTGTTAAGTCGCGACTTCTTTACTTGCGAATACCTCCCTTGTGGCTTCATAATATCCTTGTCGCGACCTCGCAGTTATGTCGCGACATCATTTATCTCCTATGCCGCGACATTCGAAATGATGTCACGATTACGAATTTCTTCATTTGACTGCTTTCCTTTAATCTCGACCACGTCTTCTTTGTCGCAACCTCTTCTTCAAGTCGACTTCATTTGTTCAAGTTTTATATTTCATCTTTGGAAGGCCGAATTTGTTGATGTCATGACTGAATGGTCGTGGTAACCGAGCTCACGCGACTCCAACTTTCCAAATGTGACTTCACCTGGCCGAGGCTGATTTCTTCTCGATTTTTGCTAAAATTTGAGTTTCACTGTGATTTTTTACTGCAAAATGAAATTTGAGTCAATTATCCACTTTTCTTCAAACAATTCAACATTTATCTCATAATAAAGTCAGAAAAATGGACTAAAAACCTAATGTGTTTTTCGACTCATCAAGAGTACCAAAGTACTATATGTGCCTGCCCACGTAACAGAAGTGTCGTGTCATTTAATACATGGTCTTTGGCATTCCTACAAGTATGTGTATTCAGAAACTTCCTATCTTATTATAGGGCATGCAAAAATACCAAAAACCGGGGTTGCAGTAACTAGTGCTACTGGTACCACTAAGTTTGGTACCGGTTCTGGAGAGTGGTACCGGTACCACTTTGGATGGTACCGGTACCATTTTGCCTCTGCATCAGTGGTATCGGTACCACCCTTGTTTGGTACTGGTACCAAGGTGCGATTCTGCCCATAAATGGCAGAATTCACCCTTTTTCACTCACTTTTCTTCCATAATTCTCTTATATTCCATCCTTCATCAAGAACTAACATGGAATCCCTCCAAACAACTCCACAAACACTTTTAATTAGCCAAAGAATCCAAGGATTCATACCAAAGTTCACCAAACTTTACAAGACTATACAATTATGAAGGATTCCATATCTAATCGATATCAACTAGGGATTTTCAACCCAACTTCCCTTGAATCTGGAGTTAGGATGTATTCCTAACAAAACCCTAGAAAGGGAACTAAACTAATGTCCAAAGAAAACCCTAGCAATCCATACCCAAGTAGTTTTTTTACAAAATCATACTAGAATCCATACAAAACATTAGAATTTCCATACTATTCCATACTAAAATTCCATACCTTTGCTTTGCTCCTCCTTCTTCCTCTTCTTCTTCTTCTTCTTCCTCTTCCTCTTCTAACCCGTATGCTCTCTTGTTTGGAGACCAAAAATGAGTTATTTTTGGTCTCCCTCCCCTTTTTATAGTTAAAGTTTCTTTTATTTGCCTTTTAGTCCTCCCTCATTCCATTATTTGCATTAATATTTATGTTATTTCCACTCTGGCCTCTAACCTTATCAACTCATGACTTTTATGCCCCTTCTTGACAATTTACAATTTTGTCCTTATGTCTTATTAAATTTCCGGGGCTCTAAATTTCTATGTTTCGTATTTAAATTACGAAAAATTCAATTTATGCCTACAAAATACACTAAACACGTTGAAAACGACTAGGGTATATTTCGGGGTGTTACAATGCTCATCTGCAATTTTGAGGGTTCCTTCTCTCAACCGAGAACTCTTCAGCCCAAGAGGGACCCAGGACTTGGAAATAGGTGAGTTCTCTTTCACTCATCTGGCTCTGGTACAAGGGGGAAGTCGTCCTTTTTGAAAAATTGTGATCCTAGTACATGGGACCCAATGACGTTGAATCGAGTTATGTGAGAGCCACGGGTATTTCCACATGTTAATGGTAAATCAACGAACCCCCGGATTTGGGGGCGTCACAGCTTGGTATCAGAGCCTAGGTATATGAACACTAGGGCTTGGTGGGCATGGTTCTAGACCATGCAATCATGGTACAGTGTTTAATATCTAATACCATCGTCACAACTGGATATCAGGGTTTAGGTATGCGATTACCTAGGAGTTGATGGGCATGGGATTAGACCATTGCATTCATTATGCCTTCATGAAGATTTGTTGCTTATTGCGTGAATTATATATGTGGTAGAATGTATATAGGAAAAGATGAACACTAGGGTTAGAGAACACAACCTTGGGAGTTCATGAAATGAATGAACGGATTAGTTCAGGACTTGTTGTCTATTAGTGGTTAGCATGTGCACTACTAGGTAAACGAGAAAAAAAAAATCTCAATTTTCTATTTAATTTGTATATGGGAAGTCGAGGAAGAGGACGTTGGGGGGGTGGCCGGGGCAACAACCAACCCTCACTTGCCTTTGACCAACAAGCCTTCTTGGAGGCTATAGCTGTTGCATCTGCTACCATTGCATAAGCTAGTACAAAACAAGTCAAGGGAGGTCAAGTAACCTCTAGAGATTTAAGGCACATCATCTTTCAACAATCATGGGAGGAGGGGATCTGATGGTGGTTGGTCATTAGTTCCGGCAAGTTAGTAAGATTTTAGAGGCCATGGAGATTACCTCCGATGCCACACGGATAAGATTGGCAACTTTCCAACTAGAGGGTGAATCCCAAGTGTGGTGGGATTGGGTTAGAGCCTCAAGGAACAGTGACGGTACTCGAATACGTGGCTAAGTTCATAGAGTTAGCATGTTTCACGGATGATTATGTGGCCACAGACATGGCCAAGGTGAGAAAATTTGAGGATGGTCTGAAATTGTCTATCCGGGGCAAAATTGTGAGATTCCTCCTGCAAGATATGGACTCTATGGTCAGGGCAACTATGGCCATCGAGAGGGAAGTGGAAGACACACGGAGCATCCGAGAGATGGGTGCCAGTGAAAAGAGGAAGGAGAACCAATCTTCTTATAGCTCGGGAAAGAAGCATAAGACTTTTGTTCCGTAAGGATTTTAAGGTCCGAGCCTAGACTATTAGATCCAAGGTCAGGTCAGGTCTTCAAGCTAGTTAGGACAGATGACATGTTTCTATTACCATCAGTCTGGGCATATGAAGCGGAGTTGCCCTCAGAGGCAGGGATCCTAAGGTTATTGGACACCGTAGTCCTAGTCATCGGTGGGATGTGCACAGGCACAGGTTATTCCTCCTTATCCCGGTATAGGCCAGGGGAATCGGTGTTAGTCTCAGGGTGTTGCGTTAGCACCTATTACATCATAGGTAGGCCAGAGAGGCTAAGGCAAGCGTTGAGGTTGAGGACAGGGCTCACAAGTCGGGACTTCAGGGACCCAGGGGCATGTCTATGCCATTATACCTCAGGCTAAGCTTTCAGATCAGTCGGTTATTTAGGGTCCTTTTCTACTCTCTCATCTATGGACAATGGTATTGTTTGATTCTGGTGCATCTCTGATGAGTCTAAAAACTCATTAGATTTTTAATCCATTTTTCTGAGTATATTACGAGATAAATGTTGATTTGTTTGCAGAAATGTGGATATTTTACTCAAATTTCATTTTGCTAGAAAATACAGCAAAAGCTAAAATCTCATCAAAAATCAGAATAAACCAGTTTACAGCAGAATTCAAGTCACAACTGAAAATCAGGGTCACTACAGGAAGCTTAGTTGTTAGTCAGTCCAAGTCACGACATCACCAAATTCAACTTTGAGGAAGAAATGGAAGTCCTAAAAAGGGGTGAAGTCGTTACTTGAAGAAAGAAGTCGCGACAAAAATAAATGTGGTCGGGACTAAAGGCAATATCCAAAAGAAGAAATCCATGTCGAGACATCATTTTGATGTCGCTACACTAACTGAATACAACTGAGATCGCAACATCACTCCGAGGTCGCGACAAGGACACGTCTATGAAGCCATGAGAGAGGTCTTTGTAAGAGAACAAGGTTGCAACTAGTTTTTAAATGAAAGGCTCCATTTCATGTCGCGACACCACTCTGATGTCGCGACATAAAAACAGGAAGATTTAAATTACAACCAAAAATAGAGTTTGAAAGGAGGCCGCGACCTGAAGCCAAACCGAAGCCCTTTCCAAGAACTGGAGTTGCAACCATTTACAAATCAAGGATCAGAAACGATGTCGCGATCACTCGTTTAGGTCGCGACCTGAAGAAGAGATGAGCATAATAAATCAAGGTCGCAACTACTTTTGAGCAATTGGGACTACATGCAATCAGAAAAAGAGCAACATGAGAAACATGACACCACCTTGAGGTCGCGACCTAGAATCAAGGTGGGAATGAGGAAATTGGGTTGCAAACAAAGAAACGAGGTCACACTAAGAAAAGAAATGGGTAGCAAAAGTGGTCGCGACATCACTATGATGTCGCGACATAAAATTGAAACCTATGAAGGCAGAAGACCACCAACACAATCGCGACCAAGAAATCAAAGTCACAACATGAAATCATCATACAAACATAAAGGTAGTCGCAACCTAAAACCGTTGTTTAACCTCGGTCGAGAAGAGAAAGACAACGATGTCGCAAATACGAAACCGAGGCCGCAACATCAACACTGAAAAAACACTGAGCAAATAAGGTCGCAACTACAAACGATGTCGCGACCATGGATCAAAGCAGTTGCAAGAAAACTGGTTACAACATAAACAAAGAGGTCACGACTGATCACGAGCAATCAAGAGAAATCCATGTCACGACATCAACTCGAGGTCGCGACATAGGACAGTGAGGTGGGCTTTTTCTTTGGGAAATCTACCTGGAGCTTTTTGGGGATTCGGCTCAATTCCTTTTTACAGTATAAATAGACAATTTTTAAAATAGTAAAGTAGCTTCCTTCTTCACTACCTTAAAAGGAAAGGAGAGGAACTCAAAGGTATAGTTTAGAGTAGATTTATTTCTTTTTTTCTTTATTTTTAGTTTATTTCTTTCCTCGATTTGAATCATGAATCGTAAGTGTAGACGAGTAGAGCCGGATTTTATTTCTATTATTTTCAATTACTAATTCGAAAAATTTATAAAATTCAGACAAATTTTATAGAATTATTTTTCTCAGCTTTATTGCACATACAGTGATTTATGATCGGTGCCCATTTCTTAATTCGCACGCACCGAGCGCAACTCTGTTGGATTTGATTTACATTTAGTTACGTTTTTCTCGCACAACATGAGAACTAATTTTGGGTTTGAATTCTACTTATTTGGTGTCGTTTGTTAATTGTAAAGTTCCCAATAGTAGTACCTAATACCAGTAGAGGGAATGTATCTTATTCTGATATCCAGGATGCCCTCTGCGTGACACATAGACGAAGATTCCTGCTGAGAGCATTCTTTTCTGGGTATGTTCGACTACCATTGATGAACTGCTGAGTTCTGAGAGTTCATTTTGATAAATCCCCCATTCTCTCATAATTGAAGTCGAGGTGTATTTAACAACATAAATAATCGAGTTCACCTTAATCTAAAGGTAAGTTCCTAACCCTGTTAGCTTGGGGACGAATCATGGGAAAGGGATCGAACCTATTAGACCGAGGATGAGCCACCAATTAAGTGGTAGAAGCTTAAGTAAAACTCAGAAGGAAAAGAAAAAGGTCCATTGCCAACAGAAATGGGTGTGTGAAGTATTGAGAGAGAAAAATACCTAGATCTTGCAAGAGAATTTGGAATACAGGTAGCTGGTTCGATCTTGTCTTCGAGAGAAGCAAGGATATCTAACTAGTGAATATGGAGAAATCCAATTCCAACAATTAGGAAATCTTGGACAAAATCAGATCCATACATAGAACAGAGTAATGTACTTTAGTGTTGGAATTGATTATTTCATTCTATTTCACTGATAGTTTTTGTTTCTCACAGGAAACTGATTCAATCCATTTTTATAGATACAATTTATTTTTATTCATTTATTTTTGTTTTAAATTTAATTCGACAATATTCAATAAGATAGAATTTTAATTTTTTGTTGTTTAGATAAACTTTCACTATGAATTCTTGTGTCCAAATAGTATGGAAATTTAGTAGTCTGTGGTAGTCGATATTTAATTCTGTTACCAATCTCCGTGAATGATACCCAAACTTACATTCAGATTTTACTACTAGATGACCTGTGCACCGACAAAGGTCATAGACTTGACCCTTATCTTTAAATCATTATCATTAAGAGAAAATTATTATATTAAGCAAACTTATCCAAAATGACATGGATGCAAGAGAAGTGTAAGGCTCTTGTAACTATGTTAATTTTAGGGGTTTCAGTCTATATAGAAAAAGGCAAACAATTTTTTATGGCGCCGTTACCGGGGATTGAAAGAATTAAATAGATCAATATTTTGACAAAAGAAGGAAATGCTAATTTGGACATTTTATAAAAGAAAAAGAACAAAAATAGCTTTTCAAACAGTGGCTACATCAACCACTAATCTTTAACAAGCCATGTTGAAAATAATTTGTTTAGTTTGACTAATTGATTATTACCCAAAAAGTGCTATTTTGAGTCCTATTCAAGATAGGTTTTGAGTGCTTTTTGCGTACTAATCATGTGAATTAAGCCAATTGACATGTGCAGGTCCACTTAGTACCACTGATTTTGTTTCAAGTTTGTTTTTGGTAATTTTGCAGGTTTTGTTGGCCTCGCCATAATTCTAAAGTTCGTGTCATATCAAGTGTAATGTCGAGAATTACTCCGTGATTTCATCAAGCCGAAATGAAGAAATGTTAAGTGGAATTGATGAAATTGAGGCTGAAGTGGATGCAGGAGGCAATGCAGAAGGGAAGGCAGATTGCAGGATTTTCGCTATGCATTGCGAAAATTTCGCAAGGATTGCGAAAATTTCGCAACCCTAGAGAAAATTTTGCAATCCCTGCAAAAATTTCGCTATTTCGCTATGATAGCGAAATCCACTGCATAACGAAAATCCTCCTCCTGTGTTTTGCCCCAAACGACTCGTTTTATAATTCCCATTTCATCTCCTATTTAATCATGCATTTTAGGTATTTTTGGTATTTCACATGTTGCTGGCTATATGTTTCACCTTATAGCTTTCAGAATCCTAATTTTTCATTCAAACAAGCCAGCGCAAATTTTTATTTTAGGTCATAGTTTGCTCTCTTCTCTCTTTCTTTCTTCTCATTTTCGCTGCCAAACACAATCCCTTGGAGGATGACAACTCAAGGGATGCTTGGCTAGGGTCTCAAAGCCTGAAGAGGAGTGGTTGCTAGCTTGGTTATTGGTTTGCAAGGTATCACCTTAAAATGAAACAGTAATCGTATTTATGTATATTCAAAACTTTCCAAACTAGGGTTTAATGCTATTTAATGTCTTTCCTTTAGTCAATACTTGACATGCTTTGTGGTTCAAAGGCATTCTTAACGGTAAGATGCACCGACATTCTTTATATGTCATTTTACGAGCCATTGAAATGAGGTTAAATGCTATGTTTTCAAACTGATTGAACATTGAATGCTCGCATATGTTTGGACTCAAATAGGAGTGTTTTATGGGTTAGTTTAAAGCTAAACAAAGATCCGATTTTGGCCACGTACTATATGTCATTTGCCCTAATGCGAGGAAATAACCCGAGATACCTCATAACCCCATTTTACCAAGCGAATGACCCAAGCCTTCAAGGTCACCATTTCACATTTATTTGTTATTTCACTAGCCCAAAGGACAACTAACTCCAACACATTTTAATGCAACCGAAAATCCAAACAAAAGTCTCACCATTTTCAAACATGATACGAATCATTTGTGGATGAAAGCCATCCTCGTGGTTCGACTTAGACACTATACTGCAGCAGCTTGACTCACGGTGCAAGAGGAGGAATATAGGATACAAATTTTGTTGATTCCGGAACACCCTACTGTGGCACGAATCAAATGGCGCCGTTGCCGGGGATGGTGCCAAACTACGAATGATGAGTTGATATGTACTTGTAATCCACATTATAAGTGTTGGTGACCTTTTAACCCTTTTTGAATTTCGTTTGTAAGAATTACAAGTTTCTTCACTTAGCGCCATCAGACTGCTTATTTTTTACGCCGCTTGTTTAGCTAACACTGATCCTTTTTGGCAAGCCTCTTTGTTGTTCTTTGTTTTATCTCATTTAATGTTACAGGTGTTTATGCAGCACTGGGATAGAGGGATATCAGGTAGATTGCAAAGAGTGAGTGCACCAGTTGAGCAAGGCTGTGACATCAGTGTGCACAATGACCAAATGGATCCTCTACCTAAGGAACAACAAAGTCAACAAGCAACCCCTATGAATCCAACAGCATATAGGTCAATGAGGGACCACATACACCCTCCTAGAGTTAAGGTTCCCACGCATCATACTCTCCCCGCCAAGATAGCAAAGGAGACCCTACCTAGTGCCCCCGTTTCCCACATTTCATGGTATGGAGAATGAAAATCCATTCACACATACAGATTGAGGAAGTATGCATAACTTTTAAGGAGGGTATGTTTATATGGAATTGTCAAGTCAAGGCATTCCTAACCCTCAAGGACAAAGCCAAAATATGGCTCAATTCACTGAGGCCGAGAACGATTAGAAATTGGGCCGATCTTCAAGCTGAATTTTTGAAGAAATTCTTCAGTACAAGCAAGACCAATAGTTTGAAGAGACAAATCTACACTTACTCGGCCTATGACAATGAGAAATTCTATCAGTGTTGGGAGAGGTTCATGGAGACCATCAATGCATGTCCACACCATGGTTTTGATACATGGATGCTAGTGAAGCATTTTTAAGATGGTATGTCCCCTGCCATGAAGCAACTGCTAGAAACCATGTGTGAGATTTTGAGTAAAAATCCGTATGAAGCCATGGATTTCTTGAATTATGTGGCTGAAACTTCCAAGGCTCGGGATGAACCGAATCCGAGGAAGTCGAAGAATGAAGCCGTCGACCCACCAAAGGGGAGGCATTTATGCACTTTCCGAAGATATGGAGATGAAAGAAAATATATCAACCTTAACTAGGAAGGTGGAAGAGCTAGAAGGAAAAAGGCTACATGAGGTGCAAGCAGTGACTGAAAATCCTGCACAGGCCAACCCATGCATCAATTACCAATCCACTGGCCACCCAGAAGAACACTGTCCAATTGCTCCCTCAGTGAGAGATTTGATGTCAGAGCATGCCAATGTCGTGGGCCAATACAAGCCACAACCCAATGCCCCATATGGCAATACATATAATCCCAATTGGAGGAACCACCCTAATCTCTCTTGGAAACCCAACCCCCCAAAGATATGTGCCTCCGGTACAAAAACAGTTTGGTTCTCACCTCAACTATTGCAGCCATTTTCATATCCCTATTGAACAAGCTATTTTTAAATTTGAGCAAGGTGGTAGGCAATTTTGTGGAAGAGCAAAAGGAATCAATGTACAATCACCAAAGAATAGATACCGTGGAAAGCAATCTCAACAAGAGAATAGATGGGCTTGAAAGCAACCTTTAATCAGAAAATTGATAACCCACAAGATTTCCTATCACCAGGATTAACACCCACGGAGGTACAAGAGAAAGGAAGATTCCTTCCCAAACACCGCCCAATCCAAAGGAGTTCATGAAATAGGTTCTCTAAAGAACTCAAGGATGGACGGCGAAAGCTATCACTTTGAGGAGTGGAAAAGAGATAGAGTAACATGTGCCCATGACTGCTCAAGAAACTGAGAAAGAAAAGGAGACTGATCCAGAGAGGGTAATAATCAAAGGAAGACTCTAAGTGAAGAAAACATGTTCCCTCCATTTCCCTGCTAATTCAAGAAGAGAAAAAAATCCCAAACCAAGCTGAAATTTGGGAGGTGCTAAGGCAAGTAAAGGTAAATATTCCACTGCTTGACATGATTAAGCAGGTCCCAACTTATGCAAAGTTCTTAAAGGACCTGTGCACAGTCAAGAAAGGGTTAGGCATTGAAAAGAAAGCATTCCTAACCGAGCAAGTCAGTGCCATCATTCAGAGCAAGACCCCAGTGAAATACAAGGATCCAGGATCCCCCACAATATCAGTCAACATTGGAGGGACTTGCATAGACAAAGCACTGTTGGACTTGGGGGCTAATGTAAACCTACTGCCATATTCAAGGTATACAGCTTGGGTTTAGGAGAGCTTAAGCCTACCTTTCAACATCACTCTATCATTGGCTGATCGACGTAAGGAAAATTCCTAAGGAATAGTTTGAGATGTTGGTAAAGGTGGACAAATTCTACTACCAAGTGGACTTTGTAGTGCTTGATACCGAACTAATAGCAAGTGGGCCCAATCATGTGCCAATTATCATGGGAAGACCATTTTTGGCCACTTTCAATGCGATAATCAATTGCCGGAATGGAGTCATGCAGCTCACATTTGGCAACATGACATTGGAGCTCAATATTTTTCACTTGAGTAACAAGCACAAGCTAGTGGAAGATGACAAGCAAAGAGCTGATGAAGTTTGCTCAATTGGTCAGAATGCAGGGAAACCAAAAGCCCCCAAATTGCAAGCAGAATTGGTAAACCAAGGTGAAGCAGTTGATTGGGAATTGGCTGCATCAATCACCCCTGCAGAGCCAATGGTCAGCCCAACATCACCCAGTGAGAAGAATTTCAACAAGAAGGAACCAAGCATGAAGGCTGCAGCACAGGCCACTGTAGGGGTCCCTCCTCCTTGACCCCCCATTAATGAATCAAGGAAATTGGGTTGATTTGGTCTTCACAGAGGCCAAACTGCAGCTAAAAATTTTTGGTTCCTAGTTATTTTGGTCAATTTTCATTTTAAGCTATTTTTAGTAACTTTCCTTTTTCTAATTTTAGCTAAATATAAAATGTTTTTTATTTTATATTATATATCTTCTCTTCTTCTCTATATATATATATATATATATATATATATATATATATATATATATATATATATAATATTTATTTATTTTTTTTACTTTATTATTTTATTTTAATTTAACGAATTTAAAATTTTGTTTTTTTACTCATAGATGAATGTGCAAGAATTTCGCTATCGCATTTGGGTCTACCTCCGCGCACCCTTGACTCCTGCAGACCCTTCGCCTGCCTAAAAGTTTTATAAAAGGGGGAGCCCGCCATTTTCATTCCACACCACAACCCAACAGCTCCCGTCTCGACCCTCCCAAGGCCCTACATCCGCACCTGAGCCTCTTCTGCCATGAGCCATTTCACTGCCAGTGCCCTTGGACATGCTCCTTGGACATGCTAGCAGCCGCCGCAGCAACTTCAGATCCACCGACACATCCACTACCACGACAGTGAGGTGGTCGCACTCTCTTCTTTAGCCTTCCGACCCTTACCAGTGGAGACTTATTTATACTCTGGTTCAATGGGAAAGCAAAGTTGGGGAGTGTTCCTTTCTATCATATTTTGTATAGTTTTTAGCTTTATCAACTGCCTACTCATTTTATAGGATCGATAGATTCATGTATTACTAATAGTAGGCAAGCAGATACTTGTATGTGTTTAGCCTATTTTAAGCATGTATTAACCACTTGGTTATATCAAAAGTTTTTATAACATATTTACATTTTTCTACACTTTTGCAAATCAATTTTTGTGCCTATCTTTTTGTGTTTCTACTCTTGCCTTTAGTTGAAGAATTGAAGCCCTGTACGCTACCTTAATGCTATAACAGTTCCATGCATGATTTAGTTTTTGGTCGATTGAAGTTCCAACATATTCAACCTTTTACTTTCGCCTTTAGCTAATCGCACTGCACATCAGTTTTTATCAATAGGTGAAAAGCTTTATACCTCTTTTCACCTTGCAAAACCGGGCCTTGGATCTGTTGACGACTCATAATAGGTTTGTGTTACCCACAAAAGAAGGCCAATGTAGTCTTCCAAATGAAAAAGAAAAGAAGAAAAAAAAAATAAAAGTCGTGACGTCATTTGAAACCTGAACACGGTCTCGAGGGTATGGCTAAAGCCTCAGCCCGATGCCCTAAGCCTAATTGGTTGGGAGTCATCGACTTAGTGTTCGCTACACGTGGATGGGTGGAGTTTAGCAAGTCAGCGGGTGCTTAATTCCTCAAAGTCATTCGAAGTCCGGATTTAAGCCTGCAGTTTGTGGTCACTAACTTTTCGCTTAATGCCCTAAACCTTAATTGGTCGGGAGTCATCGGTGGGACTTCGTTACTCACTTTGGTGAAGTCGTAGTTTTTAGCATTGCATCCTACAATACACCAAGAATAAGAGTGTAGCTGGTTCTATTTAGGTTGGTCAATAGTTTGCCGCCCCGCGCAGCTCGTCGGGAGGGAATAGCTTTGCAACTTATGGCCCAATCGGGTCACCTTAAGAACACTTAGATTTAGGTGGAAATTTAGGTTGACTTCCTTGGAACCGATGTTGCTCTAAAACTTGTTCTTATATGGCAATTGTTCTCTCATGATGGTTTTTGTACAGAGTCAAAATTGTTCGCACTGAAGGCAAGACCCTACGTATACACACACTTTTTGAACAATATTCACTTTTTGTAAAAGCATAGCATGCATACCTTAATTTTTTTTAGCATTGCTAAGGGACTAGCAACGTGTCTGTTGGGGGGTGTGATTAGTACTTAAAAAGTGCTATTTTGAGTCCTATTCAAGATAGGTTTTGAGTGTTTTTTGCGTACTAATCATGTGAATTAAGCCAATTGACATGTGCAGGTCCACTTAGTACCACTGATTTTGTTTCGAGTTTGTTTTTGGTAATTTTGCAGGTTTTGCGGGCCTCAATCATAATTTCAAGTTTGGTGTCGTATTGGTGCTGAATGTTGAGAATTATCGATGATTTCATCAAGCCGAAATGAAGAAATGTCAAGTTGAATTTATGAAATTGAGGCTGAAGTGGATGCAGGAGGCAATGTAGAAGGGAAGGCAGGTTGCCGGATTTTCGCTATGCATTGCGAAAATTTCGCAAGGATTGAGAAAATTTCGCAACCCTAGAGAAAATATCGCAATCCCTGCTAAAATTTCGCTATGCATATTTTTTCGCTAAGCTAGCGAAAATTCGTTATCATAGCGAAAATTCGCTATCATAGCGAAAGTTACTGTGCATAGCGAAAATTTGAATTTTCGCTATGCCTTGTATTTTCGCTATGATAGCGAAATTTCGCTATCATAGCAAAATTTTCGTTATGATAGCAAAATCCATTGCATAGAGAAAATCCTCCTCATGTGTTTTGGTTCGAAATGACCTCGTTTTGTATAATTCCCATTTTGTCCCTATTGTAATCATGTATTTTAGGTATTTTTGGTATTTCACACATGTTGGTTGGCTATATAAGCCACCTTATAGCTTTTGTAACCCTAATTTTTCATTCAAACTAGTTTTCAGCGCAGCTTTTATTTTAGGTCAGAGTTTGCTCTCTTCTCTCTCTTCTTTCTCTCATTTTCTTGGCTGCCAAACACACCCCTTGAGGATGACAACTCAAGGGATGCTTGGCTAAGTCTCAAAGCCTTGAAGAGGAGGGTTGCTAGCTTTATTATTGGTGGTTTGGCAGTGTACTCAGTCTTAAATGAAACAGGTACTGCATTTATGGTTCCAAACTTTCCAAACTAGGGTTTAATGCTATTTAATGTCTTTCCTTTGGTCAATACTTGTCATGCTTTAGGGTTTAGTGCATTCTTAATGGTAGATGCACTGACATTCTTTAGATGTCATTTACGAGCCATTGAAATGAGGTTAAATGCTATGTTTTCAAACTGATTGGAACATTGAATGCTCAGTATATGTTTGGACTCAAATAGGAGTGTTTTAAGGGTTAGTTTTTAAAGCTAAACAAAGATCCGGTTTTGGCCATGACTATATGTCATTTGCCCTAATGCGAGGAAATAACCCGAGGACACCTTCATAACCCCATTTTACCAAGCTAGTGACCCAAGCCTTCAAGGTTGCCATTTCACATTTCATTTTAAGCTATTTCAATTAGCCCAGTGACACCAACTTCAACACTTTTTAATGCAAATCCGAAAGTCCAAACAAAAGTCTCACCATTTTCAAACATGATACGAATCATTTGTGGGATGAAAACCCATCCCCGTGTTCGACCCTAGACCACTATACCGGCAAAGAAATTGACTACGACAAAGTAGAGGAATATAAAGATACAAATTTTGTTGATTCCGGAACACCCTACTGTGGCACGAATCACTAATCCTATTAATCTGAGTGTGTTTTTATTTCAGGAAATCCTTTAATGCATAGGAAACAGGATTCTGACCTGATTCCAGCAGACACTAGATTGGAAAGAACACTCAGAAGCTTAAGAAAGACAAAAAGAGCAGAAAACGCAACTATGGCATATGAGAGACATGACCAGACAGAGGAACAGAGGACAGCAATTAGAAGACCTCCTATTACTGACACAATGGAGGATTTATGGAGGCCTATTATTCAGGAAGAGTATTATGAAATCAGACAGCCTACTGTGGATGCAAATAACTTTGAACTAAAGCCAACCTTGATTACAATGGTGCAACAGCATCAGTTCACTGGTCACCCCCCCGAAGACCCAAACGAGCACATGGGAAGATTTCTTAGGATGGCGAATACAGTGAAGCTGAATGGTGTGAGACCAGAGGTGATAAAGTTGCATCTATTCCCATTTTCTTTGAGAGATATAGCAGCCACATGGTATGAATCATTACCATACGGTTCGCTTGATACTGGGAAGAGTCGGGTAGAAGCATACTTCAAGTGTGTTCTTTTTCCCCATCTCTCACCTCATAGAGAAGAAGAGAGATAATAGTATTTCAACAAGGGGAAGATGAGAGCCTATATGTAGCATGGGAAAGATTCAAGAGGTTGCTGAAGAGGTGCCCTGTGCATGGAATTGATTTAAAAACCCAGATGGATATAGTGTATCATGCCTTGAATGATACATCTAAGGGTACTATTGATGCTTCATGTCAGGGAGCATTCAACGAAAAAAGTGCCAAGAGGCTAGAGATCCGATAAAAGACCTGCCAAATGCAATATGAAAGCTCCACTGAAGTTTTCAAGGGTACAAAGCAGAGGAAAAGGGGTTATGGAGTCGAAGAAAATGACGCCCATGGAGGCAAAGATGCCATAATGGCTAGATGGACAAACAGGAGAGAAAAATGCACACTGCTCATGAAATAGGAGCAATGGAAAGAGAACTTATGAGAAGAAGTGTTGATGTACCAACAGAAGAAGATTCTTATGGTGCCGAGGAGGTTAAGTATGTGAATGAGCCAAGAAATTACCATTTCAAGCCAAATCCTACCCGCTCCACACATTACAAACTAACACCGAGGAACCATGAGACTTCTCATACGGTGGAGGGGCATTACAAGGCCCAAGGTACGGATGCATCCTCAACAAGGATATCGCAGCCCACCAAGGTTCCAATGTACAAAGATCAAGGAGTGAAGGCATAAATGAGTATCAGGGTCAAAGGAGGACTCAACCATTTGAAGAACAAATGCTACAGTTCATGGGAGACAACAAGAGGCTATTACAATTCCATGAACATAAACTGTCTAACTTGGAAGCTTTCAAGTCTGATTTTCAACTGTTTCAGAAGAATACAAGTGCCTCGTTGAAAAACTTGGAGGACACACAGTAGAATCGCCCTAAATATGCCAAATCAAAGAAAGGGTACATTCCCTAGTGACACTCAAAAGAATCCAAAAGATTGCATGGCAATTCAGTTAAGAAGTGGGAAGGATTTGAGCAACAACAGAAGGAAAGAAAGGAAAGAAGAGACTGAGGCAAAACAAGAAAAGACTAGAAAGGAAGGAGAGAAGAGCACACAGATTGAACAACCGAAAGGAAGTAATGAGTAGAAACAGAAGGAAGGTGTACCAGCTTATACACCTTCAGTTTCATTTCCACAAAGACTTCAGAAGGCAAGAAGAGAAGAGCGGTTTTCTAAATTCTTGGACATTTTCAAGAAAATAGAAATCAATATCCCATTTGCAGAGGTGATCAACCAAATAGCTATTTATGCAAAGTTTCTTAAGGAGATACTAAGCAAGAAAAGGAAGATAGCTGAGGAGGGAATAGTGAACTTGACTGCTACTTGCAGTGCAGTTATTCAGCAAAAGCTCCCACCAAAAATGAAGGACCCTGGCAAGCCACCGCTCTCGCTATACTCATGTCTCATCGCCCCGCAAAGACTTAGATTGGGGGAACTTACCCCAACAACAATTACATTGCAAATGGCTGATAGATCAATGGCACAACCAGAAGGTATTCTTGAAGATGTACTTGTCAAGGTTGGGAAATTCATCTTCCCAGTGGATTTTGTTATCATGAAGATGGAGGAAGATACCCAAGTTCCTTCATGTCAGGAAGACCTTTCTAAGAACCTGAGTCGCCTCGATAGATGTACAGAAAGGTGAACTGACACTGAGGGTGGGAAATGAAGCAGTGCACTTTAATATTAATAGGAGTTTGGAACATCCTGATGTAGAGGCAGAAAGTTGTATGGCTGTAGGAAACAATAGCCTTCTCAATGCTACTGGTCTCGATTATATCCTTCAACATTCTATCAATGAAATTGAGATGAATTTTCAGTATCTTGAGAGCCTTGATTATGAAGTACTACCTTCAAAATTGTTTAACAAAGAAATAGTCTCAAGCATAAATGAAAACATTCAAGATGAAGTATGCAATGTAAATGTGAAACTAGTGCGTAAGGGGTTAACATTTGAAATATGAGTTTTAGAAACTCGTAAAAGAGAAACCGCTTATCATATCAACTCCGCATCGACCAAGCCTAAGAACATAAGTTGCTGGAAATTTTGAGAAAATACAAGGAAGCAATTGCTTGGTCAATTGAGGATCTAAAGGGTATCAGCCCCTCCATTTGCATGCATAAAATATTGCTGAATGATAATGCAAAAACTTCTATTGAGCATCAAAGGAGGTTGAACCCAGTGATGAAAGAAGTTGTCATAAAAGAAGTTCTGAAATGGTTAAATGCAGGTTTTATATATGCTATATCGAGTAGTTCTCGTAAGCCCAACAAGATGTGGTTCCCACAAAGGTGGATTCAATCAGACTTAAAATGAAAAGAATGAACTGATTCCTACAAGAACCGTGATAGGATGGAAGGTGTACGACTACGTAAATTAAATACCGCAACTGGTAACTGATTACCTCCCCCGCTTCATTGATCAGACAGTCGGATATCGGGTACACCTCTACTTTTGTTTTCGATGGATACTCTGGATATAACCAAATAGCTATTGCACTTGAAGATTAGGAGAAAACCACTTTTACATGCCCATTTGATACTTTTTCTTTTAGGAGAATGCCATTTGGTTTGTGTAATGCTCCTGGTACTTTCCAAAGATGCATGATGTCAATATTTGTCGATGAAGGTAATAGTTGGCGGATCTTCATGGATGATTTTACAAGGTATGGATCCGCTTTTGAATAAAGGCGTGTACACCCTTAGTGGACAGTACTTCAAAGGTGCAAGGACAAGAATCTAGCTCTGAATTGGGAAAATGCTACTTTATGGTTACGTATGAATTGGTCTCGGGGCACATGATTTCTCGCAGTTGTGGCTCTCGAGGTAGACCAAGCAAAGTTTCAATTATAAGAAATTGATGCCACCCACTACAGTCAAGGAATTAGAAGTTTCAGACATGTCGGATTTACGTAAGATTTAATATAGATTTCAAAAATTGTTAAACCACTATGCATTGGTCGGAAAAGATACTAAGTTCTATTTTGATGAATCACTGTAATTCTTTTGAAGAAATTAAATCCGCATTAGTCAAGCTCCCATCATGGCAAAACCAGACAGAACAGAATTTGAAATCATGTGCGATGGCAAGATTTTGCAATGGGAGTCAGATGGGGATGTAAAGATGAAAAAGTAATTAAGGTTATACTATGCCAACAAAACCTTTGTAATGAAGCTCACAGAAAATTACCTCTACTATCGAAAAGGAGATGCCGGGTACAGTATTTGCATGCACAAATTTTAGCTGTTACATTTGGGGGGTCCTATATGTTATTATAATACATCGATCACGCAAAGAATTATCTAATGACAAGAAAGAAGCAGCCAAGACTCCATCGTGGGTACCGTATTGCGTAAATTTGATTTATAAATAAAAGACAAGAAGTGGTTGTGATAATGTGATAGCCGATAACTTTCGCTGGCAGTGGGAAACCTACTGCATGCTAGAAGAAGAAGATAAATAGCAAAAAAATTTCAGATGAATGGGGCTTATTCCAATTATCATTCCAAACACTGGGTATAGTCGGGAGCACAGGAACTTCTAGCTTATGGAATTATGCCACCAGAATTCAGCTACCAGTAGAGAAAAAAACTAAGGACTGATAGCAGGTACTACATCTAGGATGACCCATTATTGTTTAAAAGAGGAGTTGATCTGATTATAAGGAGATGTGTTCCAAAAGGTGAGCAAAGCAAGATTTTACAAGAATGTCATGCATCACAATATGGAGGACATTTCATAGAGATAAAATGTTCTACAAAATTTCCACAGGATTTTACTAGCCTACTATTTTAAGGACTGGCAATGGGTGTGAAGTTATGTGATCAATGCCAAAGAATGGGAAGACAAAGAAAGGAGGGCGACGCCTCGCAAGGTATCCCCCGGCAATTGTTTGATGTATGGGGAATGGATTTTATAGAGTGATGCAAGATTGGGACCGTGATGGATGATCCAGAAGTTTAGGTAAGTCAAAATATGGGTTTGGGGTAGTTTTCTTGGGTCAAAATAGGTTATGGACGAATTTTGGAGATTTTCTAAGTTAAGAAAGGTAAATTTATGGTATACAAGGAAAAGGGGTATTTAGGCGTTTAGTAGTATGGAACAAGATTTGGAAAGTTTTGGGTCGAGGTTGAAAATTCAAGTATGGAAAGTTTAGAGAAAAGATGAGGATGGTGAGGGATAGTAGAAGTTCGTGACAAGAGTGGTTATTTTACCGAAGTTAATGAAACGATCCACACAAGATAGGATGATGGAGTGAAGGCGCCCACAATCAACTATGGACGGGGTTGGATTGATAAGTCTGACAAAGACTTCACACCAAGGAATCCACCTAGGTATGAGGTGCCATGTACTCGCCCTCAAGGAATCCACCCAATAGATAAGAGAACAAGAGAGAACTCTAAAAGAGAAATCTGAAAAAATATTATTAAATTGAACTGATTTCTCCAAAGACTACATTATGGGGTATATATAGCCCTCTTACTTTCTAAATCAAATAAAGAAACTCCTACTTTAATTAGAAAGAAATCCTAAATTACAAAAGCAACTCCTAAAAGAAAAGTTTCTAAAATAACAAAGCAAATTCTAAAAGATATAAAGCAAACTTTCTCTAAAAATAAATACAAACTTCTAAAATAAATAAAACAAAATCTCTGGAGCACATTCTGGTAGCAAATCTTTAAAATCAATATGGCAAACACATCGTGGGTTTTTTTTTTTTTGATAATTCCACATCATTAGGGTTCATCTAAGTCCGACCACGTTTTTTGCCTTTCCAAGGCTCAAAATGAGTCCAAAAGGAGTTTTACATGTATTCAATGCGTCAGATCTCCCCAATCCAATTCTTCATCAATTAGGTCGAATTCTAAATGCTCGTGTGTTAGAGTAGTTCATGCATCAAACCCCTATAGTTGAAAAAGACTCGGCCCTCAAGTCTTCACCCATGATAAGGCCTCAAATCCTTAACCTTGAATGTAGGCAAGATACGCGCCACCGCACTTAACTCTTGTAAGCATTCTTTATGATCTTCTTAATAATCTCGAAGAACCATCTATTATTGTGCACAACTCGAACACCTCTCTTTATCATGTGTAACCTAATCCATCCTCCCAACAAATACTGCCGTTGATAACCTTCATATGCTTGTCTTTCATATTGACCCAATTATTTTTCCTTTGTTGAATCTTGCTTCCTCATGAATAAAAATGTTGTTGAAAACTTGGCACATACTCCAAGATCATATTTTCATGCTGACATAGTGGGAACCACACATAGGAACTTTCACTCTCTTGAACAAGCTCTTTGTCGAAAATCATCAACTTGTGTTTTAAACTCTCCATGCTCCTTAGAGCTCTTAAGTAGAGCTAGCTTATTAGGAAAAAACCAAACACAGTATGAGGTCTGTCGATGTTGAATACCCCTCATATGTGGAAAACCGTATTAGTATTTCTTGGTCGTACATCAACAAATTCTATAATGGAGATTTGCTTCTAGTAGGGAATTCCTTCACTTCGGTTTCTTCAACAACCAAAGTAGGTCACATAAAAACATCTTTGATTTCTGAATCAAATTTGATGGTAGTGAAGCTATTCTCCTCATCTTTTGGATATGGTTAGATTTGACGCTAAGCCTTGACATCGACTTAGATTTTGGCAATGGTGATTTATTCTCATCGTCTTCTTGGACATGGTTAGATTCGATCACTTGTTCAACATCTTCTTCCTTGTCTTCATCTTCCTCAATTAAGGCAAACGCTTTTTGGTTAGGACATTCAGAATCAATATGCCCCAACCCTTGGCACTTAAAACACGCCTTTGACTTAGAAGCGATTCTTGTAGGTGCTTCACTCTTTACTTGAGTGTGGGTAGTTTTCCTGCCACTAGGATTCCAAATTAGAACCCTCAACAAACCCCTTCATTAGCCACACTCTTAGTTGTAGTAGAGTTTCCATGCTTTTTTAGTCCCAACCTTCAGAAACGAGTTTCATCATCTTAGAAGACTATTATATGGTTGCAAAAAAATAACTCTGTGATGCGGATCTCAAACCGGCAATGTGAGTGGTGGGGTATCTGCATATTTCCTCGGCCTCTTTGCAAGTCTCCATTTGATAATCAAGTTTACAAACTTAGCCGAATATTCCTCCACACTCAAATCTCGTTGCTTAAAGTTTTGAATTTTGAGGTAGATGTCTTGGCGGTAGTTAAAGGGAAGGTACTTCCTTTTTAGTTCTTTCTTCATCTTTCCCTAAGTTTGAATCTTCTTTTTACCATCTCTTTCACGTTGTCTCTTCATGTTTTTCCACCAAATAGAAGCATTATTGCACATCTTTGTAGCCACCAACTTCACTTTTTCACGTTAAGGGGAATCATAATACTCAAAGACATGCTCCACCATATTAAGCCAATCCAAAAATTCATCAGGATCCATACTTCCATCGAATTATGAAATGTTAAATTTTGGATTGAATCTAAAGCCTTCATCATAGTTACCATGCCTCTTATAGTAATATTCATTCTGGTAGTAGCAATCATACCTCCCATGATAATCATAGTCTCGTACATACATACCTTTAGCTTTCTTGTGCCCCAAGAAACGTTCAAAGTTGACTAAATTTGCCAAAAACTCTTCATAAAAATCATATTTTCCTTGGCTGTAGTGAGCGACTCACCTTGGTATCTAGAGATCTTATCTCTGGCATCAAGCACACCGTTTGGTTGCCTTGATCAGCCATGAATCCATGAGCTCACGATACCACTTTGATGCCCGAGGTTGGGACCGTGATGGATGATCCAAAAGTTTAGGTAAGCCAAAATATGGGTATGGGGTAGTTTTCTTGGGTTAAAATAGGTTATGGACGAATTTTGGAGATTTTCTAAGTCAAGAAAGGTAAATTTATGGTATATAAGGGGAAAAAGGGTATTTAGGAAGGTTTTAGTAGTATGGAACAAGATTTGGAAAGTTTTGGGTTGAGGTTGAAAATTTGGTTATGGAAAGTTTAGAGAAAATATGAGATGGTGAGGATAGTAGAGTTTGCACAAGAGTGGTTATTTACCAAGTTAATGAAACGATCCACACAAGATAGATATGATGGAGTAGAGGGGCGCCACAATCAACTATGGACGGGTTGATTGATAAGCCGGACATGTAAAGACCGCCGCAGGAATCCACCTAGGTATGAGAAGCCTGAACTCAACCGAGGAATCACGAGATAAGAGAACAGAACTCTTAAAGAGAATTCTGAAAATATTATTAAGCTTGAACTGGTTCTCCAAAGACACTACACATTATGGGGTATATATAGCCTGCTTTCTAAATCAAATAAAGAAACTCATACTTTAATTAGGAAAAGAAACTTTCTAAATTACAAAAAGCAACTCCTAAAAGAAAACTTTCTAAAATAAATAAAGCAAATCTTCCTAAAAGATATAAAGCAAACTTTCTAAAATAAATAAAGCAAACTTTCTAAAATAAATAAAACAAAATCTTTGAGCAAATCTCATAGCAAATCTTTCTAAAATCAATATGGCAGCTCCACATCAGGGGTTTTTTTTTTTTTTGGGATAATTCCACATCATCAGGGGTTTGTCCAAGTCTGACCACGTTTTTTGCCTTCCAAGGCCCAAATGAGGTCCAAAAAAGGAGTTTTCACATGTATTCAATGCGTCTTGACCTCCCCAATCCAATTCTTCAATAACTAGGGCTGAATTCCCAATGTTTGGTGTGTTTATAGAAGCTCCTGCATCATAGGGCCTTTTCTAGTTTCATTTGGAAATATATACATACTCCTAGCTGTGGATTATGTATCAAAATGGGTTGAGGCAGCAGCTTGTCCAAGAATGATACTGGCTCCTGAGTTGTGGGATTTTACAAGAAATATCCTCCGATGAATTTGGGACACCAGGAACTATAATCGGTGATGGAGGAGCCATTTTACCCAAATAAGGTGTTTAGTGAGCTCATGGCGAGATATGGTATCAAGCTTACATTATAGCTTGGCTTATCATCCTCAAACAAATGGGCAAGCTGAAATTTCCAACAGGGAGATAAAGAAAATTCGGGAAAAGACTATAAGTTCTAACATAAGAGATTGGTCTTTGAAGCTTGATGCTGCACTCTGGGCATACATGACTGCTTTTAAAACTCCCATTGGAATGTCCCCATACAGGCTTGTCTTTGGAAAATCTTGTCACCTACCTCTTGAGCTAGAATATAAAGCTATGTGGGCCATCAAGAAGCTAAATTTTGATTTCAAGGTTGCTAAAGAAGAAAGGCTACTCATTAAATGGTGGAAGAGTTGAGAAATGAAGCCTATGATAGTGCAGAATCTACAAAGATAAAACAAAAAAATGGTATGGTCAACGAATTTTGAGGAGGGAATTCAAGGCAGGAGATCAGATCCTGTTATTTAACTCCAGAATAAGACTCTTTCTAGGAAAGCTTAAATCCAAATGGAGTGGACCATAGATAGTAGTATCGAGCACACAATTTGGGGCAGTGACACTTAGAACCAGCAATCATGAGGAATTCAAAGTTAATGGTAAGAGATTAAAGCTCTACCTTGGGAGAAGGAAATTGGAAGAATGACTCTTTGTTCTGAATGAGAAAAAATGAAGAAACAGAACAATGGCAGCAGCAAGTCCAGCTAAAGACTAAAAATTGAGCAGCTTTATGGAAGGCGATCCACATTAGTTTGTTTTAAGTTTTTCTTGTTATAGTTTATAATTTTTGTGTTTAAATTTCTAATAGCTTTGTGTAATTTGATTCATATTCGATTGAAGAGTAGGTAAATATTTTTGTTAGTTTTGCAGGACAATGAAAGATGTGCAAAAAGGGGGAACATCCACAATCAAGCTTCCAATCTGCATCAGAAACAAAAGGGGGAAGTACACTCTTCTTGATTTTATTTAAATTTTGTCTCTGATATGGCATGATTGAAAGTTTGGGGGAATTTTATTTTGTTCTGGTGCTTAAATTTTGAATATGATGCATAGTGGATGATTTTATTGAATATTTGCATGATGAAGATGAATTGAGTTGTAGTTATCTTGATTGGATTTGAATAAATTGAAATTTCTGTGAATTTGATTGTTTAGGAAGACCTAAAATTGTTTTGGTCGCAACACTAACCCAAAATTTGCAACCAAGAATGCTGGATAGGGAAACAATAAAATAGAAAGAGTCGAAAGCTTGATGGCGGGTGCGACTTAAATAAAGAAGGGAAATAAAGGAGCAAGTTGTGACATCAAAATTCCCTGTTGTGACCACATTTCAGGTCGCAACAAAAATCTTTATGTTGCGACAAAAATAATCCAAAAATCAATAAAAGCGGTTTTTTTTAAACCTTTCATTTTGGATATGCCAGCCTTAAAAATAGGATTCCTTAAAAAAAAATTAAAATCATCAATAAAAGAGCTTAAAAAATTGATGACGTGAAATAAATTGAGCCCAAGTTCTATTCCAATTTCAAGCCAGTTTCAATTCATCTTAACCCTTCCAATTCTACATCATTCATTCGGAACCTCTGAAATAAATTGTTTTCAATGCAGAAACATAAATCGATGTCTTGATTAAACGAATTAGTTTAGTCCACTAAGTTTCAAAGTGAATAATTCGAGGGAATTTAATAACTCCAAGAAAAACGATCAAAATTCCCCACCAAATTCCCAAAACCTCTGTTAGAGATAGCAAAGAAGCATAAATCAATGGAACTTCATTAAATTCATTCATCGAAAATTTAAAGAAAGAATAAAGAGCCTTGAAGTTCCCAAGAGACTCAAAATCACTATAAAAGGATGAGAAAACAAAGGAAAAACAAACAAATAAAAAAAAAAGAAAGGAGAACGAGAGAAAGAAAAGAGTTCCAAGGCTGCAAACACAGAGTTTGTGAAATGAATGGAATCGAAACAAACAATTCATTAATTTATTCCACATAAGCGTGTAATCAAGAAAGTGGATGATGGGAAGGGAATTGGAAGAAGGGTTAATTAGAGCCCATCATCGAAAAGCTCAACGAGGAAGGAAGAGCGCCAATTTGTTGAGGCAGACTGATGCCAGTAGGAATCACTCAAACATGTAGTTCAAGTGCAGTGAGACCAAATGGGCAGAAGCTCTGACCCTCGGAAAGAAGATGGAGTTTAAGATCAAGAAATGGGGAGTTTTCTCTAATTTAGTTATAGTCTTATTTGTAAGGAAAGCAGATTGTACAATATCGAAATGTCTTGATATTTAAATAAAATTCTTGTTGACTTACAAATTAGTTGTTTTTGAGTTCAAGAATTGATATATTGAATTTTGTGTTAGTGTAAATTCCTGTTTAGCATAAAAAAAAAAATGTATAAATGCCTAGTTTGTGCAAGGAGCAAATAAATAATTATATTCTTTCCCAAGAACAAAATTGCAGGAAAAATAAGGGCTAGATTAGTAAACTGGAAATTAGGAGTTGCAGCCTGCATTGTTTAAATTCAGTTTAGATTGCAAAAATTGGAATAATGGTTATTGCTAATGGAACAAAGTACTTGGTTGAAATAATGTAAGTAGAGAGTAAATAAATACAAGTCTTGAAGAAATAATACACTTGGGTCAACAAAACTCATGAAACTTTGAGAGGAATTAGGAATATCTTCTGGGAAATTCAGGATTGAGAGTCCATAGTCATAGAACTTGTTCGATTATTGATTGAGGTGAAATCTTAGGTAAAAATAGCCAACAAGAAGTGATAAAGGCCATCCTTGGCAGTTTGAGTTTTTCTAAGCCTACCCTCAATATATGCTAAAGCATATTCCCTAGTTCCTTGGTTTGAGCTAAATAAATGCTTATTTATTCAATAACTGACAGCGAGAAAACCCAGGAATTCCCTTCCTTGCAATAATCACTGCAACAAACCAGCCCAAATTATCCAGTTTCAGTCTGAAAAAAGTCTCTTGTAAGGAAGAAATAAGTTTGGGGAAAAATATTTCCCACATGATCTGAGGTATGAGAAGAAGTAAGATGCAGAAATTTTGAAAAAGGAATAAGTTTGTCTTGTATTTTCTTCCATGAAAAATTAAGCTCGTAGGTGTTTAACTTTGTACCTAATAATACCATTGAAGTATGGGAGTTACTAATGAGAAGTTCTCTAAGAGTGATAGAAAGCCTAATAAGACAAGAAACATTGCACTATTCTAACATAGAAAAACATAAGCAAAAGAGTTCTAGATCGAGGGCGCTTTGAATAAAGAGTGCATATGGAAATTAAATTCCATAAAGAATTCAAAGATGAATTAGACGAGATTGAGAGAATCAACAAGTACAAAGAAGAAAAGATTGAAAATTGAGGCAACAGTGCAAAGAATGTGAAGCTGGGTGATTTGCAACTTAAATTTTCCCTATCCACCCAGTACCTAAGCCCAACATTACAAGCCTAAAAGACCTCATTGATCTTGAAGGTTGAATTTACCTACATTAGTGGAGATCAATATGAAAAACAAGCCTATGGGACTTTGACCAACGGTCTAAGGAAACTCCCAGAAGATTAACTAAATTCAACATGAAGATGAAAAGGATTGAAGACCTGCACACACACACAAAACAAGACTTGTTGAATAAACTGTTTAAATACATTATTTCATCAAGAAATTTGTGATATAAGTGTACCATTTCTTATTCTTGAATCGAAACTGAAATTTAAAATGATGTTGGTATCTCCTATTTTTGTAAGGTGGAATAAGAAAGACTGTGGTATGAATCAGAAAAATGTCCTTAAAGATTTTAAGCTTATTTGTTTGAGGACAAACAATTCTTTCTTTTCTTTGTTTGGGGACAAGCAAAATTTTAAGTTTGGGGGAATTTGATGAGTCAAAAAATCATTAGATTTTTAATCCATTTTTCTAAGCATATTATAAGATAAATGTTAATTTGTTTGCAGAAATATGGATATTTTACTCAAAATTAATTTTGCGGAAAAAATACAGCAAAAGATAAAATATCAGCAAAAACAAGAAGAGACCAGCCTACAGCGGGGTGAAGTATCGACTAGAAATTGGGTCGCGACGGAAGCTTGGCGAGACTTGAAGGTGAGAGGTTGCGACCCGGGATGACCAAAGGCAATAAAGGGAAGAATTCGCGACATCACAACGTGTTACAGCGTAGTGGATGGCGAAGTCAGCGACATCTCTACGTAATCGCCGATGTGAATCCGTCAATGAAACCAAAGAGAGGTATTTGCAAGTAAATGAAGTTGCAACTAGTTTAAGTAAGAAAGGCTCCATTTGAGAATTAAGTGACATAAAAAGAACAGAACTGGGATCTCAGGGAAGATTGAAGAGTACAACCAAAGTAAGAGGTTGAAGGAATTAGAAATGCTGAAGCCACCAAAGCCCTTACAAAGAAACTGAAGTTGCGACCATTTACTAATCAAATATCAGAAACGATGTCGCAACCACTCATTTAGGTCGCGACCTGAAGAAGAGCTTAGCAGAAGAAATCAAGGTCATAACTACTTTTGAACAATTGGGACTACATACGTGAAAGAGCAACATGGTGTGACATCACCTTGGTCGCGACTGGGAATAAAGTGGGAAGGAGGAAGTGGTTACCAATAAGCTAGAGTTGTAACCGAAGAAAAAGAAAGAAATGAAGCGACAAAAAGAAATTAGTGACATAAGAAGAATTGAAACTTGTGAAGGTAGAAGACAACCAACACAATCGCGAACAAGAAAAGAGAGTCACAACATGAAGTTATCCTACAAGCCTTGAAGGTGGTGCAGCCTAAAAATAAGGTGCATGACTCATAAGCAGCCGGGAAGAGAAAGACAACGATGTCGTGACATGAAACTGTGGTCGCGACATTAACACTGGATAAACACTGAGTGAATAAGGTCGCGACTATAAAAATTGTCGCAACCATTGACCCAAGCAGTTGCAAGAAAACTGGTTGCAATAGAAAAAACGAGGTTGCGACTGATCACAAGCAATCTAGAGAAATCCATGTCGTGACATCAACTTGAGGTCGCGATATAGGACATTGAGCTGGGCTTTTTCTTTGGGAATTCCACTTGGAGCTTTTTGGGTGATAGGCCAATTTCTTTTATAGTGAATAGTGATTAGAATAGTAAAGTAGTCCGTCTTCACCACCGAGAAAATGGGCAAGGGAGGAACTACGTGTATAGTTTAATTATATTTTTATTTTATTTTTTTTTAGTTTTATTTCTTTTTATGGATTTGAATCTCTTGGCCCGTGCGAGAGAGCGAGTAAGACGAAGTTTTTTTTTATTTATGTTATTTCTTCTTAAAATTACTGCCTAAAATTTAATGAAAGTTAGACAAATTTCTGGAATTCATTTCTTCTCAGTCTTATTGCAATTATATTGGTTGTACGTGATTGGTACTCCATTTCTTAATTCGAAATGCAGTAATCGGGCCAGCGACTCTGTGAATTTGATTATTTAGTTCTGATCTCACGCACAAATATAGATAACTAATTTGGGTTCGAATTTACTTATGTGGTGTCGTTTTTGAATTGATAAGTTCCCAATAGTAGTCACAAGATACCGGTTAGAGGGAATGTATCTTTGCCTCACGATATCGGGATGCCCTCTGCGTGACAAAAGATGGAAATTCACGAGGAAATTTGAGAGCATTCTTTTACCAGGTATGCTAGACTACCATTGTGACTAGCGAGCTTTGAGAGTTCATTTTGATAAATCCGTTCGCTCATAATTGAAGTTGGAGGGAGTATTTAACAATATAAATAATCGAGTTCTTTGCTTAATCTAAAAGCTAGTTCTTAACCCCGTGTTATTTGAAGTCCCAATCAAGAAATAGAGAACGACCCAATAGATCTGGAGGTTGAGCCACCTTTTAAGTGGTAGAAACTTTGCAAAAATCCTAGGAAGGAAATGCAAAAGATCTGTTGTCAACAAGAAATGGGTGTGAAGTAGAGAAGAAAATACGGATCTTGCAAGAGGGTTAAGGGGAATCTAGTAAATGGTTTGATCTTGTCTTCGAGAGAAGCAAGGGTATCCAACTAGTGAATATGGAGAAATCCAATTCTAAAATTTAGGAAATCTTGGACAAATCCAGATCCATATACAAAACAAAGCAATGTATTTTAGTGTAGGAATTGACTGTTTCATTGTAATTCACTGATAGTTTTCGTTTCTCACAGGAAACTAATTCAGTCTAGTATTTTAGTTACAATTTTTTATTAGTCATTTAATTTTTTGTAGCTTAGTTAAACATTATCTAATAGTCTAGAACCTTTATTTTTCTAGATACAACTTCTCTTTTGAGTTCTTAGTCCAAATAGTATGGAATTTTAGTAGTTGGGGTAGTTGATCTTTAATTCGTTGCCAATCTCTGTGGAAATGATACCTGGACTTACATTCAGATTTTACTACTTGTATGACCTGTGCACTTGCAGTGTCATAGACTTGACCCCTTGTTTTTAAATCGCGGGCATTGAAAAGTTATTTTATCAAGCAAATTTGTCCAAAGTGACATGATTGCAAGAGAAGTGTAAGGCTCTTGTAATTATGTTCATTAGAAGGGTTTTTAGTCTATATAGAAAAAGGCAAACAACGCTCTTTTTCATTTTCTCTCTTTTTGCCTCATTTTCTCTCCCTTTCTCACTAGCCAAACACCCCCCGAGGATGACAACTCGGAGGATGAGTGGCTAGAACCTATTTCTCCTTGAAGAAGAAGGCTACTGGTAGGGGATTCATGGCAAACGAATGGTTTTCCATGTTTTAACGGAGGTATTTTCTACCATTTATGGTTTCATTCAAACGTCGGCTTGCTTTGAATGATCGGTATTTGATAAGCTTTTGGGTTCATTGGATGCTTATTGCTAGATTCATTAACATCCATTAGTTATCATCTATGGGTTATTGAAAGGTGATTCAAGGATGTTTTTATTTTTTCCAAATTTTAGGTTTGATCCCTTCGGTTCACCTTAAATGGTCAGTATTTGGTAAGCTTTTAGGGTCCATTGTATGCTTATTGTTAGATACAATGATATTCATTAGTTATCATTTATTAGCTGTTGAAAAGTGAGTCAAGGTGATGTTATTCACTGCTCGAGACCATCAATATGAAGCAAATAGCAATTTTTCAAAGATATTTATATAAGAGTTAGTTTTATAGCAACATGAAGATCCCGATTCGGGAAATAGCTATAGGTCATCCTCTAGCGAAAGGAAAAATAGGCCAAGAACCCCTCATTAGCCTTTAGAACCTAAATCCGATGGCGACACTTTGGGAGTTATTTTCATTTTATTTTATTTTATTTGACTTTCAGTTTCCAAACATTAAACCCCCTGTTTTTATGAAAACCCAATATCTAAATTGAATTGACCATTTTGAACCTCACTGTAAATCATTTGTGAGAAGAAAACTCATCCCTGTTTTTGACCCTAGAGCCACGATACTGTAATAGCTATGCTATGGTAGTAGGTGTTGAATACACAAAAGAGCAACAATTATATCGGAATTTAGTACCTTAAAGTCATACTTTGCTCGCATTTTGTATAAGAATAGGTACCTTTGATTGTTCTCGTGTTTCTGGACTTATGCAAGATTTTTGGGTTTCATGCATAATTGTTACAAGTGTTCGGGTCCAGAGAGCGAATATGGGTCATTGAGGATGATGGCAGCTGTTATGGTGAAGTTTTGGGAAGTGCAATGATGCTGGGGAACAAGTGCAGAGGCAATGGTACTAGGTACTAGGCAAATCGGTACCGGTACCCCCAAGAAGGAATTCAATAGTGGCCAAGTGGTACGTTGCCACTCTGCATTTGTCTTGGTGCTAATGAAAACTTTGGGAAGCAAAGTGAATGGGGTACCACACTAACCGATCTTAGGTACCAATATGTAATATTTAATGGAGTAGAGCGAATTCCGAGATTCAATGCAAGGGTACATTTGTCAACTGACCTGGTCGAGATCACAATGGAAAAGAATTATAAAAGCGAGAAAGGAAAGGGAGAAGACGGCTTTTGGGTTCCTAGGGTTTTGTTTTCATCAAATGAGTGTTTTCTCATAGTTTTGCTAGGGTTCTGAGTAGGTTGAGGAACTTCACTTTTCTGCATATTCTGGATTTCAAGTTCATGTAATCTTTCAGTTAGATCGCACAACTCAGCTTTCTCTTTCAGTATTTGTGTTTTTTATTCTTTGATTTTCCAATTGAAGCGTGATTTTCTCAAGTTTCTTTTATGAATAGTTTCTCATCAAATATGATTTGCTTTATAATTTCAATGAAGTTTTAAACTCTTATGATGGGGTTCTAACGGTGGAAAGTCACCTTGATCAAGGTAATAACCCTCAATTCCTCTTTTATACCTCAAAGGGATTGTATGATGTTAAGCACTTGTAGAAAAATCTTATAAAACCTTAGTTGGGCATCTTCTTGAGAACGTGTGAACGAGAGATCCTTGGTACACGTTGTGCTTGATTACAAATACAAGCTAAGAGTCTGAGTAAATTGTTTGAACAAGTGTTTAACATCACTCGTCGTTTCATTCTAAAAAGAGCTTTTAATGTAAAATCTTCCATCGAAGGCCATTCATCAATGGTTCCTAGATGAGATCATGAAGAAGAGGTGGGAATTACTTGATCAATAGTGAGTGGAAATGTAACGCCCCAAAAATACCTTGGAATTTTTATAATAATTTTATTATATATTCCGGGTATGAATTGAGCCAAACTTGGGTTTTTGCGGGAAAACTGATAAATTGACAAATTGTGAAATGTAAATTGAAAGTGTGAGCATATGATTTAATACTATATGCTAAAATGAGAAAATTGATTGAACGATCTTAAGTGAAAAATGGCAAATGTTGAAATTTGTAAAATGAGGGCCTAAGGGTCAGTTGTTATAAAGAATAAAATGTCTAAATGAATTTATGATAAATGAAAGGCCAAAGTGGAATAATAGGAGACTTAAATGAAATAATGGGTTTTGAGCCAAACATGACCTTAAGAGAATAAGTGACTTAAGACCAAAAAGGTGGAAAATGAGAAAGTATAATAAGTGTGTAGGCCAAACAAGGCCTTACATAAAAGAAAGGGATATAAAAGGCCAAAATGTGGTCTTAGAAGCATATGAGCAAATCACGTTTTGGAGAAGGAAAGAGGAGAAAAGGGAGAATAAATCTAGGGTTTGCAAGGAGGAGTGGCTTTGGTTGGATTTGCTTCCCATTTCTTACTCATATGAGACCAAGCAACATACAAGAGGAGATTTGAAGAGGTAAGTGATGAGCTTAAAAGTCATCTATTTTCAGTCCATTTTTCTGATTGATTTTTATATAAAAAGACTGATTAATATGCAGGAAGATGGAATAACTTCACCCAATCTCTGTTGTACGGCGGGAGGTGAAAAGCGAAAATGCGAGGGAAAAGCGAGAATGTGGGCGTGCGATCTCTTGATATAATGAAATTTGAAGGAAGTTGCAGCAAGAGAAGTGCAAAAAGGATTAAAGAATTTGATGTCGTGAAGCTTTGACAACAATCAAAATGCATCTTCAGGTTACAATTACAAAGGTCCAGTCGCAATTGAAGCATAATGGAAGACAAAGCGAGCTGGGCGTGAAAGGAGCTCAAGGTCAAACAACCAGAAATTGATGAAGAATAAGAAATGATGTCGCGACATCATTAAGGAAGGCTCCATGACAATTTAACTTCGATCTGATGAATGCAGTATTGTGACACCAAGTCGTGACGGGAGCTAAAATTATTTGAACATTTAGGTCATAACATCTTCAAAGTTAGAAATGATCGCGACCTCAACAACTGACGAAACAGTTCTGCGACATCGAGTTTGCAAGGAAACTAATGAATGTGACATCGGATACACTAAAGAGAAGATTGCGACAAGATCAAGATGTCGCGACATCAACTACGAGAAGATAAGTAGCGCAACATTGATTAATTGGCGACAACATTGGTAAGAGAAGAGATTAGCGACAACTCCGGTTGTGGCGACATCAATATCAAAGGCGAAGTGCGCGACAACATCCGAAGGTCATGACAGCCACTCTGAGAGAGAAAGAATTGCGACAACATCCGGTTGTCGCGACATCCATCTACCTGATTAAGGTCAGCGGCGTCCTTAGGCTGTCAGCGACATCGAAACTACACCAAGAACACGTGCGACCAAACAAAGACTTCTGCGACATGACCTAAAGACAACGGTGCGGCGAGAGGTGATGTCGCGACATCAGCAACCCAGCTGAGCGTTTAAGCTGATCCGAAAAGTGCGCATCGAAATTAGGGCCCAACTTGAGCTCTACTCATCTGAAGGCTGCGGAATGAAACCAGCGACTCTTCGCGTGAAGAAGGAGAGATCTGGGTTGCTGAAGGCTCCTGTATTTTAATTTTCTTTTCTTCTTTTTTATTTTTTATTTTTAGATTAGTTTGTATTTCATTCAAATTTGGACTTGACCGTTAGCTGTAAAGGGTGTAGTTGAATGCAGATTTATATTTCTTCAAATTCTTGTCACGGTAGTTTGAATTCCGGACAAATTTTGGTTCGAACTACCGGTTTCCGATTCTGATGGTTTTCTTATTCAATGACGATGTATGGTGTAATCCGGTAATTTAGAAACCGACTCCCATTGAAATGGCGTTATTGTCATAAATTATCTTTCTGCATAATTTTATTCATTATGCTTTGAACTTGATTTATAATTCGACTTATGGCGGTTTGTATTTCTGGAGTGATCCCAATGTCGATCTCTTATACCCCATAGCGAGGTTATTCAAAAACTCGATTTCGGGGAAGCCCTCACAGTGACCTGAGAGAAGAGTATTCTGAGTGATGAATAATTTAAAGGAAGGTATGGGAACTTTGATATTGATGATCTAATGTGCTGCGTGTAATTAAATCGATAAATCCTCTTCTCACTTGAAGCGAGAATGAGTTGAGTGAGTTATCAGTTAAGCATGCAGAGAGTTACGCCTGTTCGAATACGTAGATTCAATCCATGTTGGCAATGATCTAATCAAGGAAAGAATGAGAAAATTCTAATTTTGAGGAAGGAACCGGTATGGTGTAAACCCATGCAACTATACAAAGGAGCTAAGGTTTACGAGTCCATGTTATGGTTTGAAGTATTGAGAAGAAAAATACCAAACGAGGCTACCGGATTAAAAGTAGTTATCTGGCCGAATTTGTATTCGGAGAAAGCGGTGAAGGTGAGATGATGAACGGTGTGGTTTGGAGAGATCATTGCACTATCATTCCTTGGACTAGTTTTAAAATCTGTGGTTGAGAAGCAAAAATTACTATACAAAATTTGTAGGAAGTGTTCTTACAATATCTTTGTGTACCAATGTTCTCTTCTGGTCACTTTATTCATCCAATTTGTCATTCATTTTATTTATTAGTCATTCATTTGTTATTCATTCCTATGTATTTTGGGTTTTCTATTATTCAAAACTTTCTTCAGAGTTCAAATTGTCATTATAGTCCAAATGGTATGAAGCGGTAGTTTGGGTAGATGATTGAAAATTAGCGATCATAGGATGATATCTGGGCTCAAATCAATTACTACTTATCAAACCTGTGCATAAATCTTGGATCAAAACCCTCGATAAACAATTACTCAGTAAAAACTTAAATCTTGAGACTAATCAAATAGCTAAGACATATGCGGTCTAACAGATTTTATGGCGCCGTTCGAGGTCAACAATAGTCTTTAAGGCGATGTCTTATAAATTTGTACATGTCTTTTGATCGGAATTGACAAGAGTTTAACAAACTAAGTTAAGTGATTAGATAATAAGTCTTTTGGCTGATAGTATTTGTAAATTTGTACATGTCTTTTAGTCGGTCAACAAGTTTACTATGTTTTCGTTCTTTGGGGATCGAAAAGGAATTTGGTAGATGACCTGGCGAAAGAAGAAATGCTAATTGGACATTAAAAGAGTAAAATAGTTTTCATAGCGATGGTTATTTAACCACTAACTCGAACCATATTAAGAAAAATATTTGGTACGATGCGATTCAAATCCCATAATTAAAGTATATGAAGTGTGTTTTGATTTGAGAAGCTTTGTGCATGGGAAGCAGACTGTGATGATTCAAGCGGAATGCGAACTGAAGAGCAACCGGAAGGCCGAGAAGGTGAAGATCGAAAAGCTTCAGCTATAGTAGATGAAGGCAAGACAGGAGCGAGAGGACAACAACTGTGACCAAGACCGCCAATCCTTGTCTGAGGAGGAGGACTTTTTGGAGACTGTATTCGGGATGAGATGCTGCGCAGTGAGAGCAACTTCTGATGGATACAAATAATTTTGAACTAAAGCAGCCATGATTACAATGGTTCTGACAACCATGATTTCTTCTTTAATTATCAAGAAAGACCCAAATGAGCATCTAGGAAAGAGTTTCTTAAATATAGCTCTGATGCAAAGTTGAATGGGGTGAGGCAAATTAATTCAAAAATTTGCATTTTTCATTTTCCATTTTCTCTAATAAATCTTGACCACATGGTGTGAATCTACCACTGTGGTTTGCGTTGATGATATGGGAGACTTGTAAAGCCTACAGGTGGGTCTTCCCCATCCTCACCTCGAAAACGGAGGAGGGATGAAATTTAGTGTTTTTCCAGCGGGGGAGAGATGAGGCCTTTATGTGGCATGGGAGGGGGGTGTGAAATTCTTGAGATCATCAGATCACTTAGGATAGACTTGAAGACCCGGATGGACATAGTGTATCATGTGAATGAAGAAAGTACATCTAAAGGTATTATTGATGCTTCATCTTTGTGGAGCATTCAAGCGTAAATCTGGGGGAAGAATCCGATTGAGGACGGCTAAATGCAAAACTCCATGAGTTTTCAAGAAAGTAATTGCGAGGAAGAGGAATGTGGAGGTGGCAGATGACAGCCATGGAAACAAGATTGATGCCATCATGCATAGAATGGATAACAAAAGGAAAATCTGCTGTTCATGAAACCAGGCTTGGTTGAGGAACTATTGAGAGGAGAGTCTTTAAAAGTACAGAAAGAATTGTTTATGGTCTTTGAAAGGAGGTTAAGTATAGAAAAGCCAAAAGTTATCAGTTAGGCAGATCTATCTTCAGCTACACTATCATCCAACATTTGGAACCATGAAATTTTCCATATGGTGGAGGGGCCTCTCCTAAGGCCAAAGCATGTTTCTTTGTCGACCCAGGATGTCGGCCCTGACCTGAGTTCAACGGCCGGCGTGAGGAGGAGGAAGCATAAATGAATGTCGGGGTCATGGAGGCCCGCTGTTCAGGAATCAAATCTTTTGATTCATGTAGGGGACAACAAGAAATTTGTTAAACCACTACATCAGACAAGTTTAAAAATTGGAATCCTCAAATGCCAATTCTCAATTTTCGAGAGAATATTCATGCTTCTCAAGGAACACAGAGCACATATGAACCTTGCCCCCAAACACATAAACCAGTGAAAGAATCACCTTTCCTGAGTGACAAGAATCCAAGGCGTATGGCGATCTGCTCAAGTAGAAGAACTTAGGAGAAAGAGGCAAAAAAGATAAAAGCAACAAGGGAGATGAGAAAGCCCCGAACTGATGCAGCTCTTGGAAGAAAAAAATAAGGCAGGTTGTAGGAGGAAGAAGGAAGTAAGAAAACCACAGAGCAACTTCTACTACGATCCATTCAATTCATAATCAAAGATAGGAACCGCGGTTGCAAGGTTCTTTGAAAGACCTTGAGAGAAACTAAGAATCAAACATACCTTTCTAAAGTAGTTTACTGAGATGCCACTTTATCTGAAAATTTTAAAAGACATCTTGAGCAAAGAAGATTCATGAAAGAAGGAATTGCGAGCTTAATTACTATTACAATACTATGATCAGAGAACTACAGGAAAAGATTGGGATCTAAGGGGGACTACCAACCACTGCACCATTTGGAGAGTTTGAAGTTTGAAAGCTCTCTGTGTGACTCAGATGCTTAATCATCGATTTGATAACACCAGTTACATTTTGAAAGAAGATTAAGTTGGGGAGCTTACTCAGCTATGATTCATCTAAATGTGGAGGATGGAGACCCTTGCAAACAAAACACTGGGAAGAATCATGGAAGATCTTTCTAGGCAAGGGTGGGAACTTTATTTTCGATGAGCTTCATCATCTTGTAGATATGGAAAGATATAAATCCCCTCACCTTTCTTGCAAGTCATTCCATATGGCTTAGATGAAGCTCTAATCGATATCTTGAGAAGGAATTCTTCTCTCAGAAGTTGGAGAAGAGAAAGTGACTTCAATTTAATCAAAGTTTGAGGAGTTTTAGACATAGAGAGGGAAGATGTAAGGTCAGATAGAAGAAAAAATGTCCTCTGTAACTCTAAATTTATACTATGATTGTAATGCCAATTTTCCAATCCGTGAAAAGAATGAATTCGTTATCCCAGTTGCAGTTGATTTTCTCCCGCGTGGTTTACATTCTATTGAGAAAGTGATGATCGCTAATGTTTCTTGAGGTGGCAAAGATTAGTGAAGAAAAGGAATTTCGTCGAAACCGGTGAAGGGCTAGTTCTAAAGTGTTGCCTAGTCATTTAAAGTATGCTTACACAGCGCAAAAGTAAACATTAACCAATTTCATTAGACTTAGTGATCTGAGGCAGAAGTTTCTTAAATTTGAAATCATAAGGAGTCTATAGCTTGAGTCTATTTAAAGTTAAAGTATATCCAGGTCAAATCAATATGCATGCCTGGCTCATAAGAAAATGCGAGCCATTTGAACATCAAAGGAGGTTTAATCAATTAATAAAAGAAGTAGTCGGAAAAGTACTCAAATGATTAAATGTTTGGTTTTATCTATGCAATCTCGAATGGTCTTAGGTTGTAGTCCATGTGGTTCGAAGAAGGGTGGATTTGTGTCATGATGAAAAGCCGATCATTATAAAACGGTGATAGGATGGAGGGGTAGCCACATTGATTACGGGAGCCGAACACAACAACCCAGGAAGGATCACTTCCCTTTGCCTTTCATTGATTAAATCAATTTGAATGATTACTGGGACATTCTCACTTTTAACTCTTGGGCGAATTGTTAATTCTAACGATTGCAATTTGCACACAGGACGAGAAAGACCACGTTCACATGCCCTTGCATAGCTGCCTTTGTCTTGAAGGATGCCGTTTGGGAGGCACGATACAATCTCTGCTACTTTCAGAGATGTATGATGTCTCAGTATTCTCGAGACTTGGTAGAAAGAAGTTATAAATTTTATGGATAACTAACTGTAGATTGAGTTTTGAACAATGTTTGAACAACTTTAGACGGTGCTTCAAAGAATCTAAAGTGGCAAGTATAACATTAATTGGAAAAATCTCCATTTCATGAGTAACGGAAAATTGTTCTTGGTCATAAGAATTTCTGCTGGAAGGCTGAAGTGGTTAATCCCAGTTCTATTATCAAAACCCTTACCAAGGCTGCTTTTGAAAAATTAGATCAAATTGGTTCAAGCTTTATCATCATTTGTAATGGGACCGAGAATTAGTAATATTGATAGCAGTGGTTACGCAATGGGATTTGTTTTGGGAGCAGAAAAGAGAAAAGTATTCAGAGCCATATGCTATGCTGAGAATCTTCAATGAAGCACAAAGCTATTCCACAACTGAAAAGGAGATGCTAGCAATAGTGTTTCATGTAACATTCAGACCTGCATACATTCGGGATCCACGTGTACTCGTTCTGAACCATCGACCAATGCGATAGCTTGTAATCAAGGAAGCTAAGCAAAATGATAAGTGCGATTACTATCTCTTGAGTTTGATCTGAAATTAGAGATAAAGGGATGTGACAATGTGATGGTGATCCTTGTCGGAATGAAAATCGCGGAATAAAGATTGAAGCTTCCCCATCGAACAACTATTTCAATTGTCATTCAAAGTCGCCATGGTATCTTGGTATTGTGAATTATGGTTGTCTTTGACGTTCATGAGTCAATACCCTGAAAAAACTAATTGACAATGAGTATATACAGGATATTATTCATTAAGAGGGGCGATATGATTATAAGAAGAATCATAGGGTGAACAAAGCATAATTATGAATGAATGCCATGCATCACCATATGGGGGGCATTTTTCTGGAGAAAGAACAGCTCATAAGATACTCCAATCAGGATTTTATTGGCCAACTGTTTTCGAAATTTGTCTTGAATGGAGTCCAAATTATGTGATAGATGCAGATTGGAAATATCAGCATAAATGAAATGCCCCTCTGAGGCATATTGTTTGGTGCAAATTTTTATGTATGGGGATAGATTTTTATGGGACCCTTTCCACAATCGTTTGAAACACAGTATATACTGCTAGCGATGGATTATGTTCTAAATGGGTGGAAGCAATAAGCTTACTTGAGGAATGATGTTAATACGAGTTGTGAGTTTCAAAAAGAACATATTGACGATTTGGAACACCAGGACTAATGCTCGGTGATGAAGCCACTTTGGAAACAAAAATTTTCGCCAAAGCTCATGGCTTGAGATATGGGATCAAACATATAATGAGCCTAGCTTATCATCCCGGACTAATGGGCAGCGAGTTTCCAGCGGGAGGTTAAAAGGATCTTGGAAAGGCGTAGTTAAACCCGGGAAGGATTGGTCTTCAAACTTGATGATGCACTTTGGGCCCTCTGGTGCATTCAAAACTCCCATTGGGATGTCCCATACAGATTGGTATTTGGCAAGCCGTATCACCTCCCTCTTGGGTGAATACAGGCTATGTGGGCCATCTGAAGTGAATTCGATTTAGAAAATGGCAAAGGAAGAGATGGCTTCAGTGGATGTTTGGAAGAGCTGAAATGAAGCTATGATAGTGCTAAGATCTACAAAGAAAAAGACAAAGAAATGGCATGATAAAGGATTCTTAGGAAGGAATTCGGAAGAGGGGATGGGTATGTTATTTAACTCAGTTAAAATTGTTTCGGGAAAATTGAAATCGAGTGGAGTGGACCATATACGCAGTGTCAAGCACTACTTTTGGAGCGGTAACACTCCAAGGCCCGATCTTTGGAGAGGAATTTAAAGTCAATGGACAAAGTGAAGCATTATCAAAGCGGGGAGGAAGGAAGAAGAGCTCCTGACAAGTTCATTGAGAGATAAAGGAAAATCAGCAATGAGTCCGACTAAGGACTGTGGCTTGGTGATGGGAGGCAACCCATAGAGACTTTAATTTATGTTTTTAGACTTTGAAATTTTTTTATTTTTTATTTTTGAATTAACCTTGATTTTGTTTTCTATAGTTATAATAATGATTAGGTAGTACTTAAGAAGTTAATTTTTGTTTAATTGAATCTACAGAGTAAATATTCTGCAGTACTTCACGAGAAATGGCTCTGGGCAAGAAGGAATGAACTCGATTATAACTCCGACAACTTCGCGGGGAAGAGCGTGAAAAAAAAAAGGGCGGAACATTCGCTTTCCTATATAAATTATGTGAAATTTGGATAGAATACATTCTTTAATTGCTGTGTGAATTGGTTGTTTGATGACAGGAATGCAATTAATTGATCGAGTGAAAAACATTGTTCATTAAATTTGAAGGGCAAAGTGCGAGACTACGTTCTGACAAAACTTTTTGTCGTGACGATCACAACAAAAGTTGATGTCATGACTTAGTCAATGTTGAAGGAAGAACAAGGCTGAGGTCGCGACCAAAAGTTCTGTTATGAAAGAAATTGAGGTCGCTGACGAAGTGCAGGTGTGACAAGCATTAATCCCTTCGAAAGAAAGAGGTCGCGACAACTTGACAATGTCACGAGATGCGATGTCGCAACCTTAAGAGGACTTGTCCTCCCGGATAATTTGTGTCGCGACAAACAAAAATATCGCGACAGAAAGAGAATAGGTACCCGGTGGCGATTTTTAATTTGCCCTAAATTTAATGGCGGCACACATTCTCGACTGAAGTTAGGGCGAGGCAAGTATGAGTAATAAATAGTGATTAATCACGAAAGCAAATTTAAATTCTAATTGAACCAATGTGTTAGATACACTCGATTTCGAGGGAATAATCGGAGAAATTAATAAGTTCGAAAAAGCTTTCAAAATTCTCTATCAAAAACCACGAACCTCTGTTTGATTACCGGAAAAGAGCAGGTTTGAGAATCTCGCTTAATCCACTCATTGAAAATATAAAGAAGGAATAAATGGTTGTTCATAAAAGAAGCAGCATAAAGGATGGGAGAACAACGGAAGAAAAAAAAGAACAAAGAGAATGGAGAAGGAGAGCGAGAAAAAAGAGCTTCAAGGGTTTGAACACAGGTTTTATGGAATGAATAGAGTCGGAAAACAAATAAATTCCATTTTATATTCCATAAAACGTTGTGTAATAAAGAGAATGGTTGATGGAAGGGGAATATGGATTAGTTAGAATCATCGACGAAAGCAAGAAAAGGAAATTTGCGATTACAAGGTCCGGTCGCAATTGAAGCATAATGGAAGACAAAGCGGTACGGGCGTGAAGGAGCTTAAGGTCAAACAACGAGGAAATTGATGAAGAAGAAGAAATGATGTCGCGACATCATTGAAATGTAACGAATTTAACTTCGATCTGAATGGATATGATGTCACGACACGAAAGAAGTCATGACGAGGAGCTAAAAATTGGTGAACATTTGGAAATTAACATCGCTTCAAAGTTAGAAGTAGTAGCGACCTCAACGAAGCGAACGATCGCGACATCGGTTGCAAGGAAGCAATGGTCGCAACATCGGATCTGCAAAGAGGTCGCGCGAATCGAGGTATGAGCATCAGCTACGAAGGGAAATTGCGACCAGCATTGTTAATTGGCGACAACATTGAGTAGAGAAGAGGTGGCGACAACACGGGTTGTCAGCGACATCGGCTGTAAAGACTTGAGATTCGCGACAACATCCAGAGGTCCGACTGGCCACTCTGAAGAAGAATTGGCGACAGCATCGGTTATCGCGACATGAATACCTGAGTTAAGGTCGCGGCGTCGTAAGGCATCGGGGACATCAGCTACACCAAAGACACGTCGCGACCAAACAAAGACTTCTGCGACATGACTAAAGACAACGAGGTGCGACGGGGTGATGTGGCGACATCAACAATAATGGAATGCACTAGTTTGCGGAGTCGAGAAGTGCATCGAGTGGGGTGACTTCATAGCCTATAAATACTGTTTGCTCACAGGTGGCAGGCTCTTGGCGACTGAAAGAGAGATCTGGGTTGCTGAAGGCTCCTGTATTTTAATTTTCTTTTCTTTTCTTTTCTTTTCTTTTCTTCATTTTTTTATTTTAGATGGTTGTATTTCTATTTCAAATTTGGACTTGAACGTTAGATGTAAAGAGGTGTAGTTGAATGCATATTTATATTTCTTCAAATTCTTGTACGGTAGTTTGAATTCGAGACAAATTTTAGATTCGAACTACCGGTTTCCATTCTGATGGTTTCTTGATAAGCGAGCCAATGTATGGTGTAATCCGGTAATTTAGAAACCCGAACTCCCATTGAAATGGCGTTATTACGTCATAAATTATCTTTCTGCATAATTTTATTCATTATTAACAGACAGTTTATAATTCGACTTAACTGGTTTCGCGTATTTCTGAGATTGATCCCAATGTCGATCTCTTATACCGCACTTGGGGTTATTCTAAGCTCGATTTCGGGAAGTCCTCACGAGTGACACGGAGAAGGTATTCTGAGAGTGATGAATAATTTACGGAAGGTATAGAACTGATATTGATGATCTAATATGCTATGTGTAATTAAATCGATACATCCTCTTCTCATGAAACCGAGAATGAGTTGAATTGAGTTATCAATTTAAGCATGCAGAGAGTTCGCCCTCGGTCGAATCATGGAATTCAGTCGTGTTAGCAATGATCTAATCAAGGAAAGAATGAGCGGTTCTAATTGCGAGAAAGAGGAACCGAGTATGGTGTAAACCCATGCAATGACTATACAAAGAAGACTAAGGTTCTGATCCATGTTATGGGTATGAAGTATTGAGAAGAAAAATACCAAGAACAAGGCTACCCGGATTAAAGTAGTTATCCCTAGCCTTGTATTGAGAGAAACTGATGAAGGTGAGATGATGAGCGATTTATTGGTTTGAAGAGATCGACTACACTATCACATTCCTTGGACTAGTTTTTTAAAATATGTGGTTCGAAAGCAAGAAGTACTATGAAAATTTGTAGGAATTGATTCTTCACAATAACTTTATTTTTCAATGTTCTCTTTCTGAATAAATGTTCAATCTAAATTTGTGACATTTCATTATTTGAGTAGTCATTCATTTATTTATTCATTCATATTATTTTAGGTTTTCATTATTTCCAAGGCTTTCAGTGAGATTGGAAATTGTTCGTGGTAAATAGTATAGAGCTGAGTAGTTGGGGTAATTGGGTTTAGAATTCTTGAGATCTCGTGGATGATATATCTGGACTTAAATCGATTTACTACTATTCGACTTGTCACTTGCGGCATCACGAGATCAAAACCACTCGAGTAAAACAATTTACTCCAATTGAAGCAATCTTCGAACTAATCCAAATAGCTGGGCATATACGGTCGACAAGAGTTTTTGTAAGGCGCCGTTCTTGGATTAGACAATAGTCTTTTGGCGATAGTGTTATAAATTCGTACATGTCTTTTGGTCCGGTCAACAGTAAGGTAAGAAAAATCAAAACCCTAACCTCATTCCTTTTGATTTGGATTTGGGTGAAAAGCCCTAACTTGAGAGAAAAGGGTTTTCATTTATTCTAAACCACTTTTAGAGTTGTTTTGGGAAGATTCCATGGTGGATTTTGATATGGACAGTGGAAGATTTGTGGAAGAAAATGTGTGAAAAATGCCCAAATCCAGCATTTTTAGGCAAAAACAAGTAGGTGGTTCGATAACGAAGGAGTGGTACCGGTACCTTGTGATGCAGTGAACTGTGGTACCGGTACCACTCAAATCGGTCGGTCTGGGCTAACGATGGACAATTGATGCCGGTACCGAGGTTAAAAGTGGTCTTAGTACCCTTTACTTCCGACTATACATTTTGCATATTTTGCAGATAGTCCTGGTAATTCATGCACCGAATGTTAGGAACCTTAAGAAATTATTAATGGGTGTTCAAATAAGGGTAGAACTAAGTGAAAAACGTATCGTACCTTGCCCAAGACTTAGTGTCTTAACCCAAGACTGTTAACGAAAATAAATTTGTAATTCACTAAAATTGTTTAACAATTGTTTATCCACTAAGAGTGGTGTGAATGTTATTGACTAGGGACGGGTGATGATCGCCTAACCTAGGATCGAGATGAAGATAAGGAAGCTAGATCGACAACCGGTTTAATTTCTTTGACTACATTCTTGTCACGAGCTGTTTTGGTAGTTTACCAAGTAACAATGAAACGAGTACATGAATAAGTATATGAAATGAGTATATAAAATAAGTACAAAGATTGAGTATATCTTTGAAAAGATAACACAAAAGTGAATATGAAATTGAAATGTGATATTTGAAAACCGATTGAATGTGAATGATGTTAAGGAATGGATTCATCAAACGGAATCCGTCATAAATGTGAATTGAATGATATATTGAATGACACTTTGTGGGATGCACTGATCGAAACGCATCCCGAATCACGAAGGCACCAAGTATCAATGTCACTTGGCGGGGATGCACTAATCGGCATCGAGTCATGATGAAATGCGACATTGAAGAAATGTCCAACTTGGCGGGATGCACGATCGACATGTGTGATGGCGTATGGCACAAGTGATACCACATGTCGGGGTGCACAGGCGGTATCATCATGATGGGAGACCGGGTATTAAATGTGTAAGTACGTGCAGAATGAGAATAGGGTGGGATTCATCAAACGGAATCCGTCAGAAATGTGATTTGAATAGTCAAGTGAAATAACCAACATTGGCAGTATGGCCGATTTTTTATGTATGATACAAATCTCATTGATTAATTTATGAAATGAATTGTTGCATTGAAAATGCATGTTTGTGATATATTAAATGGGTTCTAAATTGAAAGCATGCAGAAATGAATAGCATGAGTATATGTTGATATAATAGGCATGGTTTAATGTTAAATGCATGTGAGTTACATTGAATATTGGAATAGGCATATATAGAACCACTAAGCATGAAAATGCTTGGCGTATAGTTTATCTATCTGCGCGGAGTTGAGTAAGCAGGAAGGAAGAGAAGATCGTGAAACGCAGTCGTAAGGAAATTATGACGTATTAGTATATCTTGATCGTTTGCATATCATCTGCAGACAAAGTGAATTTTGTCAACAAAAGGGTTAAACTTTGAACCTTGATATTTGGTATATCATTATGGAAAGGCATGAATGCCTTCTTTGTAAATGTATTTTGTGAAATGTTTATGGGCCTACCGAATTACATTGAATTTGTAAATGATTATGGGCTTGCCCAAAACTAAAACTGGTTCAACGAAATGACATAATAAAATGTTTTAATAAGATAAATGGCATTCGGAGTAAATAGGGCTCCGATTAGGATCATAAAACCGGGTAGGGCCGAGGATTCGGGTCGCGACACTTTTGAAAAATAAAATTTAATAACAAGGAAAAATAAAAAGAATTAAATGAGCGTCCCCGGGGTTTCGGTTCGAACTCATCGTCGGGTCGAGATAGAGACTCAGAGAATTCGCTACGAAACTTAAGAACCCTATCAGTCATCTTTATATTTTAAAATGGTCGATTTAATCAATTACTCAATCAATAACCACAACCCCATAATTTACTTTTAAACAGACATTCTTGGAGAACAACCCTTAAGGATCACCTAGAACACCACTCCCGGTGGAGATGACCTGTGGACTTCCGCAGTATTATAATGCTCGACAACCTTAGTAGTTCCTATGCTTGGGAATAAATTCGGCATACGAAATAGACAAAGCATTTTTTGCGCCGTCGCCGAGGAGTGGCGAGCAATCTAGTTGATATGAAGAAAGCTAGAGGTAATTTGAAATTGAATTGCAAATCAGGTACGTTCTCTACTTTTCTTTTTAATTTGTTTTTGTGAGGAATCTAAGTGGGGGTCTGCTTGGAAGGAGTAGGATTAGTGCATGTCGGTTTGGGCTCATGACGAGCAAGCGTAGGCTTGTAAGTGGACCTCCAAGAGTGCGAAAAACCCATATTAAGTCAATTGTTTCAAGAGAATCCTACACCTCAAATGGATCATCCCGGGAGTCAACAACCTCTTTTTAATCAAAACACTAAAGGGATACCCGTTAACCCACAAGGACTCCATGAACCTCCACAACATGGAGACGGTGTTGCACTTCCAGCAACACCAGTAATAGGAGGGGGAAATGTTAACTTTCAGCGAAATCAATGTCGAGCTCCCCCTGCTCCTTTACCTAATGTGGAAAGAACTCTCTGAGAGATTTTTCAACCTCAAAGAACCACAACAAACTCATGTATTCGCCTTCTTGAAGAGGCCAATCAATTCCTCATGAAGTCGGAAATGATCCGTCTTCTACTTTTTTTTTTTCGTAATATCAAGGGGTCGGTGAGAACCATACTCATTCATGATAGACTTTGAGGATGTATGCAGTGCATTCCTCTCTACTGGATCACCTCTTGTTTTCCTCTTCTATATAGACTAAAAAACCCCTCAAATTCACATAGTTGTAAGAGCCTTACATTTCTCTTGCATCCATGTTACTTTGGATAAATTTGTATTCAAATATTTCTTTCAAGGTCCATGATTTAAAGCCAGGTTTAGTGCATGACCTTTGCAAGTGCACAAGTCATACAAATGGTAAAAAATGAATGTAAGTCGGGTATCATTCCCAATAGAGATTAGTACCCAATTAAAAGATCAACTACTGACTCACTAAAATTCTATACTATTTGGACTCAAAACTCACGATGAAGGTTTTATCTAGAAAAATAAACATCCCTAGACTATTGACTCTTTGTTGAACTAAAAATAAAACCAAAGTAATAAATAACAACAAATAATGCTTAAATCTTTAATTTGAATCGGTTTTACGTGAGAAATGAAAACTATCGGTGAAATCTGTTAAACGTCGATTCCGGCACTAAAGTACAATGCTGCAATTACGTGTATGGATTTGGTTTAGTCCAAGATTTCCTAAATGTTGGGTGGATTTCTCCATATTCCTTTGGTTGGATACCATACTTCTCTCGAAAGGCAAGATGAAACTAGCTACTTGTATTCCCGATCACTCTTGCGAGATCTTGGGTATTTTTCTTTCTGTGCCTCACCCATTTCTTGTTGACCACGAGACCTTTGCATTTCCTTCTCAAGATTTTCACAAGTTTCTACCATAATTGATGGCTCGACCTACGAGATCTATGGGTTTATTCACTTCCCATGATTAGATCTCGGCTAACAGGGGGTTAGGAACTTGCCTTTAGATTAAGGTGAACTCTTTGATTACTTATATGTTATTTAAATACTCCCCTCCAACTTCAGTGCATAGGCAAATGGGGACTTATAAAAATGAATTCTCGAGGCTTCGTGACTCGTCGATGGTAGTCTAGCATGCAGGAAAGAATCTTTGCAGTCTTGGGAATCTCCATCTCTATGTCACACGGAGGGCATCACCGGAAATCGGAGCAAGATACATTCCCTCAATTGGTCGGTGCTACTAGTGAGACTTATCAATTCAAAAGCGACACCAACTAAGTAAAAGCAGAACCCAGTGGGTTCTCCACATATTTGTCTGAGGAAGATTGTAATTAAATGTAAATCAAATATAGCAGAGCTGCGCTCTGATTACTGCATTGCGAATTAAGAAATGGAGCACCGATCACGTACACCCATTGTAATTGCAATTAAACTGAGAAGAAATGAATTCCAAAAATTTGTCTAGATTTCATAAATTTTCAAGCAGTAATTCTAAGAAAAATAACATAAATAAAATTTCAGCTCCACTCGTCTCTACAGGTTCGCAATTTGTCTGAAATAAATAAACTAAAAATAAGAAAAATAAAAATCTACTATAAACTATACACGAGTTCCCTGCTCCTTTCCGCTTTTTAAGGTAGTGAGAGCCCAGCTACTTCCTCTACAACTCTTGTTTATTTATATTTATTAAAAGGGGTGAGCCGAATCCCAAAAGCTCGGTGGAATTCCCCAAAGAAAGCACAAGCTCCTTTGTCCTATGTCGCGACCTCAAGTTGATGTCACGACATGGATTTCCCTTGTTTGCTCTTGTTCAGTCGCGACCTCGTTGCTTGTGCAAGCAAATTCCTTCATTCTTTGCATGGATTAATAATTAGCGACATCGTTTGTAGGCTCGACCTTGTTTGCTTAGTGTTTCTCAAGAGTTGATGTCGCGACCACGGTTTCATGTCCAGACATCGTTGTCCTTCTCGTCATCTGGTTTCTGAGTCGCGACCTTAGTTTTAGGTTGCGACCATAGTTTTGTTTGTAGGCTGACTTTGAGTCGTGACTTTCTTTTTCTGATCGCGATTGTGTTAGTGGTCTTCTGCCTTCATATGTTTCAAATTAATGATGAGTCCAAAAACTCATTACATTTTTAACCCATTTTACGAGTTCTCCGTGAGAATAATAGTAGAATTGTCTGCTTGAAAGCGATAAAATTGAATCAAATTCCAATTTGCAGAAAATCTGACGAAAATAAAATTTTAGCAAAATCATAAATCGGACTATGGTAAATTGAAGTCAAAACTGGAACTTAAGTCGCGACAGGAAGTGCAATTTCCAGCAATTCCAAGTCACGACCTCAACAAATTTGGCTTTGAAGAAGAAACTGAAGAGTGAATAAGTGAAGTCGTGACCTGAATAAGGAAGTTGAGACAAAATATGACTTGGTGGAGAATAAAAGAAGTAGTCAAATGAAGAAGTTCATGTCACGACATCATTGCGACGTCGCGACACCAAATGGAGATAAATGAAGTCGTGATACCACCATGAGGTCGACAGGAGGCGACTTCACAAAGCCATAAGAGCATTCTCAAGTAAAAGGAAATTCGCCTTCAATTTACGAAAGAAAGGACTTGATGTCACGACCTTGATGTGAAGAGAATAAAACGAGTGAAACTCCAAATCGAACTGACCATAAATTAATGAAGCGGACATGATGTCGCGACACCACTTAGTCAACATAAATGAAAACTTAGCATTAGACATGGAGGTAGTTACACTGAATAGAAGTTGCGACAAAAGATTTTCAAAGAAATGAATGTAGAGGTTCGACGATTAGAGCGAGATGGGAATGCTCGAACGAATGGAAAATGTCGACATCGATGCGATGAATCCACGACATTAGCTGCAAGTATCATGGTTGCGACATCGATCAGTAATTAGCGACATCGGTTGCATAGTATAAAGCGGCGTCGGTCGATTAATTAGCGACATCGGTGCGAGAATGGAAGATCAGCGACATCATTTAGGTACATCCGCGACATCAAATCCCAGAGGTGCTGAAGACAAGTCACAACAAAAGAAAAGCTTCCATAACATCAAAATAGCTCATAAGCATAACATTGAAGTCGCGACGTATGATTGAAGTTGCGACCTGAAAAGAGCTCTCAATGCAGAAAGGTGAAGTCGCGTGGTAGTGAGTGATCGCGACATGGGTTAAAGGAAAGAAGATTCCGCGACGTCATTTAGCGATTGCGACATCGTATCCCGGAAATGATGTTAAAGGCAAGTCGCAGCAAATAAAGCTTACGCTTTATGAGCGAACAGAAAAATGAAATTGCGACGTATGATTGAAATCGCGACCTCAGATAGATCTGTCTGCGAGAAGGTGAAGTCATAGCATTATGATTGAAGTCGGCGACATCAGAGCGACTCATAAGCGAGCGAGTGGAAGTCGCGACGTGAAGAGGTCGCGACATCAGAGTCGAAAGTCGCGACGAACAAATGGAGTCGCGACATGAACAAACAAATGGGACCAGTTATTTTGGAAATCCACAAATAGGTGCATCGAAGTTAGAGATTTGACTTTCAAACCTTATAAATACGCAGTTGCCCTGCGAAGGAAGGCGGCTCTTGGCGGCTTCAGAAAGGAAGTGCGGGTGGCCAGAAAGCTCATGTTTACAATTTTTGTTCTTTTTCTTTATTTTGCTGTTATTTTAGAATGAATTAAGTGAAATTTGTTGTTGTGTTATTTAGTGGATGCGGATGTTAGTTGTTGAGTTGAAGTGAATGCAAAATGGTATTTTCTTCAAATTACTGCACTGGTTAGTTTGATCGAGCAAATTTTGGAATTGAACTGGTCAGTTCTGATGGATTCTTCGATCGTAGATTCTGCAGATTAGTGTAATTAAGTAATTTAGAAACCAGCTTAGTTTACTCTTGTTAAATTTATCTTTCCTACATAAATTTATCATAATTTACTGAATTTCAGGCTTGAATCTGCTTGCTGGTTTTGTTTATTTTTTTTTGTATCTGATCCAAATATCAGTGTCCTATACCTGTAATGGGATTGTTTCATGCTCCCGATTTCCGGGGCCCTCAAGGTGACCGCAGAGAAGGCATTCTGAGAGTATTGAGGCTGATATCGAAGGCTATACGAACCTAATATTGGGGATCTAATGGAAACTGTGAATTCTAATTGATAAATCTTCCTTCTGCAGCGAAAGCGAGAATGAGTTGAATGACTTATCAATTAAAATGAGCAGAGAGTTCACCTCGATTCGAGCAGTAAGTTCAATCCCGTGTTAGCAAGGATCTAATCAAGGAAAGAATGAACTGTTCCAATTTTGAGGATGAGAAACCAGTATAGTGTAAACCCATGCCTGCCTATGTCTTAGGAGCTAAGGTTTATAGTCCATGTTCTAGGTATGAAGTATTGAAAAAGAAAAATACCCAGAACAAGGCAACTCAGATTAAAAGTAGTTATCTAATCCTGCATTGAAAGAAAGCGAGGGAAGATTAGATGATGAAATATGTCATTAGGAGATCACATGACATTACCTTCTTCCATGGGCCAGTTCTAAATGCGAAGTTCATGAAACAAGTTACAGTGTCTACAGGAATTGATGTTTCACAATAGTTGTATTTTCAATGCATCCCTTTAAAACTAAGCCGACAGTCCTATTTCTTTAATTTTTTTATTTTAGTTTAAGCATTAGTTCATTTTGTTCTTAGTTTACATATTTTCATTCTTTTATTATTTTAAAGGTTGCAAAGAAATTTATTAATTGCTTATCATAGTTAAAATAGTATAGAGCTTGAGTAGTCAGGGTAGTTGATTCAGAATTCTTGAGATCTATGTGGGATCGATATCTGGACTTAAATCCACTTTATTACTTGTTAAACCTTGATCCACTTGCGGAGATCATGGATCCAAAACCAAAAAAGAAATTCATCCACTCTTAAGGGAAAGCAGTTTTAATCAGTATAATTGCAAAGAAATATAACAAACAAGTTTCATGGCATTATTGTTGGGGATTAGATAATAATCCTTTGGTAATAAAAATATAAATTTGTGTTGATGTTTTGATCCATCACTCACACTTATATAGTGGGAGAATTTAGATTGTCAAAACAAGTTTTAGCGCCCGTTAATCGAGTTCGAAAATTAATTAGACCAATATTACGAAAGAAGGAAGCACTAATTTGGAAATTTTAAGAAAAGAGAGCGAAAATAGCTTTTCAGCATTGACTACATTAGTCACTAATTTTTAACAAGCCATGTTGAAAATATTTTTAGGTTTGACTAATCCTATTAATATGAGTGTGCTTTTATTTCAGGAAAACCTTTAATGCATAGGAAATAGGGATCTGACCTGATTCCAGTAGACACTGAATTGGAGAGAAAGCTCGGGAGCTTAAGAAAGACAAAAGAAGCGAAACGCGGCTATAGGCGAAGAGATACATGACCAAACGGAGGAACGGAGGACGGCGGCCAAAGACCGCCATTGCGACACAATGGAGGATTTAAGGCCTATTATTCAAGAAAGTGATACGCAATCGAATGACCTCTGATGGATGCAAACAATTTTGAACTAAAGCCGGCTTTAATTCTGATGAGTTCAAGACATCGATTTCTTGGTCATCCCACCCGAAGACGAATGAGCACTTGGGAAGATTTCTCAGGATGGCTAATACAGTGAAGCTGAAGCGGTGTGAGACGAAGGTGATAAACTACATCTCTTCCCATTTTCTTTGAGAGACATAGCAGCCACATGGTATGAATCATTACAATATGGATCTATTGATACTTGGGAGGAGTTGGTAGAAGCTTACTTAGGCAGATTCTTCCCCCCATCTCTCACTTCAAAGAGACGAAGAGAGATATTTGTATTCCAACAAAGGGAAGATGAGAGCCTATATGTCGCTTGGGAAAGATTCAAAAGATTGCTGAAAAGGTGCCCAATGCATGGAATAGACTTGAAGACCCGGATGGATTATAGTGTATCACGGCTACGAATGATACGTCCCAGGGTATTATAAATCTTGTGCGAGTGGGCGTTGACGAAAAAGAGATCTTTGAAGAGGCAAGAGATCTTATAGAGGACCTGGCAAAATGCAATATGAAAGCTCCATCTGAGTTTTCAAGAGGTAGTAGCAGAGGAAAAGGGGTCATGGAGCATAGCAAGATGACATGTAACACCCCGGAATATACCCTAGTCGTTTTCGACATGTTTAGGGTATCTTGTAAGCATAATTTGATTGTTTTGTGAGTTAAATCTGAACCAGAAGCTTGAGAAGACACCTGCAAAAGTTACAAACTTAAAGGACAAAGTATAAGTGTCAAGAGGACTTAAAGTCATAGTTGACAAGATTTGAGGCCAAAATGAAATAAAGAATGGAGTTTGTTATAAATAGAAAGAGTTATGGGCCGAAAGAAAATAAGAAAACTTAAAAAAAAACCAAAAAATGGGTTTTTGTCTAGACCAAGCTGTAAGCCTTAACAATTCCATGATTTAAAGAGCCAAACAAATTGGTCTCCAAGAGAGAGAGGCAGGATGGGAGGAGAGAAGAGAGAAGAAGATGAGGAAGGGAAGGAGATCGAAGCAAGCGGGTACAGGAAACTCACCTTGATTATGAATTCTATGTGGATTATGTATGAATTTCCATGCTTGGTTGGTTATTAGTTTGTCCCAAACATGAGGTTTTTGCTAGGGGTTCCATCTTAACCCCAAAATTATAGGTAAGGTGGAGTAAAATTCCATATGGCACAAGATGGTTATAGAATTCCCTTTTAGTTTGGATTAACGTTTAGCCAACAATGATAATTGAAATTTAGAGTTTGGAGAATAGGCCACACCATCACGAGGTTTGGATTTAGTGCTTGGAGTTTTTGATATTAAAAATTTATGATGAGTCGAAGAGTTTTGAGGCCAAATGGGGTGAAAGATGAATTGAATAGAAAGAGATTCAGTGAATTGGAAATGGTTTTGTCATGTGTTTGAAGTGTAAATTGATTTGAGTACTCCAATGTGGAAAAATGTGAGAAAACACACATTTTAGGGCATTTCGGGTGGCTTGTAGCGGTACACTTTCGGGTGGCTTGTAGCGGTACACTTTGAAGTGTCACCCAGGTACACTTCGATTCTGATCGTTTTGATATGCCGTTACACTTTGGGGTGTCTGGTACACCTGTTATGGATTTCAATTCGACCGGGTTTTATTATTTTGGCCATAACTTGCTCATTTCTTATCCGTTTGAGTGATTCAAGTGGCTACATAAAATAAACTTCAAGGAGAACAAAGCTTAAAATGATATGACTCTTGAGTGTAGTCTAAGTATCGAAAATTTAAACTTTCAAGAGTGGGACGTGCGAAACTAATTGGTTTCCGGCACCGAACATGGGGTAATGAGTTGTTTGGACCTTGGCTTTTGTTGGGCCATCTGGATGGGATTTGGTGAGACCAGGGCCTTGCAGAGCTGCCGGCACTTTGGGAGTTCAAAGATAGTGCCAAATATGAGTTAAGACCCCGGAAAAAGGGAGTATCTCAAACATCTCGAGGTAAAATCGGTAAAATGACTAGTTGGCATGAAATGCCATAACTTCGAATTTGTAGCAATCCGATTGGAGTGATTCAACTCATGGGTAAAAATGAATTCATGGAAGAATAAATCATGAATAAAGTGTGATTACATACGCATCATACCTTACCGGTATATGAAGGGCGTCACATCTCGAGCTAAGAGCTAGAGCCCTTTATTATAAAGATATTGAGATTCTTGACCTCATATAATTTATGTAAAACCACCTAAGACCCAGTTATTAAATGACTGGCACTACATCCTGGTAATGCAGTACTCACATTAGTATACACTCCTATCTGACTAAATGCCCGGTACTCACGATTAGTGCTCGGCCTCTGATGTGCCGGTCTCTGGTTAGTGCTCAGGCACTCTTGATTAGTACTTCGGTCACTCGATTGGATGCTCAGGCACTCCTGATTAGCTGCCCGGTACTTATGATTAGTGCTACGGCACTCCTGTTCTTATTAGTGCTACGGCACTCCTGTCCTGTTAAGTGCTAAGGCACTCATGTCCTGACTAAGGCTCTGACTAACTCCGTCTTGTATAGTATCTTGAATTTTATTGTCTTGTGTCCTACTCATTCATTATTACTAGTCTAGGAAGTCAAACAGTTATATGATAAGACTACGAATAGAGAATAGAATAAAGATCTGAATGTACCTGCGTATGCATTAGTAGTACCTACGAATTTACTCGTCTCTGAATAAGTTATGTAGTACCTACGGGTCACTCACGTACCTACGATTAAGTTCTGTAGTACCTACGGGTACTCCTGTATTTGATTAAGTTATGTCTGTATCTGATTAAGTTCTGTAGTACCTACGGGTACTCTTGTATCTAATTAAGGATTACATAGTACCTACGAGTACTCTATCGATTTAGTTCCATTAGTACTGGGTACTCACAATATCTGAATAAGTTCTGTCCTGTATCGGAATAAGTTTTGTCCTATATCTGATCAAGTTCTGTAGTACCCACGGGTACTCCTGCATCTAAATAAGTTCTGTAGTCTCTAAGGGTACTCCTGTCTCTGATTAACTCCTATCTCTGATTAACTCATGTCTCTAATTAAGCTCTGTAGTACCTACGGGTACTCCTGTATCTGAAAATGTTCTGTAGTACCTACGGGTACTCCTGTATTTAATTAAGTTCTGTTATGACTCCGATTTAGTTACGTACCTACGGGTATACAATCTCCCGATTAACTCCTAACTATGATTAACTCCTGTCTGCGATTAACTCGATCGATAAGTTGAAGTAGTACCTAAGGGTACTCTGTATTTTGAATAAGTCTGTGATACCTCACAGTTACTTATGTATACGAATGATCTTGATGCGATAAGTTCCGTAGTACCTAAGGGTACTCCTGTATTTGAATAAGTTCTGTAGTGCCTACGGGTACTCATGTATCTGAATAAGTTCTGTCTGCCTCTGATTAAGTTACGCCCGAGTACCTCTTTATTGCTCACGTATTTGATTAAGGTGCATGCCGTATCTTATTAGGTTACGCCAGTATCTCACGGATACTCTTGTATCTAATCAAGTTTTGTAGTACCTACGGGTACTCGTAACGGGAAAATAAATATAAGTCCAGTAGTACCTACGGGTACTCCCGTATCGGTAAAATAAGTATAAGTCCGGTGGTACCTCCCGAGGTACTCCGAGTATCGATAAAGCGAGTATAAGTCAGTGGTACCTAAGGGTACTCCCGTATCAGTAAAACAAGTATAAGTCCAGTAGTACCTAAGGGTACTCTCGTATCCGTAAAATAAGTATAAGTTCTGTAATACCACGGGTACTCTCGTATCCGTAAAATAAGTATAAGTTCTGTAATACCACGGGTACTCTCGTAACGGTAAAATAAGTATATGTATACGTACCAGTCTGCCTTCTATGGACTAATGTCCATACCTGATATGTATCTGCATACGTCTGATCTGACCTTATATGTGATACGATGATGATTAGTTCCGACTTATTGTACCTACGGATACCTTCGCACAAGGATAAGATCCGTAAGATAAGTATATGCTCCGTAAGATCAGTATAAGTTCCGTAAGATAAGTATATGCTCCGTAAGATCAGTATAAGTTCCGTAAGATAAGTATATGCTCTGTAAGACATGTATAAGATTCTGAAATACATGTCAGTTACGTAAGAACCGATTATAAGTTAAAAGTAAGATAAGTAGAAGTTACTGTAATACGGTATAAGATTGAAATATCAGTATAAGTTCGTGAACCGGTATAAGTTTGCCAGTACTTACAAGTACTTAGTATAAGAGAATAAGTTCTGCATTATCGTTATACATTCAGTAATTTAAACGATACTACAGGTACCTCAGATAAGGGTAAACTTCAGTAGTATAAGGATAAGTTTTGTAACTCCTACGGGAGTTACGGAATAAACATAAGCACAGTGAGAGTATAGAGTTACGAGACAAGTAGGATTACGTAACCCTGCGGTCTTGAATGAACATAAGGTTGTGATAAGCATAAGATTACGCAAGAATACAGTCTATGTCATAACTCCTACAGGAGATCCCAATAGCGTAAACTACAGGTATAAGAAGAGTATATTATAAGCTCATAATATAAATGCATAAATTTATATTATCACATTGTGTTTTATACGTTAAATGTGTATATACGCAAGAAATGTTTCCCACTAAGCGTGAAAACATACGGGTACAATCGGTGTAGGTGCAGGAGAAGGCATTCGACAAACATCCGCGCCTGGTGGGCTGACACACACTTATAAGGGTTCATTACATGTAGGTTCCGTGCTCACGATTTGTAATTGTAAAAGTGCCAAGTTTGTATTTGTAAAATGGGACTGCGACAAATGTATAGGTCATTATTGATTATGTTATAATATGTGGGCCATACCCACAGGTATAATTTGGCTTTTTAAAAAAAAATAAAATAAATCAGGTAAAGAGTCGAGTCCACGAGGTTTCGGCGTCCGGAAACTCGGTTCGGATCCACTTGAAGCGGGTTGGGCGGGATTAGGGCCATGACGTAAATATCGAGCCTAGGTTTAGGCGTTTTACGGATAAGTCTCGGATTAAGGATGCACCTACGTAGTAATGTGTTGGCCCTAATCGCGGATGTCATGTCACATTATCGTATAATGAATCGGTACCAATCCCATTTCACAGGAATTAAGGCGAGTGTAGTTCGATGGAACTTTGTTGGCTCAGAGTGAGAGTCACGTCAGCTTACGTAAAGATATGAAAGGATCGACATAGAACATGCACATGCTAGAGTGTGAATTTCGAGGGAATTCTTATAAGGGGGAAGAATTGTAACACGAAATATACCTAGTCGTTTTCGACATGTTTAGGAATTTTGTAAGCATAATTTATTTGTTTGTGAGTTAAATGAACCACGAGAAACGAGACACGGAAAGTTACAAACTTAGGACAAAATTTTCTGGAATTATTAAAGAGGACTTAAAAGTCATAGTTGACAATATTTGAGGCCAAAAAATGAAATAAAGGAAAGTTTATTTATAAATAGAAAGGATTATGGGCCAAAAAGCAAATAAAAGAAAACTTAAAAAAAAACCAAAAATGGTTTTTGCACAGGCCAAGCTGTAGCCTTAACAAATCCATGATTTAGGAACCAAATTGGTCTCAGAAAACGGATGGGAGAAGGAGAGAAAAGAAGAAGATGAGGAAGGAAGGAGATCAAGCAAGCCAAAAAGGTATGGAAACTCACCTTGATTATGAATTCTATGTGATTATGTATGAATTTCCATGCTTGGTTGGTTAGTAGTTTGTCCCCAAACATGGGGTTTTGCTAGGGTTCCATCTTAACCCAAAAATTATGGAAATTAAGGTGGGTAAAATTCCATATGGCACAAGATAGATTTATAGAATTCCCAGATTGGATTCAAAGGTTAAATAATGATAATTGAGCTAGGGTTTAGAATAAACCCTACCAAATCCTTAGAGTTTGAATTATGTAATGGGTTGTGACCCATATTAGAGTTGTGTTAGGGAAATTCATGAGAAAAGTTTTCAGGAATGATAAGAATTGAAAGATTAAATTGAATAGAAAGAGATTCAATTGAATTGGAAATGGTTTTGATGTGTGTTTGAAGTGTAGAATTGATTTGGGTATCAAAGATATGGAAAAATGCGAGAAAACACACATTTTGGGCACTTTCGGGTGACATGTACCGGTACACCTTGAAGTTGTACCGGTACACTTCGATTATGGTCGTTTTGGCCAAAGAGTGTACGGGTACACTTTGGGGTGTACCGGTACACCTGTTACGGTTTTCTGTTCGACCAGTTTTCGTATTTTGGCCATAACTTGCTCATTTCTTATCCGATTTGAGTGATTCAAGTGGCTACGTAAAATAGAATTCAAGGAGAACAAAACTCAAATAATATGCCTCTCCAAATTATGATCCTAAGTGTCCGAAAAATTCACTCAAAGTAGGTAAGTATTTAAATAAGTCTGGTTCGACTTTGAACTTAGAAATAGTCGGGTTGTTTCGGACGTAACTGGATTTCGATTGCTCAGGTGGGTGATTCAGTTGAATAGAGCCCTTAGACCTTAAGCTTTAAAGAGTTCAAATGAGTAGTGCCAAATAAAAGTTAACACCCCGGAAAAGGGAGTATCTCAAACTGTCCCTCGGGTAAAATCGGTAAAATGACTAGTTGGCAAGAAAATGCCATAACTTCAGTTTGTATGATCCGATTAGAGTGATTCCAACTCATGGGTAAAGTAGATTCATAGAAGAATAAGAATCCATGAATAAGGTGTGATTACATACGCATCATACCTTACCGGGTATATGAAGGGCGATGCATGCGCTGAACACCAGGGCTAAGAATGCCCTATTATAAGATGGTAAGGATTCTTGACCTCATATAGTGTAAAACACCTGATGGTTATTGACACAACTCTTGTCTGAATGTGCCGATCCTGTTGAGTGCTTACGCACTCTGTCTGGCTTAGTACTTGATTACTCTGATTAGTGCTCGGCACTCTGATTGTAGTGCCCGGTACTCACGATTAGTGCTCAGGCCTTTGCGGTGAATATGATACTCCTGAAATTGGTGCTACGGCACTCGTTAGTACTTGGTGCTTTGATTGAATGCTACGGCACTCACGATTACGATTAGTGCTACGGCACTCCTGTCCTGTTAAGTGCTAAGGCACTCCTGTCCTGACTAAGGCTACGGCACTTCCGTACTGTATAGTATCTTCGGGTACTTATTGTGCTGTGTCCTACTCATTCCGTATTACTAGTCTAGGAAGTCAAACAATTATATGATAAGACTCTGAATAGAGAATAAGAATAAAGATCTGAATGTACCTCTGTATCTGTTCCGTAGTACCTCTGCAGACCTCCTGTCTCTGGCTTGTAGGCCTCTGGAACTCACATGATTAAGCTGTAGTACCTAGGTGCCTCCTGTATTTGATTAGGATTACATCTGTCTCACGATTAAGTTACGTAGTACCTCGGTACTCTTGTATCTAATTAGGATTGTGGTGCCTACGGTGCTCTATCCACGATTTAGTTCCGTAGTACCTACGGGTACTCAAATATCTGAATAAGTTACGTCACGTATGCGAATAAGTTACGTACGCCTCGATCCAAGTTAACCTTAGTACCTCTGGTACTCCACGCATCCCCAAATAAGTTCTGTAGTCTCCTAGGGTACTCCGTCTACGATTAACTCCTATCTCTGATTAACTCCTGTCTCTGATTAAGCTGTGGTACTACGGGCCTCTGTGTCTGAAAATGTTAATGAGTACCTCTGAGTACTCTGGCATTTAATTAAGTTATGTTAAATGCGGTTGTTCTGTGGTACCTCACAGGATGCTCTGTCTCAATTAACTCCAATCTCTTATTAACTCCTGATCTGGTAAGTTCCGTAGTACCTAAGGGTACTCCACGTATTTGAATAAGTCTGTAGTACCTACGGTACTTATGTGTCACGAATAAATTTGTCTGATGGATTCAAATATTACTAAGGGTACTCTTTGTATTTGAATAAGTTATGTAGTGCCTACAGTTTCAATATCTTCGAATAAGTTATGTGCGCCTTGATTAAGTTACATGAGTACCTACTGAATCTGCTCCTTTATTTGATTAAGTTACACATGCATATCTTGTGGAGTTACGTAGTATCTATGAATACTCTTGTATCTAATCAAGTTCTGTAGTACCTACGGGTACTCCCGTAACGGGAAAATAAATATAAGTCCAGTAGTACCTACAGGTACTCCCGTATCGGTAAAATAAGTATAAGTCCAGTAGTACCTACGAGTACTCCCGTATCGATAAAGCAGTATAGTCGGTGAGTACCTACGGGTACTCGTATCAGTAAAATAAGTATAAGTTCTGTAGTACCACGGGTACTCTCGTATCAGTAAAATAAGTATAAGTTCCGTAGTACCACGGGTACTCTCGTATCCGTAAAATAAGTATAAGTTCCGTAGTACCACGGGTACTCTCGTATCCATAAAATAAGTATAAGTTCCGTAGTACCACGGGTACTCTCGTAACGATAAAATAAGTATTTGTATCTATTATGATCTTTATTACTGCTATGGGCTAATGTCATACGATAATAATATCTGCGCCATACGATCGACCTTGTATGTGATACGATGATGATTAGTTTTAAGACTTATTGTACCTACGGATACCTTCGCACAAGATCCATTAGATAAGTATATGCTCCGTGGGTCGATGCCAGTTCAGTAAGATAAGTATATGCTCAGTAAGATCGATCTGCCTTAAGTTCGTGCTTGAGTATATTCTACATAAGACATGTATAAGATCTGAAATACATGTCCAAGTTCTTTAAGACCAGTATAAGTTCCGTAAGATAAGTATAAGTTCCGTAATACTACATTATAAGATTTGAATATCATTATAAGTTAAAGTAAGACCAATATAAGTTTGTAGTACCTTACAAGTTTATAAGAATAAGTTACGTATCGGTATACATTAAAGTAATTTCGACGGCCACCTACGGTACCTCAGAATAGAGGGTAAACTCCATTAGTATAAGGGATAAAGTTACGCAACTCCTACGGGAGTCTGAATAAACATAAGCTTCATTAAGTATAAGTTAGAATAAGTATAAGTTACATGCTCCTACGAGTCTTGAATGAACATAAGGTTGTGATAAGCATAAGTTCTGCATAAGAATAGATCTTGTAACTCAGGGTAAATAAGCGTAAGCACATTATAAGAAAATTACTCGTATAAGCTCCATAATATAAATGCATGAAATTTATATTATACATTGTGTTTTATGCGTTTAATGTGTATATGCATAAAAGTAATTTCCCACTAAGCGTAAAGCTTAGCACGAGTTTTAATCAGTTGATACGGGAGAAGGCAGTAAATAACATCTGCATCTGTTGGGCCAACACACACTTGTGGGTTACTACATAGGTTAGTGCTCTGATTTGTAATTGTAAAGTATAAAGTTTGTATTTATAGAAATGGGACTCGGTAAATGCTATAGGTCATTATTGATTACGTTATAATATGTGGGCCATACCCACAGGTATAATTTGTCTTTAAAAAAAAAAAAAAAAAAATCAGGTAAAGAGTCCCAGTCCTGAGTTTCGCGTCCCGAAACTCGGTTCGGATCCGCCAAACGGGTTGGGCAGGGATTCGGGCCATGACATGACAACCATGGAAGCTAAGTTGGATGCTATAATGCATAGGATGGACAAACAAGAGAGGAAGATGCACACTGCTCATGAAATAGAAGCAGTAGAAAGAGAATTGTTGAGAAGAAGTGCTGATGAGGTAACAGAAGAAGGTTCTTATGGTGCTGAGGAGGCTAAGTACGTGAGCAAGCAAAGAAGTTGTATTCAAGCCCAAATCCTAACACACCCTTCTTGCCATCCGGTAGAGGAACCATGAGAAATTCTCCTTATGGGTGAGGGCATTACATGAGCGGGATGACATCCTCAATAAGGATATCGGCGGCCACCAAGGTTCCAGCGGCGGCAACAAGGAGGTGAGGCACAAATGAGATACCGGGGTCAGAGGAGGCTGACCATTTGGGATCAAATGCTGCATTTCATGGGGGATAACGAGAGTATTACAATTCCATGAGCAGAAACTTCTCACGACAGAGATTTTCCGTCCCGATACCCAAATGTTTTGAGGAGAGAATGCTAGTGCTTCCTTGAAAGTCTGAACACAAGTAGAACAATTGGCCCCTAATACCCAATGGAACAAGGAACATTCCTAGTGACACCAGGAGAACCACAAGGCGCATGGCAATTCAATTGAGGAAGTGGGAAGGATTTGACGACAAACGAATCTGAGATAGAAAATAAGAGAATGAGAAAAGAAAGAAGAAGGAAACGACTGATTGAGCAGATGAAAGGAAGAAATGATGAAAAAGAAAGAAGTACCCTTATGCTCTGCAGTGCCATTCCGCTAGAGACTTCAAAGTCAAAGAAGAGCAGTTTTCCTAAATTCTTGGATATTTTATAGAAATAGAAATAAATATCCCATTGCCGGAGGCTGATGGAGTCAAATGCCTCTTGCTGAAATTTAAGAAAAGGTCTTGAGCAAGAAAAGAAGAAGATAGCTGAGGAGGGTATAGTTAACTTAGTTTGCTTCATGCGATTGCCATTATCAACGAAGCTCCCGAGTGGAGAAATGAAAGACCTGGCAGTTTCACTATTCCACGTTTATAGAGAATGCTGAGTTCAAAGAAAGCTTTATGTGACTCGAGCAAGTATAAATTTACGATGCCTCTACTCGATTGGTGCGGAGACTTAGTTTGGGAGCCTAACCCCAACAGCAATTACTTCTGAATGGGCGATGGGTCGTGTATGACCGAGGAGGGCATTTTGGAGAGATGTACCAGTCGAGGTTGGGAAATTCACTCCTAGTAGATTTTGTTATCATGCGAGATGGAGGAAGATCCTCAAGTTCCTACATTTGTTGGGGCCTTTCTTAACTGTAGGGTTGCCTTGATGGGCGATGAAGGTGGTATTTTCGAGTTGGGAATGAAGCGATTTTGTTTAGTATTCATAGAGTGGAACATCCCAATGAGGAAGGCAGGTTGTATGGCTGTAAGCAATAGCCTTCTCAATGATGAAGTCAATTCGATTGTATCATTCAAAACTCTCATTAAGTGAGATGAATTTTCAGTATCTTGAGAGTTTTGATTGTGAAGTTCTGCCTTCAAATTTGTTTAATATTAAACAGTCAGTATAAGTAAACTTGATCAAGATGAGTGAGCAGCCCAGACCACAATGAGCTCATGGTAAACTAGTGTAGAAGGGTTAACATTGAAGGAGTTGCCTTGTCCATTTAAAAATATGAGTTTTAGAGCCCGAAAGAAAACCAGTTATCATATCATTTGCATTATTTGAAAGGCCCGGGAAGGGCGAGTTCTTTGATAATTTTGAAAAATCTGAGACGGTGCTTGGTCGATTGAAGATATGAAAATTATCAGCCCTGTTGTATGCACAAAATATTGTTGGAAGATAATGCAAAAACTTATTGAGCATCAAAGGAGGTGGTTTGATCATGAAAAGTTGTCGGAAAAGAAGTTGAAATGGTTAAATGCAAGTTTATATATGCTATATTAGGCAGTTCTTGGGTAAAAGCCCGATGCAGTGGTTTTCCCCGAAAGGTGGATTCCTTTGTAATCATAAATAGAAAAGATTGAACTTATTCCTACAAGAGTGTGACGAGGATGGAGGGTTTTATTATCGACTATAGAAAATTGAATCTTTGCCAGCCGAGAAAGGATCATTTTCCTCACCTTTCATCGATCGAATCTTTGGATGGGTTGGCGGGGACACCTAATTTTGTTTTCTTGATGGATACTGGATAACCAAATAGCTATTGCACTGAAGATCGGAGAAAACCACTTTTACATGCCCATTTGGTACTTTTGCTTTGAAGAATGCCATTTGGATTGTGTAATGCCTCACGGTACCTTCCAAAGGTGCACTGATGTCTATATTTTGATTTAGCGAGAAGAGTTATGGAGATCTTCATGGATGATTTTACAGTGTATGGATCGAGTTTTGAACAATGCACATAACACAGGGACCCGATTACTTCAAAGGTGCAAAGACAAAAAATCTAGCTGCGAATTGGGAAAAATGCCATTTATAGTTCTGAAGAAAGGGTTATATTAGGGCACATGGTTTCCTACATCGGTGAGTAGACGAAAAGGTTTCAATTATAAGAGACCTAATGCCACCTTGAGTCGAGGAATCAAAGTTTCTTAAGACATAAGTTTATAGAAGATTTGCTCGGAGATTTCTCAAAATTGCGGACCACTATGCTAAATTCTTTGAAGATATGAAGTTTTATTTTGATGAATCATATGGCATTTGAAGAAATCAAATTGGAATGATGGAAGCTCCGTCATGGCAAAACGATTGGAGCAGAGAATTTGAGATCATGTGTGATGCAGGTGATTTTGCAATGGGATTTGTATTAGAACGAAAAAGAAAAAGTATTTAGGCCATCTACTATGCTAGCAAAACCTTTAATGAAGCACAAGAAAATTACTCTACTCACGAAAGGAGATGCTGGCAATAGTGTTTGCATGTGAAAAATTCAGGCCATGTTTGGGGTCCCATGTTTGTTATACACACGATCATGCGGCAATTAAATATTTAATGGCAAAAGAAAACACAAAGCCAAGATTGATCGGTGGGTATTATTATTCTGAGAATTTGATTTGAAATGGAGCAGAAGGCGGTGACAATGTGATAGCTGATCACTTGTCGAAAGAGTAAGAGAGAACCATTTGTCTGAAAGGGAAGAAATAGCGAGAAAATTTTCCGGATGGCCGATTATTTGGCTGTCGCAATCACCCCTAAGTATGCGTGTGTGAATTTCTTGGCTTGTGGAATTATGCTTTGATGAAAAAAGTTAAGGGTGTGATGAGTATTACATCTGGGATGATCCGTATTTGTTTAAAAGAGGAGGCGTCGATTGCGGGAGATGTGTGCAGGAAAGTGAGCAAAGCAAGATTTTACAAGAATGTCATGCATCACCTTATGGAGGACACTTTGTAGGAGATAAAACAACCCACAAAATTCTCGGGTTAAGTTTTGCGGCCTCTGATTTTTAGGACTGTTTTGAATGGGTAAGTTGTGTGATCAGAATGCCAAAGAATGGGAAATATCGACAAAGGCATGAGATGCCCTGCAAGGTATCCTGAGTGGTGCAATTGTTTGATGTATGGGAATGGTTTTATGGGGCCTTTTCAGAGTTTCATTTGGAAATATATACATACTCCTAGTATGGATTTATTGATTCGGTGCCACGGTGGGGTGATAGGAATCGACAAGATTTGTATCACATATTCCTCCTCTTCTTGTAGTCAAACTCTTTGGGTATATGAGAATCAAGGTCGAACACGGGGATGGGTTTCTTTGTACAGAATGATTTAAGTGAAGTAAAAAATGGTGAATTAAATTTGGATTTTAAGGTGGTGATAAAAAACGAGGATTGGTGGTTTGCAAACTGAAATAAATAAAATAAATACAAATGACTCATATGAAGCATTGGGCCTTGGAACTCAGGTTCTGACTAGCAAGAGGTCCGGGTTAATTTCCTCGCGTTAGGGAGGATGACATATCGTCATCTCACCACAGAGACCGGATCTTCATTTGTTCACACGACTAAACCCTAATAATTTTCCTTTTGATAGAAAGCATTTATTTAACATTTATGGTTCCTACAGTGAAAATCTAACCCCATAACCTACCTCAGTGGCTCGTAAATGGCAACTAATGGATATTAGTGTATCTAAAGCTAAGAATACACTAAACCCTAAAGCTTGCAGTGTTGTAAGAAAGTACATCAGCTTTAAACCTAGAGTTGGAAGTGGGAACGAGAATGTCAAAACTTCTTCGTGAAGAACGGGGGAACCACCCGTAACCGGATCCTACCCTGACAACCTTCCACTTCAAGGAGAAGGGTTTTAGCCGCTCATCCTCAAGTTGTCATCATAGAGTGTTTGGCACTTGAAAGTGAGAGAAAGGAGAGAAGGGAGGCCCGAGGAGAAAGAGAGAGAGATAAAGCTAGACAAGGGTTGCGTGTCTTGAAAGATTGAAAGTTAGGGTTACAAAAGCTATAAAGTTGGCTTATATAGCCATTCCCAATATACGAAATGACAAAAAAGGCCTAAAATATGAAATACAATAGGGACAAAATGGTAATTAATCAAAGCGAGGTCGTTTTGCAATCAAGAACATCAAGAAACACGGGAAGGTTTTCGCTATGAATGATGAATTTGTTATGTAGCTATGCGAGTGCGCGAAACCAAAACTTTTCTTCGAACTGATAGTTTTAAGCTAAGCTAAGCAATTCGCTAACAAGCGGTATCCCACTCTTGAAATTTCAAATTTCGCTATGCATAGTAACTCGCTAAGATAGTGAAAAGCGTACATAGAAATTCAACGTTCCCACATCCCTGCATTTCTTGCTCTGCGTCTGCAACTGCTTCACACATCCTATTTGTTTCTTATTTCTTCTATTTTCTGCTCTTCTTTCCTCTTGGTCTTTGATCTATGGTGTTGAGTTTGACTCAAGTTCTTCGTGTTTGGATCGACTCAACAATGTTGGCATGATTAGCTCGCAAGCGCAAAATTTGCCACAAAATCACGTCCAGTGGTACCATAGGGACCCGAACATGTCAATTAGGTTAATTAGAATGATTAGTACACAAAAAGCACTCAAAACCTGAAATAAACAGGGTTCAAAATAGCACTTTTTGGGAACTAATCAATTATTTATCAAAATGGGTAGAAGCAGCAGCTTGTCATAAGAATGATGCCAATACAGTTGTGGGGTTTTTACAAAGAAATATTCTTAGCAGATTTGGGACACCCAGAACTATAATTAGTGATGGAGGAAGCCATTTTGCAAATAAGGTGTTTGACAAACTCATGAGCAGATATAATTGTCAAGCATTGCAGGCTTGGCTTATCATCCTCGAACGAATGTCTGAGCTAGAATTTCCAACGAAATAAAGAAAATTCTGGAAAAATTGTGTGGTTCTAGCGGAAAGTTGAATTATTTGAAGCTTGATGATCACGTATGACATACAGGTACTTTTAAACCAGTGGGAATGTCCCCATACCAAGAATTGTCTTTGAAACCTATCATCTCCCTCTTGAATGGAATACAAAGCCATGTGGGCCGTGAAACTGACTGAACTTGATTTCAAAATGGCGAAGGAAGATAGACTTCTCCAGCGAATGAGCTAGGCGAAGTAAAAGCCTATGACAATGCTGAATATACAAAGGACAAGACAGAAATGGCATGATCAAAGTTCTGAGGAAGAGTTCGGAGCGGGGGATCGGGTCTTGCTGTTTAGCTTCGAATTAAGATTATTTCAGGGGGTGAAATCAAAATGGAGTGGACCGTATACCGAGTGGTGTGCAAAGTACTATCTTTGGGCGATAACACTCGGGAGCGATCTTTGGGAAAATTCAAAGTTAATGGGCAAGGCGAAACACTATCTCGACGGGAGAAAGAAAAGGAAGAACTCGGTTGGTGAAGTAAAGAGAAAGGTTAAAACTGACTAGTCCGACTAAAGACTCAAACGGGCGACTCATGGGGAGCGACCATATAGATTTTTAGTTTCTTTAAATAGACCCGAATATTTTTTTATATTATTACGCGTTTTAAATTTTTTTTAGTTCTAAATCATGATTTATTTAGAAATTTTTGGGATTAGTACTAGATTAATTTAATCATTTATGGAATTATTCTGATATAGATGAAGAATCAAATGGCTCGGCGAAGGAACAAACTCCGGGACTACTCCGGCACTTCACGGGGCCCAGAGCAACTTCGAAGAGTACTTTTCTCCCTATTAATTATAAAAATTGAATAAAATACATTTTTGAATTGCTACGTTGGAATGATTAATTGAGTGCTAGAGTGTGCAAATTAATAAGAAGTGAAAAGATGCCGATCGTGAATTTAGAGCGAGTGTAGACTAAGTCGACAAGGGTGATGTCGCGACGAGTTCTAGTCATAACGAGTCGTCTTGAAGGAAGAACAAGGGGACGGGTCCGCGACCAAAGTTATGTCACTTTGACATCAATTAGAGTCGCGACAGATTCTAGTCGCGAAAAGACCATTCCTTCAAAAAGAGTGGTGAGGTCGCGGCGAGCTTCGATATTCCATAAAATACCTGATGTTGCAGCCTGATGATAACTTGTCCTCCCACAGTTTACTTATGTCGCGATAAGAAATTGATATGTGATAAAGACAAGTATAATGACTGGTCGATTTTAATTGTGCCAATTTAATGACTGACACAATCGCGACTTAAATTAAAGTTCGACAAGCGCAAATAAATGAAGTAATAAAAGAATGATATAATAATTGGTGCAATTGTTGAGAAACTCCACTCCACGCGTCTCCTTGTGAAGAAAGCCATGCTTTCATCTTCGCATATTCTTTGGTTCTCCATTCTTACCGACCTAAGCCCGAACTCTTCTAAAACCTTAGATTTCTCTAAATGGTCGAACCTTCAACTCTCATTCAAACACGAGTGAAATCATGGAGGGTATACCCGAGCCAGAAGGGAAGTTCATCGGAATGCGAAGGGAGAAGCAGTAGTCGAACTGACGGTTATTCGGTTACAAAGCAACGGAGGAGAGAGAAAGGGGAAAGAAAAGCGACAAGAAGAAGAGGAAAGGCAGGTTCGATCTCAAAGAAGCTTTCTCAGATGCGGAAAAAAGAAACCCACTTTATATCTTTGGAAAAGAAAAAGAGTTTGTAGGAGAAAGGAGTTTATTGACTCATCTCATAGATTCGAGGAATTAATAGAGTAGAAAGGGTGGGAGAGTGCAAACATAAAAATGCGGGTATCGGCGGTCGTCAGAAAATTTTACTCCAATGCGGATTTGGGAGGAAGAGAACTTCTGTTTATATCGGAGGTTTGGGTGCCTTGGAGCTAGACTATTGTGAGATGTATGGGATGGAGGACAGAAGAATGGATCAAAATTCAAGAGGCGATGAATAACCTAACCGCATGAGAGCTTGAAGGGTGCAGAGACGGTAAGGCGAGTGGAAGAAAGGAAAAGGAGAGCAAAAGACCACAGCGGGAGATTTGTGAGGAGGAGAAGCGGGTGTGGTTCTGTTTCTTGGCCTGTTATGGTCCCTACCAAGCACGTTTGCCTGATGAAAACGAAGCAATCCTTCTCTGTACCATACGAAGGGATCTGAGATTGATCTTGGAGCAGTTGTTGAAAAATTCTATAATGGTATCATGAAGGTAATAAGCGGGGTTTGATCCCTCGCGGCAACCATCTCACAAGGGTTATGTATTGGAATTTGGTGTGAAGGGAGGGAAGAAGAAGAGAAGAGTGTCCCAGGCTTCCTACCCTCCTGCAGCGGGAGGTAGCAGGGGCCGTCCCGAAAGAAAAGGGGGTGCCGTGAGAGAAGCAGTTCGAGAATTGAAAGTAAGAAATGCAATACGGGAAGAAGACACCCTCGATGGCGAGATCGAAAGAAGAGAAAATCTAGAAGCACATCAAAGAAGGGAATACTTTTATGTTTCGGAGGATGAGAGCAGAAGAAAGAAGCGATAGATTTCTCGGCTGCCCAGTCGAGGTCTCCGCAAATAAGGAACAATAATTTCGGGGGAACTGGAAGCTCGAGGGACGGAGGGAATAATAAAATAATGGAAATGCTGATTCCATCCAAAGAAAGTGGAAGAAGGAAGAGCAATGGAACCTCCAGCAAAGTTCAAGTGAAAGTTTATGAAAAGAATTGAAGAGAAGGGATCAACAATGGGAAGAAGAGATGAGAAGCGAGAAAGGAGGAGCGGATAAGAAAAGATCTACAGACGGCAAGAAGAAAAATTTAAGAAGAAATGGAAGAGAAAGAGATCAAGATCTTGAAGAAGTTAAAAACTAAACCATGAATCAATTTCTACAACAATCGGTATGATCGATTCTAGCTCCTCCCAGCTCATAAAGGGCGAGATCGTCGCGGTCGAAGCCAAGACTAAGGGCGGATCAAGGGATTGAGTTCATACTGCATCCCAGTATTCAAGGATTTTGAAAGAAGATGAAGGACATAGGTCGAGATCTTGATGATAAGGATGCCTACGAAGAAAAAGTACGGCTTGAAAATTTGGATTTGATTAACAACAATCTTTCCAAATTTTTAGAAGTCATAATTTGAAATGGAACCTACAAACGAACACATGGAGCACGAGAAAGATGATATGAATAAAAGATTGATCTACTTAAATGATTGATCGCTTGAAGGCGGTCTCGAGAAAGGGAGAATGTCAAGAAGAAAGAAGAGAACTGAAATGAAATTTCCTAAATTCAATCTAATTTGGCTACCCTTGATGCGGGATCCCCAAAATTTTGCTCCTCCCTCGAAAAAAATAGACCTTCCCATTGATTTATCATTCTTTCCCCTCTTCACTTATTGTTGTTCTGGCTGTTTGCATTACATCATGAATAAAACAGAAAAATTTGTGAAAAGAAATGTTTGTGATTGCAGTTAGTTCTATTGTTATTTTGGTTCTTGACTTGTTAGGAGAACTAACATTAGGATTTGGATTCAAAAGTGAAAATCTTAAATATCATAATGCGAACTAGTTGAAGTAGATTGGTAGTAGAGTAGACTTGAACACAAATAATTGCAAAATTAGGGCATGAATAAAGAAAGCTGGAATTAGGGTATATCTTTGTGTTTTAAATTGACTTGAGTGCCAAAATTGGAAAATTGGTTATTCTTGATGGAACAAAAATACTTGGTTAAAATAATGTAGTAGACGGTGAATAAGTCTGAAGTCTTGAAAATAATACACATTGGTCAACAAAACTTATGAAACTTTGGACAGGAATTAGGAATATCTTCTGAGGAATTCAGAATTTAGAGTCCATAGTCCTATAACTTGTTTGATTATTGATTGAGGCGAAATCCTAGGTGAAAACAACCAACAGAAAATGATAGAGGCCATCCTTGGCAGCTTGAGCCTTTTAAGCTACCCCCTCAAAAATATGCTTAAGCATATTCTAGTTTTTGATTTAAGCGGAATAAGCCTTATTTCTTCAACAAGCGACAATTGGCCAGAATTCCTTCTTGTGCAATAAACCTGCGATAAGAACCCCAGGTATCCAGGTTTACAGATCGAGTTTAGTATAAGGAAGAGGAAGCAGAAGTTTGGGGAATGTGTTCCCGATTTTGACAAAAGGGTTGAAGAAGTAAAGAAAGCGAAGCTAGTGAAATAAGGAATAAGTTTTTGTCTTGTGGCCCTGGCTTTCCCTTAAGCAATTAAGCTCCTTAGGGTGTTTTGCACCTAGCACTAATGCCAGTGGTATGGGGTTGCTAGCCCAAAGTTCTCTAAGAGTAATAGAAAGCACAGAAAATGAAACATTACTGTCCAAATCTTAGAGAAATAAGCAAAAGGAGTTAAAACGAAAGGGAATGCACTTTGAGATCCAAGTACATATGGAAGTTGAGTTCCATAAAAGAATTCAAAAAGAGGAATCAAGCTAAGATTCAGGAGAATGAGGGAACAAAGAAGAAAAAGGAAGGAGAAAAGTTTGAAGCTGACAAATGTAGAGGCAAGAGATGGAAATGGGTAATTTACAACCTAAATTTTTCCATTATCTACCCAATTACCTAAGCCCAACATTACAAGCTTTGAAAAGACCTCATTGATTTTGAAGGTTGAATTTACCTACATTAGTGGAGATCAATATGAAAAACAAGCATATGGGACTTTGATAAGCAGTCTAAGAAAACTCCAGAAGATTAACTAAATTCAACATGAAGTTGCGAAAGGATGATGACCTGCACACACCGCAAGAACAAGACTTGTTGGAATAAACTATTTAAATACATTAGTTTATGAAATTTTGTGATAGAAGTACACCATGCCTTGTTCTTGCATCAAAGCGAAATTTGAAATAATAATTGATATCTCTCTTAATTCCATGTCGAAGGGTGAAATGAGAAGAATGTGGGTCATCCAGAAAAATGTCCTTATAATCTTCTAAGCTTATTTGTTTGAGGACCAAACAATTTCTTCTTTTCTTTGTAGTGAGAACAAAATTTTAAGTTTGGGAGATTTGATGAGTCAAAAACTCATTAGATTTTAACCCATTTTTTTACGAGTTTATAATGAGAATAATGATGAATTATGCGTAGAAAGCGATAATTGAATCAAATTCGATTGGGAAAACATCTGACATAAAATCAAATTTTAGCAAAAATCATAAGAAATCAGACAGCAGCAGAATTGAAGTCAAAATTGGAACTTAAGTCGCGACGGAAGTGCGGGTTTTCAGTGATTCCAGTCCGCGACCTCTCAACAGGGCTGACTTCCCGAGAAGAAGCGAGGTGAATAAGTGAAATTCGTGACACGAAGAAGGAAGTTGAGACAAAATGTGACGGTGGAGAATAAAAGCTGATCGAATGAAGAAGTTCATGTCGCGACATCATTGCGGCGTTCTGACCTGTACGAGAGATAAATGGAGTCATTGATACCACCATGAGGTCGCGTATGAGGAGTGACTACAAAGCCCGCAGACCTTCTCAAGTAAAGAAGTCACAACTAATTTTGAAATAAAGGACTTTATGTCGAGCCTTCATTGATGTGAAAGGAATAACAAAACGAAATTATAAGCGAAACTCAATCAGGCGATAGAATTAATGAAGAAACTGAGACATGATGTCGCGACACCACTTTAGTCGCAACGAGAAATGAAAACTTAAGCGATGAACGCTGGAGTGTGACGCTGAATAGAAGTTGCGACAAAGATTTTCAAAGATCACGAATGTAAGTCGCGACCCGGTTAGAGCGGATAGAATATCAAACCTTGCCATCCGAGAAAATATCGACATGATCGATGAAATCGCGACATAATTTACTAAATATCATGGTTGTGACATCGGTCGGTAGTCGCGACTATCAAATTTACGCTAGTATAAAAGTCGGCGTCGGTCGATGGTCATGACGTCGGTTCGCGAAGAATGGAAGTCAGCGACATCATTTAGGCATTCGCGACATCAAATCGAGAGATCTTTGACCAGTCACAACAAAGAAAAGCTTCCATAACATCAAAGAGCTCATAAGCATAACATTGGAAATTCGCGTGTATGATTGAAGTCGCGACCTCAAAAAGGAATATCTCAATGCGCGAGAAAAGGTGATCGTGACGTCATTCAATGGTCGAGCATCGGTTAAAAAGGAAAGAATTAGCGGCGTCATTTAGCGGTCGCGACATCATATCGAGGATGTTAAAGGCAAATCGCTGACAGATAAAGAAAAAACATGCTACAGACGAGCGAAAACGAAGTCGCGACGTATGATTGAAGTGCGACTTCAAAGATATATCGCGATGCGAAGGTGAAGTCGCGGCGTATGATTGAAATCGCGACATCAGCGACTCATAAGCGAGCGGTGAAATCGCGACGTGAAAGAAGTCAGCGACATCAAGTCGAGTCGCGACAAACAAATGGGTAGCGGCATGAAGACAAACAAATGGGCGGTTATTTTGAAATCCACACAAATAGGTGCGTTATAGTTAGGGCCCAACTTCCCGAACCACATAAATACGCATTGCTACGAAGGAAGCGGCTCTTGGCTTTCGAAGAAGTCGATGGCAGAAGGCTCGTGTATTTTAATTTTTGTATCTTTTTCTTTATTTTGTTGTTATTTTAGATTAGATTAAGTAAGCGATTGTATTTGAATTTACGGATCTGGATGTTGGTTGTTGAAGTTGGAAGGCTGAATGCATAACTGATATTTCTTCAAATTATTACGGTTCGGTTTGAAGTCCAAACAAATTTGGAATTCGAACTTCTTGATTCCAGTTCTGATAGTTCTTTTGATCATGGAGTTACCGTTAGTGTAATTAAGTAATTTAAACCGGCTTAGATTGAATTTACTGCATTGTTAGAATTTATCTTTCTATTAAATTTATCATAATTTCTTGAACCAGGGCTTGAATACGCTTCTTGGTTTGTTTGTTTTTGTATCGATCAAATATCGGTGTCCCTATACCTGTAATGGGTTGTTTCATGCTCACGATTTCAGGGGCCCTTTAGTATTACGGAGAAGGCATTCTGAGTATTGAACAATATACGAAGGGTATGCGAACCTAATATTGGGGATCTATTGGAGCTTTAATGAATTCCTAATCGATAAATATTCTTCTCACTTGAAAGCAGAGAATGAGTTGGATCAATTAAAATGAGCAGAGAGTTCACCTCGATTGAACATTAAGTTCAATCCCATGTATTGTGAAAAGGATCTAATCTAGGAAAGAATGAATTGTTCCAATTTTGAGGATGAGAAAGCCGGTACCAGTGTAAACCCATTACTTAGCACATGTCTTAGGAGCTAAGGTTTATAGTCCATGTTCTAGATCATGAGGATATTGAAAAGAAAGAAATACCGAAGAACAAGGCCTTTCAGTTAAAGGAAGTAGTTATCCCCAATCCTCTGCGCATTGAAGAAGCAGGGAAGATTAGATGATGAAATATGTCATTAAGTGGAAGTCCACATGACATTACCTTCTTCCTTGGGCCAGTTCATCTGAGTTCATGAAGTAAATTCTGAGTGTCCCGAAGGAACTGATGTTTCCCACGATGCATTTGTATTTTCAATGCATCCCTTTAAAAACTAAGCCCGACGATGTTCTTTAATTTTTATTTTTAGTTTTAAGCATTAGTTCATTTTGTTCTTGGTTTGCATATTTCAATCCTTTGTTATTTTTAAAAGGTTTGCAAGAAGAATTTATCAATTGCTTATCACTTAGTTCAAATAGTATGAGCTTGAGTAGTCGAGTGGTTGATTGAGAATTCTTGAGATCTCGGTGGGATGATCTCACGGACTTAAATCACTTTACTTGTTCGACTTGTCCACTTGCAGAATCATGGATCAAAACCAAAAATTCATCCACTCTTAAGAAATAGTTTTAATCAGTATAATTACCACAAGAAATATAACAAACAAGTTTCATGGCATTATTCTTTGGGGATTAGATAATAATCCTTTGGTAATAAAGTTATAAATTTGTGTTGATGTTTAGATCATCTCACACTTATATAGTGGAGAGAATTTGAATTATCGAAACATAATTTTTTGATAATAATCTCAATTGATGTCGTGACCTCTTTTGATGTTTATTTATTTTCTTATTGCATGACCTCGGTTCTTTGTTGCAACCAATTTCGCCTTTCAACCTATTCCATGTCGTGACCTCGAGGTGATGTCGCGACCTCATGTGTTATTTCTACGGCTGCGTGTAGTCTATTCGACCTTGATTTCTTCGCCTCATTTCTTTCTTGGTGGTAACGACTGTATGAGTGAAATCGCGACATCGTTTGTGGTCCTTGATTAATAAATGGTACTTGACTTGATTTTTTGGCAAGGGCTTCGGTTTGGTTTCAGGTTGCGACCTCCCTTTCTGTTCTTCAACTCTTAATGTGGTTACAACTTCAATTTTCTTGTTGAGACTCCAGTTCCTATTTTTATGTCGCGACCTCAAAAGTATGTCGCAACCTCAAGTGGAGCCTTTCATTTAAAAACTAGTTGCAACTTCGTTTTCTTTATAGAGACTTCCTTTATGGCTCTATTGGTGGATCCACGTCGCGACATCAGACTGACATCGCGACCTCAGTTATATTCAATTGGCATCGCGGCATTAGTGTGGTGTCGCGACCTATTTCATTTGTTGCCTTGGTCATTCTGGTCGTAAGCTTAATCTTGATCGCGACTTAAACGCTCACGAGTCTTATTTCTTCCCAATTGATTTTGGTGATGGCGTGACAAATTGCGAAAACTAAACTCTGGCGTCACGTTCTAGTTTTCGAGTTGCGACTTCATTTTCCTTATGTGATCTCTTACGGTTTTAAGTTTTAACCTGCATGTTCCTCTTGCAAAATTAAATTTAGGTAAAATATCCACACATTTGTATCTGAGTAACATTTATCTTGTAATATTAACAGGAAAAATAGTTAAAAATCGATGAGTTTTAGGACTCATCAGAATTCCCCCGAACTTAAATTTTACATGTCCCAAAGCAAAGAAAAAAAAATAATTGTTTGTCCTCAAACAAATAAACTAAAATTTTAAGGACATTTTTCTGATTCATACCACAGACTTTCTTATTCCACCTTCTAACTTGAAATAAGAGATACCAGCATCATTTTAAATTTCAGTTTCGATTCAAGAATAAGAGATGGTACACTTCTATCACAAATTTCTTGATGAAATAATGTATTTAAACGATTTAAATTGACACTAAGTCTTGTTTTTTGTTGTGTGTGTGGGTCTTGATCCTTTTTCATCTTCCATGTTGAACTAGTTAATATTAGGGTTTCCTTGGGCGTTGTTAAAGTCCCATAGGCTTGTTTTTCATATTGATCTCCACTAATGTAGGTAAATTCAACCTTCAAGATCAATGAGGTCTTTTAGGCTTGTAATGTTGGGCTTAGGTAATTGGGTAGATAATGGGAAAATTTAAGTTGCAAATCACCCAGTTTCCACCTTTTCTTTGTACTTGTTGCCTTCAGCTTTCACCCTGTTGCTTCTTTGTATTTGTTGATTCTCCTCAATCTTGGCCTGATTCATCTTTTTGAATTCTTTTTATGGAATTTTAATTTCCATATGCACTTTGTCGGGGCGAGTTCCTTGTTAGAACTCTTTTAGTTCTGACTTTTTCTAAGGTTGGGAATAGTGCAATGTTTGTCTTCTTAGGCTTTCTATCCTTCTTACAAAGAACTTTTGGGTACATAGCTCCCATGCAGTTGGTATTAGGGTACTAGGTGTTAAAACACCTACGAGCTTAGCCCCCGAGGGAGGCAGACGCGAGACAAAACTTATTCACTTTTCATTAATTTACGCTTCTTTGCTTAACTTATTCTGCCAGATTCAGGGTGAGCCCGATTGGCGAATCAGGCAGATTCGGTGCGAAACCGCTTTTGGGACTTCTTACTTTTTTTTTTTTTTTTTCGAGCTGAACTTATATCGCTGGTGTACAGTGATTTTAGTAACCAACAATCATTTACATTTACAAATGAATGGTATCCATTAAAATTTATACATATTTACTAAGTCCATTACGATACAAATACATACATATACATATCTATCTGAAACATCGAATCGCGAACGGTGCTTCTTGAGCACCCCCATCTCACAAGATGGCGCGTCATGAAAGGTGTGGAATGTCACTGTCCTCTTTATCTCCTCTTCGATTACCTACGGATTGAACACCGTGCTAAACTTTCACGCTTAGTGAACATATGAGCGATGCGACAATAACAATCGCGTCACCATCTTTTTTATTTGCTTTTACTTATGCATACTCGCGAAGCCTAATTTCTTATGTGACTTCTAACTCATCTCATATTATAAATGTAGATTTTTATTCTTTTCGATTCCTTAATGTTCTGCTCTGAACAGGAGTCGTTCAGCCACGTGTCATGTCTTTTCTGAAGATTATGTATATATACACCATGCATGACACGGTCGATCATATTGAGAAGTAAGCTTATATGTATCTGATGGCAATTTGGAACAAATCAAGTCATATCGATTTCATACGAGGTTCAAATCGGACTAATACCAATACATATTAGACTCTTATCACTATCCACGGTAGATGCCATTAATCAGCACTCCCTTTAGCGATTACGTTTCATGATGCGGGATGCGGGTTAAATCCTTTGTTTCGTTTTATTAAACTTTCATTTTCAAAAGTGTCGCGACCCGAATCCCCTTCTTGACCGGGTTGGCGGATCAAGCTGGAGCCCGGTTTACTCCGACGTTTTCCATCAAAACATTTATTTCGTCTTATTAAGTTTTTATTTTAAAAAAGTGTCACGACCAAATCCACGACTTAGGCAGGTTGGCGGATCAAGGCGAGCTTAGGTTTACTCAGAACATTTTTAATTATCTTTCAAAACATGTTGTTTATGTTATTCTATTTATGGGGACCTTTTTAATTACTTGAGAAAACACTTCTTTTGAGGTAATCCATGACCATTTACAAATTCGAAAAGACCCATGCTTCACACTTAATAACGGCCATTTACAAAAAATAACGCCATTTATCCCATAAACTCATGCTACTAATTTTCGCATGTCATTTACACATCATTTTATCATATCTACAACATGCATTTTCAATGCAATAATTCAATTCACAATTCAATTTATGGGATTTAAGCATACACATAAAAATCCATTTACTCGTCATTATCGGGTTATTTCACTTTATTTATTTAATTCACATTTCGACGGATTAGTTTAATGAATCCGCCCTTAACCCATCATTTGGTAATGTGCGCTACATTTTACAATTCGGCCTCCCATCATGACGGATCTTGGGTTGGTGCATCAGGCCGCATTCAATTATCAGTTATTCGATTCTCCCGTATGGCGGATGCCGTTTGAACGCATCCCGACCGTGGTATCACTTATTGGATTCTCCCATCATGGCCGGGTTCCGTTTGGTGCATCCGACCAATTGGTATCGCTTGTCGGTTCTCCCATCACCCAGCGGATGCCGTTTGGTGCATGTCCCGGAGCACGTGGTATCGCTTATTCGGTTCTCGAAGTCATGGCGGATCTTGGATTTGGTGCATCCGAGCCGTGGTATCACCCCATTGGTTCTCCCATCATAGCGGATGCCGTTTGGCGTTTGCATCCGAGCCGCGTGAAGTATCACTATTCGATTCTCCAATCCCATGAAGGATGCCGTTTGGTGCATCCCGACCACGTGGTATCACTGACCGGTTCTCCCGTCACTTGACATATGCCGTTGGTGCATCCAGGCCACGTGTGTTATCGCCCTTCGAGACACTCCCATCATAGCGGTCGTTTGGTGCATCGGATACGTGGCTTATCCTGCAAATGCCATAAGCCATCAAGGCGGTCAGATTGGGCATCACTTGAAGTCAGGACATTTCTTGATACCGCCTTTACCGTCTGGCGGATGCCGTTAACGTTGCATCCATGAGAGGACATTGGAAGGGCCCGGGCACCTTTACTGGCGGATCTCGCCGTTGTTGCATCAGTCGGCCAGTTCGATAGATATATCAATTAATTCATTTATGACGGATTAGTTCAGCTGAATCAAATCTTTATCTTCATTCGTATCATTTGGTTTTCAAAATACTCCATTTCATTTCCATATTCACTTTATTCACATTTACCTGCGGATTAGTTTGATGAATCCGTCCTCATTATCGATTCACCTTCATTCGGTTTTTAAATATCACATTTCAATTCCCTGATCATTTTATTATCTTTCAAGATATACTCAATCTATGTACTTATTTCATAAACTCTCATTCAAATATTTGACACTCATGCTCATTCATATATTCATTCCACATATTCATTCCTTCTGCTCATTTCATATACTTATTCACATATTCATTTCACGTATACTTCATTTATAGCATATACTCATTCATAAATACTCATTCACGTATTCATTCCATATACTCATTCATACACACTGCATAAGTCATATTTTCATTCATGTATACTCATTTCATATACTCATTTCATAAATTCATTTACGTATACTCATTCACGTATACTTGTTATCTTTTTTCTGGTTATATGTGATAATAATCATATATCCTTAACCACATTATGTGTTCATGACATATTGCCTCTCATTTTCACAATCATGTTTCCCTTGAGCACATCTTTGACCCTCATTTTCTACATTTTCCTTGTTTCATGCCTGGCCACATATGGCACTTCACTTATTTCTTGTGAGTATGATGTATGTGGAATCACACATTCATATATTCTTATTCCTCTATGAATCTACTTTACTTAGGAAGTGGAATCAGAATCCATCGGATCATCAAACTAAAGTTATGGCATTTTCATGCCAACTAGTGAGTTCTGGAGTTACCCTCGGGACTGTTGGTATTACTCGACACTCTGGGTCTTAACTTCATATTTTGACACTAGGTCCTTGTAATCATTTGAAAAGCTAAGGTGATAAGGGTTCTATTCAACTGGAATCACCCAATTCGAACTGAACTCAAGTTCGTCGAAACAACCTTCGGACTTCTCTATGGCCATTCAACAGAGCAGAATTTGGTTTGCTGTAGACCCCCACTTCGAGGTGCATTTTGGCACTTATAGTCATATTTTGACAGTTCCTATTCTATAGTTTTGGTTCTCCTTGAAGTCTGACTTTAAGTAGCCACTTGAATCCTCAAATGGATAAAGAGGAAATGAGAGGGAGATTACAATATAGAATACAGTGATTAAAATAGGAAAGCAGAGCAGGGTGTCTTAGGTACATGTCTAACATGTCCAGGGCACAAGTGACCAAAAATGACCAGAATGCAAATTGTACCTGATGCAGTCTCAGAAAAGTGTCCAGAATGTGTATTTTCTCCCCTTTTTCATGCCTTTCATCCATGGATCACTCCTATACTTCCTACACATCTCAAAACCATTTCCGATTCACCTTGCAGTCCTAACATACTCAAATTTTCCTTTCTTACATATCTATCTTCAAAATCTTTCTTGATTTTCTCCCAAAAACAATTCTAATATGGGTCATAACCCACACATACCATCTGGGGCTATTGGGGTTTGTTCTTAACCCTTTACTTTTACCAATTAAGCAGAAATCAACCTGAAAGGGAGGACTCCGAGTTTTCTTTTACATTTGAGGTTTTACCCGCACTCATTAGTCTTTTGGGTTAGGATGAAATCCTATCAAACCCTAGAAAGAAATCAATTGCAACAAAAACTTCGTGTTAGGACAGACTTTTTATCAAACCCTAGGTTTTAGGGCAAACCATTAACCAAACAAAACCAAGGATCCATACCAAATCAGAGTTCCATACTCAAGGTTAGTAGTTCCATACCTTTTTGGAGCTTGGCATGATCTTGGCTCGCCTCCCTCTTCTTCTTCTTCCTTCTTTCACACGGTTTCCTTCCACCCCAATGAGACCAATTGTTGGTCTTTTACAAATCAAAAAATCTATTAGGCCTTGTTTGGCCCTCGAAACCCATTTTGGGTTAAGTCTCGCTTTATTTACCAAGGTCCCTCCATGTCTTGGCCATTTGTAATTTGGCCTCCCCTAATCTTCTAGGAATTACACAAGAATTCCTATTATTTCTTCTTTGGCCTATAATCTCTTCCAATTTATGACTTTTGGCTTCCTTTTTGGACGATTACAAAATTGTGTCCTTAATTCTTGAAATTTAAAGTTCTATCTAGTTTTTATTTCCCGAAAATTCCTATTTAGCTTATAATATACCCTAAACAAGTCCGAAAACTTCTAGGGTATTTTTCGGGGTGTTACATCTTCACCTCATACCTCGTAGCATTTAGAAATATTTTTCCCCCAAACTTGTTTCTTCACTTTGCTAAACCTTCTTTCTGTACTAGAAGCTGGATAATTTGGGCTCTTTCTTTGCGAGTTAATGCGAGAGAGGAATTTGGGTTTTACGTTCTTTGTTTTATTGAATAAATAAGGCTTGTTTGGCTCAAATCAAGGCCCCAGAGGGTATGCCTTAGCATATATTGAGGTGGAAACTTGGAAAAGCTCAAGCGCAAGGATGGCCTCTTATCGAAACCTTCTTTGATGGCTTTTTTTACCCCTGAATTTCGCCTCAATCGATAATCTAACAAGTTCTAGAATATGGACTCTTGTAATCATGAATTTGAGAGAATAATTCCTAATTCCTCTCAAAGTTTCATGAGTTTTGTTGACCAAGTGTATTGTTTCTTCAAGACTTGTACTTATTCACTTTGTTTATTTTACACTAGCTGTGATTATTAGTTCCTTGACAATATCCATTTTTCCATTTTTGCAATCAATTTTAGTTTAAACATTCAGTGCAACTCCACAGTTTCAGGTTTTTAATCTACCTTTATTTTCCTGCATTTTTGTTCTTGGGAGAGGAACAAATTGGTTGTTTGATCCTTGTCAGAAAAGGCACTCATACTTTTCATGCTAGGGGAAATAACCTGGCTCTGAAATTCGATTACATCGGTCGTGAACTCAAAAAACAAGCCCAATTTGTAAGACAATAAGAATTTTATTCAAATATCCAAAACATTTCGATATTGTACAATCTGCTTTCTTTACAAATAAGACTATAACTAAATTAGAGAAAAACTCTCTATTTCTTGATCTAAAACCCTATATCTTCCTTCTGAAGGTTGTAGCTTCTGCTTTATCTGTTCCCCAAATCTCGAACTTTGCTCCGGAAGGATTGGTGATAAAGTGCATTCCAACAAATTGGGGCCTTTCCTTCCTTTTCTTTTGGAGCTCCTCTTGATGATGGGTTCTAATTAACCCTTCTTCGTTCCCTTTCCCATAAAATCCATCTCTTGATTACGGCGTTTTATGGAATAATTATGCGATTAGTTTGTTTTGACTTTATTCATTCCATAAGCTCTTGTGTTTTGCATCCTTTCGGAACTCTTCTTTTTCTCTCATTCTCCCTTCCTCTTTTCATTCTCGTTAACATTCTTCCTTTGTTTTCCCATCCTTTTATAGTATTTTACATACTCTTGAGGCTATGAGGCTCTTTATTCTCTTTTTTCCAAATTCAGATGAGATAGATTAAATGAAGTTTCTCGGATTTAAGCTTCTTTGCTATTTCCATATGAGGATGTGGAAAATTGATGAGGAATTTGACCGTTTCATCTTGGAGTTTTAATTTCCTTAAAGTGATTTCCCTTTTGAAACTAAGCTTAAACTAAACTAATTACATTTTAGTTTTTCAGTTTAAAGCTTCTTTGCTATTTCCAGCAGAGGAGGATGTGGAAAATTGTTGAGAATTTTAGTCGTTTCATCTTGGAGTTTTTAAATTTCCTTAATTATTCCTTTTGAAACTAAGCAAAACTAAACTAATTCATTTAATCAGACATCGGTTTTACATTTCTGCCGTTAATAACAATTTATTTCAAAAAGGTTCCTAAATGAATGATCGAAATTTGGAAGGGTTAAGATGAATTGAAAGTTAACGACTTGAAATTAGATGGACTTTGGGCTCCAATGTCTTGATTCGTCACGGAGGTTCATGTTATTAAAATTTTGAGCCTCTTAATTAATGATTTTCAATGAATCCTATTTTTAATGCTGAAATACCCAAAATGAAAGGTTTAAAAAAACTTTTATTGAGTTTTGGACTAATTCACAAATTCGTAGCAGATTTTGTTGCGACACGAAATGTGAATCCTGACGAGGAACTTTGATGTCCACGACTTTCTTTTCGCTATTGTTTCCCTTCAGCATTTCTTGGTTGCAACTTTGGATTAGTGTTGCGACCATAAATTTACTAGGTCTCACACGAGCAGTGAAATTCTGTGGGTTTCATTAAATCATTAAAGGCAAATACAACTTCAATTCATCTTCATCATGCAAATATTCAACAAAAATCATCATGCATCATATTCAAAATTTAAGCACCCGAACAAAATAAAATTCCCTAAACCTTCAATCATGCCATATGGGGACAAAATTTAGTGATAAAATCAAGAATAGTATCTTGCATTTTATCTCTTTTCCATATTGGAAGTTTCAGTTAGATGCTCCACTTTTGCAAATTTTCATTGTCTACTGAAACTAAAAAAGAATATATTTACCTACTCTTCAATCAATAATGAATAAATTACACCAAAAGCTATTAGAAATTCTAACACAAAATATATATATATATGAGAAAAACTTAAAACAAGCCAGTGTGGATTGCCTTCCTGTTTGCTGCTTTCGATTTTTAGTCTTTGCATTTGGACTTCTTTCTTGCGGAATGATTCTGTTTCTCCATAGTTTTTCATTCAGAACCAAGAGTCACTCTTCCACTTGCATTCTCCCAAGAAAGTGCTTTAATCTCTGACCATTAACTTTGAATTCCTAATGATTGTTGGTTCTAAGTGTCACTGCCCCAAAATTTGTACTTCATCTTGCGTACATGGTCCACTCTCCATTTTGATTTAAGCTTCACTGGAAAAGAGTCTTAGCTTGAGGTTGAATAACGGGCTTTGATCTCTGTGAATTCCCTCCTCAAAAATTCTTTGATCCAGTATCATTTTTTGTTTATCTTTATAGATTACAGCTTTATCCATAGGCTTCATTCCTCGACTCTTCGATTCATTTAGGCTGGAGTAGCCTATAACTGCTTTGCGCATCCTTGAGAATCAAAATTTAGCTTCTGATGGCCCACATAGTTTTTATATTCAAGAGGTAGGTAGCGAGGTTTTCCAGATCATTCCAAGGGAGTTTTAACGCAAATTCCGCATTTACCCAGAGTGCATCAATGCTTCGCATACCAATCTCTTATGTTGGAGCTTATAGTCTTTTCAATAATTTTCTTTATCTCCCTATTGGAAATTTCAGCTTGCCCATTTGTTTGAGGGTGAGAAGCCAAGCTCATAATGTGTTTGATACCATATCTGCCCATGAGTTTGTCAAACACCTTATTTACAAAATGACTTCCCCCATCACTGATTATAGCTTCCGTGTCCCAACTCCACGAATATTTCTTTGTAAAAATCCCACAATTGTGTTAGCATCATTCAAGTGCCGCCTCAACCCATTTTGAGATACATAATCCATGCCTAAGAGTATGTATATATTTCCTAAATGAAGCTAGAAAAAGGCCCCCGTAAAATCTATTCCCCATACATATAATCAGACCACCAGTTAATTCGCAGGGGCATTTCATGCCTTCGTCGCCGATATTTCTCATTCTTGGTATTGATCACATAACTTGTACCTATTCAAAGTCAAATTTTAAAATAGTAGGCCAATAAAACTCGACTGAGAATTTTTTTGGGTTGTTTTGTCTCCGCAAAATGTCCTCCATACGGTGATGCATGACATTCTCGTAAAATTCGCTTGCCACCTTCGTACATCTCCTTATAATCAAATCAGCTCCTCGCTTAAACAAAGAATGGGTCATCCTGCATGTAGTACTCCGCTTCTCGCCTTAGCTTTTTCCCATCGGTACTTGAATTCTTGTGGTATAATTCCACAAGCCAAGAAGTTCACACGCATACCAAGGTGATCGAGTGACAATCGGAATAACTCCGCTTCATCCGGAAAGTTTCTTCGTTATTTCTTCTTCTTCTTGTACAAAGAAGCCTTTCCACCCTTGACAAGGCGCGGATCGCATCACATTGTCACAACCTTCTTGTCTTTATTTCTAAATCACCCTCGTAATAATAATACACCACATTATCGGCCTCGGCTTTCGCTTTCTTTGCCATTAGATATTTAATTGCTGCATGATCGCTGTGTGTATACAACATGGACCCAAAATGTATGGCCTAAATTTTCACATGCAAATACTATTGTCGCATCTCCTTTTAAGTAGTGGAGTAATTTTTCCCGAGCTTCATGAAGGTTTTATTGCATAAGATACGGCCTTAAATACTTTTCACTTTTTCATTCCAATACAAATCCATCGCAAATCAACGGCATCCACATGATTTCAAACTCTCCTGCTCCAATCTGGTTTTTCCATGATGGGAGCTTCAACTGTCCGATTTGATTTCTTCAAAGAATTATGGCACGATTCATCAAAATTGAAATTATTATCCTTTCCGGAAGAATCAAGATAAATGGGTTCAGTACTAATCTTTTTGAGAAATCTCTTATAAATCTTATGTAAAATCCAAAGATGTCCTAAGAAATCCTCATTAATTCCCTTGACCGTAGTGGGTGGTATCAAATTTCTTATAATTTAAACTTGTGCCTGGCCTACCTCTAAATTTCTCTCGCAAATCACGTGCCCTAAGACAATCCCTTCTCAGAATCATAAATGGCATTTTTCCCAATCTAAAGCTAGATTTTGGTCTCTTGCACCTTTGAAGTATTGTCCCCAAGTTATGCAAGCACTGCTCAAACTCGGATCCTATACACTCCGGTGAAATCATCCATGAAGATCTCCATAACTTCTTCTGCTAAATCAAAAATATAGACATCATGCATCTTTGGAAGGTACAAGGAGCATTACACAAATCAAATGACATTCTCCTAAAAGCAAAAGTACCAAATAGGCATGTAAAAGTAGTTTTTTTCCTAATCCTCAAGTGCAATGGCAATTTGGTTATATCCAGAGTATCCATCAAGAAAACAAAAGTGAGGGTGTCCTGCCAACCTATCCAAAGATCCGATCAATGGTGCAAGGGTGAGAAATAGATCCTTTCGCTATGATTTAGTTTTCAGAGTCACACACACACCTCCATCCTGTCACGCCTTGTAGGAATCGCCCATTCTTTCATTTATGATCATAGTGAATCCACCTTCTTAGGAGCCACAATGATCGGGTGGCTCACCCAAGAACTATCCTGATATAGCATATATAAAACCCGCATTCAAACTACTGAACATCTTTCTACCAATCCTTTCTATCACTGGTTCAAATTCTCCTTTGATGCTCAATAGAAGTCTTGCATTATCATTCAAGAATATTTTGTGTATGCAAATGGAGGGACTGATACCCTTCGGGATCCTCAATTGACAAGCAGCTCTCTTGTATTTTGTCGACTTCAAGAACTCGTCTTCACTTTAAATACGCAACTGATATGATGATTGGTTTTCTCTTTTCTGGTTCCAAGAACTCATATTTCAAATGATCAATTCTTTTCTTCATCAATGTTAACCCTTCTCGTGACTAGTTTCCCGCCTAGTTCGTTTCGGGCCGATACTTCATCTGACATCGCTTTCATTTATGCTCGAGACTGCTTCTTTGTTAAACAAATCTAAGGCAGTATTTCACAATCAAGACTCTCAAGATATCAAAATATCTCAATTTCATTTAGGTAGAATGTTGAATTGTTAATTCATCTGAACATCAGAAGATCAAGTTTTCTACACTCTTTACAACTTTCCGCATCTACATCAGGATGTTCCAAACTCCCATCAAGATTAAAGTGCACACTGCTTCGCCCCCACCCTTAGTGTCGCCCACCTTTTGAACATCTATCAAGGCCCAGCTTGTTAAGAAAGGTCTTCCTAGAATGCAAAGGAACTCGTATCTCCCTCCATCTTCAATAACAAAATCTACTAGCGAATTTCCACTCGACAAGTACATCTTCAAGAACAATCTTCCGTCAGGCTATCGATTCTGTCATTTGTACACTGGCCGTCGGTGTGTTCCCCAAACTCAGTCTTTGCACCACTGATAGAGGCATCAAATTTATACTAGCACCAAAATCACACAAGGCTTTCTTGAATTCATATTTCATGGAGTAGGAATGGTGAAATCGCCAAGGTAATTTCATTTTTGTCGAGTCTTTGGCTGGATAATCGCAGACCGCAGGGAAAATTAAACTACTATTCCTCCTCGCCTATCTTCTTTCTCGCTTCAAGATCTCCTTCAAAACTTTGCATAAGTAGGCATTTGCTGATTACCTCTACAAATGGGAGGTTGATTTTTATTTTCTTGAAAATGTCAAAGAATCTAGAAAATCGCTTCCCTTTTCGCTCTCAAGCCTCGTGGGAAATGGTAATCGTAGGTGTATGTCGGTACTCCTTCCTTCGTTTCGCCATTACTACTTTCAAATGGGCCCACTATATGATCTCTCTCCTTCCTTTCCGCCCTCATTGTCCCGCCTCGCCCCTTCTTCCTTTCTTTCCTTCCTCGTTGTTGCTCACTTCTTCCCACTTCTTAATTGAATTGCCATGTGCAAATTTTTGGATTCTTTTGAGTGTCACGCTGGGGAATGTACCCTTGCTCGATTCGGGCATATTCGCAGCCAGCCTACCCTACTTATGTCTTCAAGTTTTTGAACGAGGCACTGTATTCTTCGCCAAATACTGGAGGTCGACTCGACAGCTCTTCCAAGTCAGACACTCTTCGTTCATGGAAGTGTATAAGTCTCTTATCATTCCCGGCGGAACCATGCAGAGTAGTTCTTCAAATGGTCGAGTCCTCCTATGACCCCGATATTCATTCCCGCTCACCCCCTTATGCCGCCGCCGGAACCTCGTGGTCACGATATCCCCTCGTCGAGATTCCGCCCATGACTGGCTCAATGCCCCTCCACCATGAGAAATTCTAATGGTTCCTTGTTGGACCGTACGTAATATAAAGTTAGGATTTGCTTGAAATGGTACTGGTTCATTCACGCATTTAACCTCCTCAAACCATAAGAGTCTTCTCTCATGGTACTTCAAGACTTCCCTTCTCATCCGTTTTCCACCGTCCAGCTCTCTACGAGCGCATTTTTCTTTCCTGCTCATTCATCCCGCATGATGGCATCTAACTTCATTCCATGGTCGTCATTTTACTCACCATGACCCTTTCCTCCCTCTCATGACACCCCTTGAAAACTCGATGGAGCTTTACATTGCATTCGTCAGCCCTCTGGGTCGATTCTAATTCTTCAAGACTTTTTCTTTTAAATGCTCCATATCATGAAGCATCAATAATACCTTTAGATGTATCATTTAAGGCATGATACACTATATCCATCTAGGTTTTTAAATCAATTCCATGCATATGGCACCTCTTCAGCAACCACTTAAATCTCTCCCAGCTATATGTGCCTCAGTCTTCCTATTGTCGAACACCATTATCTCCTTCTTCTATCTTAGGTGAGAGACACTCGGGAAAAAGAACCTCCCAAGTACATTTCACTACCATTCCAAGTATCAATCGAACTATATGGTAATGATTCATACCATGTGGTCGCTTATATCTCGTAAGGAGAATGGGAAGAGATGTAGCTTTATCACCAGCCTCACACCATCATTCAGCTTTTATCAGATTTGTCATCCTCGAGAAATCTACTCAGTGCTCGCTCGGGTCTTAGCGGTGACGAGCGAATCATGTCAAATAACCATTGTTATCAAAGCTCGCTTTTATTCGGTTGCGATCCCTGCAGCTCTTCCGTCTGATCGCAGAATATTCTTCTCTGAATAATAGCTCCGTAAATCCTCCATCAGGTCAAGAATGAGGCCTCCGGATGTGCTGTCCTCTGTCTCCTGGTCCGGGTCATGTCTCTCATCCACATAGCCGTGTTTCTTCATTTTTAGTCTTTCTAAGCTGAGTGTTCTTTTCCATCTACTGTTCCGGAAACAAGTCTAATCTTGTTTCCTATGCATTAAAGGATTTCTAAAATCAAAACACACCGACATGATAGATTAGTCAAACTAAACAAAATATTTTCAACATGGCTTGTTAAAGATCGCTGGTTGATGTACCCACGCATGAAAAAAGCTATTTTTGTTCTTTTCTTTGTATAAAATGTCCAACTTAGCATCTCTCATAGAATATTGATCTATTTAATTCTTTCAATCCCTGGCAACGACGCCATAAAACTTGTTTCCATTCTCTCTATATAGACTAAAAACCCTTAAATCACATAGTCGTAAGAGCCTCACATTTCTTCTTGCATCCATGTCACTTTTTTGATAAATTTTCTTTATAAAATATTTCTTTCAAAAGGTTCATGATTTAAAATAAGTGGTTTAACCATGATACTTCTGCAAGTGCATGAAATAATATGCTAAGTATAGTGTAAAATCATGTAAGTCCAGGTATCATTCCACAGAGATTGGTACTAATTAAAGATCAACTAATTCCCAACTACTAAAATTTATGCTATTCGATTCTAAACTCACGATGAAGGTTTTACTTAGAAAAAATAAAGATCCTGTATCATCGACCATCAAGTGGAACTAAAATAAAACCAATAAAGTAAAATAAATAAAACAAATCAGAATTAAAATACTAGACTGACCGCTTCCTATGAGAGAAATGAAAACTATAAGTGAAATACAATGAAGGCCAATTCCAAAGACTAAAGCACATTGCCTGCTCGCCAGATGGATCCGGGGTTTTATCCAAGATTTCCTAAATGTTGGAATTGGATTTCTACATATTCACCGGTTGGATACCCTTGCTTCTCTCGAAGACAAGATCAAACCAGCTACTTGTATTCCCAATCCGCTTGCAAGATCTGGGTATTTTTCTTTCTCAATACTTCACACCCATTTCTGTTGATGTTGCATCTTGCATTTCCTTCTCAAGATTTTCAGAAAGTTTCTACCACTTACTGATGGTCCTCCGCATCTATGCGGTCTGTCCCTTTCCCTGATTGTAGATCCGCCTAACACTTGGTTAGGAACCTGCCTTTTAGTCATGCTAACTCTATGATTACTTATATTGTTAAATACTCTAACTCTTCAATTATGAGCAAATGGGGGATTTATCAAAATGAACTCGTAGCTCAAACAGCTCATCACTATAATGAGCATACCTTAAAAGAATTTTCACTCGTGAATCTCCATTCAGGTTTGCTTGTAGAGGGCATCCTGAATTCAGAAAGAAGATACATTCCTCAACTGGTATTCGTACTACTAATGGGAACTTATCAATTCAAAACGACACTAAATAAGTAAAACCGAACTAAATTAGTTCTCCATATCGGCAGAAAGACTCAGAACTAAATGTAAATCAAATCCAAAGAGAGCTGGCCCGACATCGCGATTGCGACTAAGAAATGGAGCACCGATCACGCATAAACCACCGGTGGAATTGCATTAAATCACTTCAATGAATTTTAAATTTGTTCAGATTTATAATTTTTCAAGCAAGAATTCTAAGAAAAATAACATAAATAAAAATTTCAGCTCCACTCGCTCTCTCGCATATCATGATTCAAATTTAAAAGAAATAAACTAAAAATAAAGAAAATAAATAAAAATCTACTATAAACAATACATCGAAGTTCCTCCTTTCCCCTTTTTCTATGCGTAGTAAAGATAGGCTTACTTACTATTCTAACACCGCTCATTTATACTGCCAAAAGTGAATTAAATAATCCCCAAAAAGCTCCGTGGAATCACCCTAAAAGAAAGCCTACCATCGCTATGTTGCGACTTCGGCTGATGTTGTCGCGACATGGATCGCATTGTTTGCTCTTGTTCGCCGCGAATTCCTCGCTGTTTCCTTGCAACCAGATTCCTGTCAGATGATTCAATGGTCGCGACATCGCTTATAGTCGCGACCTTGCTCTGGTTTACTAAGAGTTGATGTCACAATTACGCTCGCGGTCTGAACATCACTGTCCTTCTCTTCATCCGCTTCGAGTCGCGAATTTTAGTTTAGGTCATACCATAGTTCCGCTTCGTCAATTTCAAGGTCGTGACTTTCTTTTTCCGTCGCATCGTATATTGATGGTCTTCCGCCTTCAGTTTTATTTACGTCGCGACCTCAAGGTGATGTCGCGACCTCTTTTGATGTTTATTTATTTTCTTTTGGTCGCAACTTTACTTCTTGTTGCAACCAATTTCTTCTTCAACCTTTCTATTCGTGTCAAAGCGAATTTCAAGGTGATGTCACTTCATGTCGTTTTTTTCTCTGGCTATGTAGTCCCAATTGCTCAAAAGTAGCTGCGAATTACTTTCATGAAGATTTCGTAAGTCGCGACTAATGAGTGGTCGCTGAGCATCGCTTGTAGTCCTTGATTAATAAATGGTCACAATCTCGCCGCTTCGTCTGGGCTTCAGTCGCGAATTCCTTTCGCTTCTTCAACTCCTTAATGTGGCTCCAACTTCAATTTTCCCTCGTTGAGACTCCATTCTTAAGTGTCGCGACCCCAAAAGTACATGTCGCGACCCCAAATGGAGCCTTCATTTAAAAACTAGTTACAACTTCATTTTCAGAGACTTCCCTTTACATCATCAAGGATCCATCATGACATCGATCGACGTCGCAACTTCAATTATATTCAATCAAGGCCACGGCACGCGTGGTTATGACCTCTTTCATTTGTAGCTTATCATTTCGTCGCAGTTTAATCTTTCCAAGTCACGACTCGCTTAAGGCGCCTTCTATTTATTCTCCAAAATTTATTTTGGTGATGCTGACTGGAAAATGACTCAAAACTGCTTTCCCGTCACATCCGATTTTCACTATGACTTTATTTTTCTTGTAGGTTGGTCTCTTCCTCGTTTTGTTTAGATTTTAGCTTATACGATTTTGGTCGCAAAGAATTTGAGTAAAATATCCACATTTGCATACAAATCAACATTTATCTCAGAATATGCTCAAAATGGATTAAAAATCTAATGAGTTTCTTGATTCATCAATTTCCACATAATTGCATGGTTCTATTTCCATTCTTCTGTAAAGGAAAAGGCTAAAATCTGGTTTCATTCGCAAACCAAATTCAATCTTTACATGGGAAGATATGCGAATGAATTCCTTAATTCCTTCCCTCCCGCACGACTAATGCTCATATGCGGCAATCCAAAATTTTCTAAAAACCGGGTGAACCTTTTCAGAGTGGTAATGGAAAGATATGTTATCCTCTCCATGCTATCCCTATTCATGGTTTGATGTGGGACAACCAGGCAGATTTTCATCAAGGGCTATCCTTGAATAATAAACAATACATCCAAATGATGTGTGCGGGAGAGTTTTATGAGAAAAGTGCAAAGGAGGAAATTCAATTCTTTGACACCATAGCAGAAAATGCTCGAACATGGGAGACTAATACATCTGTAGATACTGCTAAAGTGCACAATACACCTACAAGGGGAGGACTCCATCATTTAAGAGAAAATGATGATTTGCAAGCAAAAAATAGCTAATTTAACGAGGAAGTTGGAAGCTATAGAGTTGAAAAAGGTAATGAGGTAACTAAAGGTGCCTCAAGTACCTCAGACTCATTGACCTAGAGTGGAGGAGTTTTTATAATTTACGATAGACCCCACACTCAACTATTAACTCGCTCAAACCTTCCTGCCATGGAGCAATCCAAATAGAGCAAGCTAATGCCCTAACTACCAAAGGAAACCTTTCCCATAATCAAACGATAATCTGGTGATTGCAAGAACCCAATAGTCGAGAAATGAGGAGGCGACAATAATCCTGTGTAACAACTAAGGCCCAATTTTCAAAACCAAGGTTTTTCAAACCAAGTCCCTTCGCTTAAGAATCATATCCCTGCTACTTCGTGGAACCCCAACTGGCTGATCAGATCCATCAACCAAGGAAATCCAAATCCACAACCTTATCAACCCTCCATGGTAGTTTTGAGGATATTGTGACACAGGTTGTCCATACCCAACAATCCACCAACACTCAATTTCGAATCGCATTGAACAATGACCCAAATCACTAAGCTAACCTCTTCCCATGGAAATTTTCTAACAAGAAAAGGGAAATTCCTTCCTCAAACTATAACACCTCGAAATATACCCTGGGCTTGTTTCAACATGTTTAGGTGGTATTTTGTAGGTATAAATTGTGCTGTGAATTAAATGTGAAAATTGGAAATTTAGAAACCCGAAAATTGTACAAGACTTAAGGACAAAATTGTAATTTGTCCAAAAAAAGGGCATCAAATACATGAATTGATAAAACTAGAGGCCAAAGTAGAAATAACAGGAATTGGATTGTAATTAATGCAATGAGGGAGGACCAAAAAGGGAAATAAGGGAAATTTTAATTATAAAAGGGAGAGGGAGACCAAAAATAATCCATTTTTGGTCTCCAAACAAGGGAGCTTATGGGAAGAAGAGGAAGAGGAAGAAGAAGAAGATGAAGAAGGAGGAGTAAAGCAAAGGTATGGATCTGAGTTTGCAGAATTTAAAGTATGAAATAGTAAGATTTTGTACAAAAAAACTACTTAGGTATGATTGCTAGGGTTTTCTTTGACATTAATTTGGTTCCTTTTCTGTGGTTTGGGTTAGGAATACCTCCTAACTCTAGATTTAAGGAACTTAGGTTGAAAATCCCTAGTTGATAATTAGATATGGAATCCCCTGTTAAATTCCAAAGTTTTGTAGAGTTGGGTGAACTTGGGTATGAATCCTTGATTCTTAAATTAATTAAAAAAGTGTTCAGGGTTCGAGGGATTCCATGTTAATTTTTTATGAATGATGGAATAGAAGAGAATTATGGAAGAAAAGTACATGAAAAATGTTGAATTCTACCATTTATGGGCAGAATCGGACACCGTACCTAGATCCTTTCGAGTGGTACCCCAGATCACGATGTAAGGCAACCGGCATCTGCAGACACTAGTGGTACCTGATCGACTTCCAACCAGATCGGTGTACCGATGATGTCAACAGAGTGGTACCAGTACCACTAGTTCCTGCAACCCCTGTTTTTGATATTTTTGCATAGTTAAGCTATAATTCACCTACCGGGAGTATTAGAACCCTAATAAATGATTAACAGGGGTTAAGATAAGAAAAAAGTAAGTGAAAAATGTACAGAACCTCGCCCCAATAATAAGATAGGAAGTTTATGAATACATATAATCGTAGGAATGCCTAAGACCAGGTATTAAATGACACAAAGATTCTCCCAATACGACGCGCGGTGCACGTCTCCGACAAGTGCTACGACACTGCCCAACACACACTTCGATACTCCCCGATTAGTGCCACGACACTTCGCTTAGTACTTCAGACTCCCGATTAGCGTGCTACGACACCCTGCTCAAGACTTCTATACTCCCGATTAGTGCTATGCACTCCTCGTCTCACCCTTCGCACTCCCCGCTTTGTGCTACGGCATTTCAAGATCAGAACGTATCTCTGATACTTATTGTGCTGTGTCTACTCATTTATTAGTAATCGGGGTCTAGGTATCTCTATAGTTATATGAAAATAACTCGAATGATGAATAAGAATAAAACAATGTGTATCGCTTGATCCTGTAATACCTAATGGGTATTTTGAATAAGAATAAGCTCAGAATCTACTGAGATCCGAATAAAACATCGTATTCGATATAAGCATAATTTAATAAGAATAAGCTCAGAATTCCTAATGATATCCAAATAAACATACGTCTTATATAAGCATAATTTCTTAATAAGAATAAACTCTGTAACTCCTATGGGAGATCCGAATAAGCATAAGCCTGTTATAAGCATCAATACTTGTATAAGTCCATTATATGAATGCATGGAAATTCTGATATCCGTTATTGTTATATGCTGAATATAAATGTGTATATGCATACTACATATGTTTCCTACTAAGCGTAAAGCTTAGCACGGGTTTTTAATCCTTGTAGGTACAAAAGAAGGAGACAGTGATCTTCCACATTCTACTGGGCCAGCACACGAGTAGGGGTTCATCACTGTAAGTTCTATGCTCTGATCATTAATGTAAATGTATTGTTTTTTGAATATGTAAATGGGACTCAGTACTGTATATGCGATACTGTGAACACCACTACGGTGGTAGTTTTATTTTGTACTTTTGTATATGATATGTTGATACAATTATAAGACTTGGATATACGAACGTCTGATAAAGCAGTGGAAGAGTCCTGGGGCTGATAGTGTCGTGGCCTTGAACCCTGCCTCTGGACCGCACCTGGGTCGTGACCAAAATCAAGGCGTGACACAAACTGTCCAAAATCCCCAAGGTCAAAATAGTGTTGGAATATCAGGTCTAAGTGAGGGCACATTTGAACATTGCAAGGTTGTCTCCACTATTCGAAGTGGTAAGGTAATTGACAAAACCATTGAACCCAAGGAACCAATACAAGAGTTACAAAGTGAACCAGTTGGAGATGATGAGGTGTCGGACAAGCCTCATGTTCCTAGGACAGATATTATTGATGGTGAGGCAAAGTAAGACAAGGCTACCCATATCCCTCCAGCTCCATACCCTCATAGGTTAAGAGCCCTAAAGAAAGTGAACAACCACTTAAGTTTATGAGTCGCTCAACAGTGAAATCAACATTCCTTTACTAGATCATTAAGGCATTCCACATATGCCAAGTTTCTAAAAGATTTATGCACTGTAAAAAGAAAATTAGGTGTCAACAAGGAGGCATTTATGACTGAGCAATCCACCTCATTGATTCGAAACAATTTGCCCCCAAAATACAAAGACCAAGAAGGCCCTACTATTTCCATGTGGAATTCAAAGTTAGACATGCTCTGAGCGGATTTAAAGTGCGTTAACTTCACTTACTCAAGATATGTCGATCTAGGTTAGAGAATTAGAGCCGACCAATATCACCCTCCAATTAGCTGACCGTAGTGTGAAGATTCCTAGAGAGGGATAGTAGTTGACGACAGGTACAAGTGGATAAGTTCTATTTTTCCTGGATTTTGGTTGCTTGACACTCAACCTGTGGTGAACCAAGGAACTCAGCCCCAAAGATTCCCAGACCATTCTTAGCTACCGCTTAATGCCATCATATAATCGTAGGGGGGAGACGAATGACACTATCATCGCGAGAACATGACTGTTAATTTGAATATCTTTAATGTTATCAAGGGAATGGGAGATGAGAAGGATGTTTGTGAGGTAAACATGGTTGATTCTGTGTTGCATAAATACTTAGATAATTTCTCATACGATGATCCCCTCATGTCCTGTCTAGTAAGCCCAAGTTGGGAGGAGGAGGTGACCAAGATCCGAAGCCTGAGTTCCTACAATTCTATAACACTGCAGGAGGTATTGTAGCTTAATGGGTGGGCACCTAAATTTGAACCATTGCCACCAATCGAGGACAGGGTATTACCTTCAGAAGAGAGACCACCTAAACTTTAGTTGAAACCTTTACCATCAAATCTCAAATATGCATTCTTAGGGTTATACAAAACTTTTCCAAGAATCACATTCTTTCCTTAGAGTTAGAATGTGAAAATAAGTCAGTTGAGATATTGAGAACCCACAAACCTAGGATGGAAAATTGCAGATATTAAGGGAATTAGCCCCTTGATCTGCACCCATAGGATTCACTTGGAAGAGGATGTTAAACCCTCTAGACAACCACGGAGACGATTGAACCCAATAATGAAAGAAGTGGTCAAGAAAGAGGTTCTAAAACTCTTGGACGTAGGTGTTATTTACCCCATTGAAGATAGTAAGTGGGTCAGCCCAACTCAGGTAGTTCCTAAGAAATTTGGAGTCACCATGGTAGTGAATGAGAATAATGAGCTAATTCCCACTCGTGTCACCTCCGGTTGGAGGGTTTGCATAGACTATAGGAAACTCAATGCGGGCACTAGGAAAGATCCACTTCAGCACCTTTGTCGATCAAATGTTAGAGAGAGTCGCAAGAGCATGAATTTTATTGCTTTCTTGATGGGTACTCAGGGTACAATCAAATTGAGATAGCTTTAGAAGATCAAGAGAAAACTACAATCACCTGTCCTTTTAGCACTTTTGCCTTTAGGAAAATGCCCTTTGGATATGTGCACCGGGGAGCCTTCCGGCGGTGTGAGAGGTTACCGGTGATATGATTGAAATCATTTTGGAAATTTTCATGGATGATTTCTCAGTTTTTTGAGACTCCTATTAGGGATGTTTGGAGAATCTACGTAAGGTTTTGGAGAGATGCCAAGAGAAGAACCTCGTGTTAAATTGGGAAAAGTGTCACTTCATGGTGACACAAGGGATTGTCTTAGGTCACATAGTATCAAAAAATGGAATCGAGGTGGATAAGGCTAAAGTCGAGTTGATCTCCAACTTACCTACGCCTAAGGGTGTTAGAGATATAAGGTCATTCTTGGGAAATGCTGGATTCTATAGGAGGTTCATAAAAGATTTCATTGCTATAGCCCGTCCCTTATGCAATTTGCTTGCCAAGGATGTCCCTTTTGCATGGTCACAGGCTTGCGAGGCCGCCTTTGATAAACTCAAAACTGTATTTAGTGTCTCCCTCCTATCATCACGATCTGCCTAATTGGAACCTTCCGTTTGAGATCATGTGTGGCGCTAGTGATTATACTATAAAGAGCATTTTAGAATGAAAGGGAAGATAAAAAGGCTTTTGTGATCTACTATGCCAGCAAGACTTTAGATTCCGCTCAAGCAAACTACACAACTACTAAAAAAGAGTGTTTGGCCGTCGTCTTTTCCTTAGAAAAGTTCAGGTCATACATTGTAGGGTCTCCTGTAACCATTTTCACATATCACGCGACAACGTACACATCTCTAAAGCGAGGATACTAAGCCTCGATTATTTAGGTGGATCTTCTTGTACCAGAATTTAACCTAACGTAAAGATAAAAGAAATTCGAGAATGTAGTGGCGATCACTTATCTCGGTTAGTTCGAATCCATTTCTCGGGGCTTGCCATAGGCGGCAGTTTTGCGATGGCGACTTTTTTTTTTTTTTTTTTTTTTGCTCTTGTTCCGCGCCCATGGTATACGGACATAGTCAATTATGCAGTGACGGGTCAAATTCCACCCCAATGGACCTCTCTCAGCAAAAGGAAATTTTGGTGGACATTAAGAAATATTATTTTGACGACACATATTTGTTTAAATATTGCCCGGACCAGTTGATGAGAAGGTGTGTACCCAATGAAGATTAAATTGGGGTGCTCACTTTTTGCCACTCAGAGGCTTGTGGAGGCCATTTCTCTACAAGGAAAACAGCTGATAAAATCTTGCAAGCTGGTTTTTATTGGCCTACGTTTTTTAAAGATTGCTTTGAATTTTGCAAAACATTATCGGTGCCAACAATTAGGAGGTCATAAGAAAGACATGATGCCTCTTACCCCATTTAATCATTGAGATCTTCGATTGTAGGGAATTATAAACTTCATGGGGCCTTTTCCTCCTTCTTGTGGAGTACCCAGCACATTTGTTCTGGTGACTATGTTTGAAGTGGGTGGAGGCCATTCCAGCGAACTAATGACCCTGAGTTGTTTTAAAATTTATAAAGAACACGTTTTTCGCTTTAGAATTTTCGTGCGATCATTAGTGATGGTGGGCTCCATTTTATCATGATCTTTTGAGAATTTGTTGAAAAAGTATGGAGTCACACACAAAGTTTCAACGACATATCACCCACAAACTAATGGTCAGGCCGAATTAGCTAATAGGGAGATCAAACATATTTTGGAAAAAACGGTTGCCCCAAATCGCAAGGATTGGTTGCTTCGACTTACCAATGCTCTTTGGGCCTACCGTACTGCTTTTAAAACTATTCTTGGTATGTCTCCCTATAGGCTTGTGTATGGTAAGGCTTGTCATCTGCCGGTAGAAATGGAGAGCGAGGGGCATATTGGGCTGTAAACTGCCAAATTTTAATTTGGATCAAGCGGGTAAACAACGGCATTGCGGATGAGCGAGCTTGATGAATTGGGGCGTGAGTCGTATGAGAGCTCGGTTACAAGGAGGCTCAAGCTATTCCATGATAAGACCATTCTTGAGCTTTTTGAACCTCACCAAAAGTGCTGGCATGCGACTCTCGGTTGCACATGTTTCGGAAGAAAACTCCATTTACCATTAATTTGGCACATTCGTTGTCAAGGTAGTTTACCCATGAATGCGATAGAGATTGAAAATCCGGATAATGAAATCGCTGAAATCGATGGCGCGCCTAAAGCCATTTCTCGAGCACTTTATTGAGGAGAATAGTGAGGAAATGGTAGATCCGCTCTACCAAGATGCTACTTCAGAGTAATCCCTATCATATCTTGTTATATATAGTTTTTGTTTTCTTTCTTGCATTTCTTTTTGACTTCTTTATTTTATCTGCTTATATATATATATATATATATATATATATATATATATATATATATATATATATATATATATATATATATATCAAAAAAAAAAAACAAATAGCTAAATAGGGGGTCAGCAGGAACCTTGCTTCCTTCTATAATGGGGGTACCCTGTGTGCATTGAGGACAATGTTTGCTTCTGTAGTGGGGGTGGGCACACACTGGTTGGAACCAACTATGCACATGTTGCATGTTCAGTGCATGGCAAAAAAAATTCGATTTGCGGCTCTTTTGGGTATAATACTCGACCTGTAATGTATGTAGCCGCATGACTTCTTATACACACTCCACGTCATCTCAATGCATTTACACAATAACAAGCATGCACAAAATTTTTATGTTCATATTGTGGACCTTATCACCCCGAATTCCGTTCTAATTCCTTACACAAGCCACAGACTTTCTGTTTGGTTTCTTGTTTTGCTGTTTACTTAAAACTTGTGCATTATTTTAGCATTCCATGTTGCGCTACATGCATTATATTCTCTGAGGAACACCATGCATAACTGAAAAATGATTTGAGGCCATCATTTATGTGTTAAATTTTATGAAATCATTTTGACTTACCCCCTTGCACCTATCTTGAGCCTTGAGTTTCCAATTCAGTTCAAATCCTAGGAACCATGATCACAAGAAATACAGTGGACCCCATGGTAAGTGTAGAGTGTCAAGAGAGGAAGTACAGTGTTAGCTCATTGAACACAATCGTTTTGGGCAAAATATGAGTAGGGAGAGAAATGAGCATTCAATGGAATCTGGGATGGAGAGCATACGAAAAGGATACATTTATATATCGGCACTACTGTTCCAAAATCATAAAAAAAATTAAAAAAAAATGGGACAGCGGTACTGGTACCACTCTCACCGATCTTAGGTACGACTTGTGCAAAAGGCGTGGCCATTCGTGCGGTACCTCGCTTGCAGTATCGATAAGCCGTGCAGTTTTAGGCAAATTGGGGTTTAAACCCTTTTTCCGTTTGTTTTCACTCCCCTACTCCCTCATCACCATATAAGACAAACCCTAGCCCTTTTTGTCCTCTCCTGAGCAAACCTGGTCGCACATTCACATGGTCATTTTCACCTTACAGACTCGGACTCTTCTCAGGTTATCGCCCTGCTGCGGTAATTGTCTTTCATTTTTTTGGGAGCATCCTTTTCTATGATATTTCATTGTTCCACATGGATTCGCTTGGTTGGTTTGGGTTGGTGGTGTTATTTTCTTGGTGGCTTAGGGCTTCTTCGGCTGATGGTATGGGGAGGAAGTTTTTGTCTGATCTGCACGAGGCTAGCCCGGTACTTATGGAGATAGGCTACTAGGATGTTTCTTTATGTGTTTGGGCCATCTTTGCCATATTTTATATTATTTCCATATCTATGGCAAGATCGAAGAACACTGGAAAGGGCAAAGCGCCTAGCTCCTTTATGGAGCGAGCTATGAAGAAAAGGAAATCCGACCTCATGAGGACCATAAGGAAGAGCGAGAAAGTGAAGAGATTCTTCTTCGAGAGTGAGGAGGCATCGGAGCGAAGATGAGAGAGATCAAAGCCATGTTTAGAGGCTTCTAGTCGAGCCGGGAAAGTGGGCCCAATCGGTTGCAAGCGGGGTTTCATTTAGAGCGCGGGGGAGTGGGGGTGGGGGTGAAAGTGGATACATTCTTGTTCACCCATCCTATCAGAGCTATTGTTCAGGAGCAGAATTTGCAGTTTGTTTGTGTTGAAGTACAAGGGTATCTACCTACCTTGGTTGGAATTTTACCTGGTGAGAGAGAAAATCAACGTATAGATACCACTGGGAGTATTTGTGATGGGTAAACAATTAAAGATCCTCCGATTCGATAAGCTCCTCATTGCGGTATGTCCGCCTGCACCCGCGGCCGACCTTACCCTTAGGGCCATTAATGATTCCCGATGCCCGGTTGTTGCGATGCAATGTTGTGCACTCATCCAGTTGCCATGAGAGGGTTTATGCGCAAGGAGTTTGTTCCGGGGAAGCTAAAACCTGAATATGCATTGATGAACAAAATTATTCATGATATGATCAGACCAAAGGGTAACGAGAAATGGCCGAGCAAGGAAGCTTCGGTTTTATATGAGGTGATGACCGGGAAGCTCATTGACTATGCCTTGGTCATATGGTGCGTTATGAGGGATTTTCTATAGTCCCCAACTGAAAATAGGCATATCCCATTCCCATCTCTAGTTATAAATCTTGTGGAAGCTGCGGGGATGAGGGGAGTGGTTAGAGAAAAGAGAATTCTTCCAAAGCTGGGGCCCATTACAAGCCAAACAGAGGCATCGTGATTAAAGAAATGGAGCACCGATCACGTACAACCACTATAATTGCAATGAAACTGAGAAAAAATGAACTCCATAAATTTGTATAGATTTCATAAATTTTCAAGCAGTAATTTTGAGAGAAAATAACATAAATAAAAATGCAGCTCCACTCATTTCTGCACAGTTCGCAGATTTAATTCCAGAAAAGAAAAGAAAATAAAATAAAAAATAAAAATAAAAAATAAAGAAAATTCAACTCTAAACTATACACTGAGTTCCTCTTCGTTCCCCTTTTCTGGGTAGGGAAGACAAAAGCTACTTTACTATTCTAACATTGTCTATTTATACTGTCAAAAGAAATTGGGCCAAATCCTCAAAAACTCCAGGTGTAATTCCCAAAAGAAAGCCCAGTTTACAGTCCCATGTCGCAACCTCGGGTTTATGTCGCGACATGAATTTCCCTTGTTTGCTCTTGTTGATTAGCGACCTTTGACTATACGTTGCGACCGAGATTCCTTCTCGGCTTCGCGGATTAATGGTAGCGACATCGTTTGTAGTAGCGACCTTGTTTGATGTTTCTTGAGTTGATATCGCGTGCGGTTTCATGTCGCCCGACATCGTTGTCTTTCTTTTCTTATGGCTTCTAAGTCACGACCTATGCTCTGAATCAGGACTTCTCTTCCTTGTTGCGTTGCACGTCGCGACCTCAGTTTTAAGTTGCAACCACATTTATGTTTATAATCTGATTTCAGGTTGTGACTTTCTTTTTCTGGTTGGGATCTTGTTGGTGATCTTCTACCTTCACATGTTTCAAATTTAATTCGCGACTTCAAGGTGATGTCGCGACCTCTTTTGATGTTCATTTCTCTTCTTCTGGTCGCAACCTCAATTCTTTGTTGCAACCAGTTTCCTCCTTTCAACCTCTATTCCAGGTAGCGACCTCATGCTTATGTCGCGACCACGTGTTACTCTTGTTCAGTCGCGTGTAGTCCCAATTGCTCTAAAGTAGTTACGACCTGGATTTCTTCTGCTCAATTCTTCTTCTAGTCGTGACCTGAATGAGTGGTCGTGACATCGTTTGTGGTCTTTGCTTAATAAATGGTAGCAACTTGGTTTACGTTTTCATGTAAGTGACCTTAACAGGTCTGCGGCTTCGAATGATACAACTTCATAAAAACTAGTTGCAACCGTTTTTCGCGGAACTTCTGTGGCTAATGGCCAGAATCGCATTGCGACATCGAATTGGCATTTCAGCCTCAATTATATTCAATTGAATTGCGACATCGGTGATGTCATGAGCAGAAAATCACTTTTCGATCATTTTACCGCTAGTCAAATCACACACTTCCTCTGTTGCAACCTCTTTCCTTGTTACGCTGATCAAGGTATGGCATGACTCGACTTGATCACGGCACCAACACGCTTCAAGATCTTCATTCCTTCCCAAGCGATCTTGTGTCAATGATTCGCGGAAATACGATTCGAACAAATAGCTCTATACGCGACTCAAGATTTTAAATTCAACACGACTTAAACTACGCGTAAGTTTGATCTTCTGGTACTCTATTTGGTGATTCTGTTGCCATGGTGAGATGGAATCGCTCAAGGTGATTCTGTGCTCTCTCACTGCGGTAATCAAAAAACTCACTACTGACATAAGCGATTAAATTTAGAAACTCTGCCAGGAGATTGGTTTCATCCCACAAATGATAATTTATATATGGTTGAAAATAATAAAACTTTCATTTAGATTTTGGATTTTGATTAAAGTCGTGGGAGATTGGTTGTTCACTTGGCGAACTGGTTTTGGCAGGCCCAAAGTGTGAAATGACGACTTATGAGAAGGCTTGAGGTCACTAGCTTGATAAAATGGGGGTTATAAAGGTGTCTCGGGTATTTCCTGCATTAGACAATGCGACATATGATCTGCCAGCGAAACAGGATCACCCATTTGGGTTCACTTCTGCTCTGCTTCACTCTATTTGAGCTAAAACATGCTTAGCATTTAATGTTCAGTGGTTGAAAACATAGCATTTAACCTATTGGTAACTTTATCCAGCCAGCATCTAAAATAATGGAATTTATCCTGTCAGAATGCACTGAACCACTAAGCACTGTTAAGTATTGACCAAAGGAAAGACATTAAATAGCATTAAACCTAACTTGGAAGGTTGAACAATATTTAGATTACTGCTTCATTTAAAGCGGATACACATAAACCATTAACAACTAACAGCCCTCTACTCTTCAGATTTGAGACTTACCGGCTCATCATGAGTTGTCATCCTCAAGGTGGTGCTGGCGGAAGGCTAAAATAAAGGAGGAAGAAGAAAGAAGGAAGCTCATTCATAAACCTAAATGCAAGTTAACGTATTACGGTGTAGAATGTCAAAAGTTAAGTTACAAAAATTATAAAGGGAGTGGCTTGCTCCTTATGCCCCAAAGAATCAATGAAACCAAATACCCTCGCATCTGAGATTCTAGAATGGGTTCAAATGAAATTACCACCAGACGGGTGAGTTTCGAACCAAAGCAGAGGACCAATTTTTGTGCATGAGATTTTGCTATCATGAAATAATATGAGAGCCGCCACCGAAGGCATGGCAAAAAAATTAATTGCTGTGCCACGGTGGCTTTCGCTATGATGGCAATTTTAATATCTCTGCGCCAGCGGCGCCGTCACCATCAGCGGCTCCCCCTGAAGACTCGCATTTTATTTATGATTAAAGCCACCCCCGCCGTCGCATGGCGAAAACTCACGCATCCTTTATCCTCACGCATTGAGTTCGACTTCCAATTCTTCAATTCCACTTGACATTTCCCAACTCTGGCTTGATGAAATAAGCGAGAGTCGTACTAAACATGGCGCCAAATGGCGCGATTTGAAGCGAAACTTGAAATGATGATTTGAGGCTCACAAAACTGCAAGTAAAACAAATTGGAAACAAAATCATTAGTACTAAGCGGACGCATGTCAATTGGCTTGAATTCCTTATGATTGATAACTAAAGCACTCAAAACCTATATCTTAAATAGGACTCAAATAGCACTTTTGGGTACTAATCACACCCCAACCTTTTGCGTTGCTGGTCCACTCCAGCTCAATGCTAAAAACAATCAAGGTATGCATGCTGTGCTTTTGCAAAAAAGTGTATGCTATCCAGAAAGTGTGTGTACAAGTAGGCCTTACCTTCAGTATGAACAATTTAGACTCTGTACAAATACCAACATGAGAGAACAATTGCCATATAGGACCAAGTTTGAGGGTAAAATCAATCCCAAGGAAATTAAGCCTAAACAAATACCATAATCTAGGGTGTTCTTAAGGCAACGGGTTTCCCCGACCGACCAACGCAGCTATTCCCCCTCGACATTCTGCGGGACCTTAAGCGTTAAGCCGACTCAATAGACTCGAGAATACCGCCTTTTAATTTCGTACACATTGTGACCGCGGAATTGAATCTTTTTGAAACTAGGCACTGCACTAAAGGAGATAAAGGTGTAGCGGCGATTCTGATGTTGTTTCCCGAAGCGGTCAGTTTAGACATCGAAGCGAGGATGGCGACCGCAAACTCTTGGGCTTCACCCCGGACTTTTCAATGCTAAAATTTAGGCACCTCACCAACTGCATTAAAACTCTCACCCATCCACGAGTGTGCCGAACACTAAGTCGACTCCAGACCCAAATGAAGGTTTGAGACATAGGCCTTTAAAACACTAACCAACATACCCCCTGGGGCTAATCTTTAAGTTTGCAAAAGCCAATCTAAACTTAAAACTTGTCCATCCATCTCTTTTTCTTTTTGCTTTTTCTTTTCTTTTCATTTGGAAGACTAGACTGACGCCTATACCATGGGTAACCCTGAAGCCTATTATGGAGTGCGTCAAACATCTAGGATCAAAGTCGGTTTTTCAAGCGTGAAGAGAATGTCATCAAACTATAAGCCTGATAAAGCGTGTACAATGTTGAATTAGTTAAGGTGGATATATACAAGGTTGAGATAAACTGAACTTAAATGAAGGCCAAAAAACTAAAATCATTCTTGAATTTGTTCAACATTCAAGATGGCATATAAGGTGTGATTTTACTCAGCGAAGGCGAGTAAAGCTTTCCACGTAAAGATGAGCGCAAAATTGGAGTTACCGAAAAGTCATTAATAAAAATGCTATAAAGCTTTGATATAACCAAAGTGGTTCAATATTGCCCAAATAGCTAAACACACCAAAGTATCGCTTGCCTACTATCGGCTGTCCAGCTCCATCTCATACGATACTCTAATGGTGACGAGGTTTAGATAACTAAAACAATACCATATGATAGAGGCCTCCCGACTTTAAATTTCCCCAGCAAAGCAAACAGTCTCCTTGGTAGGGATGGAAAGCCAGAAGAAATTTACCGAAACCACCCATCCTGGTGATTGGAGAAATCTTGTGGATTTTAGTTCCTTTCAGCATTTCAGCTGCTAGCATATCGAAGGCTCCGCGTAGGCGGTCTCACAGTGATTTGAATGAAACTGCGGGAGGCCAGGAATTGGCTCATGTCCAGAAAGAATGTGGCGTGATTTCTTGTGATAGTGACCTCGACTCGGAGCCATCCTGCAGTCCTAATAGCGCTTTGTCTGTATAAGCGCACCAGCGGCATCCATAATAGCGGCTAACTCGGGTGAAGCCCGACATGGACATGCTCTGGAAGCCACCGCGTATGCGGGAAGAACCCGGCGTCTTTCCCGGCAGGCTGGCGAAGGGCGGTGAATGAAGGAAGATGGTCTAGGCGGGCTCCTCTCAACCAGGGCGGATCTCCCTCGGTGGTCCTCTGCCACATCTGTTGCCTCCCTCCGCGGCGGAGGGAATAAAGAGATGAAACCATCTATATTGTCGCTCCATGGATAGAGACTGGTGCAATGAAATACTCAAACTCGTCGCCAGCTCTCGGGGGAACGATGTGAGACTGGCTCAGTGGCCTCGGCATATGCGGAAGTAACTCGGCTCGAGCAGGCCCTTGCGGTGGACCTTCTCCTCGAATGCGGCCCGGGAGTCGCGACCAAACCAGAGGAACCTAAACCTGCAATCACTCAGGAATGCTTCGCAGAAACCACTCAAATGCTAACTCCACTCATTTGGCCACATAATCTTTGTAATGGGAATAAGGCCCGTCAGGACGGGTGGTTCACTAGAAGCATCTATAGCGGAAGCACTGTGGAAGGGGAAATCCTCAGGTCTCTTGTATCTCGAAGCGAGGTAGTGGACCATCTCTCTCTTGCAATGCATTTGGGACGATCCTACAGGGTGGCGAAGCGAATCGTACGGCGGGACCGGCGGTGATATTCAGCGACTCGGATTGCACTCTTAGTGATGGTCAATCGGCTGATGGGAGCGCCGTCGAGTTCACGACGCTCCGAGATCGCCAGTATGTCGTGTTGGGAACTCGAGAACCCCGACTAGGATAATAGAATTTATCTGTAAGTGTGAATGGAGCGATGATGCACGGTCGATATCATATGAGTCTCACCGGCTGTTGATGGATGGTCTCGCCATTGGTATATCAATAGATTTACCCGGCCCGAAGGATCAACCGGCTCATGATCGTTCGCGGAATCGGATCATTCGTGACCGCTGAAGGCGCTACGATCTCGGCGTACGGTGATATAGGGGTGACTGAAACCATCGGCCGAGGGGCGACCAAGGCTGGGCGAATCAGCCGAGGCTCCCGGGCCCGATATTCGGGCCGGCGGAGGGTCAGACCCTCACCGTCGTCTCTGACATCGGAGAAGAAAAAGGTCCATCTGATGCGATATCGAGATACGAGGCTCCTCGGGTATGGCTGCGAGAACGTCACGGTGTGTAGCGCAGGTGGGATTACGTGAGCCGGCACATCGCGGAAGCCCCTTTTCGTACGTCATCACCGATCCTCCATCTAGAATGCGGACTCAACTACCACGAGGCACTGCAATACGGCGATACGACCTCCGCGGTACAAGCTGCATGTATGTGGTCGATCACTTGGCGAGGCGAGCGGTCTCGGTAGTGCGAAGACCCGCAGGTGATAGCCGTAAGCTTCGCGCGCCATGCTCCGGTATAGATGAACCGACGCCGACAAACGGCGGTGAACTCAGAGCATGCGGCGGCCGACCTCAAGCGAGTGGCTGGCTGTACGGACTCATAACGATGCCGCGGGGGTCGAGGCCTGAACGCGTAACGGTAAGCGGAGTCTCGAGAGCGCGATCGCTTCCCTTTCAACAAGACTGGTGAATGAAGAAGAAAGGCTGCCCGAAAAACCGTGAGGCCGTCCTTTGGTTGGTATGGCTCACGGCGAGGGCTCGAGTGTGAATGCGAGGTACGGGAGGGACTAAAAAAGGCGGGGAGGGTGCGGAGAATATGGATGGGCATGACCCCGCGCACGCACCGCCTGAAGGCAGTTGGACAATGAAGGTGGAAGGCTGCGAAAACCAAATTGTACTTTCAGCATTCGCATTTCCTGCCAGGATTTTCGTATGCAAAATCAGCACAAAATTCAGTTAAATCGATTCGATAAATAAAAACCAAAATAAAAATAAATATATCAAAATAAACCTAAAATAAATAAAATAAGGTAAATAAGATTGCCTAAAATTACATTTTCTTTGTGTACAAAATCGAGATAAGCTACTAAAATAAGCCATAAAAATGCATTACAAGCCGAAATAAAAAAAAATATTCAAATCTTTGAGCTAGAGTTTGGCCTCAGCGAAAATAACTTCGATCTGTTTCCAGCCTGATTCCGATCATGGAGGATCCATGAGGAGAAGAAGAGGAGGTCCTTGACTCTACAGGTGATGTGTCTTTGCTGCTATAGTGCTTGGCTCATGGTTTTGACTCTTGGCGGGTGGGCGTGATGTTGCGTTTGATCATTGGCTCGCGGGTGATTTGGAAGCCATCTGGCCAATTCCCCACGATTTCTTTACCAGCATAAATCTCTGCTGCGATGGGTGAACTTTTGGTTTCCACCGCCGCCGGGCCGGTGGCGGACACCGCCGGATCCTTGCAATTTTACGCTACGCTGGCGTGCGTATCAAGCGAAAAATGTGAGAGCTTATCTGTCATTCACAATCGATTGCATGACTCATTAAACGAGTTGATGATACATTGGAAGTGGCCAAAAATGGTCTTTACCGAATATTGGCGTTGAATTTACATCGGGTGATTGCGATAATCAAACATACAAAGTCAGCTGGTGATGATTTGTCTACCTTTACGGTACATCTCTACTATTCATGAATTTTCATAGATCGTCCGACCTGATAACCGGGAATGATGCTGATGGGCTTAAATATCCTAAAACTCAGCGCAACCCTCCCTGCCCCGGATATGGCGGTGGGTTTACCATGGCCCCAGTCTGACAAAGTTAAGCTGTCTATGCGAGTCCCTCCACGTGTTTCACGATATTGTGGGGATCCACGGATCACCACCTCTTCCAGCTGGGATACATACTCCGATGATCAGCCGCGGCGGTACACAATTGAAAGACTTTCTTTTCATCCAGACCCTCTCATATTTGTCTGGTCCTTAGAAATTTTGCATGTCTTGGGGACACAGTATCATGTCAAGTAATTGGGATATTACACTTCACGCCATGCTTTTCAATTTTGACGATTTGAGGGTACATTTTTGTCTCTTGAAGGAAATGGAGGGTCATATTTTCTTCTTGAATCTTCACTTATTATTATTCTGCAGGGAAGCTTAAGCTATTCCTCTTTTGTTTCTTAATAATCTTAGGCACTTGTTGCTTAATTCCTTTCACTCCTTGAAATAACCATTATTTTATGATCATCTCAGGTTCTTTGAAGAACCTGTTTTTGTGGACTCTTTGGATTTGTGGGTCAGTTTGGAGATGAGATCTTCCTTCTCTGTACCTCAGGTAAATTGTTAATCACGCGGTGAATACAGTAGATTCATCAAATCTGTTCAGGGTCCCTTTCAAGCCATCTATCTGCTCCATTCCAGGAGATCGCTTTCCGATATCAATTCTTTGGGCGATTGTACGTGATTCGCTTTGCTCCTCTACAAGTACCTACGCGCCAGTTAATACTGACTGTTCGCGGGAAGAGGATGGTGATGGATATGTAATTTGAGATGAAGAACCAGAATCGTTGTTGCTTTTAGGAGGCACATAAGCGGGGTTTGGTTTCCACGAAGATCAGGTGGTCTTTCGTCGGAGATGTCATCTTACCATATGAGACGTGGTTTTGTGACGTATTAGCCACGACATTGTACAAACATCCAAATCTCTCTTGGCCAGAACATTTTAGACGGTGATCTTGTGTGGCTAGTGGATTGATAAATTTATGCATCACATTGTGGCATGCGGATTTTGATCCTTTTACCTCATCCCAACGGCCCTTTTCCTTCTGTCTTCCACACATACCACTAGGATTCGAGATTCAAACTCCCTGTTGCTTTAATCTCCACCCTCTTAGGAAAGTGCATAATACCACCACAGGTGGTTATTAACCTATTCCTTCAAACTTCTCGGATTAAGATTCATCCCTAGAAGGCGCGGAAGTTTCAAGCCTGGTGAGAAGTCTGGCTTCATCTTGATTTGCTGAAGAGTCACACGCCTCCACATAGTTTACAGCGATTCCTTTATGTTGGAGACATACCATCCATAAAAATGATTCACTAGCATCCACATGTCCAAAACCATGGTGTGGGCGCCATTGATGGTCTCCGCGAACTACCCTATAACGTCATTCACTCATTATCATGGTGAGCCGAGATGCGATCCTCTCATTTCGGAAGTGTGTCTTGGTTGCCATTGAAGGAATTCTTCAAGTGACGAAGATGAGCCCCATTCTGTCGTTCTCGGCCTCGATGTGGATGAGCCATATTTTGGCTTTGTCATAATAGATCGCCAGATTCGGCTTCAGCTCAATTCCATGTGGGTAACCTGCCAAAGGTTATTACCCTTTTACTCAAATCCGAATGTGTGAAATCATATGGTTTCATTCTCCATCACTGTGAGGAAATGCGGAGATGAGGCACGAATGAGTCTCGTTTGCCCTCATTGTGTTAATAATCTTTGGGAAAACACACTCTATAAAAATTCATCTGTGCGATTCCTGTTGAATCTATGTTGTTGGATTCATGAATTATGCTTGACTATTTGTTCTCAGGTGGGGATCCATTTACCGATGTAATACCTTGATTTCCACAGTATGCTGGCCAGATTACCTCGCTCTTTGCAATCTCACGACCTCCTCTTCTGATCTTGCCTCAACACTGTGGCTCTAAAATGAACAAAACAAAAACCCGAAACGCCAAAGATTATACAAGTCATTATTAAATAAAAGCAGGACTCTAACAATAAAGCGGCTCAACGAGACTATTGTTCACTTGTTATCTTACAAACAAATTTAAAGTTAAAGATTGCACCAACCGCCCGCGTGTGGTTACAAGTTCATATCAACTCATCATTAGTGGTTGGCACCATCTCGACAGCGGCATTGAGTTGCGTGGTGGTGAATCTCGACAAATTTGTTTCCTATTTTCCTCTAAAGTAATCAAACTACTGCTGACATAGCGGTCTAAGGGTCGAACATGGGGATGATTTTTCATCCGACCAATTGTCATGGTTCAAATAGTGAAACTCATTTGATTGCACCGGTGCAGTTGTTCAAAAGTGTTGAAATTAGTTGTTCGCCGTCGCTTATACCCGGGTTTGAACCCCAAAAGTGTGAAATATGATGACCGCCAGGCTGGGTCACTATTTGATTCGAAGATTTGCCCTTTGGTAGGAACTGTGAGGAATCCAGCAATTTGTATCGCGTAGTTCCTCCTGTTAGTAGTCAGCTCACTGCAGCCTGCGGGTGATCTGGGGTGAAACGGATGGTTTCTTCGATGCAAAATGATTTGGTGAAATCAACGTGGTGATCAAATTTAGTTTTGGGTTTTGTGACTTGATGTGATGTTTGGCATAAGCCATTTGTAAGACTGAAAGTTAAATTGTTTGGTTTGCAACTTTGAAAATCAAAAATCGAAAATAGAAAACCTGTGACGATATGAGTTTTAAGATCTAATTCCCAACTGAAGCTCAGTTAAGCTGGCACCTATTGGTCAAACACGGGATCTGATTATGGCCTTTTAGTTAAACCCTTTGCATTGCATTCATCAATTCGCACTGAGGCTCGGTAAGAGATATCTAAAATAACGATTCCATCTCTGCGACGATGTTCTCTGAAGCATGGAGTGTTGGCTGAGAACAAATATGCATAAATATTAATTTCAACTACAATTTGAAGAACCACTACTGTAATAATGTTCCTCGTTTGTGGGACCGCTCCCAAAAACCCACGATTACATCTCTCTTAGAACGCTGGACTAAACATGGAGTATTGACGAGAACAATAACATCCATATTGTACAGCTAAGTTTTGAATATAGGGCCCATAAATACTACACTGCAACATAGGCAGAACACTTGGCAAAACCTGAATCGCCACGGCGGGCACTGCTTAAGAAGAGTGTGGTTTGTATCATCCTCAGTTGTCATCAGCACCGGAAATTGTTTATAACAAGAAAGGAGAAGAGGAGAAGAAGAAAAATAAAACTAAAATAAGACTTTGTTAATCACTTTACAAAATTGAAAGAGAAGAGAGACGAGAGAGAGAGGAAGAAGGATTCTTAGTGGTGCTTGAATCTCTTTTAGTTTAACAAGAGGAGCTTATATGGGCCTCTATCAAGGTGTAATACTTAAAACTAACCTAACAATTAGGCTAAGTTAATGAATAAAAGAGTAATACACCAAAAATTGAAATGGTTAAAAATTCATTACCAACTTTATGGCAGGTATAAATTTATAGGCGGTGTTGCCTTCTTCACTTGAAATCATGAGTTCCTCTTCAAACTCTTTGTTCCATTGGTCATTGTTCCTGTTGCTTCTCTGTCAATTTTCTTCTATACAATTTTCTTCCGTTTTCATTCTTCTTTCCTTCTACGTCTCTACGACCCTTCCCATGGGTATTTGGGTTCTGACTTGATCTTGCTTCCAGTTAACCCGGATGGGCTGTTACTTTTGCTTGATTATCTGCTTGCAAAAATTACTTACACCAAAATCAAGATCATTCAGAAATCATTCAGGATATCGTCGTCGTCAGTTAATTAGAATGTTTCGTACCCAGCTTTCAAAACCTATAATAAATGAGGTTATTACTTTGTTGTCACTCAGCGATAAAATGATGTTCCCTCAAGGTAAATATAGTATTTCCTTGTTGGGGAAAATGACGCTATAGTCATATATGAACGGATCTTTGTTTGGCTTTTCAGAAAACTAACGCCAAAACGCTCTCATTTAGGCTAAAACTATTCTGCCAGCATTTAATGTTCGGAGTTTCACGGCTCATAACATTTTAACCTCCGTTTTAGTATTTGTAAATGACATCTAAAGAATATGGTGCATCTACCGTAAGAATGCCCTGAACCTAAAACTATCAAACTTAGTAAATGAGCTAGGAAAGAACATTCAAACGTCAAGCCTAGCGAAGAGTTTGGACAATAGCTGCGATTACAGCTACATTTAAGCGGACCCGCATACGAGCCACGTTAACTGACCTGCGACCTCATCTTTGGGTTTTGGGGAAACGCGAGCATCGTGAGTTGTCATCCTCAAAGTGGTGTTTGGCGACCCCGGCATCGAGAAGAAAATGAGAAAGAAAGCTGTAAAACCTAAACCAACTGTAGATGATGCAGGTACGAATGTCGAAAATTAGGGTTGCAAAGTCTCAGGTGCTCCCTTGGCATCTGAATGTGCGAAAATCCCAATGCCTGCATCCATAATCTTCTCTGAATGGACTTAAAACCAGGAATTACACAAAACGAGGTCGTTTGAACATAAATACGGGGGACAAATTTCTCTATGTATAGTAAATTTGTGATGGCGAAATTTTGCTATCATAAGCGAAAATACAAGGCATGGCGAATTCATTTCAGCATGCCCGCGGTATGCTTTCTACGCGATGGCGAAATTTCACTATCATAGCAACTAATGCATACTGAGATTCGCGGGGATTACCAAAATTTCGCTTTCATGATTTGAAATTTTTGCCAATCGCAAAACCTTTACAATGCCAAATTTTATGTACCGTAAAACTAAATACTTTCTGTCTGCGCTCGGTTTAGCTCAGTTCATTCAATTCCGCTTACGACAATTTCTTCTTCGGCTTTAGTAAATCATGTAGAATTAATATGAACGCCAACGTAAATCAACGCTTTCAATTAAGCCAAGCTTCAGAGATGATGGTTTGAGGTTCTGAACACAAAATTGCAAAACAACTGAGCAAATCTCAGTGTTAGTATAGCAGTTTCTTGGCCGCTCAGTGTAATTCCTGATTGATGTCATAAAAGCACTCAAAACCTATCTTAATGGACTCAAAATAACCCTTTAATTGCCTGTCATTTGGTATTTTAGATTTCATAACCACCTTTACTTTTTGCAAAATTAAATTTGATAAATATCCATTACATACTGTTGACATTTATCTTGTAATATGTCGAGAGAAATGGATTAAAAAATCTAATAGGTTTTTGATATAATAAATTCCCCAAACTTAAATTTTGGCATATCTGACAAGCTTGTTTATCTCAACAAACAACTAAATCTTACTGGGACATTTTAAATTCATGATCTTTTCTTCATTCACTTTTTAACTTGATAGGAGATAACTGGCATCATTTTAAATCTAATTTAAATTCAAAGAAAAAAATGGTACAGACTTCTATCACAAAATTTTCTTGATGAAATAATAATATTTAAATGATTTATTCAACAAGTCTGGTTCTGTGTGTATGTGTAGGTCTAATCTATACCTATCTTCTGCCAATTTGGATTATCCTTAGAGTTTTCAGTGGACTATTAGTTAAAGTCCCATAGGCATGCATTGATCTCCCACTAATGTAGAGTAAATTCTTCAAGATCAATGAGGTCTTTCAGGCACCACATAATAATGGGCTTGACCCGGTGGGAATAATGGAAAATTCATTTACCAGCATCTTAGTTCTATACATTCGCTGATACGAGTGCCTTCCCCCTTTCACCATTTTTCTTCCTTTTCATACTTATTGATTCTCTCAATCTTGGCTTTGATTCATCTTTTTCAATTCTGTGCATTTTGATTTAATTTTACCGCACTAGTGAGCCAATTTACTTTTTCTAGAACTCTTTCATGTTTTCTGGGTTGGGAATAGTCGATGTTTTGTCTTCTTAGGCTTTCTATTCACTCTAAGAACTTTGGGCTAGCGGCTCACATCTGATTATTCAGGGTACCCGGGGTAACAACCACCCTAGGCTTAATTGTTCAGGAAATAGGCCTAAGACAAACTTATTTCACTGCTGTCAATTTTCCTTCTTTTTCTTTGCTTCCCTCTCTATGCTGGTGCCGATATTTTCCCATTGTTCTTCCTTTCTGATGAACCTTTCTATACGAACTGGATAATTTGGGCATCTTTCTTTCTTGGGATTATACAAGGAGAATTTAGGTTTCAGTTCTTTGTTCTGCGGCAGAAGCCAAGGCTTGTTTAGCTCAATCATGAACTAGGTGTCTTAACATATCATTGAGGGGTGGAGCAAGTAACCTGGATAGCCTCATCGCTACTTGGCTTTTTACCTGGATTTCGCCTCAATCGATAATCTATTTCAGTTGGGACCAGCTGGATCTGTCATAGTTTCCCAGAAGAATCGTTTCTCAAATTCTCTCAAGGATTTCATATGAGTTTTGTTGACCCAAGTGTATTGTTTATTTCAAGACTTGTGCCATTCCTTGTTTTATTTACTATTACGACTTCAGAGTTATTAGGTTCTTAGGCAATATCCATTTTCATTTTGCCGATCAGGTTTAAGCATTGATGCAACTCAGTTTCAGTTTACTAATCTATGCACTTCTTACTGCATTTTGTTTCTTGGGAGAAGAACTCCAAGGTGGTTATTGATCCTTATTACAGAAAAATGCACTCATACTTTTCATGCTATTTAGGAAATAGCCTAAACCATGAAGTCGATTATATCAATTTGGCTTCAATAATAAGCCAATTTGTAAATCAACAAGAAATTTTATTCAAATATCAAAACATTTCGATGTTGTACAATGCAGATTGCCTATTTACAAATACAATTTCATATTCAAACTAAGAAGAAACTCTATTTCTTAGTCTAAACCTTTATCATATTTTCCCCTCTCGGAAGGTTGTAGCTTCTGCTTTATCAGTTCCCCAAATCTCGAACTTATGGAAAGAGGAATTGTGTATTCATTTTATGTTCATCTCTGGATAGATGTGATTCGTCAACCATCTATTTCCCCGGATTCGCTTTATCCATTCTATTATTGATTACCACATATAGTTTTTATCTGAATAATGGAATACCAGTGGTTTGTTCAGGCTCATTCATTCTATAAGCGTGTTTGCAACTAATAACTGCTTTTCTCTCATTCTCTTTACTCTTCATTAATTGTTTTATTCTTCCAGCACTGTTTTTCCCATCCTTGTGTAGTGATCTTGCTTCTCTTGGGACTCTGGCGAGGCTCTTTGTTCTCTTTTTCCAAATTTAAGTGGTGGTCATTGGAAGGAGTTTTTTCCATGGATTTAAGCGTCTTGGCTGTTCCAAGGAGGGTTTGAAAATTTGGTGATCATTAAATGATTTCTCTCTTGGAGTTATTCATTACCTGGAATTATTCCTTTTGAAACTAAGAAAACTAAATAATTCATTAATCAGACATCGGTTTCTTGTTACTTTTAATAGCTCAACAATTTATTGAAGTTAGAATGAATAATCTTAGGAAGCTAAGAAAGGTTCAGATCAATTGATCGACTTGAAGTGGAATGGACTTTGACAATGTCGTGATTAAATCCCAGGTTCCGTCATTAAATTTTATTTCTTAATTAACCATTTCTTACACCAATGAATCTATTTTTAATTCTAAATTCTTAATTAAAAACTTTAAAAACACCCATTACGATGAGTTTGGACAGTGCAGTGCCAACATAAAGATTTTATTCCCACAACTGAAATGTATGATGCAGAGGGAATTGATGTCAAACATATTTGTCCCTTCTTTATTTTAGTCGTGACCGATTTCAGCTGTTTTAACTCTTTTCTGCCACAACCGTCGACAATTTCGCCGATTTCTGACTTTTGGATTGGTGTTCGGCGAGAAATTTTGCGTCTCCACTGAATAATGGAATTGCGCAGATTTGTTGTAGTCGATCAAGGCAAATACAACTCAATCCTATCTTTGTCGTATTCCGAATCAGACTACCGACAAAATCATCCACTATGCATCATATTCAAGAAATTTAGCACGGAACAAAATAAGTTCCCCCGAACTTTCAATTATGCTATCTTGAACCAAATTCGTAGTTCAGTAGATTTCTTACTTTTTGTCTCTTGTGAAGGTGGAAGTTTGATTCGTATTCTTACACATTTTTATTGTCTTGCAAACTAAAGCAAAATATTTTACTACTCCTTAATCCGTAATGAATAAATTACCACCAAACTCAGAAGAAAATTTAAAACACTTTTGGCAATATATGAAAAACTTAAAAACAAGCGTGAAGCGAAATTACACTTCTGCTTGCTCAAATCCACTAAATATCTTTATTGTTCTTTCTTTGCGATAATTCATGTTTTCTCAGCTGAGTTTCGTTGGGAGATATCAAGTCGTCTTCTCCCTTTTGCACTTCTCCAAGATAGTTGTACTAAATCTCACCTGACCATTAACTGAATTCCTCTGTGATTCTTTGGTTAAGTGTCATTCCCACAGGAAATTTTAGCCCTTGATCTTCAACGCATATGGTCACCTCCGTTTTGATTTAAACTTCCACGCGGAAAGAGTCTGGCACGGATTTGATGGACGTTATCTGCGCGCCCGATTTCATCTCAAAGTGCGATCGCATTTTTTGTTTGTCTTTGTGTGGATTCTTCTTCTCTGGCTTACGTTCTAATCTGATTCATTCGCTAGAGTAGCCTCTCTTCTTTAGCAACAGCAAATCAAATTGCTTCTTGATGGCCACATAGTTTTATATTCTAATAAGCTCGGAAGGTAGCCTGACAGTTTTCAAATACGAAATCTACGTATGGGGACATTATAATGTTTTAAACGATCTTGTGCCCGGTACGTCATCGAAGCTTGAGACCGGAAATCTCCATCTTGGGCTTTGGTACTCAGGAAGTACCTCCCACATTCAGAAGTATTTCGGCGCCGCCCCAGTTTGCGTGATGACCAGCCATATCGTGCGATCACCATATCACTTACATGATTCGTGACACGCCAGCCCGAGAAATATTCTTTTTCACCTCATCTGGTTATCAGTCTGGATTATTAATCTGCTAAGAATATTTCTTTGGAAATCCACAAATATGTTAGCATCATTTGAATGACTGCTTGCCTAACCATTTTCCCCGATACCCTTGTCCCCACCGGCTAGTATCATATATTTCCAAATCAAACTAAAGGTATCGAATCATTCTACCCCATACATCAAATAATTCTACCGCCCGATACCCGTAGGAGCATTTTCATGCAGCCTACGTCTTTCAATTTCATACTCGGCATTGGTCATGCTTCTTCCATTCAACCACAGTCGTAAAATGACGAGCTATTCAAAAATCTGTTTGGGGCACAAATTTTGTGGTGTTTTAAATATCTCTTTGGCATCACTGTCTCCCACTGTGATGTGCCGCGGCGCAATTTCTTCTGGGCATGTACGCTTTGCGCTCTGCCATTTTTATCTCAGCCACCAAATAATAATAACTCCTCTTTAAATGGCCGTGGTTGTTCCATGCAACACCTCTTTGTCAGTCTAACTTTTTCTGTAGATGGCCGGTCTGGTATATTCTGGCTTCAAAGTTCACACAAATATCGACATACCAAGGTACGGTCCCGAGGTGACAATTAGATCAACGCTACCTCGCTCAATACCGAAGGGGGTGCTGCGCTACTACTCTTTTCCAGCTACCAACACCATACCATGCCACGACCAGTTTCTCACTCTTGACAAGTGATCAGCTCCTCACATTGTCACAACCTTTCTTGCTCCTTCATTTTTCTAAATAATTCTGCATCGCTTGGCTCCAATACCATGTTGATCTTGGCTTTCGCTGCTCTTTTTCGTTAGGCAATCATTTTCATTGGCTGCATGATGATAGTGTGTAGATAACATGGAGACTCCTCGTTTCGGGCTTAGTTTCACGTTTTAATTGCTGACGGTCATCCGCCAGGAACTGACCTGTGATACCTCATTTCCGTGGCGATAAACGTTGTGGGACTAATTGTGTTCACAGGTTCTTTCCCACTATGGGATCACCGGGACTCTTGTCTCTAATCTTTGAACTGCCATAAACTTGTTCGTGTCTATGGATCGATCGCCAGGTCGACACCTATTCAGATTTATGACTTATTACCGCCCCACGAGGACATTATCTGGTCCTGGGCCAGCTAATAACAAAAAACTGCGTGTTGTTTTTACTGATTATCAGATCATTTGGGTAAGGCCTCTTTCATCAAAATGTGTTTTCTTTGTGTGGTTTTGATCCGTTATCTTGCAAAATTTTGATGTATTTCAGCCAGCCAGAGTGTGGATTTAAGTCAGAACTCATGATGCCAGATCCGGTGCTCGTCGCTTCTACCATTCGCCGCTCCATCTTATTTGGGCGATATTAATAATGTTGAGTTTTGCTGCAAGCTGGCGAAATGATAGTGAGCGAAAATGAGGTGATAAACGAGCCGAATTCGTGTTAAATGTTAAAATAATTTTGGTGAACTCACCGTTACATATCTGAGGAAAAACGTTGATAAGTAGGCCATTGAAGAATGTTACCTCACATGCATGGCACCGGCACTGGACAGTTTAAAAGCTAGTCGAATGAATGGTGTGGCGGATATGGCCAGTTCAATGCTCCTACCAGCGTTTTTGTGGTGTTGAACGGGCATCAGCTGCAAATCTGGTAGCACTGCCGATCACGATGGCCGCTGCACCTCCGATCGCTGCCTGACATGAATGCAAACTGAGCTCCTTAAATTAGTCATTGCGGAGGTTGCCTTTGCATCTTGGTTCGACCTCAAGTCAGAACTCCAGCTTCCCCTTTCGTTCGCCAGTGCAAGATGTCCTTGCACACTTCGCTCAGGATCGGTCACTATTGAATTGAGGTGAAGACTCTCAGGCATACTTGAAATTAATAACTCACTCGACTCATTCTAGGTTATAAGTGAGAAGAGGATGTGTTAATTTCGAAAGTCATCACCAGAGCTCCATTAAATCATTTGCTATCAGGTTCATATACAACTAAAAATTGTTCCTTACTCTCAGAGCCCGCCTTCTCATCAAATGCACTCAGGAAGGGACGCCATGTCTGTTTACGGAGAAAAGGCATGCCAGTTCATGGTATGGGTGGCGGTTGGATCGTTCGAAACAAACAAAACCGATGATCGATTTGTGCCGAGACCGACCTGAATATGTAAATCTTCGAGAAGATAAATTTCCGTTTCAAATAGTCAAATTGATGATGAGTACGGCGGTTCTAAATTCTTGATTATACCATACATTGACGTTGATCAAGAAAACCGCGTAAATGTGACCAGATTGAAATTCAAAATTTGTGAATTCAACGACCAGAACAGAATGATACCGCAGAAAAATCGCCAGACTCACCGCGTTAAACTAACGAATTGATCAAATTGAAATGAAAATACAAACTAATCTAATCTAAAATAAATGGAAAGAAAGCGAAGAAATAAAAGAAAGAAGAAAAACCATCACGGGGGCCTTGTTGCCAGTCTCTCTTTGAGTACTTTGCTGAAACCCCGATTTTCGCCGCTGCGCACTGCCGGCGCATGTTACCCGTCATTACGAAGATTTGGAAGCTAATTGATCATTTCTCTTGGACTTTAGTTAGCGATGACGGTCTTTGTCGACATAGAGCCCTGTTAAGCGCGACCACCCCTGTTCTTTAATCGATCCTTATTCGCCGAAACCTCTGTATGTGGTTGCCTGCGACGCTGTCCCAGTGGCTGCGACCATGTGACCAACACGATCGCCATGCGCGACTCCATTCATAGCGAAACTCGCGTCGCGATGGCTTCTTGCGACCTCGCTGACCTTCTGGTCCTTACTTGGTGATCGCGGCTTGACTGTGGCGTGTTGTCGCGACTGTTTTTATCACAGTGTCGCGACAACCTTGCTCCATTCGTCGCAGGCCACCGATCACAAATGAATTCATTGTGCGACCGACTTTCTCTCCTCCTCCGGCTTTGATCTGTGGCTGCCGTGCAGATCATTCGTGTGTGCATCGAGCCGTCGCTGACATTGTGTCTTCTTCTTCTTAAATTCTGGTTAGTTTCCCGCTTTTTCGATTTCCTTTCGCTCGAAGCTCGCTTTTCGTTTTCGGTGAAAAATCATTTAGCGTTGATTTCCGATGACTTCGATCATGCATTTGATTCTTCGCTAAAGCTTCGCGGCACACATGCGGGTACTTTCATCTTTATGTAGTTCTTGCCACTGCTTCATCCATTCCTCTATCAATTCCGCTCTAGGCCACATTCAACCATATTTTTGTATGTTTACGCTTTCTTTTGAGATTCCACCGCTCTGTGAAAATTGGTGGGATTATTCTGATTCATAGTATCATCGGTCTTTTTATATATGAAATAATGCAGAAAAACCAATTTAAAGCCTGATGACTTTTAACAATCAAAGCTACAAAACTTAAAAATAAATTCCGCTATGCATGGCGAAAAGAAAGATTTGTTTGATACCGAAACCTGAAAGGACTTCTTCCGTTAGTTTGCGATTCTGACCAATTTAATTGAAATACTAGAAATTGCATTCTTTAAATGTATTCAACTTAAGTCAGAAATCAATTATTTACTCATCAGATTATTACCTCATAAAAATTTCTTAATTTTCTGTTTTTATGCGAGTAAGGTCAGTGGTCTGCTAAGGAAATGAGTTGGTTTCCTTTCTCATTTTTCTTGTGGTCAATTAATCAGAGGATGTTCATAGTTTTGATCTTTCGTTTTCCAATTTCGCGACTTCCATGTTATTCATATTGATCTCCACTAATATGGGGTTATTACAACGCCGGGGATCGATCGGGTATTTTCTGACTTGCCAATGTTAGGCTTGGTAGAGGCCGAATCTGAGATTTTGGGTTAAGATTACGATACTCATTTTCGCTCTCCACCACATCTTGCCCTTTTTCTCACCTCCTGGTGCCTGTGAATAAACTTCTTCAAAAACCCTGCATGTTGTTTGAGGACCCACATGAATTTTCTTCTAATGAGTATTATGTTTCCCATTTCTCATTCGTAATTCAAATTGAAAATTACTTTTTCTCTATGGGTGATCTCTCATCAAATAATTACGTCTTTAGCGTCTTTCTTAGGCTTTCTAACACTCTTAGCAAACTTTGGGTTAGTAACTCTCCCCCACATACCGAGATAGGTATTAAGTCGCCGGGTGTTGAAACACCCCTAAGAACTTAATTGTTCAGAGAGATTCAGGCCTGAAGACCAAAACACATTCGCTTTAAGCTTTATTTTCGGTATGTTTTGATGAATACGTTTCCTCTCTTCTTTCCCTTTTTCTGTATTTTTTCTTTGAGTTCCTAAAAAAATATTTACACTCCCCCAAACTTTATTCCTTCTCTTCTTTTTGAGTTCTTTGGTAATCACGATTTGTTTGGAAGATTGATTCTTTGGAGCCAGTTGTTGTCTCCTGGTATGGCTTATTTTGGAAATAAAGGCTTGTTTTAGCTCGATTTACGGAACTAAAGTTTATGCATTGCTTTATATGAATAGGGATGGCTAGAATAAATCCTTTCGAGATGGCCTGCATCGTTTCTTGTTGGTTGTATCACACAGAAGTTTCGCCTTGATCAATGTCCCAACAAGTTATAGAATTTGGCTTGATTAAGCTGTGACTAACCACTGAGAGTTTTCTCTGAGCTCACCTCATTAGGTAATTGTAGATGATGTTATTTCCTGGTTCCTTGACTCACTTTATTAATACTACAAACTCAAAAGTTTGTTTGTTCATCTCAATTATATAACCTTTCTTATCTTTGGACTTATCGACAAAATTCAAACTAAATGCGCAATTTATGTTTCAATTAAATTACTGTCATTTAGCTCTTATTTTTCTTTGTACTTTTGCTTCATCCTTTATCTAATCAATCACCTCAATAGCTCATATTATGATATATCGGTATTTTTATTCTTGAGCTAAATTCTCTTTATTATTTCTTCTAACAATTAAAGCAAAAGAAGTAAACACCATAAGGTTTAATTCAAAACTCCCCATCAACCAAATTATGGTTTTATTAATAGAATATTGTATTGAGAACAAAAGATGGCGAATAGAAGGAGAATCGCCAGATCAATAGAAAGTCTATTTTTTTCTTCCTGCATTTAGAGGAGTAAAGATGTCGGGGGATCGGATCAAGATTTATAAAAATTTGGGGTCGGTGCAAATTTCATTTCCCTTACTCTTCTTTCTCTTGGTATTCTCTTTTTATGCATCTTCCGGGACCCGAGTTCATTATTGGTCACCTTGTCATTTAATAAGTTCCATCACTTTCATCTCATTTTTCTAGTTTGTTCATGTTGTTCAAATTTAGAACTCACGGCTTCCAAACCAGCTGGTGTTGTTGATCAAGTCCGGATTTTCGACCGAAGTACCTCTTCTATAGCGACATCATTGTCATCTAGCACTTTATCTCTATCCATCATCTTCTTCTCGATCTTTATCAATGACATATAAAGGAACTTAAACCCTTTGATAATACTCCACTTTTGTCTACTTACTTCTTCAACTCACATCCCTTTCTTTAATAGTTTAGGAGGTTGAGTCTCGATCAGCTACGATTTAATTGTAAATCTTCGTATTTGAGGTTTTTCACTTCTTCGAGTAGATCTCGATCTCTACCATTCTTTTGAATTTTCTTTACATGCTCGAGTCTTTTAACCGCTCTCTTTTGACATTTGATCTTCCCATTTCTTTTCACTTTCTCTCAATTATGTGAACATTTCTTCTCTTTCTTCTCCCATACGTTCTCTCTGATCTCTTTTTTATTGTCTCATAACTCATTCCTCTCTAAGTCATTCTTGGATTCTCCATTCTCCTCTCTTTCTTCCATATTCTTCTGCATGGCAATTAACCTCTCCATTATCTCTCATTATTTCCCTTAGGCTCCCACTGGAACTTTCTCCGGGTTCTCTAAAATCTCAACACTCTCTCTCTGCATTGGTGGAGAAGCAGCTGAAGTGTGGTGAAATCTATGGGACTCTGTTTATCTGCTTCCACATCCCTCTGTAAACCTGGGGGTATTCACCAAGCCTACACTGTGTTTTACATCTATCTCTGGGATTTATTTTCTGCCCAGTTTTCAGTGTCTTTGTGTCCCTCTTCTTACACGGCATTCCTCTGTTTCATCTCACCTGGGTCTAACACCATTACTCCTTCTTTTTAGGTTTCTTGGCCTGCCACACCGTAGTTAAGTGTTGTTGAAACATTGGGGCATTCTTCTTCTTTTCCTGCCCAATTTCCTTTCTACTGAAGCCTTTAAACATAACAGTGGATGTGATTTGCTTTCAGGTGTGGAATCAAGCCTCTTCTTCCTTCACTTAAATGCTGTTCATTTCTACAGATTCTGATTATAGCCTCAGTATTTACCTTATTTATAGTATAGCATGAAGAGGAGAACTACTTCTTGTTCTCTTACCTCCTTTATGTACTTTGTGTAGTGGGAATCAGCGAAGCCAGAAATAAAACCACACATGCTTCCTCTGTCGGATCTCGACAACCAATCATTATTTTAAGTGGGCTGCCCCATTTCATGACTCTGTCAGTCTGTTCAAATTTTAATCTTCCTCCCACTCGTTCGGTCCTAATTACTTCAACCTTATCAATTCGCTCCATCGTTTTGACCTCATTTGTCTCCATTCCCATTTCATCGTTTCTCAGGCTCTGGTGTGGACCGCACCCTCGACAGAACGAGGTTGTCCTTTCTTCAGTAGTTGGATGGAACTCTGTGATTTACGGCATGCCCAGTTTCATGGTTTTGCCTTGAGATTTCCCAATCTCATTCACTCATCTAGGTTCATTTTGGAAGGATGGTGGTGAATCCACTCTCCCTCACAAGTCGCCATACTTTTTCTACCGCGTGCTTTTTCCGGATGGGTGTTCATCACAACGAACTCATCTTCTTTTTCTCACGGATTCTTGTTGCCTCTCACTTTCTCTTTCTTACTGTTTGCCCTGGCCAAAATTAGAACTTCGGGTGTTCCGGGCCATCATTCTCACCTCCTGTCAGGCTCCGATGAACCTCTTACGTGGGTTCGGATGAACCTCCTTCTCTGGTTAAGCATGCTCCTCCATGAAGTTTCTTCAAGTTCGGGATAGGGTTGGCGGTTAGGCCATTAGAGAATTTGAGAAGGTTTGTCATGAAGGTTCTAGTCTAGGGTTTCGAATTTGAAAAATGGAAGATCGCCGGGATAAGTTAACTGTTCGGCTCGGAGGAGATGGGCCATTGGATCGTTCTGACCAAGTTACAGTTCAAATCATTATTGAGACTCTATTGTTATCTCACAACAGTTCTCTGGCACCGTGACTTCAATGTGAGTTGAGATTTGTTGTTAACGTTGATGGGTTGGGGACAAGATTAGGAACTGCCGATGTGGAGTTTTCATCATGCGCACATCGGGCGACTTCGCTGGTTCTATCAAAGTGATATGAATGATGACACTCACGGAGGGGACAGTGATCCTCGAAGGCTCGTAGACCTCAGAGATCGTTTGGTTTAAATCTTGGCGAACCGTCAGCTCATCTTTTGAAGATTCCTCATGCATCGCGACATAGAGTGTTTGTCGCGACTTGGTGCCGATAATTTTCTTTCTTCAATTTTCACTAGTCAGCATCCGGCGCCACCATTCGCGTAGTTTCGCCAGCCGTGAAGTTTTATCTGCACATTTATCAAGTCTATCCCACCACCACTGAGAATTTAATGAAATGGAAGGCTTTCGTTCTTTATTGATTCCTCAAATTCTCGATCCACATCTAAACTAAATCATTCACCAAACCAGTTTCAAACAATTTTATTCTCATTAAGCACTTTCTGCATCACATTTGTATCGGGAAAAAAGATAACCTTTGTGCACATAACTCAAGCCTGCTGCATTGGTCTTTGGGTTGTCACAGAATTCTATCGATCTCTCCTTCATTTGAATTTTGCTCACGCGTGCTGACATTTACCAGAAAGGTGCCCAGCAAGAATTAACTTCCATATTACTAACTAATCACTATAAAAAACTAAGAAAACCAAAATCGGTGAAATTCCTAAATTTCAAAGTCATGCGAAAATTCAAGAAATCCTTCATGGGTTTGCCCTCCCATCCAGTGCTCGGTTGAGTCCTTAGTTGAGGCACTTTGCTGTTTTGATTTTCTTTTCCTCTCAAATCTGATCTCAATTTGTGCTCTTCTTTTCTTTCCTCCCTGTACCCAAATAAATGCTTCAGGTCTTTGTCCATTGTTTAAATTCCTCCCAAGCATGCGATGCTTGAATTATTCTTGCTCCAAAAGTAGTGCTTGACACCCGCGCCTTCTTACTGATCGCTCCGCCCAGATTTCGGTACTGCAGGAACAATCTTAATGCGGAGTTATATGTTTCAGCTTTCGATCCTTCACGAACTCTTTACAAAAAGAATACTTTTGATCGTTATATTTCTACACATGTTATCGCTTTGCCGAATCACCCCAGCATTATCATGAAACTAATTTCTCGGTTCTTCAGTTCATTCGAGTTAGAAGCAATCTCTCTTCCTTGCCATTTTTGATAAGTTCAGCTCTTGGTGACCTGTATACTCTCTAATTCCAGGGGTGACATGGCGCAAATCTTCAATTCACCATCATGGGGACATCGATAGGAGTTTGAATGCGATCCACCGTAGGCTGAGTGCATCATCAAGTTTGAAGACAAATCGCTATTTAGCGAACTTCCCCAGGTCTTCAGGGATCACGCACAAATGCTCCCACTCGCGAAATTCGCGCCCGTTAGTCTGCGGGGATGATAAGCTAAAGACTCACCACTGCTTAGTCCCCGCCATCACGCCATGGGGTTTAAGAATATTTTGTTTTACTGATGGCTTCCTACCCCCATCACTAATGACTCCGATTCACGGGTGTTTTCGAAATGCGCTTAAAATATTATTTTTGTGAAACTCACAAGCGTAATTAATCATCAATTTCCTTAGACCAAACCCACTAGCACCACCGAGACTTTGAAACATAATCCGCTGTGCGATATAACCGGTTTCAAACTAATTCATTGGTCCAGTAAAATCTATCCCCAGCCCACCATCAAAATGCACCATTATTCGTGAGAGCATTTCCTTCTTCGATATTTCCAATCTTTACATCTATCACATAATTTGACCCATTCGGTCTGATCCACGAATATGGTTGGCAATAAAATCGTTGAATATCTGTGAGAAATTTTGTTCTTTTCTCTAGCATCCCTTTGTATGGTGATGCATGGCATTCATTCATAATTCTACTTTGTTCACCCTCTGGCACACATCTTCTTATAATCATATCAACACCCCTCTTAAACAATAGTGGGTCATCGAACTATATCTGCTGTAGATCCCGAGCTTTTATTGGTGGCTGAATTCGGGGAAGGAACTTCTCCCACCGATAAGTAATTCTTGTATGTCTCGGCCTTCTGGCATTTGGAATGGCACCTTAAACCATTATTTAAATGCCGGGAGAGTTCTCTTTTAAATACGTTTCATTATGTTACACTTTGGACAGTGATCAGCTATCACATTGTCCACAACCTTTTTATCCTTAATTCGGATAAAACTCTTCTGTAATCGCTTTGCCATCTTCCATCGATCATTGGCAACTTCTTTTGACATCAGATCTTTAGATGATTTCACGTGATGTTCAGAACTTCACTGCATGGGAGGAATCCCAATATATGCTTTGAATTTCTAAAGCAAACACTATGGCTAGCATCTATTTTTCGAGTTGTGGAATAGTTTCTGCTCAACCACCATTAAATTGCGCTAGCATAATATATGGCTCTGAGATATTTTCTCGCGCACTGCTGACCCCATCGACTTCCGTTAAATCTATTGACATCACCACGTGCCAGATCACGATCCCGATGCAGTGCGACCATGATAGGTGCGAACCCAATCGATCTGATTTCTTCAAAAGCGACCTTGCGAGATCATCAAAAAATTAAACTTTGTGTGTCTGGCTTTCTCTCCGTTAATGCATAATTGATTAAACACAATTTTGAAATGTACTTGTTGATCCTCTAAGTCGTATCTCCGAGAAATATATCTTTCACGTTTGGTGCCCAAGGTTTGATGTGAATCTTGGATTGGCCAGCCACAAGCCACTGCCTTGAAATTTTATGACGAACCAGTACCATACGTTACTGTGAAATGTTTTCCATTCTCATTTTCTTATTTGTTTGTCGCCAATGTACTGATCATATCTCAGGATTAATTGATTGATTCAAACTGGACCCATCACCTTCCTTCAAGTCTATCATCAAAAATTTAATCTTCTTCTACCAGATGCGAGTATGAGCCGTCGCCATCTCACAGGAATGTGGGACATTTGACCGAATGGCACCGCTTACGAAAGCAAAGGTACCGTAGGGGCATGTAAATAAATCACCCCTCTTGGTCTCGGTGCAATTGCCCAATCTCAGGTTCCTATACCCTGAATATCCATCCGGAAAAGCAAAAATAGTAAATCATCTGCTAACACTGCGACTCAGCATCCCGATCGTGGTAATGGAAATGATCAACTCTCTCTACCGGTTCTTTATGTTTAGCTTCACGTAGTGATGCATAACCTCTCATCCATCCTTTGTTCTGGATTGGAATCAGGTCAATTTTAAGTCGTGCGGATTCACGATGAAATCCGCGCTTTCTTTGGAACCCATGGACTGGAGCTAACGGTTATAAATTATAGATACCGACGGCATTTAACCATTTGCGATACCTCCGCCATGTTGGATTCAATCTCCTTTGATGTTCAAGTTGAATCTTGCTCTTCTTTACCTAATATTTGTATTACATCCATTATTGAAGATACAATCACGCTTTAAATCTTCAATGAACCATGCTATAGACTCTTTGTCTTCACCAAATTTCCGACGAAACTTTGTTCACCATCATAAGTCACGTGAAAATGTCTTGATTTAATTCTTCGGCAACTGCGGTAACATGCTTTGCAAGCCAAACGGCACTCACTAACCTAGCCGCCACCAGTTTCGCCCGATGAACTTCCTTTTCTTCATTTTTGTCTCTTTGTTTTATATTTTGTTCAGACTCATCACACCTTTTAGTGAATCACCAAAGTGATATGAGAAAAATGCCGAATCAAAACGGGATCTTTGGAAATTCATCTCTTTTCATTGATTCAAAAAGTTGGTCATTACAAATCATAGTAAAATTCAAATTCATTAGAACCATCATCACATCTTCATCGACCTTACATCTTCCCTCTCTATGTCTAACTCTCAAACTTTTGATTAAATTAAAAGTATTGTCTCTTCTCTGTTCCGGCATTGAAAATTCCCTGCTACCATGTCGATTAAAGTGCTCGGTTGCTAGGAATGGCCTTCCAGTAACGAGAGGGACTTGTGGATCTTCTTCCATATCCGGCCGCGATGGAAGTCTTGGAAAATAAGTTCCACCATATTCCCACCGACACCCTTCTCTTCTGATGCCTTAGAACACACCACCAGAGATTCTATCTGCCATTTGGTGACCGATCGTTGGGATATCCTCCCCAGAACAACCTTACGACAGCAGAATAAGGCATTAAATTTATCTTCTTTTGATCGAAACTTCGGAACCTGACTCTTCAAGATGATTTGCATGGATCATTGCGCTCACTGGATCTTAATCCACTGGCCAGCCTCTCTTGATCCACTCGCAGGTCAGTGGGAATTCTATTCTTCTTGGCAATCTTCCTCTTTTTGCTCGTGTGTCTTTCAAAAATTTTGCATAAAGTGGCATCTTATTCTGCCCCAATGAAAGACATATTGACTCTAAAACCGAAAAGATCGCCACTGCGAGAAACCACTTGCTGGCTAATTCCTCCTATCTTTGGGTACACCTCAGGCTCTGTGGAAATGGCTTCCTGGAAACTAAAATATGCAGAATTATTATTCTTATTTTCCATACAAGCCTCTTAAAACCGGTTAATTTCACTTCTTTCATTTCATACTCTCAGTGTTTTGCATTTATGCGAATATGCTATCTATCCCTGTATTCTGGCGTCTTTTCCTTTCCTTTCTCGAGTCTTTCCGCTTCTGAGTTTACCTTTGCCGCCAGTCTTTGGATTCTTCTTAGGTGTCTTGAGGAAAGGAATCTTTCATCGGTTTTTGAGGTTTGAAACAGGTTGCCCTATTTGTGTTTCGAGTTCACCGAGGAAGGCAAGGTAGTGAGGTCTTTTGAAAAAAATTTGAGAGTGGCATTTGAGGCTTCAATTCTATGAGCTTTGTTCATGGAGGTTCTTGACTTCTTGTTGTCCCCCATAGTTGTGGCATTTCACTCATTCGAATGGTTGGGCTCCTCTCAGGCCACAGTAATCGTTTCTCATTCACCTCAACTTCTTCTTCTTTGTGGGAACCTGGTGGTTCTTGTGTCCTTTTGTTGAGGGATTACGTCATGCCTTCAGACCTTGTGACCTCGCGTCATAGAAAATGCTGGTTCTCAAAGTGAGGAATGATAATTATGTTTGTGATTAAGTTTGGTTTGAAGTGACCTTCTTGGCTCTCCCAAGTACTTAACCTCCTCGACATCATAAAAGCAGTTCTTAGGTGGGTACCTGTTTACTTCTCACCAAATGAATTCTCTATTATCATTCTGTGACAATTGCATCTTCCTCTCTTGCTTGTCATTCTATGCATGATGGCATCTAGCATACCCTCCCAGCCATTTGTCAATCTGCTCAGCTCATGACTCCTCTTCCTGCAATTACTCTTATGAAACCTCAATTGGAGCTTCATATTGCATTTGCCCGGGTCCTTGATCGGATCTTGCTGTAGACACACTTACATTTGAATGCTCCACGACATGAAGCATCAATAATACCCTTAGATGTCATTAGGAGCATGATACCCTTTCATCCTCCCACTCTGAGATCAGCCAGGAATCTATTCATACACATTGTTCCCCTCTTCAACACAACCTTTTGAATCTTTCAGACTACGTAAGGCTTTCATCTTCCACCTTTGGCTCTGATTATCTCCTCAACCTCTCGGAGGTGGTGAAGGAGTGGGAAAGAATCTACCCCGGGTAGGCTTCTACAAGTTCTCCAGTATCAACAGAGCCATGGCGAGATTCATCTCTGTCTCGCCGGCATTTCGACATCTCTTAGAAAGTAGAAATACGATTTATGACCTCCCATTACCTCGCCCCCATTCAATTTGCCCGTCTTGCCATTAAAACGCCCCGGTACTGCGACGGTCTTTGGTGACAGGATGACATTGCACTACGAAGGAGTGTTTACTTCAGAACCGAAGTGCAACCGATACGGCCGATTGAGTGTTGCATCCAGCGCAGGTTGTCGATTCGCGAAGTACTCATCCACGGTCGTAGGTCTCTCCAAAAAGGTCCTCCATTATCATTGATTGGAGGCGCCATTCTTCGTTAGTTGTCCGCCGATCTGGCCTCGGCCTGCTCTGCCATGGTGAGGTTTTCGACGCTAACGCCTCTCAAGCACGAGTTTTCTCAAGTTCACAAATTATCTGTGGAATCGGATCAGTCTTCTATTTCCTGTAGTAAATTAGTTTTTCTGAAATCAAACACGCCATTAATAGTTAGTCGATGACAAATATTTCATTACTGAAACTGTTAAAATTCAGTGACTAAATAACCATGCTTTGGCGAAAAAACTAATTTGTTTCTTTTTCTTTAATCCAGTCAGCATTTCCTTCTTTCATCGTTGAATATTGGTCTAGGCACTGGAGTCCAGGCCAGCGGCGCGCCGTAAGAAACGTTTTACAATTCGGACCCAGTTTGGTAAACCTTTTCGTTTATGACGTTCTATCGCAAGGGACTATTGTCTAATCCACAACCATGTGTGCGATAAACTGTTGGCCGGGATCGAGTAATATTCCCCAGTTCACATCGCTTTCCAATTCTACGAGTTCGCATCTAATCTTTGACGGAAAAGCGTGCCATAAAACTTGTTGATACTTCTATGGTCGTGCTACGGGATCAAACCACTCATTCGCATTTGCATGACTTCATTACGAGGATTATTCTAACCAGAGTCATAAATAAGCAAACCATTATAGCTTTGAATTGAGTTTCTTTAGCTACTCAGAAGTGTTCGTTCTAAAAAGAAATATTTTTGTAAAAGTAAACCATTTTCTTTTGTGGTTTTGATCCAATATCTTTCTTGAAGTGCCGCCGAGATCTACAGTTTCAATAAGTAAATTGGATTTAAGTCCGGAACTCCGATCACTTGGAGATCTCGAAAATTTTCAATCAACTACCCCAACTTCTTAGCTCCACCTTTGTTTGGGCTGAAATCTGTATGATGTTGGGATTTACCACCGCGGCAAAACCACGAAAATAATGAAGTGACGAAAAATGAATGAATAACAAATGAATTTAATATTAAAATATTAAAATAGCAAATTAGATTGAACGATTAACTTTGAAGAAAGCATTGAATGTCGGCTATTGTGAAGAATCAATTCCTAAACGTACTTCCTTTAACTTAACGCTCTGAACTTCAGATTTTAACTAAGTACAAGAATAAGGAATAAATTCACGAGCTGGATCTCTCCATGCATCATTCGTCATCTCACCTTAACTGTTTCTTCTCGAACCACCGGTCGGAGTTAGATAACTACACTTTCCAGCATCCACCGGCGCCTCTATTGCGGGAAATGACCCACTTTCTTTTCCTCATCGCTATCTTAACACGGCTGCAAACTGGCTCGCAGAGGCTAAATGCGTGCGAGAGGTTGCCTTTATGCGGTTCCCTCAAACCTCTAAAAAATAGAACAACTTACTCATTCCTTGATTAGATCTTTTCTTATGGGGATAATTCTTATTAAATTGAAGGTGAACTTTCGGCATGCTTAAATTAATAACTCACTCAACTCATTCTCGATTTACAAATTGAAGGGGATGTATTGATTTAAGTGTCTGAGCACATTAGATCTGTGATAACTAGGTTTCATATATTCACGAGTATTCTCACTCTACAGAATACCCTTCAAACCGTCGCTTAGAGGCCCACGGAAATCGACTGGAAAAATCTTGTTATGGGTATAGAGGCCCGGCGTTGGGATCCGTAGAAACTTGACAAACCGGAAACAGTCGATTTAATATCTGAGTTCATTACTTAATGTATAAATCTTTGCATGAAGATAATTTATGACGATAACGTCGGTCAGTGGAAAATTCAGTTTTCTAAATTCGCGATTATACCATGCACCTTTTACTTTATCTTTGATGGTGACATCAAGGAAAACCAGCATGTCGGCAAGCGGTGTTGAGGCTTCAAAATTTGTGCGAATTCAACAACGAACCGTCCGTGCAAATCACCGAAAATGCCGTATGACTAAACCGCACTGACTAGTTCGAATCAAAGTCAAGTAAATCACGAACTAATCATCTAAAATAAATGGAAAGAAAATGAAAGAAAAATAAAAAAGAAAGAAAGAAAAATATCGAGGGCAGCGATACTCGGATCTCTTTGTTCGCCGCAATTTCGCCTAACACTAAAATTTTACTCATTCGCTCGAGATTCGGGGTTTTGGCCTAATTGTTCGTTTCTCTTTTGGACTTTATGGTCAGCGGCCTGTGGCGATCTTGTCGGCGACGCCGAGCCTCAACGATGACCTGTTCTTATCAGATCGCCGTGCGAGAACTCTATCTTGGTTTAACGACGTGTCTTAAGATGATTGGTGTCTGGCGAAGCAGTCCCAGCCGACCTCTTCTCATTAAACTCATGCGACGGAAGCTCGCTAAGCCCTCCATGACCTTGGGTTCTTTGCAAAATTTGGAGTCGTGCGCGACCTAAACCCTCTGTTTACATATAAGCCTGGGTTTCCATCACCAATTCTTCTGCGAACAACCTTATGTTGTCGCGACCTCAAGTCTTATGTGGAATTGTTGTCGCGACAACTTTCTCCTTACCGTGATGCTGGCGACTGCGCCGATCAGATGTTGTCATGTGCATCTGGCGATGGCGACATTATGTCTTCTTCTTAACCCCGATTCTGGTTGTTTAACTTTGAGTTTCTTTTCTACGCTCGACTCACTTTGTTTTCAATTAAAGCTTCGTTTGATTCAGGTTCGCTGATGTAACGAATCGCATTTTGATTCTGTCGCTTCGCGACAATCTGATCTTTTCATCTTTATCGCCAGTTCTTCACACGCCACCTATGTCCATTCTCTCCCGATTCTCACCCGACCCACATTCTGCTCCTTTTCTTTAATTTACACTTTCTTTTGAATTCCACTATTTACTACCGGAAAATTGGTGAAGTTTATTCAGTTCATATAAATCAGTCTTTTATATAAAAATTAATCGGAAAAATGAATTTGAAAATAGATGACTTTCCAAAAATATGGATGCCAAAATGTATGGCTAAATTTTCACCTTAAAAATACTATTCTTGACATACTCCCTTTTAATAGTGGAGTAATTTTCCCCGAGCTTCATTGAATGTTTTATTTGGCATAGTATATGGCCTTAATCTTTTTAAAACTACGTCCCAATCTAAGGCTCATTGCCAAATCGGCTACGCCGCATCCGTATAGTTTAGATTCCTCATTCCCGATGGTTTGCCGCCCGATGAGGCAAAATCACTTGGCATCGCCAGTTTTCAGCCCGCATGATGGGAGCTTCCCATATATTAGGAACAATCGCGCGAAATTCGGGCTTCGATTATCCTTTTCGGTGCGTCGCGTAGTGGTGCATAGATTTTTGAATCTCACAAGATAAAATCAGCCATACCGTCGATGCTGTCTACGAAACTTCTAATTCCCTTAAGCGCCAGTGGGTATTATCAAATTTCTTATAATTAAACTTTACCGCGAGTCTCACCCTCTAACCTGCCAAATATGCCTACTTTACTAAACGATTCATAATCACCATAAAATAACATTTTCGGTCAGGCTAGATTCTTGTCCTTGCACCTTTAAAGTACTTTCCCCCAGTTATCACGGAGACCTGTCTACGCTTCCGATCATGTACGTAAATAAATCCATGATTCTGCCTTCTTACCAAATCGCCGCATACAACCTCACATTACCATCTGGAGGGCACGAGAGCATTACACAAACCAAATGGCATTCTCTAAAGTATCAGTATATAAAAGTGGTTTCTCTTGATCTCCCCGTGCAAGTATGATTTTAGTTATAATAAGAATCATAAATTCAAGAAAAGCAAAAGTGAGGTGTCTTTGTTAATCGCGTCTGAATAATGAAGGCAAGGAAAATGATCCTTTCTTGTTGCTGTATTCAGTTTTCTATAGGTATTAGCTATATCACATACGATTCCTTGTGGGAATCGGTTCATTCTTTTCATTTGATCACGGTGAATCCACCTTTATTGGGGAACTACGATACCTTTGACCTAAAAACTATCTGATATAACATATATAAAACACGTTAATAATTTCAGAACACCACTACAACAACTTCTTTCATCACTAGGATTAAACCTCTTTACCGAGTCGCTCAATAGAAGTTTTGCATTATTATTGATATTTTGTGTCTGAATGGAGGGGCGACACCATTCGGACCTCCGAGTGACCAAATAATGCTTCCACCGTACTCTCAGAAATTTTCGAAGCCTTCCACTGCTAAATTAAGTGATATTAACATGATGATGGTTTCTCTTTCGCTAGTTAACATATTTCGTATTTGGGCATTCTTTCAATATTAACCCATCTGATAGTTTCTAGCAGATTTTACCGTTCTGGCTGCATACTTCATCTTGACTGTTTTCATTTATGCTCGAACATGTTTCATTGTTATACAATTGACATTTAAATCAGCGCACTCACTTAAATACAAAAATTCATCTCAATTTCATTGACTAATCTTAAATCTGATCGAAATTCATTCTTTGTTCATTGTTTTCTGTTGGCTTTCATCTATGGGGATAGTTGACTCACCATCAAAATTAAAGTCTTAACTGCTTCATTCCCATATAATTATTGATTCACACTTTTGAACATCTACTGAAAGCGAAACTCGATTACTAAAGAAAGATCTTTCAGCTATGAAATGAGAACCTGTTCCTTTCGCCTCCATCTTCATAATAACAAAATCCACTAGGAAGATGAATTTCCCCACCCCTCCAACCATTACATGGCACCAAAAACTCACCTTTCTGGTTGTGCCATTGATCACCTTGACCATTGCAATGCTCATTCTTTGTTAGACTAGTTCCCAAACTAGTCTTTTCGCACACCCACCGATAGAGCACTCAAATTTATGCAACACAAAATCACAAGGCTTTCTTGAATTCATGTTTCATGGGCGAGAATAGTGAAGCTACTAAGGGTCCTTCATTTTCAATTTTAGACTTTCCCTTTGAATATTTACATGGGGTAGCAGTCAAGTTCACTATTCCTTTTCTCAAGTATCTACTGCTTTACCTCATTGTCTCATGAGAAATTTTGCATAAGTAGGCATTTGGTTGATGCATCTACAAATGGGATATTGATTTATATTTTCTTGAATATGTCTGGATCTAGAAAAGCTTGCTCCTCCACTTTTGCCTTGACCTATTGGAAATGACATTATAGGTGTCTGAGATGGGTACTCTTTCTATGCGACTTACGCTCGTTCGCTTTATTCAGGGCTGTTAATTATCGCTCGCTCTCCTATAAACCCCTAGTTTCCAGATCTCATGCATTACCCGCCTTAGTCTCTTCTTTCCTTTCTTTCTTTCTGTTGTTGCCCACTTCTTTCCTAATTCTTAATTGAACTGCCATGCAGTCCTTTAGATTCTTTTGAGTGTCACCCCCTTGATGTTGCTGATGGAACCTTGGTGGTTGTTGATATCCCTGTTGAGGATTTTGTCCATGCCTTGGGCCTTGTAGTGCCCTTCCACCTTATGAGAAATTCTCATGGTTCCTTAGTGCTGGATTATGTGTGTGGGAAGGTTAGGATTTGGCTTGAAATGGTAATTTCTTCAGTTTCATTCCGCATTACTTAACCTCCTCGGCACCATAAGAATCTTCTTATGTTGGTACTTAGGCGCCTTCTCATCATTCTCTTTCCTTTGCTCTATTCTGGCGGTTTGTCCATCGTGCATGATGGCATCACAACTTTGCCTCACTTGAGCGTCATTTTACTCGACTCCATGACCCGCTTTTCCTCTGTATTACCCCTTGATAACTCGGATGGGCTTTCTTATTGCACTTGGCTGAGTCTTATCAGGTTCTCTGCTTTCGCCCGGTACTTTTCTTTTCAATGCTCCATAGCATGACATCTATAAAGCCTTTAGATGTATCATTTGGGCATGATACACTATATCCATCTGGGTTTTTAAATCAATTCCATGCATAGGGCACCTCTTCATCAACCTCTTGAATATCTCCCATGCTATATATAGGCTCTCATCTTCCCCTTGTTGGAACACTATTATCTCTCTTCTTCTTTCTGAGGTGAGAGATAGGGGAAAGAACATGCCTAAGTATGCTTACACTTGACTCCTCCCAGTATCAACTTCATAAACCATATGGTAATGATGATTCTATCACAGTACATTTGTTATATCTCTTAAAAGAAAATGGAAGAGATGCGGCTTTATCACCTCGACCTTACCATTACGCTTCCTTTGTGTTGCCATCTGAGAAATCTACCAAGGTGCTCGTTTAGGTCTTAGGTGGGGTGACTAGTGAGCGATGTTCTTCTTTGCCTCATTGTTATCAAAGGCGGCTTTAGTTCGAAGTTATTTGCATCCAAAGTAAGTTTTGTCAAGGTGCGAGAATATTCTTCTGAATGATAGGTCCATAAATCCTCCATTGTGTATTCGATGGGGCCTTATTCTTGTCCTCTGCTCCTCTGTTTGGTCATGTCTCTCAAATACGCCATAGGCTGGTTTTGCACTCTTTTCTGGTAGTCTTTCTTAAGCCGGGTGTTCTTTCCAATTCGTGTCTGTGGCAGGTCGAATCTGTTTCCTATGCATTTAAAGTTTCTGAAATTAAAACACTTTCAGTTAATAGGATTAGTCAAACCAAAAAATATTTTCAGCATGACTTGTTAAAGATCGAGTGGTTGGTGCCTTGCTTGTAAAGCTATTTTTGTTCTTTTCTTTTATAAAATGTCCAAATTAGCATTTCCCTCTTTTGTTAGAATATTGATCTATTTAATTATTTCAATCCCCAGCAACGGCGCCATAAAACTTGTTTACCTTTTTCTATATAGACTATAAACCCCTCAAATGTACATAGTTACAAGAACCTTACACTTCTCTTGCACCCATGTCACTTTGGATAAATTTGCTTGATTAACTGAATATGTCTTGATGTTTAGGATTTTAAAATTGGGTTTAGTCTATGACCTTTGCAAGTGCTAAGTCATACAAGTAGGAAAATGCGAATGTAAGGGTCAAGTATCATTCCACGATTGACATGAATTAGAGATCCAGTACTTGAAACTACTAAAAAGTTCTATGCTATTTGGACTAAAGATTTTGATAATGGAGAATTACATCTACTAGATAATCAATCCTAGGCGTGCTTAAAACTAGAAAATGACATAATATGAAATAAACTACAAAAATTAGAACTAAATCTTGGATCTAATATGTTTCCTACATTGAAAGCGAAAACTATCGATAAATTATAATGAAATAGTCAATTCTGCATGAAAGCACATTTGCTCTATTGTATTGATGGATACGATTGTCAAGATTGCCTAAATGTTGCGGTTAGTTTATCCACATTCATACAGTTAAACTCTTGCTTCTCTCGAAATCAAGTTCTACCCGGTTACTTGTATTTATGTTGTTCTTGCAAGATCCGGATATTTTTCTTTCTCAATACTTCCACTGCCCCATTCCTTGTTATTTGCAGATCTTTGCTTTCCTTCTCAAGATTTTGTAAAGTTCTACAACAATTAGTGTCATCCTTGAATCTATTGGTTAGTGCACCCTTTATTAGATCTAACTAACATGGGGTTGGGAACTTCCTTTAGATTAAAGTGAAATCTCTGATTATTTATGTTGTTAAATACTCCTTGACTTGATTATGAGCGAATAGAGTTTATCAAAATGAACTCTCGAGCTCGGCAATTCATCAATGGTAGTATAACATACCCGAAAGAATGCTCTCGACTCTCGGGAATCTCGATCTACATGTCCGCAGGCATCTGCAAATTGAGCAAGATACATTCCCTCGATATGGTATTCGCTACTACTATTGGGAACTTGTCGATTCAAAAACAACACCAAGCAAGTAAATCACTACCCAAATAACGTTCTCCATATTTTTGCAGAAAATACTGTAACTAACTATAATTCAAATCCCGGCCTTTGTATTCTAGTCTTGCATTGCAATTAAAGAAATAGACACCGATCCACGTCTGACCACTATAATTGCAATGAGCGAAAAAAAATGAACTCCTAGAAATTTGTCTAGATTTCATAAATTTTGACGATAATTTTAAGAAATAACATAAATAAAAATGCGGCTCACTCGTTTACGCACGGTTCATGATTCAAATCCAGAGAAAAGAAAAATTAAAAATTAAAAAAAAAAAAAAAAAAAGAAAGATTCTCACATAAACTATACACTTTGAAGTTTCCCTCTTGTTCCGCACCAAGGTAAGGAAGGCGAAGCTACTTTACTATTATAACCTTTGTCTATTTATATTGTCAAAGAAATTGGGCAGAATCATAAAACTCCGAGTGTAATTCCCAAAAAAGCGATTTCTTGTCCCATGTGCGACCTCGGGTTGATGTCAGCGTTATGATTCCACTGTTGCTCTTGTTAGTCGTGACCTTGTTATACAATTCTGACCGAATTCACTTGTAGGCTGCTTGAATTAATGGTTGGAAACGCCGTTTGTAGTGCGACCTTGTTCTTCGATGTTTCTTGGAGTTGATGTAAATAACCGCGGAACTCTGTACAACATACGTTGTCTTTCTTTCTTACGGCTTCTAAGTCCGACCTCGATTCGAATCGGGCTTCTCTTCCTTGTTGCGGTGCGTCCGCCTTCTCGGTTTTAGGTTGCAACCACATTTTTGTTTATAAGGTGATTTCAGGTTGTGACTTTCTTTTTCTAGTTGCGATCTTGTTGGTGGTCTTACGCCCATGGTTTCAAATTTAAGTCGACTTCAAAGGTGATGTCAGCGACCTCTTTTTCATATTCATTCTCTTCTTACAGTCACAACCTCAATTCTTTGTTGCCTTGATTTCCTCCTTTCAACCTCTATTCAGGCCGCGGCCAGTGCGGCGACCTCATGCTGCAATGGCGACCACGTGTTACTCTTGTTCAGTCGGCGTGTAGTCTGATAACTCTAAAGTAGTTGCAACTTTTAGTTTCTTACGCTCTATTCTTCTTGATGGCGACTGAATGAGTGGTGGCGACATCGTTAATGACGCTGCTTAATAAATGGTTGCAACGGTTTCCATTTTCATGTAAGCGACCTCCAGCGGTATCGTGACCTCGAATGTCGCCGCCATCCAAAAAAACTAGTTCGCGACTTCGTTTCTTTGTAGAGACTTCTTTTGTGGCTTTATTGACGAATCCGCGTCGCGACCAGTGGCGTTAAAACTCGATTATATTCAATTGGAGTTCACGACATACTGGGGTGGTGTCTCGACCAAAAAAGTTCTACTTTGAATATTCCTTTAGTCTTAATCACACTTCTCTGTGGCAACCTCTTTCCTTGTTGCACTTGGTAATTAAGTGTAGCTCAACTTCAAGTCACGATTAAGCACTAAGGTCTTTCTATTTCTTCCCCCAAAGCGATCTTGGTGATGTCGTTGCCAAAATGATTGAACAAATAAACTTCACATCGCACGACTCCGATTTTGATTGCGACTTCATTTTACACTTGTAAATTTGATCTCTTCTTGTTTTTTAAGGATTTTAGCTTATATTGTACTTTTTACAAGAATTCAATTTTAGTAAAATATCCACATTTATGCATACTATTCAACATTTATCTTGTAGCCAATAACCGGAAATGGATTAAAAATCTAATGAGTTTTTGGACTTATCACAGCCGTTGTGGTGATGTTTTGGAAAGTGCAATGATCTTTGAGGGAGCAGTGCGAGAGCGTGAAATGCGGTACCGAGGCAAATCGGGACCGGTACCCTCAAGCGGGAGTACTTGATGGCCAAGTGGTCTGGTACCACTCTCACCGTCTTGGTACCCCGAAGCAGAAGAAAAGCACTAGAAGCAAAGTGATCTTGGTACCACAGTAACGATATAGAGTACGATATAATATTTGCGGGAATTGAGAAATGGAAATTTCGATTCAATGCAAGGTACATTCGATCCTTTGACCACCCAATTGAGATCACAATGGAAAGAGCATAAGCCAAAGAGGAAAGGGGAGAAGGCAGCTTTTGATTTCTAGGGTTTTTTTTCATCAAAGGAGAGTGTTTTTCTCATAGTTTTAGCTAGGGTTCATAGAGTAGGGTTGAAGACTTCACTTTTATGTAGATTATGGATTTCAAGTTCATGTAATCTTTCAGTTAGATCACACAACTCAGCTTTCTCTTTCAATATTGTGTGTTCTTTATTCTTTGATTTTGCAATTGAAGCGTGATTTTCTCAAGTTTCTTTTATGAATAGTTTCTCATCAAATATAATTTGCTTTATAATTTCAATGAAGTTCTAAACTCTTATGATGGGGTTCATGGTGAAACTCACCTTGATCAAGGTAATAACCCTCAAATTCCTCTTTTATACCTCAAAGGATTGTATGATGTTAAGCACTTGTAGAAAAATCTTATAAAACCTTAGTTGGGCATCTTCTTGACAACGTGTGAACGAGAGATCCTCGGTACACGATTGTGTGATTACAAATACAAGCTAAGAGTTTGGAAGTAAATTGTTTAGACAAGTGTTTAACATCGCCGATTGTTTTTCGTCTAAAGGAAACTTAATGTAAATCTTCCATTGAAGACCATTTATCAATGGTTCTAGATGAGATCGTGAAGAAGAGGTGGGAATTACTTGATCCAATAGTGAGTGGAAACTTAAGAAACCCTATCAATCGACTTTACCATTTTTAAAATAGTCAATTTAATCCAATTACTCAATCAATAACCACAACCCCATAATTTACTTTTAAACATACATTATTGGAGAACAACCCTTAAGGTCACCTAGAACACCCTCCTGTGGAGATGACACGTGGACTTAGCGGTATTATAATGCTCGGCTTGACCTTAGTAGTTCCTCACGGCAGAGATAAATTTGGCATACGAGAATGAAGCGATAGTAGGAGGTATAGGTTATAAATTTTGTTGATTTCGGATACCTCTTGGCTGAATCCACTTATACGAGAAGGACTATAGAACAAACCTCCTTGTGCCTTTTGGATGACTATAAACGCCACACATACGTGCGAGGTTCCGACTTCCGGTGCACCGGCTGACCGTGTGGGAACACCCCCATATACGAATTAGCCATTAAGCTAGGTTTATGTCCATTCACAACTCTAAGAATTGTCTTTAGGTTGACTTAGATGGGGACTACATTCAAAATGTGAACCCATGATTTGTAGTGATCCTCCCAAAAATGAGATTGGTAATGAGGAGTAGCACATCATTAGGTAACCATATCACTAGTAATGTCTTGTTTCTCTTCTGCCTTTGTTCTATTATGGTGTTCAGTCTTGTGAGTTAGGATAAGTTCATGCTCAGAAAATGATCCTTGAACTCTGTATCATGGTATTCCACCTCCTGAGTCGATGAAGAGTTTTAGTGATTTACCTCTTGCTTTTAAACACGCCATGAATTCTTTAAACTTTCCAAAAGTCTCAAATTTCTTGTGCATTAGGTAAACATAACCATATCTTGAATAATCGTCAATGAAGGTGACTAAATATTCATAACCACCTCTAGCTTGTACACTTAGTGGACCGTAGACGTCGCTATGTACAAGTGGAAGAGGTTCTTTGGATCTCTCGCCCTTTGCTCAGAAAGGTCTCTTAGTCTTTTTACCATCTAAACAAGATTCACAAACAGGAAGAGTGTCAACATTTAGCTTTCTTAACGGACCATCCTTTACTAACCGGTTTATTCTGTCAAGGTTAATGTGGCCTAACCTGAGATGCCAAAGATAGTGTTATCACTAGAAGCTTTGACGTTTGTTAGATTTAGGATGTTCTACTTTGAATAATTCTGAATTATTTAATGATGTTTCAGTTAGCCTCAAGGCATTACAACCATTTCATGTTTTGCATGACAAATATCTAAACCATTTCTTGAAATAACAATCTCATTATTAATAGAAAAAGAGAAGAGACGAGAGAGAGACGAAATGCTAAATAATTGTTCATGCAACATAGAAACAGAAATCAGAATTTCTCTAAACAAGGAATAAAAAATACATTGTTCAAAAACAAGAAATTTATTCCTAAAATTTAATGACGACTCCCCTTTGCCTTTGTTGGGGCAGCCTCCCCCTTTGCTCACTCTCAACCAATGTGATTCCTATCATCCTAGTTCCTGAAACGACTAGCATATGCAAAGGAAGAACAAACATGGTTAGTGGCTCTGAATCAACCTCCGGGAGTGACAAATCATCTTCCACTAAGAAGCGAAACGATGAAATCATATTTACCTTTTTCTTTTGTCCTTCAATTCGAGAGAGTTACTTATTCTGATTTCTCTTCTAGTGACCTTCAACACTTAATGGAAACACTTTCCTTTAGGCTTCTTGTCCTTTAGGTTGTTCTTCTTTCCCTTGCCTTTGGTTCCTTTCTTGGGTTGTGCTCCAGACCCACCTTACGTGTTCTTCCTCTTTTTATTCTTGCTACCATAAGAGGAAGATGGATTATGCTCAGCAACATTTGCTTCACCCTCTTTGGCCCCTAGTCTTGCTATTTTCAGGAAATGCATTTCATTGAGAGCTGGTATTTGTGCTGCGACGATGTAACATGGTTGGTAGTGAGCTAGCGAGAAAGCGGTGTGAGGGACTCGAGGATAATAGCTTAGTCGCTCATCAATTGTGGCCCTATGTATCTCCGCCTCGTGCATCAGGTTGATCATGTTTAAAACATGTTCCCTGACTGAAACTCCTTTCTTCATCTTGGCGTTCATGTAGCTATAAGTAGCTTCATGGCGACCTTTGGTCGAATGGTTGCGAACATGGCACGGAGATTCCCATATCTCATATACGGTCTCCATGTCCTCATGCTTCTTCATAAGGACATCGTTCATGCTAACAAGCATGTAACAGACTTTGTTGTTTGGGAATGAATCTAACTATCATATCTTTCTGGAATGCAGTATGAGAAGCATTATGAGGGCTTTGGAGGACATTCCTCAATGAGAGCGAACTGTGGTTCTCACAAATTAGCACAATATTAATGTTTGACTTCTATTTACTTGAAGTTATCACCCGATCAGTTTCATTGTGAGTAAGCGATAATAGGGGTTGTTTGATGACATGATTCTTTGAAATTAAATAACTCAAACAATTACTATAAATGAAAATAAATATCATAAGCTTTGGAAAGTAAGCGTGATGCATGAATGCAGCAAACAAAACACATAAAACCTTATACTAATCCATGATAAATTAATTGAACAATTAATATGGGTAGTAAGTCTAGTCATACCAATTTCAAAATCCAACTTTGAGACTATCTCAAATTAATAAGCAAAAATCAAAATATCTCATATTTTCTTTTACTTATTAACTACCGTCAAAATTTGGTCAGGTATGATGACAGTTTAACCATACCCTTGTGAGTGTGCGACCCATTGACTGGTTAATGACTTAACTCAAAATTGTCGCCTTAGGATAGGACAATCCTGAAATACATCACTTAATCCTATATCTAAGGAAGTCAACCTTGATATTAATATAGATAGAAACCCTCTGTAGGGAGGACGAAATCTAAGCGGCACTAGGCCCTATCTATATCTCACGGTGTTGCACTAATAATGGAGACAAATGGGTATATTGTCACCTCCAACATTACCGCTCACTATTTTGAAATAAGTGTTTCTATTTATAAAACATCATATGTCTTATAATCTAATAATTATTATATCCTATATAATTAATTACTAAGATGTGAACTCTAATTAAATTATGAGTCAAATCCTATTGGTACTTACTAAGTTAATGAACCAATCTAATCCATAAATTAAGTAGGCCCTAACTATTAGTAAACCTAGTATATAAAATAGTTGGGCTGAGTCAAAATTCTGGTAATCGATAAAATGCTTTTATTTTATTAGCATTGGAAAAAATATGGGCTTTTCAAGATGATACGCAAAACCCTAAATTAAATTAATGTGAATTTTACCAAGTTTAGCTAATTAAACTTAGCACATTATTTAATTAATTGGTCCATCAAAGATGAACAAGATAAGCACATAAGACAATCCTAATTATCACGTTCTATGAAAAATGATATGTATGCAATAGCATTAAATGTGGGCATTCATGTATGGCATCTATTGAAATGCACTAGTTCCTTCATCCAATCATATCAATAACAATAAAGAATAAAATAAATAAATAAGAAAGCGAATTTGGTGTCTTGGGTATGTCTAAAATTACAACCCTTGTAAATGAAATAAATAAATAAGTAAATTACAAGGTTGGGCTTCTACAGTTACATAACTCCCTTATACATGACTCTCTATCTGGCTTGGAGTCCACCAACTCTTTATTCCAGCCACCAAAACTTCTTTTGGGTAAAATTAAATAACTCTTTATTGACAAGGCCCAGGCAATTTTTTCTCCATGAGACCTAAAACACTTTATGCATTTTGGACTTGGAAATTAAGCTTAATCACCACATTGTGATCCAACTGAGCCATAAATGAGAGAAAATAAAGTATTGAAAGCTAAAAGAATAGGAAGCGAAGTTGTTTCTCGTCATCCATTATCCACGAACATCTTTACGTATTTTAGGCACAACATTCTCTCTAGATAATGTCCATATAAGACGATTTTTGAAGGTATAGAAAGTGAGGAAGTGTGTTTTACAATCCATCTGATGATCACTTTATATCTTGATTAATCTTCTTGTGTGCATATTTTTTAAAATAATTATAACTCACATGCCCCATTATGACACAGATCTAAAAAAAAATATTCAAAAAATGTGTGAAATTAATACAATTAACGACTCTTTAAGAATTCATACATTTAACATTAATGTCATAACAATTATACATCCACAGAATTATCAAATAATGCAAGAATGCCCACATACACATTAATATGCATATACACATAGATAAATCGATACTAATTTTTAAGTTTTAAAGTTCAAAGCAAGTTCAAGCGGAAGATTTTGGTCCGATGAAGTTTTAAAAATTAATAAAAACTCTTTTTATGATCTATGGTACATGCACATAATAATCAACAAACAATAATGAAAAATTACCTCAATCAAATTAAGGAGATTTTAAGCTTAGTAAGTTGACAACTCAGATCCTTTTATTTATTTATTTTCTTCTTTCCCGATCTTCCAGCGGTTCCTCTTGCTTTCCGCAGTGCGTGAGCATACAAATTAACAAAGGTTTTGTTTTTAGAACTCTTGATATTTTCAACACACGAGATCGAGAGGGTTAAATGGAGGTAAAAAAAAAGTGAAACTTTTTCTCTCTTTTTTTTTTCTCTAATTTTTTATCGCCTCTTGGCCTAGGGTTTTGCCTCTATTTATAATATGGCTTGAATTGATCTCAACCATTGGATAAAGTGGCATATTTAAATATTGAATTCAAATCAATTCAAATTAATTGACCAAAAATAAATAGGATTAATTTCTCAAATTAACCGTTTTATCCATATAGTAATTACTATTAATTAATTAATTCAATAATTAATTAATGTTATTAATTTCTCAAATTAACCATTTCATCCATATAGTAATTACTATTAATTAATTAATTAACATTTAATTATCCAATAATTACTACATAGTTGCTATGAAACAATTTCTTTATGTATGCCCTCGAGAAGATTTCTTTGTTAATTTAATCTGTACGGTGTTTCACGAGGAGGCGGCGGGGACACATGGACCAGTGAATTTAGCTCAAATAAATTTGATAATTAATTAAACTTTTAATCAATTAATCTAATTTATTAGTTCCGCTATCATTGTGGCCCAATTCGAGGGTTCTGGTTGACCCGCCGTCGACTGTGAAACTGTGTGTCTCATATTGTGAGACCATGATAAATAGCGCATAGCCTACATCATACTCATGAAAATACGTCCAACTATATTATAATAGTCTCAAGATTTGTTATCACTCTTCAATACAACATATATTAAAATTAAAGTTTTAATACATGTTTAAAAAAATAATCAAAGCCGAATCAGAGCTTTAACACCAGCGACCTCACAGTAGGCGTCGTATTCACGACACTCCTGTGCACAGTAATTTTTCCCTCGACGGGGTAGAGCAGTGCCCTAGTAATTGGAATTATACTGCATGGGTTACTCCCCACCTAAGTGCACATGCAATGGTTCCTTACAAACACATTCAAGAAAATACATGATCCTACTTGAATATCTACATGATATGGATGAGAATGTGACTCACCCTTTCCCACTTCTCGAGCCCTCACGCATTCCTAAGCCAAGTGTGAGAAAACACTGTTTTCAAAACAAAAGGTTTTTGTTCTCGAAAACATACTACCGAGTTTCGGTAAAATCTATTGGACAACCCTCCGGTGAGTTCAGCTGGGTAATTCTTGAAGCTTGGTCATGGGTCGCCTCAGAGATGAAGCCATTGGGCTAACTCTAAGAACAATTCTTGAAAAATCTTCCTTGAAATTCCTTTCACAACCTATTTTTTCCTTTTCTTTCCTTTCATATATGCACTCACACCTATTGTTCTAGGTTGCCCAGTTGCATATGAAATGCATTATGACATTCAAACAACACATGCCAATATATCTCGATCATACATATGTTAACAAATTCACATACTAACCATGTTGTTGGCATTCATAGCAATAACATCAATTAGCTTCATGGGCTAATAACAATTCATTCAATGAAACTCACACACAATTATGGCTATATAATTCCAAGCATCATGATGGCACATTAAAATTATATGCATTAGTAATTTGTTTCTGTACACACTCCGAGCCATTCACTCTAAATGATATTTTGCAAACAACACATGGACAATTTTGTAGTCCGACCATCAACGGGTTGTTTTAACGAGTCCCAACGGTGTGTGGGGTACATCGCGAGCTGCCAAATTCCGGCATTAGGACCCTTCGGGAGGACTATTCGAGAAAACTCATGGCCATTTGGCTAAACACTCCAATCATAATTTAACACACCAAACAACATGCCATATGGACGATAACGATCGAAATCGGAGTCAGGGCTGAAAGAGTCCCGAATTTCCAACGCCAGGTCCCGAGTTTTGGGGCCCGACCGTACAACCCTCCGCGACCTCCCATATCAGCAAAATGATTCTGAAGCTTCTTGCGCCAAAATATGAGAGTGGGGAGAAAACCCACATGCAGGTTGTTGAAACTCCCCAGCAGTGCCCGCGCCAGCACTTACTGATGATAACTGGCTTTGTTCTTGCATACATGAGAAACCGACGGTCCTAGTCGGCAGTTCTAGAATAAGGTGAGCGGCTCTCTGCAAATCTCTCCTTCAGTTTCTTTTCTCTCTCTTCCTTTCCTCCCAGTGGTTTGGGAGAGATAGTGTCCCGACAGGTGTCTTCTCACTTGCAGTGTCACTTTCTTATTGGTGCTTTGGATTACACATATCCTCTTGTCGCTCACTGGATTTTCCTCGATTGAATGATCTTGTGTGTTCGCGTGGCGCGTGCAGCTCATGTTTGACTAATTCTACACATGACACATGGCACTTTGTGAGCCACTCAAATGTTCCAAGTGTCCGCACTACCCATGTTCTTATAGCGTGAAAATTATTTATCCGTAGTGACAAATTAAATTAGTATTTATATTTTGAAAATTCAACGGTGAAGTTCGTTTTGTCATCGAATCACAGAAAAATTCGGTTGACCGAAATTACAATTTTACCCTTTTTCATAAAGTATAAATTTCGGGTTTACAATTATTCCTTGGCACAATTTGGCGAACTCTTGTAATTCTGAGAATAATTTACGTAGTGATACTCAGCGATCCATTGATATGATCATTACATGCAATTCAATCCTCCAAAAATTGGTTCATACGTTAGAGCTAGGTGAAATGCAGTTTTACCCTCTAGTGATATCTTTATCCTTAAGTTCCATTAATTCACTAGTGAGCAATTAATTTATAAACACATTATAAATTCGGCGCTCATGTGACTCCAAATTAACACTTAGGAACCAATTATCGAGCTTCCTCGAGAAAGGAGTTGGATTAGTCTGTGGGGCGTGTTAGGCCACTTATCTCAATGGGCCTCCAGACATAAGTATTGGGCTGTCTTGGGTGGAACTTCATAACACATGAATCGAAGGCCTTATTGAAATAGTTTGGAGTCCATGTCTTTCGGGTTAAAATTGCATATGATCATCCTAGTGACCTGATTTAAACATAATTGTAATGGTATATTATTTAAGAGTTTAATCCATGTATAGTCTTATGTAATCAGATTACATAAAGCATCTCCATTTTAATGTCACTACATCAGTAATCTAGATAAAGATTACTGCATTCTTAATGTTTATTGGACCGTACTAGTAGTATTATAGATCAAAGATCCCTACTTTGATTTACTACGGACAGTTTAGTTTATTATCTATAATCTTGATCATCTCATATATAAAGCGTATATACTAAGATTTTAGTTACATTAATAAACTTGGGATTTATGATATTTACTAAATTATCCAACACATGTATAAAGAATCGAATATAGAAAATTGTTTTTCATGACGATCTGGCACCACGTAGCTTTAGGGCACCATACTTAATGTTCGTTGCCTCTATCGTAGCTCCTTCTATTATGTCACGACCTATTCTTTGGGCTTGCTCTTGAATTGTGTCGGGACATACTTTGATAATGTCGCGACATAATTTGAATTTAGTAGTCTTGTTCTTGTCGCGATAGGAATGCCTTGGGTCGTGACACCAAACCTATTTGCACCCATTTTCTCATGTCCTTGTTATGCTGGAGTTTGTCATGACACGATTTTCCTTGTCGTGACAAACAATTGTTTTTGAACATGGAAACTCAGTTGCGATAGAGTTTTCTCTGTCATGATAGGATTTCTTTAAGTCCTTAGCAATTTTCTGTCACGACAAGAAACTCTTTGGTTGCGACAGACTTCTCTTCTCAGGTTCTTGTCACTTGCTAAGCTATTTGTCGCAACATAGAATTATATGTTGCGACACAATTGCCTTGGCCAATCTCAAGTCTTCTTCAATTTATGTCGTGACCTACTTTTCTTTGTCGTGACAGAATTTTTTCATTCATTATCTTTTATTGTCACGATAGTAAACTTCTTTGTCGTGACATAGGTTTTTCCTGTAACTCATTGATTTTGTTACAACAAGAATTTCTTTGTTTCCATTATTCTTGTGTTCCTCTTCCGCATCTTGTCGCGACAGGGAATTCACCTCCTTGATGTTTTGTCTATTGCTACTGAAATAATCTTTGTTGTGATAAAGATTGTGTTGCCCTAGGTTATAAATTATGACTGTTATGTTGCGACATGATTTCCTTTGTTGCGACAGCATCTCTTCCTTGAGTTGGCTTGATGATGGAAACTTTGTCCCAACATAAAAACACTTGTCTTATCTAACTTTTTTTGCCTTTATGATAATTTATGTCATGACATAATTGTCTCTTGTCGCGATAGAGTTCATCCATTAGTCTTTAGCTGCTATGTTGTGACATAAAAAAAATAATGTCGCAACATAATTCCTTCACCATTGACCTTAAGTATGTCGCGACAGCTTTCTTCAAAATCTTCTTCAAGTTAATACAGCGACCAGAAAACTTTCTGATCGCGACCTAGAAAGCTCTTTTCATCATAGAGATTATGACTAGTCTTTGTTCACGGCATAGATTTGTTGGGCTGCGACATAGTTCCTTTAGTCCACTAAGAATCTTAATAACCCGCGACATATAAATGTTGTGTCGCGACCGCAGGCTAGCACATTTGTCCTCTTTTGCTTATTTTAATTTGGGATTCTCTCACTTTTCAATAATTATAAAACACAAAAAGTTGATGAATATTCCATATTTTGGCATAAATGACCTTCAATTGTTAAACATGCCATAAATGGTTAAAAATAGTTGAGTTTACACTCATCAATAAACTATTAATAAGAATAGAGTTGAGAGTTCACTGAGTGAGACAACACTAGAACATAGATCAATGAATAATTTGTCAATTTCTGCATCATTTTGAATCTTAGCTCAACCATAAGTTGGAAAGCTAAATCTGTCAAAAATGCAATGTGGTATAGTTTGGATTTCTCCCTTAACCATACCTTTCACTAATTAGAGATTCATGATCATTTAAGTTCATGAATTTAATTAGTGCTTATGAATATAACCCTCTTTCTAAGAATTAAGTATTTTTTCCTTTTCATTACTTCATACCGAGATCTTGGGGTGGTGGTGCTTGCTCCCATAGACGAGATGTACAAGCCTTCTCCAATTTGATTGACACCTCATCCTACATTTTTTATGTAAATTTCCATCTCCTTTATTAGATATTTGCTAACACGGGATCAGGATCAGTTCATCAGAATGAGGAGGAACCTCGAGTGATTAAACTGATACTTTATTCAACAATCCTCACACCATGAGTAAGTAGGTGATCTATCGGAGTAGCTTGACAAAGTTCAGTTCCCACGGTGTTGGTCTGCCATACCCTGGGCGCTATGCTCTCGGGATTCTCCATCCTACGTGTCACGAGAGGGCCTCCTAGAAATCGAGCAAGATACAATACTTTGGGTACCTTGGTACTAATCTTGGAAAAAGTAGTTTAGAAACAATACTAATCAAATAAAATTCATAATTCTAACTAACGTGTTCTTGTTTTGTGCAAAAAAATGACGAGCATCATCGATCCATTCTCAGCAGGATCTAAACTCTTCAAAGGTTCCTCATATCGATGACTAACCATCGAAAAATTCATTGAGAAAGTGTAAAACTTAAATAAATAGAGAAATGCATACATTTTCCATACTCCATTTTATTCAAGAATAGTAATGAAAGAGAAAATTTAACAATGAGATGCCAACTCGAAGCTACACTATAGTTCTTTACTCAACTTAGGAAAATAAAAAAAAAATAACTGAAACTACGCTACAAATCAAATCTACTAAAACATAAATAAAAAAAATAAAAGAAAAAATAAAGAATATGCAAGAGTCTTCCAACTACCTAGAAATCTAGATTTCTGAAGCTACATACGAGTTCTCTAGATCGTCTATTTATGAACTTTCAAATGTTAAGCTGCGCTGGCATTGCATTGTGGATCCCTGAAATTACGGCTAGTGGTCACTCTGTCACGACATAGAAAGATTTTGTCATGATAAGAGTTTGTCGATCTTTGTCGTTAGTCTCTGTTGTATGCGGAGTCTTCACTCGCAGCATTCTCTGGGCTTATTCTTGGATTCTATGTGTGAGTGATAATGTCACGACAGTGTTTTTATTCAGCAGTCTTGTTCTTGTCGCGACATAGATTTCTTGTGTCACAACACCAAATGTTACCTTGACTTCTCATTTCATACATTTATGGAATCTGTCCGACATAATTTTTCCTTGCCGACAAGCTTTTCTCTTGACAAATGCTGCTGTAACGATAAGGTTTCCATGTCCGACAAGATTTCTTGATTCTTCAAAATGCATCGCGGTAGAGTTGTCTATCGCGATAGTTCCTTCTGCAATTCACGTATCTAAGCTAAGTTGTTTGTTAAAACATAGAGATCTTTGTTACGAAAAAGTTGACTTGGCTAATCTAAGTTCTTTTTCAATCTCTGTCGCGACAAAATTCTATCAACTTGCAGCTTTTATTGTCAGACAAAAAACTTATTTGTCGCGACAGAGATTTTGCCTTCACTAGTTCACTATGTCGCAATAGGAATTTCTTTGTCGCCATTCTCCTTGTATTGCTCTTTAACTTCTATGTCATGACAAAGAATTCCTTGTTGTGACATAATTCATCTTAATCCCATGTTTTGTTTATCACAACATAAATTATTGTTGTCGCGATAGGGATTTTGTTGCTCCTGGTTGTGAACTCACGAATGTTCACGTCATGACGGGATTTTTCTTTTTGATGGTATGTCTCTAGCCAGTGGCATATACATTATCATTATATGTTTATATACATGGGTATCGTGTTTTATCTTGTTATTTAGATTGTGGTTTAACTTGATAAATCATATCCTTGAATAGTTGGCTCAGCTTTATGTCATCAAGTATCGACTTCATAGTAAAACCTTAAGGCATAAGTATGTGACTTAATAGGTAAAACCTTAAAGGCATAAGAACACTTTATTCTAAATAGTCCTGTAGTCGATAATTATTGTAGAATAATAATGAAGTAAGGCTATTATGTTTTATGAAAATATCCGTTTTCGCGGTCATAGACATAAGATGTTACTCGAGAACATAAATACATGTTAAGTTCATATTTAATGAACTGACCAGCTATGAGAAATACTACATGGATTATGTCATCAGTATTTCTCATTGCAGTAATAGTATTGAGTCCTTCGACTTGGATTCTGTGGATCGTACAAGGCTAGTGTCTTAATGTAGCTCGATGACTTCTTTAACGTATGTTATCTGAGGCTATGGTTGAAACATCGCGATAAATCATGTAGAGGAATGTCATTGATAGTGAAGGAATTTGTCCGCTCTTAATATAGTGAGATGTCTATTGGCCTCTTGATAAGTGAGACTGAGAAATGCATGGTCGTGCTCGAAGGAGATTGATAGGAGTTATCAATATAATTTGTTTAGTCAGTCTACTTGAGAATCAAGAAACAATTAAGTTGTATGAAGATGACTTCATCCATGCTTTGTGCTTAATTGAGATATCGTGTGACAAAGGACTAATATCATACTATGGTAAGGTTTTTCGAGTCATCGAATTCACTTGATTTGGGTAGTTACAATGTCTTGCTAGAGACCAATTATAACTTAATGAGCTTAGAATATGATTTGGGCCATTTCTTGACATGAGTGAACCTATAAGTCACACATAAGAATGAGTTACTCAATGGGATCGTGAAAGAAGCTTTCTCTTGAGCCCATGATTAAGCTAAGTCAAGCTAAGCCCAAGCCCAAGCCCAAGCCCAATCCCATTAATGGTTGAAGTAGGAATTTGTTTTTAAATTCGTTTTAATAAAAGGGTTTGGGAGGCTTGATATAAATATGGGGTTTATCATCTAAGGAAATTGTTATTTTTAATTTGGTGGTTTTTAGAAAATTCTTTTAGGTTTGGAACACACAAAGTTGTCTTTGGTTTTTGTGGGACAAAGACCTATCATAAGTGCTAGCACATTCATCCATCCATTAGCCGTTAGTGGATACCTTTAGAGGGCTTTGCACCTTTGCATCGTCTTGGCTGTTGCTGTGGATCGTTTCGAAGGAGTTACGTTTGTGTTCGAGCGTGTGTGTGATCAAGCAAATGCACTAGTCGAAAGGATTTGGTCTACAAGAGGTAATCTGGATTTCCTTGATTCATTGTTTAGTTTAATCGGATTTCCTTGATTCATTGTTTAGTTTCATCAAACCGCTTAGATCCTGATGCAGTTTAGCGTTAAATTTTTTTATTTCCGCTACGTGTTCTTATCGCTGGATTCCAACATTAGTATCAGAGTTAATTGTTGTTTGGTGAAAGTAATTTTTATATGTGATATAGCATGATCTGTTTAGTGTATTTGTTTTGCCACATGTGATATGCCGTGATCCATTAGTTCATCCATTTTATAATCAGTATAATCTGAGTTATGTTTTTTAAATATGATCACATGGCATATCGAGAGGTGAAAATAATTCGATTTAAGCTCTAATAGGATTAGAATGGAGTTGATGATCGAGAATCAAATTTTGAGTTCGTAATTCTTGTGTTCCCTGTCGATTAGGGCGTACGACAAGATTAATTAGTAGGATTGTTACATATTAAGTATGGTTGTTACAAATTTTTATTAATCAATAGGACTGTTACATATTAAGTATGGTTGTTACAGATTCTTATTAATCAATAGGACTATTACACATTAATGTTAGACATTAATAATGGACTGTTACAAATTATTCTTAACCAGTAGGACTATTACACATTAATGTTAGACATTAAGAATGGACTGTTACAAGTAGGACTGTTACACATTAATGTTAGACATTAAGATTGGATTGTTACAGATTATTACACATTAAATAGGATTGTTCTAAATTAATGATGGACTGTTAGATTAAGAGTAATGTGAATGACTAGAATTATTAGTGTGATTAATGATCAGGAGAAATTTCGAGCGTTAACTCATTCATGCTAGCCTTAAGATTTATTTCTTATTGACTAATGCTACGATTGAAAGACCATTCATAATCGATTATGTGCTTAATGTGTTTATATTAATTTGCATGGTGCATGTCATGGCCCATGGTTTCAATGTGATTAGCGGTATTAATTATCAGGTGTGTAATTTTTAAATTGACGCAACGTGTTGTTAATTTTTATTGACATAACATGTGTGTCTATTTTTCATTATTTTAGCATACGGCCTGCGTGTCGTTGTTTTTATTGACACAACATGTGTGTCTCTTTTTATTATTTTAGCATAACATAACATACAATTATTACTTGGTTGTAATGAAGAAGAACGAATAATGGAGGCCCGTTCGTTCTTTGAGACAAGCTCATAAAGCCAAGGTATTGGTAAAAGGTAATCCTGCTTCTCCATATTGGCTTATGGAGATCACCTTAGGAAATGGGCCATTGATTAGTACCCAAAAAGTGCTATTTTGAGTCCCTATTTAAAGATGGTTTGTTCTTTTGCGTACTAATGTGATATTCAACCGATTGACATGTGTAGGTCCTTTAGTGCTCTTGATTTTGTTTGACTTGTTTTTGTGGTAGTTTTGCGAGGTTTAGTAAACCTTTACCATCATATCGAGCAGCCAGGTGTCTTGATTTATGCAGGGTTAAGTATGAATTCGTCGATTTCATAAAGCCTGGGATGAAGAAATAGCAAGCTGGAAGATGAATAATGCAGGCTGGAGGATGCAGGATAGAAGATTGGCATTTTCGCAGGCATAACGAAATTTTCGCAATGATAGAGAAAATTTCGCAATGATAGCGAAAATTTCGCAATGATAGTGAAATTTTCGCAATGATCAATTTTGTAATCATGGCGAAATCTTCGCTATGGCGCAGGTACCGCTATCATAGCGAAGTCTTGTGCATAGTGAGAAATTTTCAGTTTAGCTATAAGTGAGATTTTTATTATCGTAAGCGAAATTACTATGCATATCGAAAAATCTGCATCGTGTTTTTGTGATCCAAACGACTCCGTTTTGTTTAATTCCTCTTTTGCCCTCGATGTAATCATATTATTTAGGTTAGTTTGGTGTTTTCGCATGTTTGTGGGGCTATATAAGCCATGTTATGCACATTTGTAACCTAACTATTCATTTCAGCGATTTCATCTGACTGTTTTGGTTCCATTTTCTCTCTTCTCTCCTCTTTCTCTCCTTTTCTAAGAACACAAACACCCCTTTGAGGATGACAACTCAAAGGATGTTGGCCTAAGCCTCAAAACCTTGAAGGAGGGTTGCTAGGATTGGTTGATGTGGGTTTGCGGGTGTTCCCTCTTGTTTTCATGGAAGCGAGTCTTTGCGTATTTGTGTTTCAAACTTTCTAAACTAGGTTTAAATGCTATTTAATGTATTTCCTTTGGTCAATACTTAGCATGCTTTAGGGTTCAGTGTATTCTTAATGGTAGATACATTGACATCCATTAGATGTCATTCTGAGCTATTGAAAGTAAGGTTCGATGGCATTTTCAGCTGTAGGAACATTAAATGCTCAGTAAATGCTATGGTTCAAATAGGGAATGTTACTAAAGGTTGGTTTTAAAGTTAAACAAAGTCAGGTTTTGGAAATGACTATAATCTCATTTTTTCCTAATGCGAGAAATAACCCGAGGACACCTCTACAACCCCATCATATCAAACTAGTGACCCAAAACTTTGGTGTTCTTTTTACATCTTATTTTAAAAGCATTTCCGTAGTTTAGTGACACCCGGCAACCACACTTTTTGTCTGCAATGCGAAAATCAAATGAGAAAGCCTCACCATTTTGAATCATTATACAAGTCATTTGTAAGGCGAAAACCCATCCACGTGTTCGATCCTAGAATCGGCTATCTTTGCGATGGTGCGCTCGGGAGTAGAGCAACAGAGTATAAATTTTGTTGATTCCGGCACCCTACGTAGCCGCGAATCAAATGGCGCCGTTAACGAGGATGGTGCCAAACTACGGATGATGAGTTGATGGAGTACTTGTGGTCGCATTACAAGTATTGGTGATAACCACAAACCTTTTTGAATTTCATTATTTAGAATTTCAAGTTTTTACTCAACGATCCTTCTTCCAGGCTGTTTTTATTGTCTGATCTTTATTTATTTATTAATACAATCCTTTTTGTGACAACTACGTTGTTCTTTGCCTTGTCTCTTTTGTGTCACAAGTGTTTATGCATCACTGGATTGGAATATCGGTGTTGCAAAGAGTTAGTGCACCAATTGAACAAAGTTGTGAAGTCAATGTGCATAGTGAGCAAATGGATCCTCACACACGAGGAGCAGCCAAAGTCGACGCATACACCTCTCACAGAGTTAGTGCCTTTACGCATCATACCACGTTGAGGATGTGGCGGTGAGACCTTATACGGTGCCCTTACTTCCAACTTTTTCATGGTATGGAAAATGAATCCATACACACATCCGAGATTTGCGAAGTATGCATAACTTTTAAGAGGAGGGTGTAACCGATGGATTTGTTGAGTTGAAGGCATTCCATTAACCCTCAAAGAACAAAGCGAAATATGGTTCAATTCACTAAGGCCGAGAACAATTAGAAGTGGGCGAATCATCAAAAATTGAATTTTTGAGAGAAATTTTTAGTATAACCAAGATAGCAGTTTGAAGAGAGGCAAATCTACACTTACTCATTGATGTGATGAGAAGTTTTATCGGTGTTGGGAAAGGTTCATGGAGACCATCGGTCGTGTCCACACCATGGTTTTGATACATGGATGCTAGTGAATCCCTCATTTTATGATGGTATGTCTCGACCATGAAGCAACTCTTGGAAACCATGTGGAGGACTTTACGAGCAGAACCGGATAGTAGTTATTGCCCAAAGAGTGCTATTTTGAACCACTATTAAAATAGGTTTTGGTGCTTTTCTTGTAGTAATCATATGAATTAGACCAATTGTCATGTGCATGTCCACTTGAATGCTACTAATTTGGTTTAGTTGTTTTGGTAGTTTGCGGGTCTTAGGGCTTGATCGACAAACTGGCGTCGATATTGGTGCTGAATCACGAGAATCCTCGGTAATTTCACCCAGGCGGGGCATTGAAATGTCGAATGGAGTGAAGGAATTGAGAAGCGAAGTGATGAATAAAAGGTGCAGTGATGCGTGGCAAAGCGGAGAAGGTAACAAAGCGAGGGATTTTAAATGATTACGAGAAATTTCAGGATTCTTGAATTGCCAATCATGGCGAAATTCGCAATCTAGAGGTACAATGAATTTAAACTGGGCTGTGTGAGAATTTCGCTATTGTGAGTCTTTGTCTTCTTGAAATTTTCCTTTTCGCTATCTCTGTAGAGATTTCTCTGACTAAGTGAAATTTGGCTCAGCTAATGAGAATTTTATATGCTAACGAAAATTCTTTGCATAGCAAAATTCCTCAACTTTAATGTTTTTATTTTGATTCCAAGCGACCCGCGTTTTGATATTTTACCATTTGTCCTTATGTAATTTCATATTTTAGAAGCATTTTTTGTATTTTCACACCTTTAGGGTTTTACTATATAAGCCCTACAACTTTGTAACCTTCTTTTTCGTTGCTTTGTAAATCCACCTTGACTTTTCATTTTAGGTTTATATTGCTCTCTTCTCTCTCCTCTTTCTTGTTAGCTGGACGAAAGAACATATACAGAATTGCCAACACTATTACCAAGGACTATTGTATAATCCCTGACAACGGCGTATAAAACTTTTGACTGACCAAAAAGGCATGCGATTTATAACACTATTTGCCAAAGACTGTTGTCTAATCTAGAACAAATGCCATAAAACTTGTTATTTGTATGCCTTAGCTATTTGATTAGTTCAAAAGATTGTTTCAATTGGGAGTATTGTTTCTTGGTGGTTTTTTGATCATTATCTTGTAAGTTCACGGTCGGACAAGTAGTAAGAATTAGTTTAAGTCTTGGATATGTCGATCCACAGAGATCTCAATTACTCAATCAACTACCCCGACTACTCAAAATCTACACTATTTGGACTCTGATAGACAATTGGAATTAGCTTTAACAACTTAAGAAAATAATAAAACCTAAGAAAATCAATTAATAATAAATGAATTGAATATTGAAATACAAAAATAACAAATTAATTTGACAGTTTCTGCAAAAAGACAGTGAAAGAATGCTGCGCGAAACATCAATTAAATGGAATGCCTTTGATCTTTAACTTATTGAACCCGCAGTTAAAAAACTAGTCCAAGGAATATAATAATTATTAAGTGGATCTCTTCAAACCCCTGATTCATTATCTAAACCTCCTTTGTTTCTCTCGAAGGCAGTGTTAAATAACTACTTTAATGCAGGTTGCCTTGTTTTGGGTAACTTTTCTTTTCAATACTTCATACCCACAACATGGTACGTAAATGCGAGCTCCTAGATATAGTCATTACCTGGATCTACTATCTTGGTTCTTCCTCGACTTAGAGCGACTCATCCTTTCCTTGATTAGATCTGCTAACACGGGATTGGATTTACTAATCAGTCGAGGTGAACTCTGTGTGCCTAAATTGATAAATTGCTCCGCTCGTTCTCATCTCCAAGAAGTGAGAAGAGATTTATCGATTAATTACCACGAGCACGGTAGATCACATTGTTGGGTTCCTTTTCTTTGAAATTATTCATTCACTCAGTTCCCTTCCTACGTGTCCTTTCGGAGGGCCTCACGGAAATCGAGCTTGGAACCAATTCTATTTGCGGTGTAGTTTAATTGTACGTTAGAGATCGATAACAAAAAAATACAAGACGGCAAGTAGCTTTGCAAGCGGAGTTCAACGCCTTGAATAAAAATTTCTCGGGAAATAATTTCGACGATAAGCGTCGATTCAATGGAAGAGAATCTAAATCACTAGATTACCATACATTAGCTTCTTGTTACGTCAAAGCCGCATTGTCATCGGCAATGGGCGAATTACAGGGTATGGAATTGAGCAACGAATAGTAATTTGAAGAAATATGATATGCGTGGCTTAAACTTTAACGAGTGAGCGTTAGGATCAATTTGAATGAAATACGAAACTAATCTAAAAATAAAAAAAAAAGCGAAGAAAAAGAAAAGACAATTAAAATGCGGGGGCAGCCCGGCGGCAGGATCTCTCTTTCGGTCGCGAGCGTTTCTTGATAGCGGCTATGTATTTATAGGGTTACGAGATTTGGGCCTGAGCCCCCGATGCACCTCTTTTTTGGTACGCGGTTAAGCGCGATTCGGTTGTTGATATGGCGACATAGACTCTTGTCGCGACCTCTATTGTCTTCGAGTCATCGCGAGCCTTTGTTTTGAGCCGGCGGCGTGTCTTTGTGTAGGCGATATCGCGGCGGCTTGGGGCGTCGTGACCTTGCGTATTGCATTTGATGTCGCGACAACTTCATGTTGTCGCGACCTCATTCTCTATAGTGGTATCGCGACTTACGGGCGGTAATCGCGACCTCTTTTCTAGCACATTTGTCGCTATTTGTTTAATGATGTAAGTGACCTCTAGTCTTACGGTGATGTCGCGGCAGCCAGGTGTGCGACCTTCTTCCATATTGTTGTCGTGATTCTTTGAATGATGTCGCGACTTCCTTTACGTAGTTGATGTCTTGACCATCTCTTTAGCTGTTGTTATCCGCGACCTTGGATTTCCTTGCAGCGATGTCGCGGCGCCGATCGATCGCGTGTCGCGACCACATCCAGATGTCGCGACACACTTGTTCAGTCAATTGTTTATCTTTTGTCATGACTTCTCGTTGGTGTCGCGGCCTCATTATCCCGCTGTCTTTGGGTTTAATTATGTGCGACCTCCCGAAGGATGTAGCGACATCATGCTCTTCTTCATCGTTACGGTTGCTTGACTTTGAGTTTCTTTCCGACCATTTCGTTTTGTCTTCAATTACGCTTCATTTGTGGAGCTTTGTAGTTTGCAGCTTTGAATATGCATTTTGATTTATGCGCAAAAACCCGCTGACATCAAGTGCTAATCCTTTTAAACTTCTCTCTTTTCCAACTTCCTTCGATAATTATATTAATCTTGCTCATTACGTGCACTCCTTTACGCAGAGTGCTTTCTTTTGAATTCCCTTCTTTGTCGGCGGTTTGTGATTTATTCCATATTATTGCATATAAATCAGTCTTTTTATATAAAAATCAATCAGAAAAATGAATTTAAAAAATATATGACTTTTAAGCTCAATCAAACTCCCCAAACTTAAAATTTTGCTTGTCTAAGCAAAGAATAGAAAAGATTTGTTTGTCCTCAAACAAAGGACATTCTGTTATGTTTATGGTTGTAACCAATTTAATTGGCCCAAAATTGCATTAGTTTTACGTATTCGACAGTCGGATAAAAGGTTAGTTTCTACTCAATCGAATTATACATAACGAAATTGAATTTGTTTTACAAACGGTATAGTTATTTGGTCTATTTGAAATGTAAGTTGGTTTTCTTTCCCATTTTCTTAATGAGTCAATTAACCCTTAGAGGATGTTCACAGTTTTGATCTTTTCCTGATTTTCCAAATTCCATAGGCTTGTTGTGTATTGATCTCCAGCTAATGTAGGTGATTCTGACCTTCGGGGATGTCGGGTCTTTTGGGCTTGTAATGTTAGGCTTGGAGTAAGGGTAGGATGGATGGAATTTTAGGTAAGATTACCAATACTCATTTTCCTTTCTTACTCATCTCTTGTCCCCTTTTCCTCCTTATGTTTCAGCAATAAACTCCCCCAAACTAGTGTTTGGGATACATGTATGATTTTCTTCTATTAGTGTATGCTCCATTTCTCATTCATAATTCAAAGCGGGGATTTTCTTTTACATCACCATTCGGGAATAGTGCAATGTTTTGTCTTCTTAGGCTTTCTAACACTCTTAGTGAACTTGGGTTAGTGCTTTAATACGAGGATGGCATTAAGTGCTAGGTGTTGAAAACCTTCAAGAACTTAATTGTTCGAGAAATTGACGCGAATAAAAACCTATTCCCTTGAGCTTTCTTTATTGTATTTTTAAGTCTTAGATCTTTTTCTCTTCATTCCTTTTACCTTATTTTCTCCTTGAGTTCCTCAAAAAAATTTACACTCCCCCGAACTTCATTTCTTCCTCTCTGCTTTTAATTCTTTAGTATCCACCAGGTTCTTTGGAGGATTGATTACGTAGGATGGGTTAGGGTCTCCACCGTGGTTTATTTTGAAAATAAAGACTGTTTTGGCTCAATTGCAGGCTAAGTGTATGCATTAACATATGAATAGGGATAGCTAGAATGGCTCAAACTCTCAAGAATGGCCTGCATCGTTCGCATTGATTATCCTTTGGATTCAGCGATCGTGTCTAACAAGTTCTGAAATTGGGTTGATTAAGCTGGCGCTGACTAACCACGAGGATTTCTTGACTCATATCGGGTGGATTGAGAATTTAGATGATGTTATTTCAGGTTTCTTGACTCCTGTTCATACCACAAACTCAAGAAAATTGTTTTGTTCCTTGATCGTATAACCTTCCTTATCTGGACTTATATTTGTGAAAATTCAAACTAAATGCAATTTATGTTTCAATTAAATTGCTATCATTTAGCTCTTAATGCGCATTTTATTTTGTTTCATCCTATCAGCTACTCAATTACTTCAACTAACTCATATTATGATGTGTTTGTTTTTATGTCCAGCATTTTATTCCTAGCTACATTCTCTTTGTTACTCTCACAACAATTACAGTAAAGAAATGCGCACAAATTGACTTGAACTCATGAAGCAATTTGGTTTTATTCATAAGAATGTGCAAATGTTGAGAACAAAAGGATAGGAATGAGGGAGTGTTTGCCAAATAAATGGAAGGATCTATTTTTTTTCTTTTCGGTTTATAAGTAAAGATGTCTGGGAGATCCCGAATCCAGGTAGCAAGATTGGGGTTGAATTATGGAAACTCATTTCCCTCCTCCTCTTCCCTCTTGGCATTCTCTTTTTTTTTTTTTACGCCATCTTCCCGGGGACAATTTCATTTGTGAGATTGACCTTGTCGTTCAGTTCATCCTGTCTCATTCCCAGTGTGTTCATGTTGCGCTCCAGTTCAATCATGGCCACTACAAAATTTGGATAGATTATTATTAATCAAATCCAAATTTTCCAGCAGTCTTTCTTACGTAAGCATCTTTGACATCAAGCACCTTATCTGCTCTTGCATCTTCTTCTCGAAGTCCTTGAGCAATTGCATATAAAGAATTTGAATCCTTTAATCGTTCCTTGGTCTTGGCTTCTTGATACGCATCCTTTCTTTTATAAGTTTCGGGGAGTTGAGTCTCGATCAGCGATTGTTATAGAATGCCATTGACTAAGCTTGACTTTTTCGGTGAGTCTCAATCTACGTCATCCATTTCTTTTCGAACTTTTCTTCTTGCTTTGGGATCTTTTAGTTGTTCCTCCCTTACGCTGTTTCTTCTTCCCATTTACTTGCTCTTTCCTTTTCATCTGCAGCCATATATTTCCTCTTTTCTGTCGGTTCCTCTTCCTTTGTTGATCTCTTCTTTTAATTCAACTTCATACACATCTTCTCTAAAGCTGGTAGGTGCCCCATCTCTCTTCTTTCTTCATACCTTTTTGCATAGCAATGAGCATCTCCATTAGTTGATTATCTTCTGGGCTCTCTGGGAGCTTTTACGGAGTTCTCTGAAATCTTTCTCTCTTCATTGGTGGAGAGGTGCCGAGTGGGGTGGTGAAATATATAGGACTTGTCTCATCGGTTCTAAGTCCTCTGCAAACATAGAGTATTCCCTTACAGAACATGTTCTGGGTTTGTTCTCCTTGATCGGCGAAAAGTGGTCCTCTTCTTATCTTTCATTCTCTCTTCTTTTCCGAGTCTGCTTCACCACAGTCCCCTTTTCTTCAAATTCCTTGGCCTCTTACTTTTGATCGAGGTTAATGGTGAAGCCTTGGGAACTTCTTCTTCTTCCGTATGTTCCCTTCACTGACCTTCAAACAAAGCCTAGTGATTGTTGTTGGATGAGGATCAAACCTCTTTTGTTTCCCTCATGGTATCTCATTATTGAATTTTCAATAACTGCTCCTACGTTGAGCTTGTACCCTTTCAATATTGCATACAGGATGATGGCTTCCTGTTCCCTTACTGTGCATACATGCTTAGTTGGGACTAACAGAGACCTTCGGAAATAAAACCATGCCTTAGCCTCCTGTGGAGTCTCCACTGATTGTCTTTGGTGCTCCTTTCTCTTGTCCCATTGAACTTTACCGTGCATCGATTTCACGACCAGTCTTACTCGCCCGGTTAGGGTTTGCTAACGGCTTCTTAAATTTAGACTATGCAGCACCTTGCCATCAGTACACCTCGTTAATGGCATTTGCCCGGTATGGAGCAAACCCTAACAAATACGAGTTATTGTCCTTTCTTCCTACCAAGTTAGAGTAGAATTCAGGACCATGCGCATATCAGAACCTCTAGTGCTTGAAATTTTCCCGTCCTCGTTTGTTCTATCATTTCATGAAAGGGAAATAGGGTTCTTGAATCCTCTCTCAACAAACCCTTTATCGACATAATACTTACGCATGTTGACACGACCTCTTAGTTTAAACACATCTTCTTGGCTAACTTCCTACCACCTTGTCTTTCCCCTTGTATGCTTGTTCCCTTACAATTGGTTATTTCTCGGGTTCTAGATGGCAAGCTCCTTGATCCCGAGCATGTTCTTCCATGATTTACGTTTCAAATTCGAGACGAGAGTCTCGGAGTTCAGCTCGATGGGAGGAATCGAAGGTTTTAGGAGGAGTTTGGATTTAGGGTTTTGCGAGGGAATCGAAACCGGAATATGCGAAGGCAGAGAGTTGAATTTCACGTCGAGGAAGATAACGGTGGAAAGAGTTTCTCAGTTGCAATTCAGTTATTATGGTGGGCTCTTTATGATTTCATTTATTAATGCTTGTCGCGACTTAAGTTCACGCTGAGAATATGCGCTATCATTGAATTTAGGGCAAAATTGAAAGCGCCCATTTGTGATTTACCTATTTGTCCACGACATATTATTGTTGTCGCGACACAAATTAACGTGGGACAAGTCCTCCTAAGGTTCTGTTTTATCGAGCATCTCGGGGACATTGTTAAGTTGTAGCGACCTCTCTCTTTTGAAGGATTACTCTTATCGCGACCACGAAATTTATGTCGCGACCTGATTCTTTCCTGTGAACTTTTTAATTAGCGACTTAAGCCTTGTTCTTCCTTGACGTGACTAAGTCACGACATCAACTTTGTTGTAACCGGTTTACATCCAAGACATAAGTTTTGTCGCAGCGTAGTCTGCAATTTTACCTCAAATTTAATGAACATGACTTTTCACTCTTGATCAATTATGATTCTCATCATCGAACAAACGATTTCACCACGGCAATTCGAATGTATTCTAATTCAAATTTCACATAATTTATATAGGGAAAGAATGCTCCGCTTTTTCTGTCTGGATTCTCTTATGATTCTGGCTGAGTTGTCTTTGGAGTTTTATTCCGTCTTTCTGAGCCATTTACGCATAGAAATCTTCTGCAACATTTACAGGAAGGATTCAATTAAACAAAAATTAACTTCTTAAGCACTAACTAATCATTATAATTACTAGAGAAAACAAAATCAAGGTTAATTCTAAAAAAAATAAAAATTCAAAGTCTAAAAACAGAAATTAAAGTCTCTATGGGTTGCCTCCCATCATTTCTTCGATTTTGAGTCCTTAAATTTGGACTTCTTGTTTTGATTCTTTCTCTCAATGAACATTTGTAGCTCTTATTTCTTTCCTCCTGCTTTGATAATGCTTGAGTCTTTGTCCGTGACTTTAAATTCCTCCCGGCCATCGGAGTCTTGAGTGTTCTTGCTCAAAAGTAGTGCTTGACACCTTGTATATGGTCCCTCCACCTTGATTTCAATTTTTCACAGGAACGATCTTAATGCAGGTTAAATAGCGAACTTGATCCCTTATAGCAATTCTTTCCTAAGAATCCTTTGATCATGCCATTTATTTGTCTTGTCTTTGTAGATCTTAGCATTATCATGAAGCTGTTTCTCGAGTTCTTCAGTTCATTCGGTTGATAATCTCTCTTCCTTTACTTGTTTGAAATCGAAGTCGGCTTCTTGATGACCCACATAGCCTTGTATTCAATTCGAGAGGAAGAGGTGACATGGCTTGCCAAATACTAATACGTATGGAATTTTATCTTAATGGGAGTTTGAATCTGATCCTGTAGGCCCCAAGTGCATCATCAAGTTTGGAAGACCAATCCTTTGGCAGACTTACGGTCTTTCGAGGATCCTTTTAACCTCCACCATTGGAAATTTATGCTTGCCCATTAGTGCGGGATGATAAGCTAGGCTCATTATATGTTTGATCCATATCACAGCAGTTCGGTAACCACAGTAGGCTGAGCTAAAATCAACAAAATTTATATACACCTAAGTTCTACTGCTTAGTAGTCAACTGCTGCGGTATAGTGATTAAAGATTAGAACACGGGGATGGGTTTCATCTAGAATGATACGCGTAGTGTAAAAGGTAAGGCTTTCTATTTGGGACTTTTTAGTTTACTTCAAAAGCGTTGGAAGTAGGTTGAAGCGGTGTAAAAACTGAAAGTGAAGCGTGAAAAAAAAGTTAACTTTGAAAGATTTAGGTCGCTAACTTACGGTAAATTAGGGCAAACAAATTGTCCTCGGGTTTGCATCATAGCGTTATGACAAGCAGCTTCTTAGTCACCGGCACTTCGCAGGATCTATGTTTAACTAGCAAACCTCCACCACTAACAACAGCACTCTATTTGATTAAACCACAGTGCTTGTCACGGTATGTACTTTTTCGGTTTGAAACCACTGGCATTAAATATCATTTCGGAAGGCTCGTAAAGACCGTAATGAGACACAGTGCATCACAGCAATAGTATGCTTGTATCCTAAAAGCATGGAAGTATTGGCCAAATCAATAACATTCAAAACTATTCAACCTAATTTGAGAAGATGAGGACCATAAATGCGGTACACATGACTTTAGTACAAGAGACTGACATGCACTGCCCCGATAAGCTAGCTGTACTCTTCAAAGAAAGGAAACCTTAAGCATCTCTTGAGTTGTCATCCTCAAGAGGGTGTTTAAAACCTAGAAAGTAAGGGAAAGAGGAGAGAGAATAGAGGAAAATAAAGCCACAACTTCCGAGACTTTATTTACAAAAATGAAAACTTACAGTATCTCCCAATTGTTGCTTCCCCAAAAATTCTCTCTTTAACACAAAAGAGAGGGGTTTATATAGGCCACCTCAATACATGAAAATACCAAAAAAGCTACAAATTTGGCTAGTTAAAGGACAAGAGAGTAATACACCAAATTTGAAGTCGAGTTCAGGTAATTACAAAAACATGTAGCGAAGCGTGAATTTCGCTATAATAGTAGAATTTATTTGGGTAGCCCCGAGAAATCACAAGGCATAGCGAAAATAGGAAATTTCGCTAAGGCTTGGCAATTTCGCTAGCTAGCGAAATTTCGATAGCTTAGTGAAATTTTCGTGAGTAGCGAAATCATGAAATTTCGCTGAGTGCCTAGTAACCCAGTGTCTAAGCGAAAATCCTGATTTATTTGAACTTGCGAAAATTTTAAGCTAAACTTATGAAATTTTCGCAATCAGTGAAATTTTATGAGCTGTAATTATTTGGTTTCTTGATTTTCAACTACCTTTGCCTCATGTTCCTCTGCATCAATTTTCTTCACTTTGCGCTTTACCCCAGTTTTTCATTGATTCTTGGTGGTTAATGGTGACACTTGAGTTGAACTTCATGATTCATCATACATCCCGATATTGAACTTCTAAAGTCTTGTAAACCATAAAAACGACCAAAATATCTCTAAATGGCATAAGTGCTACTAAGAAGACTTGAACACTTCAATTGGTATAAATGACATGATTAATGCACAAAAAGCACTCAAAACCTATCTAATATAGGGTTAAAAATTGCACTTTTTGGGCATTAATCACATCCCCCAACCGAAACGTTGCTAGTCCCTTACTTGATACAAAACTAAAAGAGTGCATGTGGTGATTTTCCAAAAGGTTATGATTCAAAAGTATATGTACATATAAACATTGCCTTTAAAGGCGAGAAAAATTGACATCAAAGTTGTAAGCGATATGAAAGAACTAAATCCATACAAGAACAATTCTAGGTCGATCTTGGATCACGATTCTCAACTTGAATTTCCACCTAAGTCTAATGTTCTTTATATAACTTGATTAAGCCAATAAATTGCAAAATTTGTTCCCTCCCCCGACCTAGCAACGACATGGCCTTCATTTGTTTGAGCAAACCTAGATAAGGATAGTTAAGCACTTCTTTCTTTATTCAACTACACTGTAGGATGCAATGCTTTAAATTCGACTTCACCAAAGTCCGTGTAACGGGGATTCACCGATGACTCCCAACCAATTAAGGTTTAGAGCATCAAGCCAAAAGGATCACGACCCGCAGGCACAAGGCTTCTACGGGACTCGAATGACTTGAAAAATCAAGCACCTACAATTCGTTAGACTCTACCTATCCACCCATGTAACGAACCTGTCGATGACTCCTGACCACTTAAGGCTTAGGGCGCCCGGGTTTCAAAGGCTTTCGCCATACACCCCTCGGACCGTGCTCGGGTTTCAAGGCAAAACTTCACGATTTTATTTTTCTTTTTCTTCTTTTCTTTTTCTTTTTCTTTTTCTTTCTTTCTTTTTGGAAGACTACATTGGTCTTCAACTGTGGGTAACACAAACCTATCCTAGGTTGCCAACATGCCTAAGGCCGGCTTTGCAAAGCGAAAGGAGGTAAACAAATTCACAGCCTATTGAAACAATCTGGTGTGCAGTGTGTGAATTAGCTTAAGGGAGAAATTTTCAAGTTGAGCATCTTTGGGCCTGGCCCGACCAAAGCGATTCAAGCATGGGATTTGCTCGGAACATAAGGCGACAAACGGGGCTTCAAATTTTAAACAAAAACAATTCATTGTGAGCTGACAATTCAATTGTCAATTGAAAACAAAAATTGGATACGAAGTGGGGCACAAAAAGTCGGTTTTGGGGAACACCGAACCAGTTCCATATAGAAACATTACTCAAGGAGGATCAAAGAGAATGATCTCCTCAGCCTATGATGGCCCTAAATGACTCATATTGTTGGACTTCCATTGTTGACTTGGTTCTCAGTGATTGAATTTGAACTGAGTAGTGGCACGCGGGTGTTGCGAAGGCAAAACGAAAACACACTGCTTCACCTTGGTTGAGTGTATCTGCAATTCACGGACGTTACGACTACGTATCTGACACGAGCACACATCATTAGTCACTTGATTTTCGATTTCCATTAATTTGTGCTTGTTCATTCGATGATGTTCGGTTGTCCATATTGCCAAATGTAAGTTGCATGACTCCGTTTCGGTGGTAGTGCATTAGCGTGTATAAATGGTCTTCTAGGATAGTGGCACATGGTTGGATTCATTCTCTATTGGCTCACGTATGAGCACTACCAAATCTTGGGTAGTAGAATTTGTCTATTTTCACTAAGACATCCTCGACTATCCGCTGGGATTTTCTTAGATCTATCGACGATGAAAGTGTGATGTTAATTCAGGTTAAGTTCACCAAACCTACTTTGCGCTATCTTGAATACGGCATTAGGTTCTGGCAACTTTAGATCGAAGTAATGACTTGTCACATGCAATTCCCACCATATTAGTAGTGCTGGGAGATCATGGATCCTTGTATTTGACTGGATTCTTACTTTGGATTATGGCACTTGACTTGTTCGTGAAATGCCTTCTTCTCAATGCCTAAATCACTTCTTGATTGTGCAAAAAGATCTTTCAAAATTTTGCATAAGCGAGACTTGTTGATTATAAGTGTTAACCTTCACTTGTCTTAAGACCTCTAAAATGCACCTTCTTTGAGATGCCTTCTTCTTACTTCTAAGTGCTTGTGGAAATGGAGGTGGTATGCGGGTATTTCATTGAATCCTCACCCCAGGAGAATATCTTTCGAGGCTTGCAATTCTTCTCCTTGCATGGATTCTTCAACGAGGTTTTGGCATAGGCTGATCAGCCTGTATCCACTCCTCGGGGGTAATTGTAATAACCGTCCATTCGGTGTTGGATGACCCGAGCCTCATGGATTCCCTTAGGATTTAGGCCCCATTTTGTGATGAAACCTCCTTTATCTTGTACCTCTAGCAACTTGTTGATCTTGGTGATTGAATACTGTAGGTTGTCAATTTTCTGGTTGAGATTGCTCTCAAGCCCATCTATTCTCTTATTCAGTGTACTTTCTACAGTATCAATCCTTTGTGCCAGTTGCACATTGATTCCTTTTGTTCCTCCAACAACAAAGTTGCCGCCCACCTTACTCAAATTTCAATATGGCTTGTTCTCTTTGAAGAGGATGATGGTTGTTGTAGTGTGAGGGAACAGGCGGGTTTGGCACTGGGAGTACATAGAGCGGGGTTGGGTCTCCATGAGAGGTTAGGGTGATTCCTCCAGGGAATTGTAGGAGTATTACCATATGGAGCATTGGATTATTTGTGGCTTGTATCGTCTACGGTGTTTGTACATTCGACATCAAATCCTTCAACTGGGGGCCATAGGACATGACTCTCTGCGGGTGCCTGAGGGGTTGGAAATTGGTGCAAGGATTGGGTAATGTAGGATTTTCGATGGCGCATGCACCTCTTGGGCTGTTTGCCTTCAAGCTCCTCCACTTTCCCCTTCTTTAGGGTTGAAATCTGGCTCGTCTCTATTTCTTAAGCGGTGCATACATCCCACCTTGAGTTAGCGTGGGTCTCATCGCTCCAATTCTCTAGGGTTAGGCTCGTCTGACCTTAGAAGTTTCAGTAGTAATTTAAAATCCACTGGCCGTCCGGATGCTTACTTAGAAAATCTCCTCCACATGGTTTCAAGGCGCCTCATGTGAGACATACCACCATATAGTGGTTCACCAACATCAGTATCAAACCCGTGATGTGGGCATGCACGATGGTTTCCATAAATCTCTCCAAACTTCTTGGTAAAATCTCTCACCATCCTTAGCTGCAAAGGTGTAAATTTGTCTTTTCAAATTATTAGTCTTATGAGCGAAGAACTGTGGGGTGACTATGACTCATTGATTCGAATGGTTCCTAGGCCTCAATGAGTTGAGCCATATCATGGCCATAATCTTTAGAGTCAATGGAAATGCTTTCAGCTTTAGTAAATCCATGTCCATCATACCTTCCTTAAAGGTAGTACAAACCTCTCTGGAAATCCACTAATATGAGTGTATGGATTTTCATTTTCCATACCATGATATGTGGGGAGTAGGGGTACCAAATATGGCCTCACTACTACATCTTCAGCAGGAGGAATGATACAGGATGGGGCACTAACTCTAGGAGGGTGGATGTGATCCCTCATGGTTCTATAGGCATTTGGATTCATGGGGGTTTCTGGTTGACTCTTGTTGTTCCTCGGGTATGGATCTCATGAGTATATGATATACTGTGACTACTAACAGTGAGATTGTTCTTTGTCCTATGCAATCTACCTGATGTGTCTACATCCCTTTGTTGCATAAACACACATTTACAAAATTTAGAGACAACAAAACGACAACCCCCTACGAGCTTGCAGATTAAAGTTAAATAACAAAAATTAAGTATTTAAAAGCATAAACGGTCACGATCAACGCAAAGTAATGAAAGCGCGGGTTCACGCAGGCGAGTGACAAAGAGGTAAAGGTTACCTTCACTTGTGATGTTGATCTAAGTACACTTCAACTTACCATTAGTGGTTTGGCACCATCCGTGCGACGCCATTTTGATTAAGTACCACGGTAGAATTTGAGCTAAAATCAACAAAAATTTATATACACCTAGTTCCTACTCTTGTCGTAGTCGAGCTCTTTGCCCGATGCTATATAGTGGTCTAGGGTCGGAACACGGGGATGGGTTTTCATCCTATGTGTCTGCATGAGTGTAAAAGGTAAGGCTTTCTGTTGGACTTTTTGGATTTGCTTCAAAGCAGTGGAAGTAAGGTTGGCGAAGTGTAAGCGAAAGTGAAGTGTGAAAAAAAAGTTAACTTTGAAGATTTAGGTCACTAGCAGTAAATTAGGGCAAACAAGTGTCCTCGGGTTTTATCCTCGGCGTTATGACAAAGCAACCTATAGTCCACGGCATAACGGATCTATGTTTAACTAGCAAACCTCACCCAACAACAACTCCTATTTGAGTCGACACGGGTAGCATCGGCTATGGCCCTTTTGAGTTTGAAACCCTAGCATTAAATATCATTTGAAGGCTCGTAAAGACCATCCTAATGAACCACCCAGTGCATCTAGCGATAAGTATGCCTTGTATCTAGCATGGAAGTATTGGCCAAATCAATAACATTCCAAGCTATTAAACTAATTTGAGAGAAGATGAGAATATAAATAAATTGCACAGGCTTTCGGTTAAAGAGAGGACAACATGCATATGCCTGGCTTGACTAGTTTCCTTCCTCTTCCAAAGAAGGAGCAGCCAAGCATCTCTTGAGTTGTCATCCTCAGAGGGTGTTCAGGCTTTAGAAAGTAAGGGAAAAGGAGAGAGAAGAGAGGAAAATAAAACCTAACTAAAATACGAGACTTTATTTACAAAAAATGAAAACTTACAAATTCTTCTCTCCCAAATTGTTGCTTCCCCCCAAAAATTTCTGCTGTACAAAGAGAGTTTATATAAACCTCAACTCATGAAACTGCAAAAACTAAATTTGGCTAAGTTAAAGAACGAGTAATACACAAATTTGAAGTCGGTTGGCATTAATTACAAAAACATGACAAGGAAGTGAATTTCGCTAGAGTGAAGAATTTCGCTAGGTAGCGAAATCACAAGGCATAGCGAAAATAGGAAATTTATTGAAGCAGCAAATTTAAGCTAGCTTAGTGGAAATTTTTAGTGAATGTGAGAAATCATGAGAAATTTAAGCTAGGAGCAGATTGCTAGCGAAAACCACGAATGATAAGCGAAAATCCACAATTTCGGCGAGACTACTTGAAATTTTTCGCTAAACCTGCGAGTACCATGTCGTATTAGTACCCGAAGCAGCGAAAATTTGCTGGTTTACCTGATTTTCCTTTGCTTTGCCTCCTGTCTTCTACGCATCAATTTTTTCTTCACTTTGCCTTCAGTTTTCATTGATTCTTGGGGCTGGTTGATAGGCGACACTTGTGTTCAAACTTCATGATTCATCATACATCCGATATTGAACTTCACAAAGTGCGCAAAAACCTGCAAAAGCGGTAGAAAATACTCTAAATGGCATAAGTGCTACTAAGAAGACTTGAACACTTCAATTGGTATAAATGACATGATTAATGCGCAAAAAGCACTCAAAACCTATCTAATATAGGGTTCAAAATTGCACTTTTTGGGCATTAATCACTGCTCATGAGCTTTGCGAAAATTTTGTTTGCAAATTGGCTTCCCCCATCACTAATGATAGTCTTTGGTGTTCCCAGATATCTTTCGATATGTTATTTTCTTGAAACTCACAAGCTAATATTAACATCATTCCTTGGGCAAGCTATTGCTTCCACCCATTTAGAAACATAATCCCTTGCTAGCCGGTATATACGAGGTTTCCAAATGATTGTGGAAAGGGTCTCAAATCTATCCCCATACATCAAAAATTTTCCACCAATATGCCTGTGGGCATTTCATTCTCTTTGTAGATATTTCCAATATTTTTATCTATCACATGTTGACCCATTGATCTGAGTCACGAAAATAGTTGGCCAATAAAATCTGATTTGAGTATCTTATAGTGCATTTCTTTCTCCATAAGAAATGCCCCCATATGGTGATGCATGGCATTCATTATAATTAACTTTGTTCACCCTCGCTGTCTTCTTACTAATCATATCATCTCCTGCTCTTAAATAATAATAGGTCATCGGATATAATACATCTTTGTCGATCTGACTTTCTTTTGTTGTTAGGTGATTAAGAAGGAACTACCTCCTGGCCCAGTAATTCACAATGCGCATACCATGGCATTTTGGAATGACAAATTGAAATAGTGCTCATACGGGAAGTTCTCTCTTAGTATTATCTCTCCTGTACCTTGATTTCTTTCTCTTAGATAGTGATCGAGGCTATCACATTGTCCACATCGCATATCTATAATTTCGAGATCAAACTCTTGCAGTAGTAGCACCCACCTTATCGGTCGCGGCAGCTGGCACGACATAAGATGTTGATGGCTGCGTAAGTGCGTATGAACTATAACATGGGATCCCATAATGCATGGCCTGAATTTTTACAAGCAAACACTATTGCTAGCATCTCCTTTTTAGTTGTGGAATAGTTTTCTTGTGATTCATTGAAAGTTCTGCTAGCATAGTATATGGCTCTGAATATTTTCTCTTTTATTTGCCCAAACAGCCCCATTCTGAAGTGCGGCATCACATTACTTGAATTCTGATCCCGTTAAGATGCGGCTATGACGGTCTTGAACCAATCGATCTTAATTTCTTCAAAGCGGCCTTGCGGGAATCATCAAAAATTAAATTTTGTCTTCTCGATGTCACATAGTGGTATGGCTATTTTTGAGAAGTCTTTGATGAATCTACAGCAAATCCGGCCATGCCAAGAAACTCCTTATCCACTTTTCTTTGTGGTGGGAGGTCACGAGGTTTGATAATAGAAATCTTGGATTGGTCCACTTCTAGCCCTATAAGCGAAATTTTATGACGAACAATACTTGTTACCATGAAATGGCATTTTCCCAATTTAGTGCTAATTTGCTTGTCCTTGCATCTTTGCGTCTTGTTTCGGGTTGTTGAACATTTTCAAAGCGGACCCATACCTTTACGTGAAGTCGTCCATTAAAATTCCATAACTTCTTCTACCAATTAGAACATTGACATCATACATCTCTGGAAAGTAGCGGGAGCATTGCACGGCCAAATGGCATCCTTACGAAGGCAAGGTGCCATGGGGCAATGTGAATATGGTCTTCTCTTGGTCCTCGGGGTGCAATTGCAATCTGGTTGTAGCACGAATACGATCGAAACAAAAATGAGGATGTCGATGTCTGTTCTTATCGATCAATGAAGAAGAGAGCGAAAGGAAGTGATCTTTCTGGTTCTTTGTGTTCAACTTCATAATCATGCATACTCCATCCTATCACCGTTCTTGTTGGAATTAATTAATTTCTTTCGTACTGCGGATTTGATAAATCACCTTCTTTACGGAACCACATGGTAGGCTAACGAGGACTATACGAAATTGCATAGATAAAACCGGCATTTAACCATTTAGTACCTCCTTCACGACTACTTCTTTCGTTGCGGATTAAGTCTCCTTTGATGTTCAACGGTTGGCCTTGCATTTTCTTCTAGAAGTATTTTGTGCATGCATATTGATGGTGATACCTTTGCTCTTCGATAGACCCGAGCTATAGACTCGCATGATTTCTCAAAATTTCTAGCAACCTCGTTTCCTCGACATCACTAAGTCTAGCGAAATTATTCTTGGTTTACTCTTTAGCGACAGTGCTTATACTTTAAATGACTTGGCAACACCTTTAAACTAGCCCTTCTTCTTTGGTTTCTTGATGGAAATTCCTTTTCTTCAATTTGGTCTCTTTTTCACCTCGGTTTTATTTAAAGACTCAATACTTTCTGGTAGAATGTGGCTTGATGTCTGCAGAAAATGCGAATCAAAATCTTAGAATCTTTGAGAATTCATCTCTTTTTTCATTGATGATTGAAAATTGGGCATTACAATCATAAGCTCAAATTGAGTGTTGACATATACATCTTCTATTGACCTTACATCTTCCCCTCTCTAATGTCTAGACTCCTCGAACTTACGATTAAAATTGAAATTAAATTTGTCTCTTCTCCAACTGCGAGAGTGAGAATTCCCATACACATATCGATTCATTGCTCAGTTGCAGAATGGCCTTCCCAATAGCAAAGGGACTTGTGAATCTTCCTCCATATCCAGTACGATGAAGTCTACTGGAAAAATAAAGTTCCCCACCTTTACTAGCACATCTTCTATGATTCCTTCAGGTTTTGCCAGGGTTCTATATGCCATTTGGGGGTACTTGGAGTAGTGGGAGTAAGCTCCCCAAAACTTAACTTCTTGTAGCAACGAATAGACATTAAATTGATGCGGCACCTAAGTCATAGAGGCTTTCTGAAACTCAAACTCTCAGCGATGCGAGGGGAATGGTGAAGCTCCCTGGATCCTTCATCTTTTCTGGTAAGGCCCTCTTGATCACAGCATTGCAAGTTGCAGTCAGGTTCACAATTCCTTCTTCAGCAATCTTCCTCTTTTTGCTCAGTATGTCTTTGATGATTATCTTAAATACTCATTTTATCTCTATGCTTTAGTTAGTTTTTCTAGTGTTTTTATGTTAAATAAGTGCCCTAATGCTCTAAAAGTTTATACTTATGATCGGAGTCATCCATTTGGTGGAATTAGCCCAAAGTGGTGGAAAAAGCTGCTCTGGCTTGATGGAGAAGGCTACTGAATTTTGAGCGTTCAGACATCATGACTCCTATTGCATCAATCCATATAATTATGGATTCTATACTTCAAGAGCTTTCCAGGGATACCAAGAACACAAAAATTGGAGTTCGAACAAAGAAGTTATACAAGTTCCAAAACTTGAAGAAAATCAGCAAACATTGCAGCACCTTCAGCAGGAGAGGCTACTGTATTTTGACTTTTTCAGAAATCACATGAGCTCATATTGAACTGAGCCATATATTTATGGATTCTGCACTTCAAGAGCTTTCCAACAGTACCAAGAACACCCAAATCGGAGTTCGTATGACAAAGTTATGGTCTTACGAAGTTGGAGCAAAAACAGGGGACTGCAGCAACGTCTCGACGTTGGTTCTCAAAGTCGCGACGTTGTAGAAGCGAGCATCCGGGCGTTGCGACGTTGCTGCGCGACATTCGCGACGTGGGGTTAGTTTGAGTGGATTGTTAGCCCATTTGAGCCCATAATGGAGGTTTAAAGGGACCCGATTTGGAGCAGTTTTTGGGACGTTTTTGAGAAACAAGCTCCTTTGGGTGGAAACACCTAGGAGCTTGTTCTTGGAGAGATTTCTAGGGTTCGTTATTGGAAGAAAGAACACTTGAGGAAGAAGATAATGGAGGAAGAAGGGAAGCCAACGCCAAATTTGTTTTCTCTATTTCCTTTTCGGTTTCTTTCTTTTTTGATGGTTGTATTTACTTTTCCACTTATGTTTTAGTTAGTTTTTCTTAGGGTTTAGATATGGCAGACATATTTGTATGAATCTCTCTAATTTATATTGATTGATGTTTTATTTCATATTTATGTTGAGTATTTCATTTTTGATCTTTAATGCTTGTGGATGTTGGCCAATATTTGCATGGTGTGGTTTGATTCAAAATCAGAGAAGTGAGAGTTAGAATTAGACCATGGATGATTTACCATCTGATTATCATGAGATAGAGATATAAGTGAAATTAGGTGTGGTATTAAGATTTATAGGGTTCAATGCATCCTTAGTTATGATGGTTTGAGGCAGAGATGCAGTATAACCTTTTCTAAGGGTAGCGTGCGAATGCTCGAGAGAGATTCAAATATACATTACTTAAATCGCCATCTTCATGATGAAATTGACCATCGATTAATTGGGTTAGGAGTTTCATACATCATTGTTTGAGTGAAATCTATACCTTAAGGCTTTTAGTCTTTATAGTCATTCTTGCATGCTAGATTAGTTTCTTTTAATTTTCTATAGATTTTCCAGCATCCAAATAAAGCATAGGCTAAATTAAAATTGATATAGTAACCGATTCTCCGTGGGAGCGATACTCACTTATCATTATATTGCCCGAGCGACGCATGCACTTGCGCACATGAAGCGTACATATATACACATCATGCTTTACGCCTATCAAGTTTTTTGGCGCCGTTCTTGCAGTGGTGAAGTTTTGTATTGATATTGACAACAGCGCTAGATATTACTTTGGATCAATTTTTTTATTTAATACATTTTATTTTATTTATTTATTTTACCCATTTACATTCGTGCTTATTGCTTGGTCTCTACTTGTTTTGTTTTGTGGTTTCGAGGAGGTTAATGCATGCATACGAAGATAGGGCCAAGGCGAACTAGTTCCTTTTGATCCTGAGCTAGAGAACCGTAAACATACTGCCCAGAGCAAAAGAAAGTCTGAGTTTCAATAACGATGGATCAGATCATCGAGTTAACAAATGCATTGGCTCACCTTGAAGCGACAACTAAGAATGCGACAATTGGGCGATGAGCATCAAGAAGAGTGACAACTCAGTGCGAAATTAAGTTTGGAAACCATATGCATCAATGGATTATGCTCCGATAGGTCTTGTACTTGAGCAATCGCAATTACGGATGGAGCCACCACCCCGAAACTACCTCATGGAATACAAGCTATAACACTCTTCAATCTCCCACTGAGTCAATTCAAGCTGGAAAAGCTGGATGAATTGAAGGAGCTTCCGGCGCTGCATTTTACCATGGCACAACCTGATTTTCAGATCAAATGGTTGAAATCAGGACTACTCTCAGTTGGTTTGCCTGGTTTTAAATGATGAGATGATCAAAGCATCACATAGAAGAATAAACCAAGTTGAAGCAGCGTGGTTTAAATGAAAGAGTTCATGATCTCATGATCTCAGTTCAAATTGCTAGATTGACCAGGCTAATATTAATTAAACATACGCCAGTGAATAAACAGAAGAGGAATGACTCAATAATGCTGGTATCAACTTACATTTGAGAAAGAACAACCTAAAAGAATAGAGTATGAGTATAGAAGAACTGAGTAGCCTATATGAATGAACAAGAAAACCATGACTACAATGTCCTTTGAAGGACAACATGAGAATTTTCCATCTACTCTTGAGGTGAATACGAAGAAGCGGGTCTTCTAATGAAGAATTCACTTGAGTGCGAGACAACGAGAAGCTTCAAAGTGGAGGATGATGATCACGAAACTTGAAGACTTAGTTGAAAAGGAGGAAAAAGAGTCCACTTCTCAGGAATCATATGAAAAGGTAAAGAGGAAGTTGTAGAGACTTTTAGAATGGCTTTATGGGGTGAGATGCATGAAGAATTGAAAAATGAAAGACGATCCCATATTACGAGGTGGATAGTACATCATTCACTTGAACAAGCAAATTGAGAGGAACCATTGTAACAAAAAAATTAAAAAAAATAGAAAATCAAAAAATAATAAGATTGTGGAAGACTATGTGCTAAAAGTTCAATGATTGAGCACAACTATAAGCCTCTTAGAAGGATGGAGGCAAGAAACACCAACCCATCCGTAGTTGGTGAAGTCTGTTTGGACTCGAGCGGGCGACTCAGGAGCGACCCAGAAGCTTAAAGTTTCTTCCTTTTTTCTATTTCGTAGTTAGTTTTGAAATTTTGTTTTTAATAAATTTTTCGTGCTTGATTTTGTTTTTCTGTGTTTAGTTTTTAATTTCAGGTTTTGGGGAGTTAGTCTGGTTTGGAAGGTAACGGGTTGAAGCTTGAAGTTCAATAGTGCAGGTGGCTTAAAAACCAAAAGAGGAAATCATATTCAAGCATCCCCTTCATTTGGACAGGTCTAGCTATCTTAACACCTCTTTGCCTCCAAATGAGCCATATTCATTGGAGCAACTGCATGAACTTGATCAGCCTCAGGGGGAGTACTCATTATCCATTCTTGCTTTTGTTTCACAGTGAGGACAATGTTCATTTCAAGTTTGGGGGGTGAATTCAAGAATTCATTAAGGAAAAAAAAAAAAAAATAATTCCAAAATCCCACTTTTGTATCTCCTTACCTGTTTTAGTTATTTCTTTTTAGTTGTTTGGTTGTTAGTTGCATGTGCTTTTCATTATTTATTTTATTTATTTTGTGTCTCATATGAGTGAGTTTGATGCCTTGTTGGCATGAAGGTCATTTTGAACCTGAAACATTTGAAAAAGGGCAAGTACAAGTGGATTGGACCCTTAGGTTTAAATGATTTGGAATTGTGTGTTTGCTTGGTATGGTGGCTGGCTTAGTCACCTCCTTGTCTTCAAGAAGCTATTTCTCAAGATCTGCTTTGTGATCTCCCTTGTATACCTTGGTCCCCGGACTCTTTGCCTTGAATTCGACTAACCCAGGGGATTCTAGCCACCTAAGTGATGAGACACCCAATCAAAAGAGGATTGCCTTCGGGCCCCAACTAAAAAGAGAAAAATGAAAAAAAAAAAACAATAGAAAAAGTGAAAAAGAAAAAAAAAAGTCAAAAATAAGTATGTGAATAAGTATAAGTGGGATCATCAGTAAATCCGGGCACGGTCGAGGGGCCTTTCAAAACCTGAGCCACTTTTGAGCAATGCCCGGGGAGTCATTGGCCTTGCCAGCTACATGGGACCCAGAAGATGGGATCCTTCCACAACTTAGGGCCTTTGAGTTTGGTTAGGTGTTCGGGGTGATGTTTGAAGGGAATTCAATGCACAGTGCCCTTAACCAGGCGGGCAGGGAGTCATCAATGGATCAGCCCCTACGGAACTGCTCATCTAAAACTTCTTGGCGGTTTCTTTCATTTTAGGTATTTAAGTGATTTTTAGGTATTGTGGTACATGAATAAAAGGGTGTGAGTGCTTTCTTATCCTTTCTTAGTTAGCTTCTTCCAAATAAGTGAGTTGAGCTTAAGTTTGGGGGTACTAGGACCTAGCTATACATTGGAGATCATGCTATCACCTACACTTAGTTTCCTTGGGAAAGGTCATTGAGGACTTGGGGTTGATTTGCTTTACTCACTATGCTTTGCTTTGCTATGTTCCTTAGAAAGTTTAAAATTGTAAGGATCCTAAACTTTGGTTGAAAAGGCTAATATTGCTAACTTATGTTCATAGTGATTCTTCCACTTGGCAATCATGTTATCATACTCATCTCATTATTTTTAGTTCATGTCATTTTCAATTTTTGTTTTGTTTTGAGTCGATCTCTTGCTTAAGGGCAAGCAAGAATTTAAGTTTGGGGGTGTGATGAGTATCTTAAATACTCATTTTATCTCTATGCTTAGTTAGTTTTTCTAGTGTTTTTTTTTAATGTTAAATAAATTGCCCTAATGCTCTAAGTTTATACTTATGATCAGGTCAGCCATTTGGTGGAATTATGCAAAATTGGTGGAAAAACTGCTACAAAAGCAGCAGGAGAGGCTACTGAATTTTGACGTTTCAGACATCATATGAGCTCCTAATGCATCAATCCATATATTTATGGATTCTATACTTCAAGAGCTTTTCAGGGATACAAAGAACACAAAAATTGGAGTTCGAACAAAGAAGTTATGCAAGTTCCAAAACTTGAAGAAAATCAGCAAACATTGCAGCACCTTCAGCAGGAGAGGCTACTGTATTTTGACTTTTTCAGAAATTATATGAGCTCATATTGAACTAATCCATATATGGATGGATTCTACACTTCAAGATCTGTCCAACGGTACCAAGAACACCCAAATCGGAGTTCGTATGACAAAGTTATGGTCTTACGAAGTTGGAGCAAAAACAGGGGACTGCAGCAACGTCGCGACGTTGGTTCTCAACGTCGCGACGTTGCAGAAACAGAGCATCCCGACGTCGCGACGTTGCTGCATGACGTCGCGACGTTCGGGGTTGGTTTTGAGTGGATTGTTAGCCCATTTTGAGCCCATAATGGAGGTTTTAAAGGCTGGCTTAGTAGGGATCGAAAGGGGGACGATTTGGAACGGTTTTTTGGGACGTTTTTGAGGGAGAACAAGCTCCCTTTGGGTGGAAACACCTAGGGCTTGTTCTTGGAGAGATTTCTAGGGTTCGTTATTGGAAGAGAAAGAACACTTGAGGAAGAAGAAGATAATGGAGGAGAAGAAGGGAGCTTCAACGCCAAATTTGTTTCTCTCTTTCCTTTTAGGTTTTCTTTCTTTTGATGGTGTATTTACTTTTCCACTTATGTTTTAGTTAGTTTTCTTAGGGTTTAGATATACCAAAGACATATTTGTATGAATCTCTCTAATTTATATTGATTGATGTTTTTATTTCATATTTATGTTGAGTATTTCATTTTGATCTTTAATGCTTGTGGATATTTGGCCAATATTTGCATGAATTGTGGTTTTTGATTCAAAATGAAGTGAGGAGTTAAAATTAGACCATGGATGATTTACCACCATCTAGTATCATGAGATAGAGATAAGTGAGATTAGGTGTGGTATCCCAAGGATTTATAGGGTTGATGCATGTAGTTATGATGGTTTTTGAGGCGAGAGATGCGAGTATAACCTTTTCTAATGGTAGTGTGCGAATGCTCGAGAGAGATTAGAATATACATTAGTTAAATCGCCATCTTCATGATGAAATTGACCATCGATTAATTGGGTTAGGAGGTTCATACATCATTGTTTAGGTGAAATCTATACCTTAAGGCTTTTTAGTCTTATACAGTCATTCTTACATGCCTAGATTAGTGTCTTTGAATTTTTTTTATAGATTTTCCAACATCCAAATAAAGCATAGGCTAGATTAGAGTCGGTGCCGTAGCTTGATTCTCGCGTGGGAACGATACTCACTTATCATTATATTACTTTAGGCGACGCGTGCACTTGCGCACATAGGCGTACATATATACACATCACGCTTTCTGCCTATCAAGTTTTTATTCAAAAATTTTGCATAAAGTGGCATCTGAGTGACCATACATGAAAGGCATGCGATCTCCGACACGAAAGGTTTTCAAGAACCTTGCAAATTTGTTCTCTATCTTTGATTTAGCGACCTCTGTGGAAATGGAATTTGCGACGGTGTTATGGGTTTCTTCTTGCCACTTCCTTCCTCTCTGACAGGTGTCTTCTTTCTTTCTTTCTTCGGTGTTTACGCATTATGCGGGCCTTCATCTCCTTGTTGCTTTCATATTTTTAAATGTTCTTCTCCAAGTCTTTCCCGGCTGTAGGCGCAGCCATCTGATCTTTGGATTCTTCTTTGTGTCCTTTGGGAAAAGGCATCTTTCATACGATTTTGCGAGTTTAGGGCCAGTTGCCCTATACGCATTGTCCTCCAGGTTCTTGAAGAAGCATTAGTGGTCTTACGAAAAATTTGAGAATTGGCATTTGAGGCTTTGGTCGCAAACTTTGTTCATAGGTTTAACGGCTTCTTGTTGTCCCGTGAATTGCGGCATTTGATCTTCAAATGGTGGAGGCTTTCTCTAACCACGATATTCATTTGCTTCCTCCTCGCTAGCTGCTATTGTTGGAACCTTAGTGTTTGCCCCGATATCCTTCTTGAGGATGTTTGTTCATGCCTTGGCCTTGTGGGGCCCCTCCACCATATGAAAAATTTTTCATGGTTCCTCGATCTTCGGATGATAGTGTGACGGGTTAGGATTTGGTTTGAAGTGATAACTTCTTGTGGCTCTCTAATCACTTAACCTCCCCTCGGCATCATAAAAGCGGTTCTTGATCTGATGCCAAACACTTCCTCTCGATAGTTCCTTTCAAGCGCTCCTATTTCATGAGCGGTGTGCATCTTCCTCTCTTGCTTGTCCGTTCTATGCATGATGGCATCTAGCTTTGCCTCCATGGGCTCATCTTGCCGAAACCATGACTCCTCTTCCTCTGCCAATTACTGCAGAAAGAAACTGATGGAGCTTTCATATTACATTGCTTCGTCATCAATCGGATCTCTTGCCTCTTGGCCACTCTTACGTTTTAACCTGGCATGACATAATAATGCCCTTAGATCTTATCGACAAGGCATGATACACTATGTCCATCTGGGTCTTCAAGTCTATCCCGTACATCGGACATCTTTTTCGACAACCTTTTTGAATCTCTCCCATGCTACATAAAGGCTCTCATCTTCCTCCTGCTGGAACACAATTATCTCCCTCCTTCTCTACGGAGGTTGAGTGATGGAAGAATCTACCAAGTAGGCTACAAGCTCCTCAGTATCAACGAACCATATGGTAGAGATTCATACCATGTGGCTGCTGTATCTCTTAAAATGGGGAATAAATGCAATTTGTGACTTAGTCTCACCGTTCCAGCTTTCTTGTGTTTGCCATTAAACCTTCCCGGATGTCATTTGGGCCTTACGTAGGATGACCCGATGCTTGTTGTTGCTGAACCATTATGTCGATCTTTGGCAGTTCAAAATTGACTTTGCATCAAGCTATGAGGCTAATACGATTACCAAAAGTATTCATCTGAATAATGGAGTGCTCCAAAGTCCTCCATTGTATCGATGATTGGAGGTCTTAATTCTTTGTTCTTTGTCCTTCGATCTGATGGTCTTTCATATGCCATAGGCGGGTTTTACGACCTTTTCGCCTTTCTGGCTTACGTGTTCTTTCTAGTTCGGTATCTGCTAAGTAGATCAAATCGGTGTTTTGTTTCACATGCATTAAAATTTTCCACGAAATCAAAACACACTTACATTAATAAGTTAGTCGAGACGACAAATATTTTCAATATGGCTTGTTAAAAGTTGGTGTGGCTAAAAATAACCCTTTGCTTTGAAAAATTATTTTGTTCTTTTTCTTTTAAATGTCCAAATTAGCATTTCCTTAACTTTGATCGAGAATATTGATCTACTAAATTCTTTCGATCCCAGCCCAGACCTTCATAAAACTTGTTGACGAGACCAAATAACATATGCAAATTTATATTCTTGCAAGGACTATTGTATAATCCCAGGCAACGGCGCCATAAAACTTGTTGGCCAGGACCAAAGACATACCTGATTTATAACACTATTGCCCAAGACTATTGTCTAATCAGAGCAACGATGCCATAAAACTTGTTTCACTTGTATGCCTTAGCTATTTGATTAGTTCAAAGATTGTTTTCAATTGGGGTAAATTGTTTGCGAGTGGTTTTGATGTGTTATCTTTGCAGTGCGGTCGGACAAGTAGTAGAGTGGATTTAAGTCCGGATATCGATCGCGAGGATCTCGAATTCTCGATCAGCTACCTGGAGCTACTTTCGAAATCTAGACTATTTGAACGCTGATAGACGGTGGAATTAGCTTTGACAACTTAAAATAATAAAACCTAAGAAAAATCAATTAATAATAAATGAATTGAATATTGAAATACAAAAATAACAAATTAAGGCCCGAGCAGTTCTGCAAAAGACATTGAAAAAGAATGCTCTTGTGAAACATCGATTCTAAAATGAATGCTGCTTGATCTGTTGCTCATTGAACCACAGATTTAGAACTAGTCCAAGGAATATAATAGTGTAGCTGGATCTCTCCAAACCCCACAATTCATTATCTAACCTCACTGTTTCTCTCGAATACAGAGTGTTAAATAACTACTTTAATCTGGGTTGCCTTGTTCTGGGTATTTTTCTTTGTCAATACTTCATACCCCTGACATAAGATGTGTCGAGCTCCTAAGATATAGTCATTGCACGAGATCTATGCTATCTTGGTTCCTCTTCCTCGAATTAGAATAGCTCATCCTTTCCTTGATTAGATCTCTGCTAACCACGGGTTGGATTTACTAATCGGATCGAGAGTGAACTCTCTGTGTGCCCTAAATTGATGGTGCTCACTCGTTTCGTCTCAAGTGAGAAGAGATTGCTCGATTAATTACCACAGGCACATTAGATCACCATTGTAGGTTCATTACCTTTCGAAGTGGTTCATTACTCTCGGGGAATTCCTTCTGTGTCACTCGGAGGCCTCACGAAATCGAGCTTGAGACAATTCTATTTACGGGTATGAGACAACGGCATTGGATCGATAACGAGAAAATACACAAGGCCGGCCAAGTAGCTGCGAGCTAGAGTTCAACGACCTTGTGCATGAATAAAATTTATGCGGGAAAGATAATTTAAGCGATAACGTCAATTCAATGGAAGTTGAGAATCTAAATCACTAGATTACACCATACATTGAAAACTGGCGATCAAAGCTGTTTGGAAATCGAAGCGGGAACCCGAATTCGAGAATTTATGCAATTCAACGAGCCAGTAATTTGAAGAAATATGAATTGCATTCAGCAAGCTTTAACGAGTGAGCGTTCGGATCAAATTTGAATGAAATACAAACTAATCTAAAAATAAATAAAAAAAGCGAAGAAAAAGAAAAGAAAAGAAAATTAAAATACGGGAGCCTTGACCTCGGATCTCTCTTTCGGTCGCCAAAATTGCGTTTCTAGCCGATGACTGCGTGTTATAGGAGTTACGAGAGATGGGCCCTAATTTGATGCACCTCTTTTTTTGAATTTGCGATTAAGCGCTGATTGGTTGTTGATGTCGAGCGCATAGATTCTTAATCGCGACCTCGCGATCTTGGTCATGTCGCGGAGCCTTTGTTTGGTCGCGACGTGTCTTTGGTGTAGCTGATGTCGCGACAGCTTAAGGACGTCGCGACCTTAACTGTGTGCATTTGATGTCGCGACAACTAAATGTTGTCGCGACCTCAATCTCTCTATAGTGGCTGTCGCGACTTCTGGACGGTGTCGCGACCTCTTTTCCCTGCTTCTGTTGTCGCGACTGTTTAATGACGTCGCGACCTCTAGTCTTTGCAATTGATGTCGCGACAACCAGGTGTTGTCGCGACTACCTCCCACGGTTGTTGTCGCGATCGAATGATGTCGCGACTTGGCTACATTAGTTGATGTCATGACCATCTCTGCTTTGGCTGCTTTGTTGTCGCGACCTTAGTTTTCCTTACCAAGGCGATGTTGCATTTGCCTGATCCAATGCGATGTCGCGACCACGTCCGGATGTCGCGACACGCTGACCAGTCCATTGTTTATCTTCTGTCCGCGACTTCGTTGGTGTCGCCTCATTATCCTTTGTCTTTGGGTTTAATTATGTCGGCGACCTCACGAGAATAATAGCGACATCATGTCTTCTTCTTCATCAATTTTAAGTTTGCTTGACTTTGAGTTTCTTTCATGACTCATTTTGTCTTCAATTACGCTTCATTTGCGTGGAGCTTTGTCGTTGCAGCACGAATATACATTTTGATTTACCTTAAAAGCTTCACGACATCAAATTCTTTAATCCTTTGCGCTTCTCTGCTGCAACTTCCTTCGATAATTATGTCTTGCTTTCGACCACGATGCACTCCTTTGCGCAAGTCTGCTCTTTTGAATTCCACTGTGCCACGGTAATTTGGTGAAGTTTATTCCATATTCTTGCATACTCATCCCGGTCCTTTTATATAAAAATCGATCGAGGGAAAAATGCATTTGAAATATAGATGACTTTTAAGCTCATCATTTCTCTCATTTTCTCATTTTGCCAAACACACCCCTTGAGGATGACTCAGGGATGTAGCTAAGCCCCTTTCATGAAGAGGAGGGTCGGGTGGAGGTTTTGAGGTAGGTTTTCTGCCCTCTCATTTATCTGCTTGCATTTATGAGCATTTAAGCTCACTGCATCTCACGCCAGGTTGAAACCTCCTAGATCAGCCTACTTGATGTGTATTTGGCAAACTTTGTGGTTACGGTGGATCTTGTCTTGGAGTCACATTGTCGTGGCTTGGTTGTCTCATAATGGTTGCCGTGGGTTGTCTCTTTGAGGCCATATACTGCTTTGTTAGGGACTTGGAATGCTCTTCAGATGCCATATCTCATGAAGGAGTAATTTAGGGTTTTAGGTTTTAGTGCCAAATCAAGGTCCGGTTTGGGAAACGACCCCTACGAGGTCTTTATCCCCAACGAGGAAACATACAGGGGCATGAATACACCTTAAAACTCCCGATCCGGTGACCCCGAGACTTGAGTCTTCTTTTCTAAATTTTCCTTTAATTTATATGGAGTTTACAACCATCGACCTTTGTTTTTTGAACAAGGCCCAAAATCCAAGAGAATACCATTTTCAACTCAAAGCGCACTTCTCATTTCACGAAGAAAAACCCATCCCCGTGTTCGGCCCTGGGCCGTATCTCTTTGCGGTAGCCACCGCTACGTGATGAGACACCTAGGATATAAATTTTGTTGATTCCTATAGCCTGCGTGGATCGAATCAAATGGCGTCGCTCTTTGAGGATGGTGCCTAGTGAGATAAGGAAGGCATTGTTGAACTTGTGATTCATATCACGAGTTTTTGTAAATCTCATGCCCTTTTGATTTTATCATTTTTCCCACTTGGGTTCCCTTTGCGAGGATTCAAATTTCCAGTACATTCAGTTTTTCTTTGCTTTAATTTTAGCTAACCTTAACCCTTTGTTAGTTTTGTTTTGGTTGTTTTCCTGTTGATTGTGAAGTGTGCAGGAGCAGTTTATGCAATGGGATAGGAACACTGCAGGTAGGCTTGAAAGGGTGACTGCTGCACAGGAACAGGGCGTCGAAATTGATCCTCACAGTGATCAAATGGATCCTCCGCGCCAGAGCAGCAAAGCCGGCGGTGCTGGGAACGATGCATATCGATCCATGAGGGATCACATACACCCACCGAGGGGTGAGTGCACCCTCATCGTTATCCCTGGCGGGGATGTAGCGAGTGAGACGCTATCTGGTGCCCCTGCTCGACTTTCTGGTATGGAGAAACGAAAATCCATACACACACGTTGGATTTTGAGAAGTATGCACCTTTCAAAGAAGGTCACGATGGACATGGAGCTCCTCAAGTTGAAAGCACTCACTTGACCACACAAGAATGAGGCAAAAATTTGGCTAATCTGATTAAGGCGAGAACCATAAGGAATTAGGGAAGAGTTGCGAGCAAAATTTCTAAAATTCTTGATCTTTCCTGAGACAAACAACTTGAAGAGGCAAATTTACATTTGCGGCTCATGATGGTGAGAGAGTTCGACTAGTCTTGGGAGAGATTTATGGAGACTATCGGTGCATGCCCACACCATGGATTTGATACATGGATCTTTGGTGAACCATTTTATGATGGAATGTCCCGCTTCCATGAAGCGATTGTGGAAACTATGTGTGGAGGGAGATTTCTTGATAAAGTCCTGATGAGGCAATGGACTTCCTCAATTATGTGGTATTTAAAAAAAAAAAAAAAAAAAAAAGGGACCTCAAAGCAGGATGAGCCAAACCCAGAGAAAGCCAGCAGTTGGCCACCCGGTGAACCAAGAGGAGGCATGTATGCCTCTCAGAAGATATGGGTAGCTAAGATCTAACTTGGCTAGAAGATTGGAGGAGTAGAAGAAAAAGGGTCCATGAGGTGCGGCCGGTGGCGAGAGCCATGCAGTGCTTGTTTATTTACGGATCCACCGACCGCGGGAAAACCATGTCAAAACCCCACATTAGAAGGGTACATATGTGAGGTGGGGCCAAAACAAGTTGCAAACAAATGCTCCATGTGGCAACACATACAACCCCAAGCTGGAGAATGCTAACATACAAAAACGCAACCTCTATATGTACCCCGAGGAGCATATGGCCGATCTACCACCACTTCCACGGCATCAGCAGCCCGCCTCCTGCTACATTGAGCAAGCCATTTTTGAATTTGAAACGAGTGGTGGGAAATTTTGTGGAGGAGCAAAAGGCATCAATGCTCAGTTGAACAAAAAATTGAAATGTAAAGAAAGCTCCTTGAACAAGAGAATAGATGGGCTGGAAGTAACCTTATAGAAGAATTGACGGCTTATGGGCATCCCGCTAACAAGAATGGGAAATCGGCGGCCAGAGCGGGGAGGTTCCTTCTACGACCTTGCCAAATCCAAAGGGGAGTCCATGAACTGGAGTTATACCGGTGAACCTCCCCAAAATGGATGAAGTCCAAAGGCGTCATTACATAAGAAGTGGAAAAGAGGTTGATCAAACATTTTGAGCTGTTGAGGAAGCAGGAAAAGGGGAAGGAGTGGAGCCATAACATTTTCACCCCGAAGGAAGACTCAATGAAAAACGCGCATGCCACCTCCGTTTCCCCCGAGCACTAAGAAGCAGAAAGAAAACATCAATGACAAGCATCACAGAAGTCTAGGCGGTGAGTCGACATACCCCTTTTGGACATCATCAAACAAGTCCACTGCCTATGCAAAAGTTTTTGAAAGATCTGCAATACCCGATCAAAAGGGTTGGGCATTGAAAAAAAGGCATTCTTAACTGAACAAGTTAGGCTCCATCATCCAATGCAAGACAATGGTGAGAAATACAAAGGATCCGGGGACTGACTATCTCGGTTAACATTGGAGGAACCTGCATTGACAAAGCACTATTAAACTTGGGTGCAGTGTCAACCTACTGCCATACTCAGTGTATAGGCAGCTAGGTTTGGGAGAGTTGAAACCGGCTTGACATCACCTTATCTTTGCAGTCGATGGATTACGTGAGAAAATACCAAAAGGGATAGTGGAGGATGTGTTGGTAAAGTAGATAAGTTCTACTATTCGATTGGATTTCATGGTTCTCGACCTGAGAACCGGAGCGAGAGGCACTAATCAAGTGCCCATTATCTTTGGGAAGGCCATTTATGGCCACATCGAATCTCCGTTATCAATTTCGAAATGGGGTCGTGCGGCTCGGTGGCAACATGACCTTTGGGCTCGGCATTATCCACTTGAGCGATAAGCGAAAACGGTGAGGATGAGGGCTTAAATCGATGAAGTTTGCACAGGTGGGTACCGCGGGTAGGAAGGCATGATATTAACAAGCGGGAAGAATTGATGGGAGGAACAATGAAGCGATTAATGTAGGAACCACCATTCCTCCTGCGGCCAGTCGGCCCATTGCGGCTAGAGGCCGGATTGCTGAAAGCTTGATGGGCGAGCATGAAGGCACTGCGGCACACACCCTTTGCATGCGTGGAGGAGCTACTCCTCTGGACCCTCCTTGAGATCCAATGGCTACTGGCTGGGAGTGGTTCTGAACACGGAGACCCTCCAAATTTTTGTTGAAATTTTACTTTATATTATTTAAGTCTTAATTTGGGTTTGAAGTGGTGCCACTACTTTTACCTATTTTTTTTTCAAATATTTTCGCATTTACAAGCTTATCTTATCACAATTTTTTGTTTTGAAATGTTGCAGGAGTTGCGGTGCAGGGGAGAATCTCATTTTCCACTTGCATTGCGGTCTCGGTCTGAGTGCCTTTGATACGACCATGCCATTCCCTCCACAGTTCAAAACCGTTCGTTTCATCTTCTATTGGAGTGCCACATCGTTTCTTTTGAAAAAGCTGATAATTTTTGTGAAATATGCGACATAGAAATATACCATGCAGCTACATTTTCTACACTTTCCGTCATTCTACATGCCTATATTTTGGTATTTCTACTCTTGTTTTTAGTTGAAAAATTGAAGCTCTGTGTGTTACCTTGATGATAGAGCAATTCCATGCTTGATTTAGTTTTTGATCGATTGAAGTTCCAGCATATTCAACCTTTTACATCCGTCTTTAGCTATTTCTGCTGCGCTGACTTGTACCCAAATAGGTTGAGAAGCTATATGCCTCTTTCCACTTTGCAAAGCCGGCCTTAAATTTGTTAACGACCCATAATAGGTTTGTGTTACCCATGTATGAAGACCAATGTAGTCTTCCAAATGAAAAAAAAAAAGCAAAAAGAAAAAGAAAAGAAAAAGAATAATAAAAAGTCATTGACTTGTGCCTTGAAACCCGAACACGGTCCGAGGGGTATATGGCGAAAGCCTTTAAAGCCCGGTGCCCTAAACCTTAATTGGTTGGGAGTCATCGACTTAGTGTTCGTTACACGGGTGGATGGGTAGAGTTTAGCGTGTTGTAGGTGCTTAATTCTCGAAACCATTCGGGTCAGGGGTGAAGCTGCGAGTTTGTGGTCAGTTGATCCTTTTGGCTTGATGCCCTAAACCTTAATTGGTTGGGAGTCATCGGTGGACCCCCGTTACACGGACTTTGGTGAAGTCGAGTTTTTAGCATTGCACCCTACAATACAATCAAGGAAAGAAATAAGAGTGTAGCTGGTCCTATTTAGGTTGGTCCCGGCAGTTTAAGGCCATGGCGGTTTAGGTTGGGGAGAGAATAGCTTTGCAACTTATTGATCATTTGGTTACCTTAGGAACAATTAGATTTTGGTGGAAGTTGAGTTGACTTCCTTGGAGCCGTCCTAAACTTGTTCTTATATGGTGTTCTCTTATGACGGTTTTCGTACATAAGTGCGTTCACACTAAGGCATACACACTTTTGAACAATATACACTTTTTGTGAAAACACGCGTATACCCTTTGTTTTTAGCATTGCTAAGGGACTAGCAACGTGTCGATTGAGGGGTGTGATTAGTGCCCAAAAAGTGCTATTTTGAACCCACTAAAATAGGTTTGAAAGGTGCTTTTTCTTGCGCTAATCATATGAATTAGACCATTGTCATGTGCATGTCCACTTAGTGCTACTAATTTGGTTTCGAGATTGTTTTGGGTAGTTTTGCAGGTCTTTGGAACTTCAGTCAGCAAGCCTGGCGTCGTATTGGTGCTGAATGCGAGAATCCTCGTTAATTTCACCAAGTTGAGGCATTGAAATGTCAAGATGGAGTGAAGAATTGAAAGCAAAGTGATGAATAAAAAGGTGCAGGAAGTGATGCTTTCGCAATCCTAGCTAAATTTTCGCTATGTGAAAATTTACATTCACAAATAACGAAACTTATTATGTGAAATTTCTTGTGGCTATGAAATTTTCCCATTTAAGCTATCTCTTGTAAATTTAAGCTAGGCTAGCAAAATTTTTAGCTATGCTAGCGAGAATTTGTACACTCTTGAAATTCCTCACATGTGTTTATTTTTGATTCCAAACGACCACGTTTTGATATTTTACCATTTTGTCCCTTATGTAATTTCATATTTTAGGCATTTTTGTATTTTCACACCTTTGGGGTTGACTATATAAGCCCCTACAACTTTGTAACCCTAACTTTTTCATTCACTGTAAATCCACGCAGCTTTTCATTTTAGGTTTTATTTTTCTCTCTTCTCTCTCCTCTTTCTCTCATTTTCTCGGCTACCAAATACACCCCTTGAGGATGACAACTCAAGGGATGCTTGGCTAAGCCCCCTTTCCTTGAAGAGGAGGGTCACTGGTGGAGGTTTTGAGGTAGGTTTTCCTGCCCTCTCATTTATCTGCTTGCGTTTATGAGCATTTAAGCTCCTGCGCATCTCTGTAGGTTGAAACCTCCTAGGTCGGCCTCGCCAATGTGTATTTGGCAAGCTTTGTGGTTACCGAGTGGATGTAATCTTAGATCTATTATCATCCCATAGTTGTCTCCTATTAGTTCTTAGTGAGTTTGTCTCTTTGAGGCCATATGCACACTGTTAGGGACTTGAATGCTCACTGAATGCCATATCTCATGAAGGAGTAATTTAGGGTTTAGGTTTTAGTGCCAAATCAGGTCCCGGTTTACAGGGAAGCGACTACGAGTCTTTATCCCCAACGAGGAAACATACGAGGGCATGAATACACCTTAAAACTCCAATCAGTGACCCAGACTGAGGAGTCTTCTTTTCTAAATTTTCCTTTAATTTATATGCAGTTTACAACCATCCAACCCACTATTTTGAAGACAAAACCCAAAATCAAAGAGAAATACCATTTTCAACTCTAGCCCTTCTCATTTCTGAAAACCCTCCCGGGTGTTCGGCCCTGTTTGCTTTATGCTGCGTGTACTCGCTACGGCAGTAGGACACCTAGGATATAAATTTTGTTGATTCCTATAGCCCTACTGTGGCACGAATCATGAAGCCATGGATTTTTTAAATTATGTGGCTGAAACTTCTAAGGGATGGGATGAGTCAAACCCAAGGGAGGCAGAAAGAATGAGGCCTTCGACCCACCAAAGGGGAGGCATCTATGCACTTTCTGAAGACACGGAGATAACAAAGCGACCCGATTTGACCGAAGGTTGGAGGAGCTTAAATGAAAATCGGCTATGAAGTGCAGTAGTGAATATAGTGCACGCATCTCACCAACTGTTTAATTGTCGGTCAAATAGCCACCACAGGAGCAACGTCGATGGTTCCTTCGATGGGGAATTAATGCGAGATATGCCCGTGTCTTGGGTGAGCAGCCACTTACAAATGCTCCTTATGGCAACACCTATAGCTTGATTGAAGGAATCATCCCGAGACCTATCATGGAAGCCAAATCCCCTGCATATGCCCCCGGGAGCGGCGGTTTGGCTCCACCTGTCTGGCGGCAACCTCCACCTTCTTCTCTGTTGAGACGAAGCCATCTTGAATTTGAAGCGGGTGGTGGGAAATTTAGAGGAAGCGAAGAAGCCATCGATGTCGAGCCAATCGAATATTGAGGTATTCAGCTCACTTTCGACAAGAAGTTAGACAACATGCGATACAATTTGCAAAGTTCCATTACGGATTGTCTACAACCGATGCGGTCTTGAAAAAGGAAATTCCTTGTGAACGGCAAAACCTAGGGGAATACATGAGATAGGATGCGTCGGTGATCGATGCAAGAATGGATGGTAAAGGCTATCATCACTTTGAGGAGTGGAAAAGAATTGAGCAACCGGTGCAGATTATTTGAAGAAGCCGGGAAGAAAAGGAAATTTGAGCTTGAAGAATAATAATCGAGAGAAGATTCAATGAAGAAAAACGCCACCCCTCAGGTTTCCTCCCGAGCACTTAGAAATGCGAAAGAAAAAATCACAAACCAAGGCGAAGTTGGGAGGTGCTAAGGCAAGTGAGTAAATATCCAGTAGCCCGACATGATTAAGCGAGGAATCTGACATATGCAAAATTTTTGAAGGACTGTGCGGTCAAAGAGAGGTTGGGCATTGAAAGAAGTCTTCCTAGCAGACGAGTCGGTGCCATCATTGAAAGACCACAGGTGAAATACAAGGATCCAGGATCCCCCACAATATCAGTCAACATTGGAGGAACTTGCATAGATAAAGCACTGTTGGACTTGGGGGCCAATGTAAACTACTTCCATACTCGTACATAGCCGGTTGGGTTTGAGGCTGACCTACCAACATCACTCTATCCTTAGGCGATCGATCGATAAAAATTCCTGAGAGCATAGTTGAGGATGTATTGGTAGGAGTTGACAAATTCTACCTATCCGGTGGATTTTGGTGCTTGATACGGCCGATCGCAGTTGGAGCTAATCATGTGCGATCATCTGGGAAGGCCATTTTGGCCACTTCAATGCGATAATTAATTCTGGAATGGAGTCATCTGACTCATTTAGCTGACGTGACACTGGAGCTCAACATTTTTCACACGGTATGACACAAGCCATCAGAAGATGAGAGGCAAGATTCATATAAAGTTTGCCTGATTAGTCCTAGTGCAGGGAGACCAAATGTTCACAAACTGCAGGAGGAGTTGATAAAGAAAAGTGAAGCAATTGATGGAGAATTATTTCAGTCCTCTAAGAGCTTGATGCTTCTGACACCACAGTGAAAAGAAGCTCAACACAAGGAGGCGAGCATGAAGGCAGCTGCGGCACACACATCCTTTGTGGCGTGAAGGAGCTCCTCGCTGTGATCTCCATGAATGAAACCCAGAACCATGAGCTGGTTTGATGCACGTGAGACTACCTTTGCTGACTCAAAATGTTGATTTTAGTTTAATTAAAGACAATTTTGGTTTTATTTTATTTTATTTTATTTTATTTTAGCTTTTATTTATTTTAGTTTATTTTAGTTTGTTCTAGTTTATATTATTTTATTTTATTTTTTATTTTCATTTTATTTAAATCGCGATTTTGTTTTTTATTTTGCGAGAATGGAAGCGGTGGGCATAAATTTAGCAGCAATGCTTGAAATTTATTCCCCTACGACTCCGGCTATAAAAGGCAACCCACACTCAATTTTCAATCCCCGCCCTGGCCGAACACCTCTTGCATTTCCCTTCCCATTTGGCCTCTCTGGTGCATGCAGGCATTTTTGCCTGCTCCTTCGGCTGCGCCTCGCTACCAGGCCGCCATGCACACGGCCTACCCACGACCTCTCTGCCGAAGCGCCGCTGGGCCGCCAGCGTGCCTGCTTGCCTCTCGTCGCTAACGATCGCGGCATTCTGGCTGTCTTGTAGTCTTGACCATGGCTCGTGCCAGCGGAGCCCATGCGTTCTGACCCATGGTCGGAGTTCGGTACTTTCGTGAGAGAGATGGTGCGAGGCACATCCGAGGGGCTCTGTTGCTCACTCTACGGACCGGATTACAGAGGCATCGACTGCATTAGCCCACATACGTTTAAGAGGAGGCTCGAGGCTTAGGCCCCATCGAGCTATACGAGACAGGTGGGACCTCGGGCCCCTTCTCCTGTGCATCCAAGACCACGCCGGAGGGCTCTGCCTTCCAAGCGGGCCCGGACATCTGGCTCGGGTGAGTCTTCAAGGTTTAGGCCCGAGCCGTCGCCTCGCCCAGGCCGATCGAGTTTTCGCGATTATCCGGTTCGAGGATAAGGCGCCCGATGTTTGAAACGCGATCGATTCGAGGAGCGTCGATCTTCGTGCTAGGGACTTCCATGGAGAGTCATACTATGACATACCGACATTGACAGCGGACCAATGATTCAGAGTTTCGATGCAGTTGATCCAGCGATAGTCACTGCTGCCGTTCATAACTCCGAGGCAGTTTTTCTATCCATGGGTGGTGCTTAATTTTTATCACACTATGACATCCCAAGGAGCGCCTAGTTAGATGGAGATCAGGTTCGATATCGGCGTCGCCACGGGGTACTTTCCATTGGATGTACAGGCGCTTTGGGCACAGTGGTCTGGCGAGTGCAGGCTACTTCGGTGGCTCGGCCATCCTGAGAGAGAGAGATGGTTCATCTCTGCGCTTTCGAATCTGGTGAGACCTATGCTGCTCGTAGACCTTTCCCACGGATGCTCCTTGTGGACCCATTCGGACCAACTATTCCTAGTTCAACATTATTTCTGAGGCTATTCTCGAGGCTACGTACGAGGATATCAGGAATTACATTTCGAGTCCTCAGAAACTCGTCATGACAGCATTGCTTTGCGCTTTGAGGAGAAGGTCACCGTAAGGACTTGGCTCGGCGACTTTCTGTTGATGCCGGGGTTCTTGGGCGAGGTCTTAGGCATCTAGGGTTCCACACCGAGGGCCACGCATAGAGCGGGTGAGTTGTCTCGGGTTTATCATCCCGGCCGGTCTTTAGCCATGACACTCTCCATTTTTCTACTGGCGGCCGAGGGCGGCGGATGATGTGCGAGAGGACATCTTAGGGGGTGACGACTGTTCTAGAGGTGGTGGTGGAGAGGACCTCAGTTCTAGATTCATCTCCTCGGTTCCTCTCTGATTCGTGCCAAAAGTGCTATTTTGATCCACTAATTTTTATGGGTTTTTGAGCATTTTGTGTATTAATTAACCCCGATTGACATGTTCGGGTCCACTGTGCTAATGATTGCATTCGAAGTACATTTTTGTAGTTTTGCGGGAATTGGAAGCCAAATTATCATGTCGATCCAATCATAACAAAAAGTGAGTTTGATTTCCATCAATTTCATATGGTCTTATCCAATTTAAACAGCCCAGGAATCGAAATTTCAAAGCATGAAGAAATGGAATAGTGCAGTGGGAATAGTAGCAGGAGGAACCAATGGAACAATAGCCGCAGGATGGGGAATAGTGAATTTCTCTATGGCATAGCGAAAATTTTTGCAATCTGTGAAGTACCCGCTATGCCTGTTCCATATGATAGCGAAAATTCGCTATCATAGCGAAAGTCACTATGCATAGCGAAATTGGTTGCCCTCTGATTTTGATCCAAACGACCTCGTTTTGTGTAATTCCCATTTTGCCCTCAATGTAATCATATTATTTTGGTTATTTTGGTATTTCACACATCTTGTAAGGCTATATAAGCCACTTTATGGACAAGTTATTTAACTTTTCAATATTTCGGTCCACGCGCTTTCTCTTTAGGTTCTGATTTTTCTCTATTCTCTCTCCTCTTTCTCTCATTTTCTCGGCTATAAACACTCCTACGAGGATGACAAGTCAAGGGTCTTGGCTGAACCTCTTCCTCATGAAAGAGGAGGAGGCGTACAGTGAATGTTTGAAGGTAAAAATAACATCCTCATGTTTTCCACCACCGGCATTTATTCCTTTACGTTTACGTATCTCACGTTTTGGGTTTGAATCAACTGTGATGTACCACTTAGTGGCAGTACTTGGCAAGCTTTCAGGTTCGGTGGATTACTTTATTAGATCACTGATGCCCGATTGGATTGTCATTTATGAGCTCCTGCGGGTTAGATCCCGGTGATAGTTTTCTTGTTTTGAAACATTAGGGGTAATAAATGCTATACATTAGAAAATAATTTTAGGGTTTAGGTTTTAATGCCAAATGAAAAGAGCGATTCGGAAATGACTATGTCATCCTCCCAATCTGAGGAAAGACAGGAACATGTTGAATGCCTTAGAACCCTAAACCGATGTGAGACTTCAAGGAGTTCTATTTTACATTTTCTTCATTTTATTTCGGTTTGCAAACCCTGACCCCTTTTGTTTTATCACCACCTAAAAATCCAAACCAAATTCACCATTTTGACTTCACTTAAATCATTTGTGCAGAAAAACTCATGCTGTGTTCGACCACTGAAGCCATTCTCTTGCAATAGCTTGACTACGACGAGTAGGAGGAAAATGAGAAACAAATTTTGTTGATTCGGATCACCCTACGAGTGGCACAAATCAAGCACTTGACTCACTCCTAAGGCTGGCGGCCCATCCTCCATCTACTTGATCCGCAAAGCATATCACTGACGGTTAAGGAGTTATCTGCTTTGTTATAGATGTTGTCAGCACACCTGCTACTCGGGCATCGTTAGTAGGCGGATGGCGGCTAGGGTCACTCTCGCGAAATCACGCCATGCTTCTTCGATTGAGCACCTCGGTCCGTGATGAGCTTAAAAGTCATCTATTTTCAGTTCATTTTTTGATTATTTTTATTCTAAAAAGGCTGAGTTGTAATGCGAAATATGGAATACTTCACCAAGCTGGCGTGCGGCCGGGGAATTCAAAAGCGAAGTGCGGTAAAGGAGGCGAGAATGTGGTAGGCGATCTTGATATGGCGGGCGAAGGAATTTGCAGGAGCGCAAAGGATTAAAGGATTTGATGGGTGAAACCTTTACAACAATTGAAATACATATTAAGGTTGCAACTTCAAAAGCTCGATGCGCAAATGAAGCACAATTGAAGACAAAAGCTTGGCTGGGCGTGAAAGGAAACTCAAAATCAAGCAGCAGGGATTGATGAAGAAGAAGAGCGTGATGTGTGACGAGTCAAACCCGGTCACCGATTGGACAATGAAGTGCGACACGCAAAAGAAGTTACCTTGAGAAGATAAACAATTATTTGAACATTTATGTCTCTTGACATCACGGATGCGGTCGCGACATCAGCTCTTGGATGAGATGCGACATCCCAGCACCGAGAACTAGGTTCGTGGATCAGTGTTTTGGGAGTTGACATCATTCGATAGTGCGGCGTCATTCTGTGAAAAGAAGGTCGTGACAACACGGTTGTCAGCGACGTCAACTAGGCGAAGTCAGCGACATCACTCAGCGGTTGCGACAACAGTTGTAAGGAAAGAAGGTCGCGACAACACCTCGTTGTGCGACATCAATACAAGGCGAGGGTGACAACGAGCGAGCAGTCGCGACATCGCAAAATCGGCGACATCGGCGCAGGACCGGAAGATTAGCGACAACATTGGTGTCGACATCAAATACAAGAGGTAAGGTCACGACGTCGATGGCTGTCGCGACGTAGTTCAAAGAAAGAGGTCGCGACAAGATCAGGCTGTCGCGACATCGGGTTCCACGAATATCGTGACGAGCAAAGGCTTAACGAGATAGAACCTGGAAAAACACAGAAGGAATCATAGAGATGTCTTTGGTAAGGTGGGAAAATTTATTTTCAGTTGACTTCATCATACTGGATATGGAAGAAGATTCACAAGTCCCTCTGCTGCTGGGAAGGCCATTCCTTGCAACTGGAGCAACTTTAATCGATATGCATAAGGGAATTCTCACTCTCAGAGTTGGAGAAGAGGCGGCTGACTTCAATTTAATCAGAAGTTTGAGGAATTTAGACATAGAAAGGGAAGATATCAAGTCAATAGAAGATGTATATGTCAACAATTCTGATTGTTACTATGATTGTAATTCCCAACTTTCAATCAATGAAGAAGAGATGAATTTCCAGTATCTTGAAGGTTTGATTCAGATATTTTGCATCAGTTTTCTGCGAAAAGTGATGAGTCTTGAACAAATGGGTTGGAAAAAAGAGACAAAAATGAAGAAAGGATTTAATCAAAGAAACCAGTGAAGAAGGGCTAGTTTTAAAGGTTGCCAAGTCATTTAAAGTATGCTTACTGGGCTGCCAAAAGAGTAAACCGGTAATAATTTACGCTGAGACTTAGTGATCTTGAGGAACGAGAGGTTCTTTGAAATTTAAGGAGTCATAAGGAGTCTATATTGGTCTATTGAAGAGTTAAAGGTATCGATCCACACATCAATATGCATGCACAAAATCTTCTTGGAAGAAAATGCAAAGCCGTTACGAGAGGCCCCGAATCCGGTAAGAAAAGTAGTCATGAAGGAAGTGCCGAAATGGTTAAATCTTTGGTTTATATATGCAATTTGAAGACAATCTTCAAGGTTAGCGGTCCATGTGGTTCCAAAGAAAGGTGGATTCTTGTGATCCGCAATGAAATAAATGAATTAATTCCAACAAGAACGATGTGAGGATGGAAGTATGCATTGATTACGAGGCGGTGACGGCGGAAAGATCTTTCACTTTACCCTTCATTGATCGGATGTTGGGCCAGTTAGCGAGGACACCCTCGTTTTGTTTCTTGGATGGGTATTCAGGCTACAACCAGATTGCAATTGCACCTGAGGACCAGAAAGACCACATTCACATGCCCCTATAATTTGCCTTTGCTTTCGGAAAGATCCATTTGAGGCATCTTGTCTCTATTGCTTTGACGATGTATGATGTCAATGTTCCAGTTTGGTGAGGAAGTCATGCAAATTTTTATGGATGACTTCACAGTGTATGGGTCTAGTTTTGAACAATGTCTTAACAACCTGGAAACAGTACTTCAAAGATGCAAGGACAAACAACTAGCACTAAATTGGGAAAAATGCCATTTCATGGTAACATAAGGTATTGTTCTTGGTCGCCAAAATTTATCTTTCACAATTTAAGTGGTTGATCAAATTTCCATTATCAAAACCCTTGCACCTCCCACAGGTAAAGGGGATAAGGAGTTTCTTGGGGCATCTTGGATTTATAGGAGATTCATCAAAGACTTCTCAAAGATAGCCGAGACCACTATGCGAATTCTTTGGAGAAGGACCTGGTTTAATTTTGATGACTCTGAAATTTTGCCTTTGAAGAAATCAAGATCGAGTTGGTTCAAGCACCTATCATGTTTGCACGGAATGTGATTGAGTTAATGTGTGATGCCGATTGATTTCGCAATGGGGGCTGTGTGGGGCAAGAAAGAGAAAAGCCCGAGCCGTATACTGTATGCGTGAGAACCTTGATGAAGCCTGAAAACTGTTCCTGACTGAAAGGAGATGCTAGCCATAGTGTTCGCTTGTGAAATTAGGGCCATACATTTTGGGATCCCATGTTTATAGTTCTGAGATCATCAGTATCAAAATATACGATGTCAAAAGGAAGCTAAACCAAGGCGCGATAAGGTGGGTCTTTGCTGCTGAGTTCGTCACGGAAATTAAAGATAAAAAGGGGGTGTAATGTGATAGCCGATCACTTGTCCAGAGTAGAAAAGAATGAAACGTAAAAGGAGGAGGCAAGACTAACGCAGAACTTCCCATGAACAATTGTTTACAAGTCATTCCAACTCCAATGATATGTCAGATATTGTGAATTACCTAGCTTCAGGAGTAGTTCCTCATGAATCTGGGGTTTACCACGTAAAAGAAAGCTCTGGACTAACAGCAGGTACTACATCTGGGATGACCCACTGCTATTTAAAAGAGGTGCTGATATGATTATCGAAGACGTGGTACCGAGAGGAACAGCGCACTATGAATGTACGCTATGTATCACCATATGGAGGGGCATTTTTCGGGAGAGAATGTACCATAAGATACTCAATCAGGATTTTATTGGCCTATTGTTTTCGAGACTGCATCGGAATATCAAATTATGTGATAGATGCCAAAAGATTGAAATATCAAATAGTAAGAAATGAAATGCCCTAAAAGGTATAATGGTGGTGCAAATTTTTGATGTATGGGGAATAGATTTTATGGGACTATTCCCACCATCATTTGGAAACTCCGTATATACTATCGGGCAAAGTGATTTCTGTGTTTCAAATGGGTGGAAGAAGGGTCATTCAAGGAACGATAACATGCTTGTGAGTTTCTTACAAAAGAATATTTTGAGAAGATTTGGAACACCCAAAACTATTATGATAAAGCCATTACAAACAAAATATTTGCAAAACTCATGATGGTGCATGATCACATATAAGGAGTCTAATTTATCATCCTTCGCATCACCCTACGCAGATTACAATGTGGAAGATTAAAGCAATCTCGGAAAAGACTGCGGAGTTCAAGCAGAAGGATTGGTCTCCAAACTTGATGATGCACTTCGGGCTTACAGGATCGCATTCAAAACTCCTATCGGGAATGTCCCCATACGTAGCCGTTTTCGCAAACCCCGCCATCTACCTCTTAACCTGAATACAAAGCTATGTGGGCCATCAAGAAGCCGAACTTTGATTTTAAACCGCAAAGGAAGAGAGATTGCTCCAACTCGAATGAACTGAAGAATCGTAGAAAATGAAGCCTACGACAATGCTAGAATATACAAGTGACAAAACAAAAGAAATGGCATGATTCGTGAGGATTCAGAGAAAAGAGTTCGTAACAGAGAACAAGTTCTTTTTTAATTCCGCATTGAAGTTATTTCAGGAAGTTAAAACTAAAATGGATGACCATACGCAGTGCGTCACACTGCATTCGAGCAAAGAATACCTAAAGACTGATGCCGGGAAGAATTTAAAGTCAATGGACAAAGCATCAAGCATTAATAAAGTAGGGAAGAAAGTGAAGAGCTCCAACCTGGTTTATCGAGAGAGAGAAAGAATCAAAATGAAGAAGTCCAGCTTAAGGACTCAACCGAATAGCTTGATGGGAGGCAACCTACAAAGAATTTTAGTTTCGCTTTTAGACTTTGATTTTTTTTTTTTATAATTCATGTTGATTTGTTTTCTTCATTTCTTATAATGATTAGTTAGTACTTGAGAAGTTAATTTTACTTAATTGAATCTTTTCGAAATGTTTTGCAGTGCTATGCAAGTAAAATGCAAGGGAAGGGAGAGAAATGACAACTCCAGATATCTGAAGAATCGTTAAGAAAACGACAGAAAAAGGGGAGTACTTTTCTCCCTAAACAAATTATGTGAAAATTGAATAGAATACATTTTGAAGTTGTCGCGGTGGGAATGATTAAAATTGATGTTAAGAGGCAGGCAAATGATAAATAGTGAAAAGTCGATGTTCATTAAATTCTGAGGGCATTCGCAGACTGTGTCGCGACAAAAACTTATGTCGACAGAACTAAGTCAATGTGTTGTTGGCTGACTCGGGCCAAGATCGAGGAAGAAAGCAAAGAAATGAGGTCGCGACTAAAAGGTATGTCATGGCTTAAATAGAGGTGGTCGCGATGCACTACTTCCACACAACAAGAGCAAGTCCTTCAAAAGAGCCGCGAGGTCGCAACAACCGACAATGCCGCGAGATGCCCGATGTCGCAGCCTTCATTATGACTTGTCCTCCCATTTATAATCTGGCGTCATGATTAAACAATAATATGTCGCGACATGAAAGAAAAGATTGCCAGTCAAGTAACTTTTAATTTTGCCCTAAATTCTAATGTGACAAAGACTCAATAACACCAAAATCAAGTCGCGATAAGCTCAAATAAATGAAATAATAAATACCTTACAATCATAATCAATTATAACTCGTTGAGAAGCTCCTCCAATATCAATTTTTCCTCACAAATTCAACTTTTCACCTTCTTCGCAGTATTCCCCGATTTCAAATCTCACAAACCCTAGATCCGAATCTCTTCCTACCGACCTTCAATTTCTAATGGCCGAACCTATAATCCTCATCCCAAATCTGAGTGAAATCATGGAGGAGCATGCTTAACCCGAAGGGGAGATTCATCTAGAACCTACAGAGGAGAACAGCCGTTCAACAACCTGAAGTTCAACCAGTTGCAAGGCAGTAGAGGAGAAAGGGAAAGGAGAGGCAACAAGAAGAGGAGGAGGATGACTTCATTTCGTATTAGCCATTCGCATGGAAGAAACACTTATGCAGAGCGGGATTTATAGGAGAAAGGATTCATTTCATCTCATCTCCCTGCTCAAAGAGTTAATAGAGCAAAAAGAGAATGGGGAAAAATTGTAAACATCAAAACTAAGTTACGCAGCTAGCCATGAGAGAATTTACTCAAACTCATTGGCAGAAGGAGAACTCAAGTTGCTGGGAGGGCTCGTTCCATACTGAGCTGGTGACTATAAATGGCCGTATGAATGGAGGGTCAGCATGGATCAAAGTACAAGAAGATAGCAGCCCTAACTGCGGAAAAGATAGCCGAGGCTAAATAAATGGTAAGTGTGAATGGGAAAGGTCAAGGAGAGAAAAAGATTATCACAGATCCGATTTAAGAAGCTAAGGTATGGTTTTATTTTCCTCGCTTCGCCTGTTCCTACAAAGCATGTCTCGCACAAGAAGAGAACAAGAAGCAAGCCATACTTCTATGCCATCCTCGAAGGGCTATAAGTCAATGTCGAGCTTATTATCAAAAAACCTATACGAAATATCATTTAAGGAAACAAAAGAGGCTCGATTCCACACTGAAGAACCATCACCAAAGTTATGTGATAAGGTCGGTGTGAAAGGAAGTCAAGGTAAGAAGAAGAGTAGTTCCAATGCTTCACCATTAACCCCGACCGATACAAGGGGCTAAGAAAATTGAAAAAGTGGGGTCATAGCTGGGAAGCAGATAATCGAAATGAAGAGGAGAATACAAGAAAAGAAGAGTGAAACTCTTCGTTGAAGACCAAGAAGAACAAAATCCGTGAACACACCCGTAAGGAACACTCTATTTTTGCAGAGGACATGGAAGGTATAAAAGAAGTCCTATAGGATTTCACTCACTCCTGACCGCGCCTCTCCCCACCGAAACAAATCTTTCTGCAGAACCAGAGAAAGCTTAGAGGAGCCCAAGAAGATAGCCAAATAATGTGAAGATGCTCATTTCTACGTTAAAAGTATGGAAGAAAGAGAAGAGAAACGGAGCATTCAACAAAAATTTAGAGAAGATGTGTATGAAGCTGAATTGAAAAGAAGAGATCAATAGTGGGAAGAGGAACTGAACAGAAAAGAGGAAATGTATGAAGTAGAGTTGAAGAGAAAATAGCAGAAATGGGAAGAGGAGTTGAGCAGAAAGGAGGAACAGCTTAAAAAGATACTAGAGCATTAAGAAGAAAATTTCAAAAAGGAAATGGAGGGAAGAGACAAAGATTCATCAAAAGTCAAGTAGCCTACTATGAATCATTCTACAATAATCGCATGGATCGAGACTCTCAACTCCTCAAAACTTATCAAAGAAAGGGAGTGCAACAAGAGGCCAAGACAAAGGAGCATCAAGGGGTTCAAATTCTTTATATGTCATTGTTAAAGGACTTCGAAGAATATGATAGATAGATATGGTGCTTGATGACAATGATGCCTATAGAAGAAAATTTGGTCGGAAAAACTTGATTTGATTAACAACAATCTATCCAAATTTTTAGAGGTAATGACTGAAATCGAGAATACAATGAACACACTTGGTCAAAGGCAAGATGATTTGAATAATAAAGTTGATCTCACCAATGAACTGATTCTTGAAGAACAAATGGAGAAAGAAAGCGCCTAAGTCAAGAAGAGGATAGAGATGAAATTCTCAAGTTCAACTCCAAACTCGGCTACCCTTGATCCGATCCTCCAAACATCTTTGGTTACTTCTCAAAAGAAAAACCTTCCAATTGACTCCATCTATCTCTTCCTCATTCCCAAATTGTGATTCTCAACTTTTATACAATCTCATGAATAAAATAAGAAATTTGTTTGATGTCAGGTTGTTTGGAAGTCAAATTGTGTGTTTATTTTTGCTTTAATTGCTAGAAGAATAACAAGAGAATTAGCTCAGCACGAAATGATGACATATCATAATATTAGGCTAATTGATTAGAATATAGACTCTAAACACAACTAATTGAAAAAAAGTATTAATCGGGGCACATAATCAATGAAACACAAATTGCATAATTGATTTGAATTTAGTTGATAAGTCCATTAAAGGAAAGTTATATACAAAATGAAGGGAGCAAACATATTGTTTGAATTATAAACGCTAACTCAAAGAATCAGAACTCGGGATCAAATAAATCCTCATCAATCGAAGTGAGTAAAGGACATGCTAGGTTATTCAAGGCTATCCAAAAGAGTTCTAACTTGCTAGATTATCGATCAAGGCGAAATCCTAGGTAATACAACTAACAAGAAAATGATGTTGTGCTATCCTCGCGCTTGAGCCTTTCTAGCCACCATTATTTATATTCTTTGCATACACCCTAGCTCCTAAATTTGAGCAAAACAAATTCCTATCTTCAAACAAGCAATCGAAATCCTACCATCCTTATAACTAATCCTCCAAGAAGAACCTCCGACATCCAAAAACTCAAGGAGGGAGGAAGAAATAAAGTTTGGGAGTATATTTTGGAGGAACTAAAGGAGAAATACGTAAAGGGTGAAGAAGGATGATCTAAAGCAGAGGAAACAACAAAAGAAAGCTTAAAGAGCAGTTTTGTCTCATGCCCAACTTCGAACAATTAAGTTCTTAGTGTTTCAACACCTAGCACCCTAATGCCAACTGTATGGAGTTACTAACCCAAAGTTCGCTAAGAGTGTTAGAAAGCCTAAAAAGACAGAACATTAGACTTTTCCTGAAAAGTGGCAGAGAAAGAGTTCCAACAATGAGAAATACAAATGAGAAATTGGAACAAATAGTTTTAAACACAAGAATTCAAAGGAGATACTAAAGATGAAGTTCGGGGGAAATCAACTAAAGAAGTTGCAAGGAAAAGGAAGGCAGCAGTTAAGTAAGAAAGAAGAAAGAGTTTGGGTAATCTTAACCTAAAATTCCATCTATCCTACCCATTACCCAAGCCTAACATTACAAGCCAAAGACTCCGATCGATCTCAAGGTCGAATTTACCTACATTAAGGAGATCAATATGAACAACAAGCCGAAGGAATTTGGAAACTATTCCAAAGGATCAAACTGTGAAGAACCTCGAGGGCTGGGGCCGACTCCACTAAGAATTGAGGAAGAAGACTAACCTACTCAGCCAGGATCAATCGACTATACCGTTTGTAAACAAATTCAACAATTTGGGCTTATGTACACCGATTGAGTAGAAACTAACCCTTTATCCGGACTTGAAGCAAAAATACAATAAACTAATGCAATTCTTAGTTTTTCAATTAAATTGGTTGCAATTGCAAACAAAACAGAAAATGTCCTTGTTTGAGGACAAACAAATATTTTCTTCACAGGACAAGCAAAATTTTAAGTTCGGGGGAGTTTAATTTAGCTTAAAGTCATCTATTTTCAGTCCATTTTTCTGATTTATTTTATTCTAAAAAGGATGATTTATGTGCAGGAATATGGAATATTTTCACCAAATCACAGGTGCCAGTGAATTCAAAAGAAAGCGTAAATTGCGTGAAAAGGAGCGTAATGTATAAGTAGTAATCATGTAACTGCTAAAGGAAATTGCAAAGAGAGAGGCACAAAATGATTAAAGGATTTGATGTCGTGAAGCCTTTATAGCAATTGAAATACATATTAAGGTTGCAACTACAAAGCTCCAGTCGCAAATGAAGCATAATTGAAGACAAAACGAGCTGGGCGTGAAAGAAACTCAAAATCGCTAAATCGTGAATCGATGAAGAAGAAGAGGCGATGTCACGACATCATTCGGGAGGTCATGGTAATTAAACCCGCAAGATAAAGGACAATGAGGTCGCGACACCAAAAAAGAAGGCGGCTTAAGATAAACAATTGATCGAAGATTTATGTCGCGATATCCGATGCGCCGCTGATATCAACATCGACCGGGCGCCGCGACATCACTTGCAAGGAAACTAAGGTCGCGGCACAATAAAGAGAGAAGGTCGCGTCATCATTCAAATGGTCGCACCATCAGTTGCACTGAAAAGAAGGTCGCGACAACACCTGGTTGTCGCGACATCAACTACACAGGCTGAAGTCGCGACATCACCACGGCCGCGATACAGCTTGTAAGAAAAGAAGGTCGCTACAACACCGGGGTTTGCCGCGACATCACTGGGTAAAGACTTAAGGTCACGACATCATTAAACAGTCGCGACAACAGAAGCAAGGAATAGAGGTCGCAACATCATAAAGAGGTCGCGACATCATAAAGAGGTCGCGACATCCGCTGTAAGGACCAGAAGGTCGCGACAACATTGAGCTGTCACGACATCAAATACAAAGAGGTAAGGTTACGATGTCAGTAAGCTGTCGCGACATCAGTTCCAAAGAAAAGAGGTCGCGACAAGATCAAGCTGTCGCGACATTAGTTCCACCAAAGACATGTCGCGACCAAACAAAGGCTGAGACAACAGAGGTCACGACAAAGAATTGATGTCGCGACATCAACAACCAACTGGGCCAGTTAACTGAAGTCCAAAAAGAGATGCATCGAAATTAGGGCCCAACTTCAGAACCCTATAAATAGTTAGCTGCTACTGAAGGAACGCAAATTTCGCGACTGAAAGAGAGATCCGGGTTGTCAAGGCTCAGATTTTAATTTTCTTTCTTTCTTTGTTTTTATTTTTAGATTACCAGATTTTTGTTTTCAATTTGATCTCGAACGTTAGTCAAGTAAAGTTTTAGCTAATGCAGATTTATATTTCTTTCAAATTATCACCGTTGTTTGAATTCCGCATAAAATTCTTGGATTTCGAATCATCAGCTTCCTAATTACGCTGGGCTTGATCGTGTGAAGCCAACGATAGTGTAATCCAAAGGATTTAGAAACCCAACTTCCATTGAAATGACTCTATCGTTAGAAATTATCTTTCCTACATAATTTTTATTCATCGATGTTGAACTTCAGTTTGTAAATCTACTTGCTGGTTTTGTTTATTTTGTGGAATTGGTCCCACATCGTTGTCGCCACTCCATAAACGACCGGGTCTCTAAACTCGATTTCCGTGAGGCCCTCCGAAAGTGACAAAGGAAGGCATTCCCAGAGTGATGAGTACCAAAGTGATCAGATGCGAACCTCGCTATCGGGTGATTTAATGTGCTCGTGTGATTAAATTGATAAATCCTTCACTTGGAGACGAATGAGTCGAACGATTTATCAATTTTAAACATCCAGAGAGTTCGCTTCGATTCGACGAGAATTCAACCCGTGTTAGCAAGGATCTAACTCAAGGAAAGAATGAGCTGTCTAATTTTGAGGAAGTGAAACCAAAGATAGTGTAGACCGTGCAATGACTATAATTTGGGGAGCTCAGTTTACAAATCTGTGTCAGGTATGAAGTATCAAAAGAAAAATACCCATAACAAGGCAGCCTGGGATAAAGGCAGTTATCTAACTCATTGTCTTCAGAGAAAAACAAGAAGCGTGAGATGATGAACTATGGGGTTTCGAGAGATCCAAATTTGCATCTTTCATATCCCTCGACTAGTTTTAACCGGGTTCGCGAAGGAAAATTACGCGGCAATACGGCGAACTGATGTTTCACAAATAGCTTTATTTTCAATGTTCCCTTTATAGATAACTGTTCAGTCTAAATTTGTCATTTCATTATTTCAATATTCAATTCATTTGTTATTAATTCAATTCTTTTTAGTTTCATTATTTTAAGGCTTTCAAAACTGATTCAAATTGTCTATCATAGTCCAAATAATATAGAGCTTGAGTAGTCATGGTAGTTGATTGAAAATTCTGAGATCTCGGTGGGATCGATATCTAGACTAAAATCCACTTTATTACTGCTCGACCAGGCACTTGCGTAATCATGTATCAAAACCAGAAGAAATTTATCCAAATTTTTAAGGAAACCATTTTTAATCAAGATAATTGCAAAGAAATATAATTAGCAAGCTTTGCGCTGGTCAGGATTATACAATAGTCCTTTTGGTAATAGTGTCATAAATTTGTATATGTCTTCGTCCAACACCCTGCCACGCGACAGAGCCTACATAACCCACTACTCGTGGATCACCGTCAGATTCAAGCTCAGCCTCCTTCGATATGCCGCGCCGCCGCACAGCCAGATCTATCGGCGTCCACCCCACCATGAGAGTGAGGTGATAGCACTCCCTTCTCTAGCTTTCCGCTCCTTACCAAAGGAGACACCTGCTATACTCTTGGTTAGGGAAAGTTAGAGTCGAAGTGTCATCTATCATATTGCTTGTTTTAAATTTTTATCAACTCCGCCTACTTATTTCAGATAGATCGCGAGATGTATGTATTGTACAATAGTAGGCGCTGATCTTTTGTTGTGATTAGTATGTATTGTAAGTTTAGCCATATGTTGTTTAGTGCTGCCACTTTGGTTATATCAAAGTTTTATAGCAAGATTTACATTTTTCTACACTTTCGCAAACCCATTGTGGTTTTCATTTCGCTGAGTTGAAAATCAAGCATCAGATGCGCCATAATGCTAGAATAGTTCCATGCACATATTTTGGGTGGTTGAGATTCCAGTATCTAACCTCCTTCGTCCGCTTTAGCTAATCACACATATAGTACACGGGCTTTTCATCAATAGGTCGAGAAGCCGCATACCCTTTTACTTTGCAAAATCGGCCTTACTATCTGGGCTGACAACCCATAATAGGTTTATTTTATCTAACTAAAGAAGACCACGAAGTCTTCCAAATGAAAAAGAAAAAAGCAAAAGAAAAAGAAAGAAGAAAAGAGTATGGAGCCGTGACACTTTACTCCTAAACCCGAACACACCGGGAGGGTATATGGCGAAAGTTTCAAGCCCTAAGGCCCTAAGCCAATCGGTCGAGTCACCGACTTAGTGTTCGCTACATGGGTGGATGGGTGAGCTTAGGTGAGTTGTGGGTGCTGGATTCTAAATCATTCAAGTCGGTGAAGCCCTCGAAGGTTAGTGGTCGATAGATCCTTTGACTGATGTCTTTAAACCCTTAATTAGTCGGAGTCAGGACTTCGCTACGTACTTCTGGGTGAAGTCGAAGCTTTAGCACAGACCCTACAATGCAATTAAAGTAAGAAATAAGAGTGTAGCTTAATCTATTTAGGCTGGTCATCGCTTTAAGGTCCCGCAATAGCTTCGTCTGGGAGGAATACTAGTGCCTATCAAGTTAAACCGGTTACCAAAAACACTTAGATTTCGTGGAAGTTCAGGCTGACTTCCTCGAATTGATGTCGCCTCGAAACTTGTTCCTATATGGCAATTCGTTCTCTCACGATGGTTTTTACACGAGTCCAAATTTTCATAATCAAGGAAAGCCTCACCAGACACACTTTTTGGAATAGAATTTCTCGCAAAGCATAACTGTGACGCCCTTATTGTTTTTAGCATTGCTATGGACTAGTATTGTGTTGGTTAGGTGGATTAGTACCCAAAAAGTGCTATTTTGAGTCCTATTTAAGATAGGTTTTGAGTGCTTTGCGTACTAATCATATTATTTGCCGACATTGATACGTAGGTCCTTTAGTGCTATCGATTTTGTTTCGAGCTTGTTTTCGCAGTTTTATGTGCTCGTAAACTTACCATCATATCGAAGCCGCATCGAAATTTTGGTCGACATTTATGCCGGCTCGATGAATTCTCGCCGATTTGGCGAAGCCCTCGATGAAGAAATAGCAAGTCGAAGATGAATAATGCAAATGGAGGACGCAGGATGTAAGACAGATTTCTTGTGCATAACGAAATTTTCACAATCATAGCGAAATTTTCGCTATGGCTGAATTAAGCATCATAGCGAAATTATCAGGCATAGCGAAATTTTCAATTTTCGCTTATAGCTGAATTCACTATGATAACTAATTTTCAGAATCATAAATAAATTACTATAGCGACATACTTCAAAATCGCTATATTTCGCTCCATTTAAGATAGGTTTTTAAGTGCTTTTGCGCACTAATCATATCAATTAAGCCAATTGATGTGTGCGTATCCACTTAGTACCACCGGGTCCCATTTCGAGTTTTTGGTAATTACAGGCTACAAGTGTCTCACCAATTAGCTTCCAAGTTTGATGTCAAGATATGTGCCAATGTCAGATTTATAATGTTTTCTATCATTCAAAATGAAGAAATGTGAAGTGGATTTGAAGAAAAGGAGGATGCATAGCCATACAGAGTTAACCAGATTTTCGCCTATGATTGCAAAAATTTACTGATCGCGGTATCAAGAATCATACGAAAAATTTTGCAATCCTAGCCAAATTTTGCTATGTGAAAATTTCACTTAGCTAGTGAAATTTCCGTCAGCTAGCGAAATTTACTCGGCTCAGCTAATTTTTCAATTTCGCTTATCTCACAAAAATTTTACAGCTAGCACCTTAGCTAGCTAGTGAAATTTTCTATACTAGCGAAATTTCACAGATACGAAATTCCTCAAATTTCCTCGTGTTTTTGGTGTTTTTGATTCTAAACGACCACGCTTTTGATATTTTACCATTTGTCCCCTATGTAATTTCATATTTTAGGGGCATTTTGTATTTTCACACTTTGGTTGACTATATAAGCCCCTTATACAAACTTTGTAAATTCGAGGAATTTTTCATTTTTATACGTTTCCTAATAAATTTTTCATTTTAGGTTTATTTGCTCTCTTTTCTCTTTCTCTCTCTTTTCTTCTCATTCTTTCTGGCCACAAACACCCCTCGAGGATGACAACTCAAGGGATGCTCGCTGCTCTCATACCTTGAAGAGGTGAGGGTCATAGCCTTGGTTTCGGGGTCACAGTTGTCCTCATAAGCCAATGTTAAAGGTGTACAACATTTGCGGTTCCCAACTTTTCAACTTAGGTTTAATGCCATTTAATGTCTTTCTTTGGTCAATACTGGCTATACTTTAGGTTCACATGGCATTCCTTTTACTCGGTAGATGCACTGATATCCTTGTATGTCATTTACTTGAGCCATTAAAAAGAGGTTAAATGCTGTGGCTCTTAAATTGAATGGACTTTGAATGCTTAGTATTTGGTTTGACTCCAACAGGAGTGGTCTTAGAGTTAGGTTTTATAGCTAAACAAAGATCCTAGCTTTGGCTCTTTGACTATATGTCATCTGGGCCTTAATGCAGAAATAACCCGAGGACATTTTAATACCCCCATGTTATCAAGCCAGCGACCTGCCTTCAAAGCTACCATTCACACTCCCACCTTAAGCCATTGGTAGTTAGTCAGTTAGTCGGTGAACAAAATAACCTGTTTTTAACTAAAATCCACGGAAATCAAACAGAAAGCCTGCGAGTTTCAAACAACGATGCAAATCATTAGGTAGGATAACCCATCCCCGTGTTGATACTGAATCACTATCTTGCGGTAAGCTTGACTACGGCGGTAGAAATTATAGAAACAAAATATTGTTGATTTGATCGCCCCTACGGTGGCACGAATCAAATGGCGTCGTTGCCGGGGATGGTGCCATACTACATATGATGAGTTGATGTACTTGTAATCCACATTACAGAGTGTAGGTGACCTTCTAAATCCTTTTTGAATTAAGTGTGCGAGGCTACGAGTTTTCTTCACTTGGCGATTCTTTGCCGGTTTATTTTACGGTCCGGTTTTGTTCTAGCCTGCTGCGACCTTTCTTTATCCAAGCTTTGTTTGTATTCTTTGTTTGTTTCATTTGGAGTAACGGTGTTTATCATACTTGGAGACAGAGGATATCGGTAGATTGCAAGAGTGAGTGCACCGAGTTAAGCGAGTTGTGAAATCGGTGTGCCCGCGGTGATAAATGGATCATCTCCGAGGCAATGAAGTCGACAAAGCACCCTATGAATCCCGACAACATCACCGGGTCGATGGGGGAACACATACACCCTCCTAGAGTGAGTGCTCCTTCTGCATCCTTACCTCTTCAGCGAGGATGTAGCGGTGAGACCACACACAGTGCCCTGCTTCCCGTTTCATGGTATGGAGAATGAAATCCATATTCACATACGGGATTTTGAGGAGGTATGCATGACTTCCGAGGAGGGTATAGCAGATATGGAGTATTGAAGTTGAAGCACATTCCTTTAACCCTCAAGGACGAAGCCAAAATATGGCTCGATTCAACGAGTAGGGGCGATTAGAAATTGGGCGATCTTAGCTAATTTTTGAAGAAATTCTTGGCGCCATGAATAACGGTTGAAAAAACGAGATCTACACTTACCGGGCGCTGTAATGATAGAAATTCTATGGAGTGTTAGGAGAGGTTTCATAGAGACCATCAATGCATGTCCACACCATGGTTTTGATACATGGATGTTAGTGAATCATTTCTGATGGTATGCTGCCGGCCCAAACAGCGCTATAAACCATGTGTGGAGTGACTTTTGAGCAAAACCAGTGAAGCCATGGACTTTTTTGGATTATGTGGCTGAAACACCAAGGGTTGGGATAGACAAACAGAGATGGAGAAAATGAGGCCCTCGGCCGCGAAGGGAGGAATGTTTACACTTTCGGAGGACATGGAAATAAAGCAAAATCTCAACCCTAGCTAGAAGGTGGGGCCCCAGAAGGAAAGAGGCTCCATGAGTGCGACGGTATTTGAAAAGCTCTTGCACGAACTGACCCACATGCATCAATTATCAGCCCTTATCCGTCGGAGAAAACTATCCAGGAGTGCCCTATCGAGTGAAGGATTTGATGTCGAGAACATGCCAATGTAGGTAAGGTCGATACAAGCCACAACCTAATGCCCCATACGGTAACACATACAATTCCAATTGGAAGAATCACCGCAACCTCTCTGAGCCTAGTCCCACACTTTGTGTACTTGGTGCCAAACAAGCGAGTTTGGTTCTCGTCTCGATACATAGCCATTTATCATCCTTCTCTGTTGAGCAAGCTATATTGAATTTGAGTAAGGTGGTAGGAAATTTTGTGGAGAGCAAAGAGGATTAATGTACAATTGGCACAAAGTTGACGCGTAGAAAGCTGCTTGAACAAAGAATAGATAGGCTTGAGAGCAATCTTAATCAAAATTGTGACTGCGATGTTGATCACAGATCAGCGATTTGCTAGAAGTACGGGAGAGGGAGGTTTCCTTCCTAAACATTTAGCAAATCCAAAGGGTTCATGAAGTAGGTTCATCCACCAATTCAGGGATGGATGAAGTGTTAAACTATAATCACCACACAGTGGAAGAGAAATAGAAGCGGCCGGTGCCCATGACTACGAAGAAACATGTCTGAGGAAAGGAAGCTGAGCACGAGAGGTAATCATCGGTGACCAGTGAAAAAACCATGCCCCTCCATTTCCCATTGCAGCGAGAGCGAAAAAATCGAATCATTTGAAATTTGGGAGGTGCCAAAATGAAGTGAAGGTGAACATCCTTTGCTTCGACATGATTAGCGAGGTCGACTTATGCAAGTTCTTGAAGGATCTATTCACGCGGTCGAGAGAAAGAGGCCTGGCATTGAAGAAGGCCTTCCTTCGAGCAAGTCGTGCCATAATCGAGCGAGACCCCGAGTTAATCACGAGGATCCGGGATCCCCCACAATTTTAGTCAACATTGGAGGGACTTGCATAGACAAAGCAACTGCTTAGATTTGGGACGATTAATGAAACTCTTTGCCCGTACTCAGTGTATAGCGATTGGTTTGAAGGAAATTTAAAACCTACCAACATCCCACTTTGTCTCATTGGTGATAGATCATTGAAGATTCTAAGGGAATAGTTGAGGATGTGTTGGTGAAGGTAGACGGAATTCTACTCTGGGGTAGACTTTGTAGTGCTTGATCTGGGAGCGATTCTGAGAGTGGGCCCGATCGTGTACCCAATTATCTGGAAGACCATTTTTGGCGATGCGATGCAATCATCAATTTCGAAATGGAGTATGTGGCTCACATTTGGCAACATGACATTGGGCTGGCCTGTTTCATGAGTCCGCAAGCATAAACCTTAGGTGGAAGGTGATAAGGAAGGAAGTGATGAAGTCACATAACCGGTGTGGTGAAATGCGAGGAAGCAAAGTCCATGTAGCGAGAATTGGCTAACCTTAAAATGAATCAGTTGATTGGGAGGTTGTCATCGATCCTGCAAAAGCCATTGGTCGACCCGGAATTCAACCGGTGAAGTGCGGAAATCAACAACCGTAGGCGAAGCATGAAGCGCGGCCTGAAGCCCTTTAGGGTTAAGGAGCTCCTCGCCTTGACCCCAAGTGAATGAAGTTGGTAAAATTGAAGCGGGTTTGAAGTCAAATGACCAAATTGCGGCTTAAGTTTTTTTGTTTTCCTTTTAATTGGTCAATTTTGATGATTCTTATTTTTTAAGTAACTTTCCTTTTAATAATTTTGTCTTTATTTTATTTTATTTTAATTAGTAGATATATGTTTAACTAATAATTTTTGATTTTTTTTTTATTTATGATGAAAATTACTATTTTGGGTAGCGGTCGATTTCGCTAGCATGTGAGAGTGGCTTGCTGTGGCACTAAGTGCCTCGCGGCCTTATAAAAAGAAAGGGAGGGAGGGAAGCCATTCTCTTACAGTTCCATCACCCCATGAGTCATAGTTTACGTGAGCCCTAGCCCTAGCTTCTGGTCGTCACGCCATCTCCACTTTGGGTCCAGGGCCTGCTCCATGCTGCATGCCTTAGGACCAGTGTCTGTAGTCCCCGAGCCTCAGCGTTCGTGCCTTTGGGTTAGCCACACTTCTTTCCTAGCCTTTGCCTCGCTCCATGGCACGTGGTTTGCCTTAGTTCGTAGAGCCACGATCTGAGTGTCGCGCAGTGCATTCCCCCCCGGCCGTGAGCCACAGTGCGCCTATGGGCTCTCGACTCTGAGACGTGGTCGCCGGGTGGGTTTCTCCTTCTGGGCCCGAGGGTCGGATTGTACTCGGGAGATGGAGGGGCAGGACACCTCTTTGGGCTGTCGTGCCAGTCTCGGACCTGCGGTTGGCGCCGGCTGCGGTGGCCCCATTTGCCAGCCTGCGGGGAGCCTCGGGGGTTCGGGGAGATATCCCGATTGGATGGGACCTCGATTTCCGGTCACCTCGAGAGGCGATCGGGGAGGCCGGCCCTCGAAGGAGCCCGGACCGGGCGGGGGTCCTGCGTCATCTAGGCCTCGGTCGTCCCCTTCACCGGTAGCGGAGGGGCTCATCGTCCCATCTGCTCCTTGACCTCGAGGATCGGGCGGCCATTGTCGTCGGGACAGATTGGGGAGCGTGGGGCTCCACGGAGATTTTCATGGAGAGTCATTTCTGACGTCCAGGCATTGGCCGTGACCCGGTTCCCGAGACTCCATGGGGCGATTACGCATTACTCCTGCTGCTTGGATTCATGACAAGCGTGAGTTCTCTATCCCCGGTGGTGTAGGTTCTACCACTCCATGACTTCTGGGAACAGAGTCAGCTAGAGCTCAGGTTCACCATAGATGATCGGCCGGGAAGTACTGCGGCGGCCCGAACATTTCCAGCGCTTTAGGCTGCCCGGTGAGACGGCTAATCTTTGGAGGATGTCGGGTGGCCACAACCAGCCTACGGTGGAGATGGTGCATTTAGTAGCTAGAATACCACGGCGGGGCGGTGCTTCGGAGGCGACTCCGCCTCAGATGCTTCGTGGATCAAGCTGCTCGGACCGGCTGTTCCGTTACAGCCTTCACGTCCAGTAGCAGAGGAGCCATACTCGAGGTACATGCAGGATCTGAGGATTCGGTTCAATCCCTCTTAGTTGGTCATGCGACCTGGCATGCCGAAGATAGGTCCACCGCGAGGGGCTCGGCGGGAGTCTACCATTGTTGATGCCCGCGACTCTTGAGCCGGATCACGGGCATTTGGGATTTCAGGCCCAGTATCGAGGAGGATCGGATGCCTCGGGTCTGTCTTTGGAGCGAGTATGGTGATTCTGGCTGTTTTCTCCTCGGCCCGCGAGACCGGGAGTGGGACGAGGTGGCAGAGGACTCCCCAAGGAGAGATGATCCTGTTCCCAAGGTGGAGGTAGAGGTGGCGAGGAGCCCAGTGCCAGATTTTCCTCCTCTATCTCCTTCTCCCCCTCCTTCAGCCCTTGACCTGGCGGCCTCCCAGGCCCATCATATACAGCGCCCGACATTCTCAGGGCATGTTCATGTCGGTTGGGGCTTCCTTGTTTAGTGTATGATGTTGTGCGTTCACTCGCCACTACGGGCGTCGCGGGATCGAGAGAGATTGGCCCGGTAGAGACCAATTTAGAGCATTGTCATACCATGCTCGTCGGATCATAGTCACCTGGGTCTCCGTAGATCCACGCACATCGTGATGAACTCTGATGACGGCCTCCTTAGACGTCTGTGGCGGCAATGTGGCGACGGATCCACCACCACGGGAGTGAGGTGGTCACTCCTGTCTCTAACTTTCCTATCCCTATGACATGTCTATACTTTGACTGGGAGGAAAGTTAGGAGATTAGAATATCTTCTATCATGTTTTATGCAGGTTTTGACTTTATCAGCTTGCTACTCATTTTTGTATAGGAGTCATGTATTAGTAATAGTAAGCCGGTGATGTTTTTGTCATATTTAGCTATATTAAGCATGTATTAGCCATTTTGGTTATATCAAGCTTTATAGCATTATTCTGGTTACACTTTTGCAAATCACTTTTGTGTCTCCATTTTGTGTTTCGACTCTTGCACTTTGGTTGAAAAATTGAAGCCACGTATGTTACCTTAATGTTAGAACAATTCCACATGCATGATTTAGTTTTTCGGTCGATTGAGATTTCAGCATATTCAACCTTGAACATTCCCCTTTAGCTAATTCACACCTTTGCACAGTTGTACCAATAGGTTGAGAAGCTATTTACCTCTTTCCACTTTGCGAGGCCGGCCTTAGACACATTGGCGACCATAATAGGTTTTATGTTACCATGTATGAAGGCAGTAATTCCAAAAAGGAAAGAAAAAGCAAAAAGAAAGAAAAGAAGAAAAGAAAAATAAAGGCATGACACTTTGCCTTGAAGCAGAACGGTCAGAAATTTATCTACGTAGAAGCGCATAAAGCGGATTATACTAAACCTTAATTGGTTGGGAGTCATCGACTTAGTGTTAAGCTACGGGTGGATGGGTAGAGTTTAGCGTGTTGTAGGTGCTTAATGCTCGAAGTCATTAGTCGGGAGGTGAAACTGCGGGGATTTGTGGTCAAAGTGATCCTTTTGACGATGCCTAAGCCAATTGGTTGGGAGTCATCGGTGGACCCCAGTTATCTGGACTTGATGAAGTGAGTTTTTAGCATTGCACCCTCGATGTAATCAAATAAGGAAATAAAATTGTAGCTAGTCCTATTTAGGTTGGTCAACGGTTTAGGGCCATGGCGAGTAGCTAGAGTTGGGGGAGGAATAGCCTTCTGCCCGATTTGTTGGCTGTTGGGTTACCTTAGGAACAATTAGATGTTGGTGGAAATTCAGTTGACTTCTTGAAAGCCGTCGAGGTCGGAATTGTTCATACTACAAAGGTAAAGCTTACACCGTACACACACTTGCGAACAATATACACTTTGCGGCAAAAGCCTGACATACATACCTTTATTGTTTTTAGCATTGCTGAGGACTAACAGCGTGTCGGTTAGGGGTGTGATTAGTGCGCAAAAAGCACTATTTTGAGCCCTATTTAAGATAGGTTTGAGTGCTTTTTGCGCACCCCAATCATACTCAGTCGCTTGATTGATGTGTGTAGGTCCACTTAGTACCAGCCGATTCCATTTCGAGTTTGTTTTGGTAATTTTGCGGGGTTTTCGTGCCTCGGCCAATTAGTTCAAGTTTGATGTCAGATGTCTTGAATGCAGGGCATTTCTGATGTTTTCATCATTCAAAATTAAGAAATGAAATTAGTTTAAGAAAGGAGGATGCATAGCCATACGAGGGCAAACCGGGATTTTAAGCTATGATTGCGAAAATTTAGTTGGGATGCGAAAATGTCGCGATCATAGCGAAAATTTATCAATCCTAGCGAGTACTTACTGTAACAAGCTTCAAGCTAGGCTAGCGAAATTCTTGTTCCTAAGCGAAATTTCTCAATTAACTATCTCACAAAAATTTCGCTGAGAATTTGCGAAATTTGGCTATGTGAGAATTTCCGCTATGCTAAGCGAAATTTCTTTGCATAGCGAAATTCCTCGGCTTGTGTTTTGGTGTTTTGATTCCTAAGCGACCACGTTTTGATATTTTACCATTTTTGTTCCTTATGTAATTTCATATTTTAGGCATTTTGTATTTTCACACCTTTGGGGGTTGACTATATAAGCCCTACTGACTTTGTAACCACGAGAATTTTTCATTTTTATACGAGTTTCCTGCTTGACTTTTCATTTTAGGTTTACTTTGCTCTCTTCTCTCTCTTCTTTCTCTCATTTTCTCGGCTGCCAACACCCCCTTGAGGATGACAACTCGAGGATGCTTAACTAAGCCTCATAAACACTGAAGAGAGGGAGGTTGCTAGCTTGGTTTTGGGGTTGTTGCAGGTTGTCCTCATGCTTTGAATGTTACAGGTACAGCATTTATGGTTCCCAACTTTCCAACTTAGGGTTTAATGCCATTTAATGTCTTTCTTTTGGTCAATACTTGTCATACTTTAGGGTTCAGTGCATTCTTAACGGTAGATACCTTGATATCACTAGATGGCATTTACGAGCCATTAAGAGGTTAAATACTATGGTTTCAAAGCGAATGGGACTTTGAATGCTTAGTATTTAGTTTTGACTCAAATAGGAGTGGTTCTAGGGTTAGGTTTTATAGCTAAACAAAGATGCGGTTTTGGTGACTATATGTCATTTGCCACTAATGCGAGAAATAACTTGAGGACATTTTAATACCCCCGTGTTATCAAGCTGAAGTGACCTTCAAAGTTACCATTTCACACTTCACCTTAAGCCATTACAGGTTAGTGGTGTTAAACAACCTCCTTGTTTTTAACCAAATCACATATCAATAAAACCTCGCCATTTCAAACACGATGCAATTCATTCGTGAGATGAAAATACATCCCGTGTTCGACCCTAGATCACTATACTGCAGTAGCTTGACTACGGCGTGGGAGAACATAGAAACAAATATTGTTGATTAGATCACCCTGCAGGTGGCACGAATCACTATGCATAGCGAAAATTCTGCATCGTGTTTTTGTGATCCAAACGACTCCGTTTTGTTTAATTCCTCTTTTGCTCTCAAAGTAATCATATTATTTAGGTTAGTTTGGTATTTTTGCATGTTTGTGGAGCTATATAAGCCATGTTATGAACATTTTGTAACCTAACTATTCATTTCACGCAATTTTGCATACGGGCCCTGTTTTTGGTTCCCATTTTATCTCTTCTCTATCCTCTTTCTCTCATTTTCTAGGCTGCCAAACACACCCCTTTGAGGATGACAACTCAAAGGATGTTTGGCTAAGCCTCAAAACCTTGAAAGAGGAGGGGTTGCTGGAGTTGGTTGATGTGGGTTTGCGGGTGTTCCTCTGTTTTCATGAAGCAGGTGCTGCGTATTTGTGTTTCAAACTTTCTAAACTAGGTTTAAATGCTATTTAATGTATTTCCTTTGGTCAATACTTGGCATGCTTTAGGGTTCAATTTATTCTTAATGGTAGATACACTAACATCCATTAGATGTCATTCTGACCATTTAAAGTGGGTCGTCTTTATTTTCATTGTAGGAACATTAAATGCTTTCGATAAATGCTATGGTTCAAATAGGAATGTTACTAAGGGTTGGTTTAAGTTAAACAAAGATCGGTTTTGGAAATGATTATGTCATTTGCCTAATGCGGCTCTTGGAGATGACACCTCTGACCCGTCATATCAAACTAGTGACCCCGAAAACTTCAAGGTGTTCTTTTTATCTTATTTTAAAGCTACTTCATGGCTTATTGTACAACAACCACTTTTTATGCAAATCCGAGAATTCAAATGACCTCACCGTTTTGAATCATTATACAAGTCATTTGTTATCTGAAAACCCATCCACGTAATTTGATCACCAGAAATAGCTATACTGCGGTAGTTGCGCTACGGCCCGGTAGAACAACAGGTATAAATTTTTGTTGATTCACGGCACCCCTCTTGTAGCGCAGTCGGCCATGACATATCACGTTTACATTTATGCTTATTAATTTTCTTGTATGTGATGCATGTAGATGTTTATAAAGTTTGCCTAACAACGATAATTTCATCACGTAAAATATTAAGTCATAAAATGCCTTCCGTAATTTAACCTTATCAATGCTTGATCGTCTTAGCTATAGTTTTATGCCAAAGCGAGGGTGTATTGGGCCATCTTAGGAAGACATGATGGATAATGGTGATAGCCATAAGATTGAATATGGTTAGACTTAACTAGGCTATGATAACGGTTTTGGGCCTAAGGGCATAAATGGAAAGAGTTTTCTACCTAGTTAGCTTAAGTTTAAGTGTTATGCCAAAGCTAAACTTGAATTTAAGTAAAACTTGGATTTTCACCCACTAAGAACTATAAGATTATTTCCGTGTTAATTAAAGAGTTATTAATTTTGGTGAGAGTATTAAAGACTTCATTTATTAAAAGCTTTGCATATTTTTGTATGTAAACTAATGGCATCAAACAACACATCAACATTTACTCTGCGATTTGTCCTTGAAAGCGAAAAACTTAATGGAGCAAACTTCTCGATTGGTCTTAAATTGAGGATTGTCCTTAAGCGAGAGGAAGATGTATGTTCTTGATAATGAAATCCCTAATGAACCTCAGGGCCAACAATGCCCCGCAATGAAAGGGATTCTTATAGTAAGCATTTGAATGACTTTGTGGATGTAGCTTTTGTCTTATGCATACAATCATGAACTCTAAGGTTAAGAAGCAATTTGAGAGAGTGAGGCATTTGATATGATGGTGCATCTGAGGAATGTTCCAGAGCAAGCACGTCTAGAAAGGTTTACAACCACTAAAGCATTGAATGCATGCAAGATGACTCCTGACACTTCAGTAAGTGCACATGTGCTAAAGATGAAGGGTCTCATCGATCAACTTGATAAGCTTGGTGCTCCTATTAGTCATGAGTTGGCTACTGATCTTATTATAGGTTCATTGCTTGAATCTTATGATCAATTTGTTATGAACTACAATATGCACCATATGGAGAAATCTATTCTTGAGTTACATGTAATGTTAAGAATGTTGAGGCAATTCAAAAGACAAATCCAGTGCTTATAGTTCCAGAAAGGGGAAAGGCATGAAAAGAAAGGAAAGGGAAAAGGCAATAAGGCGAAAGGCGAGACAATCCAAGCCCTAAGGCCGAGAAGCCAAGCGCCCGGAGGGAGTTTTTGTGACACCCCCGAATCCCCGGGGTCTTTTTTTTTTTTTCCACAGACGGCAGCCCGACCAAGCTATATAATGGCCTCATTCACGCATATTCACATGTCACTCAGTTATTAAGCAATGACACATAACAGTTCCTCTCATTCAAGATTCTAGTAATTAGTGCACTTAGTGCAATGATCAACTTTTTAGAAACTATGTGAGCACCAAATGCCATCCACAGGCATATTGTTAGATTTTAGACTCAGATATCTTTCCATAGAGTCTAAGAACGTGCAAAACGGACTTCGGACGAGGAAGTTATGGTCATCCGAAGTTGGCGTTGCCGAGCTCATTCCCTATACGAGGTCGATTCGGCCAAAGGAGGTCAGCTCGGCCAGAAGAGGTCGGCTCGGCTATATTTGAGCACCAAATTCCATCCATAGGCATGTGGTCATATTTTAGACTCAAGGAGCTTTCCATAGAGTCTAAGAACACCTGAAACGGACTTTGGACGAGGAAGTTATGGTCATTCGAAGTTAGCGCGAGACGCCGGCGACAAGCGGCATGCAGGCAGATAGGTACCTGCGTATTTCGTCTCTTTGAGCCACAATATGAGCTCAGATTATATTGATCCATATATGGATGGATTTAAAACTCAAGGGCTTTCCATAGAGTGCCCGAGCGCGTAAACGGACTTGAGGCGAAAGTTATGGTCATGCGAAGTTGGCCTGTTGTTGAGGCTCATTCCTGCTTGAGTTCGACGGAAGAGCTGACCAAGGTGGTCGGCTCGGCCTCTACGACTCATCCACCTGGCGAGGCTCGGCCATACCTGACTCATCCCTGCGAGGCGCTCGGCGAGAGAGCTCGGCCTCTGGCATGAAGTCAGCTCGGCCGGATGGGGTCAGCTACGCTTGAGCTGGCCTGCCGAAAGAGGTCGACACTTGGCCAGAGCTCGACTGCAGCATGAATTCGGCTTCGACCAGAATGGCTCGGCTTTGCCCCGAAGAATTCGACTCATCGACCCGAAGAGGTCGGGTCGTCGGAGGCTGACTCTGCCCAAAAAGGTCAGCTCAGCTGCGCCCCGAAGAACCGGCTTCATTTCCGGCCAAAGAAGTCGACTCGGCTGCGCCCCGAAAATTCGACTCATCGGGAGAGCTGGCTCACGCGCCCAAAGGAATCGGCTCATCGGAAAGCTTAGCTCTAACCAAAGAGATCAGCTCAGCTCTACGCAAGAGGTCAGCTCATCCAGGAGAGCTCAGCTCTAACCAAAGAGGTCAACTTCGGCTCTGCGGCAGTCCAGCTCAACTCTACTGCGCGAAGTCGGCTCATTCAAGAGAGGCCGAACTCGGCCCAGAAGGTCGATTCGGCGGGAAGAGCTTGCCACAGCTCATCCTTCCAGACCCTTTCGAGTAAAAAGGCCATAACTTGGGTTGTAAAGGTCTGATTTGGGTGATTAAAGCACATCAAGCTTCTACTTGATGGAAACACAATATACCGAGGAAGAAAATAGGGCCAAATTCCTTTATTCCCAACAAATCAATCTTAAGGATTCGTAGAATACATAGGATTAGAATCAGGCGACTTCCTATGGTTCAGAGCCTTGACGAACATCCTCGAAGCAGACCACAACCCTTGCCAAATTGTATTAAACATATAATCGAGTTTAATTACAATTTATTTCTACGTCATAAGTACAAATCTTTGACAACGATTCGTTTAAAACAAAAGCGGGTTTTTCTGCAGAAATTTTGCAAATAACACAATAGCCATCTTAGATCTTCCTCTGACTAAGACCTCATGAAGTGCCTTCTCTTGGTGTACCTCCGTGCACAATATTTTTCCTGGCGGAGTGAGCTATGCCAGTGTGAAAATTAAGCTGCAAATTTTACTCCCCACCTAAGTGCACATTCAATGGCATAATCCATAAAATCATTCACACACATTCATATAAAATATGCATATCTCTATATGAATGTCTATGTCATGCGTTGATCCCGATGGTCTATGTCATGCCAGTCCTCCTTGACTTTCTCATACATGTAATTTTACGATGTATGAAAACTAGTTTCAAAACAAAAACTTCAACCAGTGAACAACCTCGATATGGAACAACCTCGATCTTTTACACACTTGGACAATCCTCAAGATAGTAAACCCTTTGGACAACCTTGATCTTAGGAACCCATTGGACCATTCAGAACCCCTTATTAGACAACCCTCGGAGATAGAGTTCACTAGACAAACCTCGCAGATATAATTTATTGGACAACCCTCGAATCCTTTATTCTTTGGACAACCCTCGAATACCCATTTATTCACATGCACTCACACCAGGTCATCACGATGACCCTAGTGCACATGCAATGATAATGTCCTTTATAATATCTCATGTTACTTGCATGATGGAAACTACATGCAACACTCATAATACATGCTTCACATCAAGCATCATGTTAATATATAACAAGCATGCATATATTAACATTATTTTCTCACCTGTCGCATGTTATTCAAACAAACAATAGCACACAAAGCGGATTTAAATCTCGAGCTCGAAAAAGCGAGCATGCACGTGCACAGCAGATCCCATTTTGCTCAAATCCCCGAATAACGGTCTGACAATCGAGTTCGAGCTGCGGTTCTAAAAACTACACGAGACCGAAGCTGGTCCCTGACCAGCAACAATTTTTATGGTATTCTTTAAGCCAGCCCACTACCGAGCTAACCCTCATGACCATTTCGCGACTCTTAAAGAAAAGACTAACGGAGTAGGAGAGAGAACCCACCTCTGAAGTGCGAGATCCAGTTCCACGAGTACCAACTCCTACATTTGTTAATCAGGCTGCGGGTTCTCTTTCCTTTCGGTCGTCTTTTTTTTTTTTTCCTTTCTTCTTCTCTTCCTCAGACAAATTGCTTTAGGTGGAGAATACTTATCTAGGTGTAGAACACCTCTTCTTCTCTTCTCATGACATGGTATCCCCGCGTCTCATTCATGCCAGTTTCGGCTTCTTCATACTCATGCAAGATAGAAGTGTGACACTTGGCTTCCCACCTAAAGTGCCGAGTGTCCTCTCCTCGGGTTCCACATGGCATGCATCTTCATGCCACGTGTCACCTCTCATTTTTCCGTTTGTCTCGAGAAATCGTGCAATTCGAACCTTCTCGAATTTGATGGCTCCATTATGTATAGATTTGTGAGAAGAACTCGGCGGTATGTCGCGTCGTCATCAGAAGATCTAGAAATTCGGGTTTGCAACCCGTGTCTATCATTTTACTTTATCAGAGGTCTCACAGTTTCTTCTTACGCCAATGAACAAGGTCATTGGAAGGGGTGTAAGCTACTTGGAAGATACGAGAAGAAAAAGAAAAGTAAGCGAGGCTACCATGATATTTATGTTATAAGTCGTCTGTCTATGCGCTTCATGGGTATTAGATCTTGGATGTGGATCTTACATTTTGTGTAAATGCGGGGCTTCTGACCAGTAGATCATTGGATAAAGGCGAAGTGGACCTACAGTGGGGAATGGAGCGGGGATTGTTGCATTAGTTGTGAGGTTTATGATTTGACTTTGCACAGTGGACTTTTTTTCCAATTAAAAATTGTTATTATATTGTGCGTGATGAAACATTATTTCGGTTTCTTTGTTTAGACATGGATGGATTTCACTTTATTATTAAGAATAATATTGTCCATTTATAATCTCAGGACATTTTTATGGGAATGCTCATTTATCTAATGGTCTCAGCGTTCTAAACTTGGAACGACGAGCCCGTCTATAACATCGATACTAAGAGGTTCGAGTCCAATGATTTGAATCCAACCTACTTTTGGCATTGTCGTTTGGGCCATGTCAATGAGAAACGCATCTTGAAGCTCCATCAAGATGGGCTAATACATTCATTTGGCTTACAGTCATTTGAAACATGTGAATCTTATTTACTAGGCAAAATGACCAAGGCTCCTTTTGCTAGGCACAATGAGAGGCCTAGTGACTTATTGGGCCTTATACATACAGATGTTTGTGGACCAATAAGTTCAATTGATAAAGGAGGTTATGAGTGCTTAGATTAATTTTTCGCAGGTGACTTTAGTAGATATGGTTACATCTGTAATGAGGCATAAGTCTGAATCATTTGAAAAGTTCAAATTATTCAAGAATGAAATACAGAATCATCTTGGAAAGAATATCAAAACACTTGGATCTGATCGAGGTGGTGAATATTTAATCCAAAATTTCGATGATCATCTTAAGGATTATGGGATAGTCTCACAACTCACTCCTCTTGGAACACTACAATGGAATGAATTAATGTCTAAAAGAAATCGAACTTTATTAGATATGGTTCGATCTATGATAGGTCGAGCAGTTTTCCGATATTCTTATGGGGATAACCATTGGGAAGCTGGCTGCGTTCTTATTTAATAGAATTCCATCGAAAGCGGTTAAGAAAACACCATATGAGTTGTGGACGGAAAGCGTCTGGTTGTCTTTCTCGAGATTTGGGGTTGTGAGATCTTAGCATGTAAAGCTTTAGGCTTACGATGGCCTAGCATCCATCGATAAGTGCTTATTTGTGGGAGTATCCAAAACAAAAAAGTACTACTTTTACATCCATATGAGAATAAAGTGTTTGTTGCTCGTAATGGAGTCTTTTGGAAAAGATAGTTCATTTCCAAAAAAATTGATGAGAATAAGAACATCCTCAGCCAGAAGAAGTTAAGACATAAGTTTCTGCAGACCTTCCATGGAAATTCTACAAGACTCACAACCAGTTGTTGAGTCAACATCTTCTACACAAGGCTCACGAAGGTCCAGTAGGATTCATCATGAGCTTAAGAGATATGTATTTCTTGTAACTGACGACAAAACCATAGAGCTTGTGGATTTAAGATGGGCGCGACCTATCATGAGGCAATGATGAGCCCGGATTACGAAAAATGGCTTCAAGCCATAAAATTAAGATGCAATCAATGTATGATAACCGGGTTTGGAATTTCGTTAATCCCACTTGAGAAGTGCTAAGGTCATTGGTTGTAAATGGGTTCATAAGATCAAACATGATATGACGCTGAGTCTCGACTTGTTGCAGGTTTGAGCAAACTCATGGTATTGACTATGATGAGACATTTTCACACATCGTTATGCTTAAGTCTATTAAAATTCTTCTTGTTATCGCTGCGTACTATGATTACGAGATTTGTAAATGGATGTCGGCAGTTTCTTAATGGAAGCACTCGAGGATGTGTACATGGCCTGACCTGAGGTTTTGTCAATCCTAAGTATCTAATAGGGCGTGTAAGCTTCAAAGATCCATTTATGGATTAAAGCATGCTTCACAAAGCTAGAATCTTCGTTTTGATGAAGCTGTTAAAGAGTTTGGCTTTATGAAAAATGAAGATGAGCCTTGTGTATACAAGGTTAGTGGGAGTGCAATTGTCTTCTTAGTGTTGTATGTGAATGACATCTTACTAATTGGAAGTAAATCCACACCTTGCGAGTGTCGATCTTGGTTGGAAATGTTTTTCAATGAAAGACTTAGGCGAAGCTGCCTACATCCTAGGCATAAAGATTTATAAAGATAGATCTCAACGGTTACTCGGCCTGAGTCAAAGTGGGTACATAGACAAAGTGTTACCCCTCGATTCTCGGTCGACCGATTGACAGGATCAGAACGGTTTCGGTGCGAGAACATATCTTTGGGACTCTTTTGCTGATTTTTAAAAAGCCAAACTTGTACCTGTGGGTATGGCCCATATCTTATAACAAAATTCAAATATCATGTACAAATAAGAAAACTACTACCGTAGTGGTTTTATAATATCTATACATACAGGTCCCATTTACATATACAAAACTGTACTTTTACATTTTCAATTACATATTCAGAGCGCAGAACCTACTGTGATGAACCCTTACTAGTGTGTTGGCCCAGTTGTATGCGGATGTTTTCAGGTGTCTTCTCCTGTACCTATACGGATTAAAAACCTGTGCTAAGCTTTACGCTTAGTGGGAAACATATCTTATACGAAACCTGAATAACCGGATCTTGATGGGAATGTCGAATCTTCGAATTCATATCCCACATATTTACATACATAATTGTTCTTATGGCGGCTTAAGCTTGTTTGAGATCCTCCTCCTTCTCTGGTGCGAACTTATACTTATAACAATCTTATACTTACTCAGGAATTACACTTATGGAAGACTTATCTTTATTTGGATCTTATACTCATAGTAAACTTATTCTTATCCGGGTCTTATTCTTATAGCAGTCGGGTCTTATACTTATAGCAGACTTATTCTTATTCAGATCTTATACTTATTCAGATTTCTCATATGCTTTACTGAGCTTATACATGTACTTATACTTATCTCAAGCTTATACTTATTTCGATCTCCGTAGGAATTCTGAGAACTTATGCTTATCTGGAGGTACTTAAACACGTATTGGTATATATCATCTCGGATCTCCGTAGGAGTTCTGAACTTATACTTATCCCTACGGAGTTTACACTTGTTCGGAGGTACCGTAGGTATCACGGAAGTGCCAGACTTGTTATCTGGGAGTACGTAAGTACTACTTGTTCGAATGTCGAGGCCATGCGCTTGTGACATATCGAACTTATCTTACTCATGCGGGAGTACGTAGGTACTACGGAGTTATCCTTATCAGGAGCTTATATGGAATGCGGTAGGTACTCACCGAGTGTCGGATCTGAGTAGTACCGTAGGTGCTATAGAAATTAATCAAATACGAAGGAGTACCGTAGGTGCCGAACTTATATTTATCTGGAGATACTTTGTATCTTGTACTTGTCTTCTGAGCATATCCTTTATCTTTAGGATCATACTAGTATTACATAACTTATACATGTAATTTCAGATCTTATACATGTCTTCTGAGCATATACTTGTCTTACGGATCTTATCTTTGGTATTCTGGCGGATTCTTATATTTCGGATATTATTCATGTGCGAAGGTACGAGTAGGTTAGATAAGTCGAACCGGTCAGGACTTATGTTGATACATATCGGATGGGCGTTAGTCGAAAGTAGCGGTGCGGATCATAACAGGTACATATGCGGTTTATATAGATTCGGAACATATCTGGCGTCGTTTATCGGTTTATATCAAAAGTCGTATTCGAGTTACAACGGTTCGGGTACCGTAGGTACCCACTTTGGACCTCTTATATTCACAGTCTGAGAGTACGTGGGTACTCTGGAACCTCTTATTTTACGTCTGAGTAGCGAGTGGGTACTCTGAGAACTTGTCGGATTCGAGAGTACCGTGGGTACTTCGAAACTTAATCGAGTTAGGGTGCCAGTAGTCTGAGCAGTCTGAGGTATTGGATCTTTACTCTTATTCTTTATTCAGTGTCTTATCATATAACTGTTTGATTTCCTAGACCAGTAATACAGATTGAAATCACGACACAGCACAATAAGTATCTGAAAGATACTATCTGTCTGATCATATTAACCTGAAAAGTTACGGGAAATGCGACGAGTGTAGTAGCATAACGGGACGAAGTCTTGGTAGCATAACGAGAATCTTAGAGTACTAATCGGGAGGCGGAGCACTAATCGGGAGCGGGCACTATTAGAATGCCAGAAGTACTAGTCGAGATCTTAGAAGCACTAATCGAATCTCAGGAAGTATTAATCGAAGTCTTTGGAGCACTAATCGAGAATGCAAAGTACTAATCGAGTCTTAGAACCTTAATCAAAACGAGTCTTTGTGTCATTTAATAATTGGTCTTAGGCAGTTTCACAATTATATGAGTTCAGTAACTTACTATCTTATAATAGGGGCCTTCTTAGCCACATTATGTTTTTATGACATATTCCCATTTCCTATACTTTCCTTATTTCATGCCTATTACATATGGCATTTCATATCTGCTCTTATCACGAGATACTTGCATTATTCACACATCATTATGTATTCTTGTTCCTGTGAATCAACACTACTTAGAAATTGGAATCATTCCAATCGGATTATCAAACTCAAGTTATGGCATTTCATGCCAACTAGTCGGTTTCTTGGGATTTTACCCGGACGGTTTTGAAATATTCATTTTCCAGTGCCTTGTCTCCATATTTGACATTGGTTCTTTGTACTCCTTTAAAGATGGAGTGCTAAGGTTCTCCTCCAACTGGAATCACCCAATTCGGAGCACCGAAACTCAAGATACTTCCGAAACAACCCGGACTACTCTATGTTCAAACTGATGCAGAATTTGGCTGGAATATGGCCCCACATTGAGTGAATTTTTGGGCCACTTAGAATCAGAATTTGATGATGCCTATTTCTATATGTTTGGTTTTCCTTGAAATCTATTTTAATTATCCATTTGAATCACTCAAATCGGATAATAAATGAGCAAGTTATGGCTAAAATAAGAAAAGCGATTAAAGCAGAAACATTATCATGTGCCGGTACACCGACTGTCTGCATTTTATGTTGGCTTAATGACCAAAACCTAATATGTACCGGTACATGTTCAAGGTGTACTGGTACATGTCACCGAAAAATGCCCAAGATGTGTATTTTCTCCCATTTTTCATGCACTTTCTTCCATAGATCCTCATTACATCCTTCGTAAGAAACTAACATGGAATCCCTCCCGAACAACTCCCTAATACTTTTAATTGAACCAAAAGAATCAAAAAGATTCACCCAATTCTACCAAAACTTTGGAATTTTGAAGATTCATATTTAATTATGATCAACTGAGATTTTCAACCAAAACTTCCCATGAATTCTAGAGTTAGGATGTGTTCCTAACAAAACCTAGAAAAGGGAACAATTTACTCTTCAAGGCAAACCCTAACAATCATACCCAAGAAATTCTTGTACAAAAATCATACCAAAGTCATGTATGCAAGAATCCATACAAAAACTCTTAGTTTCCATACCTTGGCTTGATTTCCCCTTTCTTCCTCTTCTTCTCCTTCCTCTTCCTCTCCTTCACGTAGGCTTCTTGTTTGGAGACCAAAATAGTACATTTTGGTCTCCACATCCTATTACAATTAATCTTTAGGTTATTTGGCTTTAGTCCTCCATCCTTACAGGATTACACAACAATTCCTATTATTTCTTCTTTGGACCATAGTCTTTTCAAATTATGACTTTGAGCCCATTTTGGACAAATTACAATTTTGTCCTTAAGTCACTAATAGAATTTTCGGGTCTCTCGTTTGAAGTATTTCGCGTGCTTCATGAAAGCATTTAAATTATCTTAAAATACCTAAACATGTCGAAAGCGACTAGGGTATATTTCGAGTGTTACACAAAGTCTTAAAGAGGTTTATGAAAGATTCCAAGAGGAGTTTCTTGCCAATGTCTCATGGCATTAAGCTCGATAAGTCTCGAAAGTCTAACCACGAAGGATGAGAGAGCGCATGGATAAATTCCTATATGCTTGGTATTGGTTCTATCATGTATGCTATGCTTTGCACCTAACCTGGTGTATCCTATGCCTTAGGCATGACAAGTAGATTCCAGTCAGATACAGGTGAATGTCACTAGATAATAGTCAAGAATATCCTTAAGTACTTGAGAAGAACTAAGGATATTTTCTTGATTTATAATGGTAGACTGAAGGCGAGCTAGTTATAAGTGATTATATCGATCTTGGTTTCAATCTAACTTATATGACTTTGGAAGTCGCAATCTGGTTTTTTGTGTTTGTTGAATGGAGGTCTTTGTGGTGGAAGTTCCTAAGCGAAGACACCATGGCCGATTCTACTACAGAGGCTGAGTACATAGCTGTGCGGCTAAGGAGCGATTTGGATCGAAAATTTCATTTTTAGGCGGTTGTTGTTCCCGGCATTACAAACCTGGTGAGTCTGTTGTGACAATAATGGGGTTATTGCTTTCGAAGCGAGCCTAGATGCATCACTTGATCGAACACATAATTAGAGCGTTTCCACCTCATTAGGTAGGATCAGTGAGAAGGCTTGGATGTTAAGATATGTAGAGTTCATATTGATAATGATATTCTTGATCAGCACGGCTAAACTTCTCCCACGATTGACTTGTGATAGTCATACTAGATTAATAGGCGTCGATTTATGCTGATTGGAGAAGCAGGGCAAGTGGGAGATCGTTAGTGATATGCTCTAGCCCAGTGGCATATACATTGTCATTATATGTTTATATACATGAGACATTCATCATTTTCTCTTGTTATTTAAATTGTGGTTTAACTTTATAAAATCAGATCCTTGAATAGTTGGCTCCACTTTATGTCATCAAGTATGTGACTTGATAGTAAAACCTTAAGGCATAAGAACACTATCCTAAATAGTCCATAGCCAATCATAATTGTGGGAATAATAATGAAGTAAGACTATTATGTTTTCTAAGAAAATACCACGTTTTGCTGGTCATGAACATAAGATGTTACTCAAAACATAAATACATGTTAAGTTCATGTTATTGGACTGACCCGCTATGAGAAATACTACATGGATTATGTCATCAGTATTTCTCATTGCGATAGTGTATTTGGTCATTCGATCGAATTCACCATGGTTCCTACATGAGGGCTTGCGTGTCTTGACGTAGCTCAATGACGTCTTTAACAGGATGGCAATACAGGCTATGGTTGGGCATGCAGTAAATCATGTGGAGGAATGTCAGGTGATAGTAGAGGAATTTGTCAGCTCTTAATTGAGTGAGATGTCACATTGTGGCCTCTTGTCTAAGTGAGACTAAGAATTGCGTAGTGCGTGCTTTCGAATGAGATTGATATGAGTTATCAATATCATTTGTTTTAGTCTGATCTGCCCGAGAATCGAAAGCGATTAAGTTGTATAAAGATGACTCCATCCATGCTTTGTGTAGCTCGAGACATCGTGTGACAAAGGACTAATATCATACTATGGTAAGGTTTTCGAGTCATCAAATTCACTTGATTTAGGTGATTCAATGTCTTGCTAGAAGACCCGATTATAACTTATTGGGCTTATAATATGATTTGGGCCCGGCGCGACGTTTAGTGAACCTATAGGGTCTGCGTAAGATGAGCTATAATGAGATGTTAGAAAGGCTCTCTCTTTGGCCATGGGTTAAGCGAAGTCGAAGCCCAAGCCCAAGTGATTCGATTGCCCTTGCAGTAGGGTGATGGGAATCAACAAAATTTTATATCCTAAGTTCCTCCCTCTTTGCCATAGTCGACTCTTCTTGATATAAGCGGTCTAGGAGTCGAACACGGGGATGGGTTTTCATCCTATGAATGACCGAGTGTTGAAAATGGTGAGGCTTTTTATTTGGATTTTTTTAGTTTGTTTCAAAAGCGGTCTCGAGTAGTTTGAGAAAAGCGATTAACTATAAAAACTGAAAGTGAAGTGTGAAAAGGTAACTTTGAAGATTTAGGTCACTAACTTGATAACATAGAGCGAGCAAATTGTCTCGGGTTTTTATCCTCGCATTATCCTCGCATTATGATGACAACCTATAGTCGAGCCATACTTGGGATCTTTGTTTAACTAGCAGAGCCTAACCTAGAATCCTCCTATTTGAGTCAACACGGGCAACATGCATCTGACCCCTTTTAGGTTTGAAACCCTAACATTCCAACATCGTTTCGGTGGCGTAGAATGCATCTAAAAACCCGCCAGTGCATCTAGCAATAAGTATGCTTTGTATCCTAAAGCATGTAGTATTGGCCGTTGATGACATTAAATGATATTCAACCCTAGTTTGAGAAGATGGGGCCATAAATACGATACTGTAGCATTTAACACATGAGGACAACTTTGCGCGCCCCCTGAGCCAAGCTAGCTACGCCCTTTCAAAGAAAGAGCAGCCAAACATCTCTTGGTTGTCTCCTCAGAGGTTGTTTGGTAGCCTAGAAAATGAGAGAAAGAGGAGAGAGAAGGAAAAACAAACCCTAAGGCTAGAAAACACTTGGGGTGTATTCAAATGCCAAGAGTTTTTCTTGGTTACAAAATGGGGGTATAGGCCACTTGATGTGTGAAAATCTGAGAAAAGCCTAACATATTGGCTAAAACAAGGGACAAGAAAGTAATACACCAAAATGAGGTCGGTTTACATTAATTACAAAAAGATGACAAGGCAGGTAATTTCGCTATGCAGACCAATTTCGCTATGTAGCGAAAATTTCGCTAGATAGCGAAAATTTCGCTAGGCTGCGAGAATTGCCTGAAAGACTCTTGAAATCATAGAGAAATTCGCTATGCATTTAAGCTAGCTAGTGAAATTTCGCTAGCTTAAGCGAAATGTTTGAAGATAAGCGAAAATACATATTTCGCTAGAGCACATTAACTAACGAATTTTGAGATACCTAGCGAAATTTCTCAATTTCGCTAGGATTGAAATTTTCGCTATGATTCTGAAGTATACAATCCAGTAGTACTGCAATCTTAGCGAAATTCCACACAGGCTTGCATATTTCTTTCTTTTACACTCCCTCTTGCATCATTTATTCTCACTTTGCCTTCATTCCTTCATTGAACTTTGAGATGTTTGAAGGCTGATAAATCAGGTTCAATCTTCATGGATCAGCATATATTTGTTGAACTCTCAAGTATGCAAAAACACCTTAAAAACAACGAAAATACCCTCTAAACGGCATAAGTGATACTAAGAAGACCTTAACACTTCAATTGGCAGGTGAAGGCATGATTAGTGCGCAAAAGCACTCAAAACCTATCTCAAATAGGGCTCAAAATAGCACTTTTTGGAACTAATCCACCCCAAACCAAGCGTGCTAGTCCCTTAAGCAATGCAAAAATAATAAGGGCATGCATGCAAATGATTTTCAAAAGTTTATGATTCAAAAGGCATATAGACAACAAATATTACCTTTTAAACTAAAAATTGACACCAAGTTTGAAAACCGGCATGAGAGAACATAAACCATACAAGAACAATTTGAGGCCAACATCGGATCCATGATTTTCAACCTGAATTTCCACCAAAGTCTAATGATTCTAAATATAACCAAAGACGAGCGCCAAAAAAATCGAAAATCATTCCCTCCCCCAACCTAGTTAATCGACATGGCCTTAAGTCATTAACAACCTAGATAGAAAAAGTTACACTCTTCTTTCTTTAATCAACTACATTGTAGGGTGCAATGCTCAAAACCCGATTTCACCAAAGTCCGTGTAACGAGGGTCCACCGATGACTCCCAACCAATTAAGGTTTAGGGCATCAAGCCAAAAGGATCATTGACCACAAACTCCCATGTGCTTCACCCTGACCCGAATGACTCTTCGAAAATTTAAGCACCTACAAAACGCTAAACTCTACCCATCCACCCATGTAACGAACACTAAAATCGATGACTCCCAACCAATTAAGGCTTAGTGGGCACGAGCTCAAAGGCTTTCGCCATACCCCTGACCGTGTCTGGTTTCAAGGCAAAGTGTCACTTTATTTTTCTTTTTCTTTCTTTTCTTTTTCTTTTTCTTTTACTTTTCTTTTTCCTTTTGGAAGACTACATTGTCTTCAAATGTGGGTAACACAAACCTATCCTAGGTTGCCAACATGCCTAAGTGCCTAGCTATGCAGTGAAAGGAGGTAAACAATTTTACAACCTATTGAAACAACTGTGTGCAGCTGCGGTGAATTAGCTTAAGGGAGAAATGTTCAGTTAAACATGCTGAACTTTAACCGACCAAAAATTATATCAAACATGGAATTTGTTCTAACATAAAGGTGACAAACAGGGTTTCAAATTTTCATTTAAAGGCAATTCAATTGTCCAATTGAAGTAATTCAATTGTCGAATGAAAGCAGCGATTACATAAAGTGGAGCTAAAAGTATAATACGCGATAAAGGAAAACAAAATTTGAACATCAGGACATGTAGGCATGAAAATTACCTTTATGGCTCCTCAAGTATGGTGGGGATTGTAGGACTCGGGAGGTCGGCGGGAGGAATTTCCTCTCTATTTGGCCTCCTTTCCATAAAGGTTTCCACCCTCTGTCATTGACTTTAAACACCCTGTTATCATCTGGATTGATTAGATCTACCGAACCATTGGGGTATGCCTGTTGGACAATGAATGGACCTGTCCATCGTGACTTGAGCTTGCCTGGAAATAGATGGAGTTTGGAGTCGTATAAAAGAACTTGGTCTCCCTCTTTAAAATTCTTCCTGATTATCATTTGATCATGCCGTCTTACCGATTTTCCTTTGCAATCTTGATTGATAGGCGTATTCAGTATTCTTCCAACTCCTACATTGAGATCAAGGAACCTCTTGACTGCGGCCCTACTTGGAGTCCATGTTGGCTTCTTGATTGCCCACCATGCCTTGTACTTTCGATCTCGGAAGGTGGCCACTACTTAGGTCCATGTTCAGCTTCTTGAGTTGCCCACGTGCCTTGTACTCGTTCAGCGGAGGTGGCGTATACCATAGACAGTAGATAAGGGGGACATTCGGATTGTCTTGAAGGCGTCACCGTAGGCCCACGGCCAATCAAGCGGTTTGATAGACCAATCTTTCATTGGTGTTTACCACCTTCATTAGGAATGTGTGAATCTCCCTGATAGCAAGTTCTACTTGACCCTTGTTTAGTGGTAGGGGTGGCGCTTTTGTGTTTCATACCATATTTAGCCATGAGGTTTTCAAATGGTTTGTTACGAAATAAAGACCTCATCACTAATAATAGTTTTCGATTTTGAACCTGGAAAAGATATTGGCTCCAGAATTTAATTACCACCCTTTATTGTCATTGGTCTTCAGGGGATTTGTGACCCACTTGGAGACATAGTCTACTCCCATTAAAATGTATGTATGACCATATGACATGGGGAAAGGTCCCATGAAATCGATGCCCCACACATCGAATAATTCGACCACTAAAATTGGGTTCAAAGGCATCATGTGACGGCGAGACAGCTTCCTGATCTTTAGCCTCCCATCCACCATTCTCGGCACATTTGGTGTGCCAGCCAGATAAGGAAGGCCGATGAAACCCGATTTGCATTTCCTTCATTCTTTGTCTTACGGGAAGCAAAATGACCACCCTGAAGGGCACTCTCGCGTGGTTAAGGATTCCTAATTGTTCCTCCTTAGGCACGCACTTCCTGATTATTTGATCTTGCCTGATAAGCGAACAAAAAGAAGTGCTTTGTTAATAGAATGGATCTTAACCACAAAAGTACTTCCCTATCACTGTCCTTTCCACTCAATTGGAGTTTCTCTGTGGAGAAAATTAAGCAATGTGAGCATACCGGGGAGAAACACCCGAACATCAGGGATTCCTCGGAAATTCATCATTGATGCGTTGAATTTATGGTGTGTGGTATTGTTAGCCTTGACGGATGATGCATTACTTCATTACTCTACTCCCACTTCTTGTCTTTAATTTGAAAATTAAACTCTGAGTAGAAAAACCCCTTCGGATGAGCCTTGCTTTACTTGTTTGTTTGGTTAGGAGGTATTTAGCGAATAAGTCGTAAAAATGACTATGTCGAGACTGACCCAAGTATGCTGAAATTTGTCTAGAGCATATACCCTTGCCCGACAATTCATACGTAGTAGTATAATTCCTTTGTGCTTCATTCAAGGTTTGCTTGCATAATAGACCACATGAGGTTTCCGTCTTCTCTTTGGCCCGAATCTTGCTCCTATCGCAAGGTCACTTGCATCACACGTACGAATGCTTGCAGTTAGGTGCTCTGTACTATTGGGGGGCGTGGTCAGAATGAATTCCGGCGCTTCAAAACTCTCATTCTCTCCCGAACAAACTTGGCATGCTTTCTCTAGAGGCTTATCTGGGGTTTAGCGATCTTTGAAGTCTTTAATGAATCGTCTATAGAAGCTGCATGACGAGAATTGCCTAATCATTTTACACTTGTTAGGCGCGGTTGAAATAAGTTCGATCTTTGCTTTATCTACTTCTATTACCTGTTAGAAATAATGTGCCCAGTGCAATTCCTTAACCGTAAAATGGCATTTCTCAGTTAAGCACCAAGTTCTTTTACATGCACCTCTGCCGGTATAGCTTCGAGTTGGTCAAACATTCTTCAAAATTGCCTCCCGCCTCCCGATTGATGTCATCCATGTATACCTCCATTATCAAGCTCCACCATATCCTTTGAACATCACTAAGCATACCTCTGAAAAGTGGCCGGTGCGTTGCAAAGACCAAAAGGCATCCTCCTATAAGCATACGTGCCAAATGGACAAGTGAAAGTGGTATTTTCCTGATCTTCTGGAGCAATCTCTATCTGGAATATCCTGAATACCCATCCAAAAAACAATAGAATGGGTGTCCAGAAACTCTTTCGAGGAGCTGATCGATGAAAGGCAATGGGAAGTGGTCTTTTCGTGTTACCGCATTGAGCCTCCTATAGTTTATGCACACTCTCCAACTGGTAGTAAGTCGGGTAGACAATTCTTCACCCTTTTCATTTTTCACAGTTGTCACTCTTGATTTCTTAGGCACCACACGAGTTGGACTCACGAGTGCTATCAGAAATAAAATTAAAAATGATACCGACTTGGAGCAATTTTAAGACCTCAATGCGAACTACTTCCTGCGGTGGGGTTCAACTTCTTATTTGAAATTTGCCTAATAGCTTTAGACTCCTCTTCTAAATAGATGTGATGAGTACAGATTGATGGATTTATGCCTTTCAAATCAGAAATTTTCCATCCCAATGCTTGCTTGTTCCCTTTTAGAAGATGTAATAGGTCATCCTCCTGTGCAGTGGTCAACAGTGAGGAAGTACAGCTGAACCTTTGCTTTCGTTTCCTCAAAAATGCATACTTTAACTCGGTGGGAGTGGTTTGAGCTCCTGGCTATTTGAGGTTCCTTTGGTTCATCACAGGTTAATAGAAGGTAATTTTCTGTTTTTCTTCTCCAATACCCTTGTACGAAACTTGTGCTTTGAGGTTCTTGTTGTACTTGGACACTCGAGACAGTCGGAGTTAATAAATCTTGCTCACATGCTCATTACTTTGTTCTTCCGGATCGCATCTATTACACAGACTTCTTCACTGTCATCTTCCTTTGAGTGCATATGCCTTTTACTCAAATGAAAAATATTGAGTTCTAAGGTCATGTTCCCAAATGTGAGTTGCATAACCCCGTTTCGGCAGTTTATTATGGCATTTGAGTGGCCAAATGGCCTCCCCAAATAATGGGCACATGGTTGGGTCCCAGCGCAGCCCAGTTACGTATCAGCTCCTGGCAGAATCCATTTGGATAGTAAAATCGGTCCACTTGTATTAGAACATCCTCAATGGTCCCTTTTGGTATTTTAATAGATCTATCAACTAATGACAGTGTGATGGAAGTAGGTTTCAGTTCACCCAAACCCAATTGCTTATACATGGAATAAGGCAAAGGTTCACTAGCTCCCGAATCTATAGTGCTTTCTCCACACTAAAGCCTCCAATATTAGCAAGGGATTGTGGGACATCCGAGTCTTTGTATTTCCTTTGAGAAGTCTTGCATTTGATGATGGCACTCACTTGCTTTCGATCGAAAGGCCTTTGTTCACACATTAAGACCCTTTTCTTGTGCATAAGTCCTTGAGCCTGCGTGAGTGGGGACTTGCTTGATCATGTCAAGGAGAGGAATATTAACTCACTTGCATAAAACCTCCTAACATTTAAGATTGGTTAGCAGAGAACTTTCCTTTCAGGAAACTTGCTGGAAATGGAGAGTCTGTTATTCTTCACTCCTCTCTATTCTTGGCCCGATCTTCTTGTGGCTGGTCAGTATGATGGGAGCTGATTTGGCTAGTGTTGGGATTGTTGGGCCCCGATTCTTTACCAACTTTGTAGGGTACCCCGCGCGTAACTGTCAGTTCTTGAATTTGGATCATTAGTCGAGGCTTTATTTCATGCACTCCCTTCTTATGTTGCTGTGACTGGAAGGGAACCTTCCCCTCTTTTTAGACCTCTTGGTGTTGGTTGGATAGATCTTGAAATTTAGAATGCATAATCCAGGTTCTGTTTGAAGTGAGCTTTTCCTCTTTGCTAAATTTTCTGATTAGTTTGAACATTCGACACATACATTCTTCTACAAAAGTGCCTACCACTTTACTTAAGTTTAGGATTGCATGTTCAACAGGAGAGGAAAATAGAGGAGGTTGTTGTTGTATTGAAGTGGAACGGCTGGCTGGTATTATCTGGAGGGCGTATGCGAGGGTTTGGATTTCCATAACTGACTTGGACAAATTTCTCAGTTAGGGTTATTGGTGTTACACATATGGAGCATCTATGGTGGGTTTATTTTGATTTATGGCACCTGGGCATGCTCTTGACAATGTTCCTCGGGAGTAATTATTTGGTGAAAGTGAAGCGGAATAGTGGGATGTAGATAACTCATTCTTGTTTGCATTTCATGCTGATTTTCATTCAAGATCATCAATCTTTGAGTTAAAATAGTCAATTTAGCTTTCATCTGCAATATCGAAATGCATACTTGTCTCTACTTTGGTGGATTCGATGGCCTTAATTTTAAACTTCCCTAAGGGACTAGGGTTCATCGAAACTGGAGGTTTCAACTACATAGTTCAAAATCCATGGCATCGGGATGCCTCGAAAAGTTACCCCCACACATGGTTTCCAACAATTGTTTCATAGGTGCGGACATGCCATCATAGAAATTGGTTTACGGTATCCATGTATCAAACCATTAGTTGTGGGCATGCCTTCTGATAGTCTCAGTAAAGATCTCTCCCGACGGTAAAACCTCTCACCGTCTGAGCTGCAAATGCTTTGCATATAGATTTGTCTCTTCAAATTGTTGGTCTTATGAGCGAAGAACTTCTTCCAGGAGTGCAGCGCAGCTGTTAATTTCTTATGGTTCACAGGCCTCGATTGAGTTGAGCCAAATCTTAGCCTTGTCCTTTAGGGTCGATGGAAATGCTTCCCGACTTTAGCGAATCCATGTCGATCATACCTTCGCCAAAGGTAGTGCAGACTTCCTCAAAATCCCTTATATGTGTGTATGGATTTTCATTTTCCATACCATGATATGTGGGGAGAATGGGTACCAAGTAGGGCCTCACTGCTACATCTTCAGCAGGAGGTATGATGCAAGAAGGGGCACTAACTCTAGGAGGGTGGATATGGTCCCTCATTGACCTATATGCAGTTGGATTCATTTGGGGACCTTCTTGTCTTTGTTCTTCGAGCGGGGATCCATGTTTCACTATATCTGAATGGGTGTCTTGATCCTTTGTAATCTACACATTATTCCTCTTGTCCCCACGATGCGCATTTTGTTTTTGTGAACCACAGCCAAAACCTGAAACCCGACTTGAGGGTTATTGTTGGCGAAATAAGCGCGTAAACAAAAGCGGTCACGATTCTTTGCAAATTGATGAACACTTGCGATTCGGCTAATGAGATCAAGCGGGACAAGATCTCTTACATGATGATACAATGCACCTAACTCTCATCAACGTGATTGCCATCCCCAAACAGCGGCGCCGTTTGATCGTGCCACGGTAGGGTGATCGAATCAACAAAATTTTTATATCCTAAGTTCCTCTATTCACCCAGTAGTCAGCCCTCTTTGTGATATAGCGGTCTAGAGGTCGAACACAGGATAGGTTTCATCCTATGAATTACTTGCATCGGTGTTGAAAATGGTGAGGCTTTTATTTGGATTTTAGTTTGTTTCAAAAACAGTGTGAGTAGTTTGAAAACTGATTAACTGTAAAAACTGAAAGTGAAGTGTGAAAAGGTAACTTTGAAGATTTAGGTCACTAACTTGATAACATAGGGCAAACAAGTGTCCTCGGGTTTATCCTCGCATTATGACAAAACCTATAAATTCAGGCCATAACGGATCTTTGTTTAGCTTCATGAGCTCCCTAACCACCAGAATCACTCCTATTTGAGTCAACCTGAGACGACGCCATCATGGCCCCTTTTAGTTTGAAGCCTAACACATTCAACATCATTTGATGGCTGTAAGGCCATCTAAAAACCCGCAGTGCATCTGTAATAAGTATGCATTCATGTCTAAGCATAGTAAGTATTGGCCCAGATTGATGACATTAAATGATATTCAACCTAGTTTGAAGATGGGAGCCATAAATACGAGTACACCGTGGCATTTAACACATGAGGACAACACCAGTTGCCCCCACAACCAAGCTAGCTACCTTCCTCTTCTAAAGAAAAGGGCTTAGCCAAGCATCTCTTGAGTTGTCATCTCAAGAGGGTTGTTTGGTAACCTAAATGAGAAGGAGAGAAAGGAGAAAAACAAACCCTAAAATGAAAGCTGCGGGAATTGTATTCAAATGCCAAGAGTTTTTCTTGGTTACAAAATGGGGGGTGCTTATATAGGCCACCCAATGTGTGAAAATACAAGAAAGCCTAACATATTGAAGAAACAAAACAGGGACAAGAAAGTAATACACCAAAATGAAATTCGGTTTACATTAATTACAAAAAGATGACAAAATGGATAATTTCGCTATGCGAGACCAATTTAAGCTATGTGGCAATTTTAAACTAACTAGGTAGCAAAATTGCACGAGAGATAGCGAGAATCGAAGAATTTCGCTATGCAGCAATTTCGCCAGCTAGCGAAATTTAAGCTAACAAGCGAAATATTTTTTGAGGGCATGAATGCATAATTTCGCTAGGCACGATAACTGCGAATTTTGAATGCCTAATGAAATTTCTCAATTTCGCTAGGATTAAATTTCGCAATCAATGAGAATTTTCGCAATCTTAGCGGAAATTCCACAGGCTTGCATATTTCCTTCTTTTGCCTCTCTTGCATCATTTCTTCTCACTTTGCCTTCATTCCTTCATTGAACTTTACAGAGATGTTTGAAGGCGATAAATGGAGTTCAATCTTCGTGGATCGACATATATTTCGATATTGAACTCTCAAAGTATACAAAAACACCAAAACAACCAAAAATACCCTCTAAGCGGCATAAGTGATACTAAGAGGCATAACACTTCAATTGGCTTAATTGACATGATTAGTGCGCAAAAGCACTCAAAACTTTATCTCAAAATAGGGCTCGAAAATAGCAATTTTGGTACTAATGTAAGCCCATTAATAGTTAATGAATTTGGTTTAAATTTGTTTTAATAAAAGGGTTTGGGAGGCTTGATACTCATGTAGGTTTATCATCTAAAAGGAGGTGGTTCTTTTGAAGTGGGTGGTTTCGGATAGAATTCTTTTTAGAGTTTGGAAGACACTAAGGTGTATTTGGTTTTTTGGGACAAAGACCTATCATAAGGTGCTAGCACATCCATCCCATCCATTAGTCGTTCGTGTGGATACCTTTTGAGGGCGTTTGCACACTACATCGTCTTAGCTCGTTGCTATTGGATCGTTTCCAGAAGGAGTTTGTTTGTGTTTCAGCGTGTGTGTGATCAAACAAATCTGCACTAGTCGAAAAGGATTCGGTCTACAAGAGGTAAGATATGGATTTCCTTGATTCATTGTTTAGTTTCATCCGATTTCCTTGATTCATTGTTTAGGTTCATCAAACTGCATGGATCTTGATGCAGTTTAACATTAAATTTTTTTATTTCCTCTGCGTGTTCTTATCGTTGGATTCCAACATCTTTGTCACGACAAACTTTTCTTCTTTTAGCTGGTTTCATGCTGAAAAATTTGTCACAACATAAAAACACTTATCTCAGCTGACTTGTGTTGTATTCTTGCCATTTTCTGTCGTGACAGAGTTGTCTTCCGTTGCGACAGAGTTGTCTTCCGTTGCGACAGAGTTCATCTTTCAATCTTCATCCTTTTATGTTACGGCAAAGGAAGGATTGTCGCGACAAAGTTCCTTTCCCATTTGCCTTGACCATTGTCGTGACAGAGTTAAGGGTATCGTGATAGTCTTCTTCAACAATGTCGCGACATAAATGCTCTTTCAGCCTTGAGTTATGCCTAGGCTTTGTTGCGACATATAGCTGCTGGCTGCGACATAGTTCTTTGATCAGTTGGAAAGATTGCTATAATTTCCACTTTTTTGCTTATTTTTTGCTGGAATTATCTCTTTTTCAATTAACACCTGCAAAACACAAAGTTGGTGAATATTCCATAATTTGGCATAAAAATATATCTGAAACTGTTAAAAACATTCCAGAAAAATGGATTAAAAATAGATGAGTTTAAGACTCATCAGATATTCAGAATGGATTAGACAAACTTTATGAACTTGATTCATGTGAAACTTAAATTTCAACACGTAGAACAAAAAGGAAAAAAAAAAAAACTTCTAATACCTTGTTATAACAACTTCTCTTGTAATCCAAAACTCAAAGTAGATATAAATAGAAATGGACCTAAACTAAAGCCTTAAACTTTCAACTCTCATGAGCTGATGTAAGGCGTAAGAAACGATACCCTCTTAAGAACTATAATAAACACTCCTAAATATAAGCTCGAAGCTTTAACTCTTAACATTTTGTACTTTTCAATGAGTTATATCCTCATCTTTAAACTCTAAGTCATCACTTCTATATTATATATATAAACCTGATAGACGAAGCTCAGCTGTACTGATTAAAAAAGCCCTAAGGACTTAAGATGGTATATGCCTCTAATAAGCTAAACCACGATAACCAAATCAGGCAGTGATTTGAGTCATTGGATTTCCACCTTAGATTGAATAAGTTATTCTTGTAACGTATCTCATCAAATATGTCCAAATCCATGATTGGTGCCACGGTAGGGTGATCCGGAATCAACAAAATTTGTTTCCTATATTCCTCCTCTTGTCGTATTCGAAGCTCTGCGTGCTATAAGCGGTCTGAGGTCGAACACGGGGATGGGTTTTCTTCGTCTGAATGATTTGAGTGAAGTCAAAAATGGTGAATTCTAGTTGGATTTGCCAAGGTGGTGATAAAAATAATTGGGTTGGTGGTTTGCAAACTGAAAATAAATAAAATAAAATGTAAAATAGAACTCCTTGAAGTTTTGGGCCACTGGTTTAGGGTTTTAAGGCAACTAACATGTCTTCGGGTCTTTTTCCTAGCATTGGGGAGCATGACATATAGTCATTTCCCAAACCGGATCTTCATTTAGCTTTAAAAACTAAAGAAGAAAGAAAGAAGACCCCCCCTATGATTTTCCCTTTTGAAATATGACATTTAACAAGAACATTCATGAATTTGACGTTTGAAACCACCTCACAGGACTCATCTCCGCAGGTGACAAATGAGAAGGCAACTTCGTGGATATCTTGAATCTAACAATAAGCATCCAATGAACCCTAAAAGATTGCCCGAATGCTGGTCGTCGAAGATGCGACCTGGAGAGATTTCAGCCTCGAGTGAAGGATAGGAACATAAATGAAAATAAATGCCTACGATAAAAAGCAGATATTTGTCGGTTTACCTCAAATCAAGCAGTCGCCCTCCTCTTCAAGGAGGAAGAGATACAACAAGCATTATGGGGTTGTCTTATAGGGTGTTTGATAGCCCGAGAAAAATGAGAGAAAGATGAGAGAGAAGAAAAATTGTAACCTAAAACAAAAGTTGCGCGTGTCTTTGAAGATTAAAGTTATTTACAAAAAGCTATAAGTTGACATAGCCATACAAGAGGTGTGAAATACCAAAAATGCTAAAATATGTAGTACAAATAGGGAATGAAATGGTAGTAAATCAAGCAGTGGATTTGGAATCAAAAACATCAAAAACACAGGGGCAGCAATTTCGCTATGCAGGGAATTTCGCTAAGCTAGCGAAATTTCGCTATCTTAGCGAAAATACAAGGCATAGCGAAAGTCAAAATTTTTAAGCTATACCACGATGATACAAGCTAAACTAACGAAATTTAAGCTGGCTTAGCGAAAAAATTAATGTGCATAGCGAAAATTCTCCTGCGTGTGAGTTCATGATTCTCTCTCCTCGACTCTTTGTTCCATTGGCTCCACCGCACTACTATTCCCACTGCATTATTCCATTTCTTCATGCTTTGAAATTCTTCATTCCTGGCTTGCTGAAATTGATAGAAGACCAAATGAAATTTATGGAAATCAACCCAACTTTGGTTATGATTGGATTGACACGATAATTTGGCTTTGATTCACCGCAAAAACTACAACGACCTGAATGCAATTAAAGTCTGAATAGGATGAACAATACTCAATTGGGTTAATTATAACAATTAGTACACAAAAGCGCTCAAAACCTAGTAAATAGGGTTAAATAACGCACGGGCACTAATCCAATCTGGCAGTTTTATTAAAGCCACTAGTATCTTGAGATTATATGTCACATCCCACTTTTATAGGTTGTGACCGGCGCTAGGGAATGGGTAGGCTTAAGGCCACCAAAGCCATTAGCAAGCCTGAATCATAATTTCTACCGAAAATTGAGCCAGGAACCTGTAGTTCATAACTAATGACCAAATCACATTGTGCATAATATCAATCTAAAATCACTAATAATTATCAAAATCTCATATCCTTGATATTATCTCTAAAAACATAACAAATAGACCTCTGTGGTCATCCACTAACAACTTGACCTCAACGGTCTCATCAAAAATATCAATAGGTTTCATCAAAAGCAAAATTTATCAACTCGACCATTCAAAATTTATCGATTTAACGAATAATTAACTTGATAACCAAGTTAATTCGCGTGGAGCCTTCTGGAAACTTAGACTCTCATTCTGCGAATAAACAAAATAATAATCCATTACATGTTTCAAATAAGGTCAGTGGTCGAAATGTCTGGATTCTCCTTTCTCATCTACCTTGAAAAGGAGAAATCAACGAGGGTGAGATAACTGCGTAGTAAAAATATATCACCATACTTGTGAGGCTAAGGTACTTTCAGTAGGCTCACAAGGATAGTTATACTCAATCAATCCAATCACCCGTACATAGGTTATGCAACAAATAAGCGATAATATGAACAACAATATCAAATGAGATTTGAAGAGTTTGGCTCAGAAATATAGTTTACCATTAAGGGAATCCGTACATTCCTTTTACCTTTATGCGGAATCGGTGCATTCGACCAAAGGTCAGTAGAGACGGGCGGGTTCTACGCCTAGAGTTTTACCACCTCTCTAGGAAAGCACTGGCTTTGCCCGCACCAGAGGGTACCATGTGCACATGGCGATGTCCCATCGAGTTAAACTGCATGATTCCACACCATCAATGACATTAACTATTACAAGTTATAGTGACCGTGCTAAATGCAACAAGAGATAACACCAAATACAATAAGAGTTAGGCAGCGGAGTGCTTTCGACATGAATATTCATCGAGGGACACGACTTGTGGCATGTGACAAATTCAATTCAATGAATGCTCAAGAATAAGAGGTCTTAAATACTTGGTCAATTACTACGATCAAGTCGAACAATGAAAATGCTTGCTATTCATTTCGAGAAGGTGCAAAATGCGATGGTATAAATTTACTCACCTCCTGTAGTCGAGGCTCGTGAGCTATTCACCACGAGAACGTGTGAGCCTTCCCCAACCGTTTGCTATACCAATATTCATGCAGAAAAGAAATATAAAGATAACGTCAAAATCATAACGAGCGTACCTTGTTATCCCGCTTTGCCTCAATTAGATTAAGTTTACGTTTCTGTTGTCCTTCTTGAGTTTTTAAATAATTTTTTTAAAATCCCACTTTTTCTTTCCCTTACACTAACACATTCTGCCTTTTAACATCTAAATACCCAAAATTATAATTTTAATATTCAAATTTCTACCTTCAATTTCTTATATCTAATGTTTAATCACTAAACTCGTTTTTTTTTTTGGCAGATTAACGCATCAGTTAGTATTTGCCTATATCTTTCCTCTACCGACGTCGAAAATACCCACGCAAACCCAGTGGCAAAATTTCTAACATCCATATACTTTCAATGATGTTAAATTGGCCCTAAATTCATTCATTAAGGTTCTCCTATGATTCTGTCCAAGTCGACGCTTCAACGAGAAATTCACATTCAATCGATTCAACCCTTAATTCCACTAATTACCACCTCCATTCATTGTAAATACATTTTCCCCAAATTTTAAACATACCAGACCTAATTCATACCTCTTAGGTCACGCATTCTATAATTCAAAAATCTGTTGCAACCTAGCATACACAGTAGAACAATTAATTCATTCAAAAACGACCCTAATTGACCATGAACAACAACCATTTATCAATTCAGCCCCTTTTCCTCCAATACAGACCATGCAAAACCAAAAATTAAAAACCATGGTGCTTTAATATACCTTCAGAAGTCTCCCACCATGAAAAAATCACAGGTTGATTCAAAGGGGGAGTGAAAACACAACAATTTTCTTCCTTTCCAATGGTTCGAGGCGCGAATGGAGAACCTAGGGTTCTTCAATTTTTTCTTTAGTTTTTCTGCTCGGAATTTTGAGGCCTAATATTTTTTAAAAATTAATTTAAATATTTCACTTAGAAGTCCCTTCGGTTTTCTTGAATTTTTAAGGCCCTGGGAATTATTAAAAATGTCCTTTGGCCAGCAATTAAACAAAATCTGATGACTTTCTACAGTTCATTTATTCCGTAATTTTTTTTTATTCATGTATTTTCATTAATTTTATTTTATAACATATATTTTGACCTTACTTTGCTTCATAAAAATTCCCATAATTTATTTCATTCATTTGGTATTTTAAAAAAGTCTATTACAGGTCAAAGCTACTTTCAGGTGACCTTCTTGGTATATTTTCTAAATTCCATTTAATTGAGAATAATTCTAAAAATTATTATAAATTCATGATGGACCTTAAACACTAAATTAATTCATGAAAAAAAAAAATCATTTAAAAATGTTTGAGGTGTTACATTATAATTTTGCGGCTAAAATAAAAAGTCGGGATTAATTTACAATGGCGCCTTTTTTTAAAATGGGATTCTCTAGATTTTCTTGTTCCTAAGTTGATTAACTAAACAAGGAAAATAATCAATATAGTGGATTTTATTTTTTGGTCTAATTTAAAGTAAAACCAAGCGAAGCTAAACGAAAAATTGTGTATCTTAGTGGATGTTGTCTTAAATATATCCTTGAGGATCTCTTTTCTTCCCCTATATATTAAACGTCAAGCAATGATTGTGAGCACCAAGCAAATTAGTTTATGATGATGCCTTTTCAACCAGAATTAGGCTGGAGTGTGTTGGAATCACTAGGTCGGAAATGGAACGATCATTGTTAGGTCCAACGGCTACGGATGTTGGACTCCTCTGCAAAAACAAGAAAGAAGAGGATCAGGCGGGGCTGCGCCCGTTCTTTATCCCGATGCCAAAGTTGGATTATTTCATGTGGAAGGAATATCCAACTACTTAGGGAATGGTATTGGTGCATAGGTTGCCATACTGCTTTCACCAATGGGGTATTTGGTATTTATAGTATATGTTTTCATTTGGATGGTAATAAGAATTCTCCTCTTATTGGATGGGGGATTTTCTCTTTCCTTATCGTGTTAGTTATGAGGATAATTAGGACAACGATTATTGAAATTATCATACTTCCATTATTGGTGAGATTTTGTTTGATTCTGAGATAAGCGGTTGTTAGGGTATCACTAACTTCCACTTATTAGTAAGATTGGTTTGATTCTGAATCATGATTGTAAATTATCACTTCCTTATTGGTGAGATTTGGTTTGATTTACGAGGATATGGGCTGCGTTTGGAAGGCCTATATTTGGGGGATGTCATCAAGGGCCCTATTGCGTCATGGGCGAATTTAATCCGTTTGGGCTTGCGTCTTGGGCTGCCCACCTATTATTCAAAACCCATCGATTAACCCTGACCTTTGACTAAGCGAGCGTAGGCAAGGGCCGTATCGCTTCTCGGATCAAGCGTGATATCCACGTGGCTACTTAGGAGAGGTTTAATTAGTTTTATCGCTCTTTTTATTGTCTTACCAATTTGAGCTATTGCGCCTTCTGAACTGAACTACTTAGCTCCTGGGCTAATTTACCTTTTTAGGTGGTTTATGCTCTTTTGAATTGAGTTATTCGCTCCCTTGAAACTGAGCTGCAAGGCTCTTTTAAAACTAAGCTACATGGCTCCTGAGCTACATGGCTCCTTGGCTACTTTCGCCACGAGCGTAACTGCTTGGCTCTTTAGGCAATTCTACCTCCTAATTTGTTTATACTCTTTTGAAGCCCAGGCTATTAGTTCTTGAAAACATTGCGCCTTACGAAGCCGAGCTACTTGGCTCTTCAGGCTATTCTACCTCCCGAGCTGTTTGTATATTCAAATGGGATTATTCGCTCTGGGCTCACTAGCCTTAGCGAAATTTGCCATTTTTGGGGTGAGGCTTTCTTTGTTTGTTAAGCTGCAAAATGATGGATTAGATCACAGTGAGGCCCAGCTACTGTTTATTAAGCTCACATAAGCAGACTACTAGGCTCCTAGATGCTGAGGCCTTCCCAAGCTGTTAAGATCTGGCCCAGGCTCTTTGAGCTCACAGGCGAGGCCTTCTGAGTTAATTAAGCTTTGCAACTTGAAGCGTTTGGGCTCTGGCGCATTTGGGACCTTCTTTTATCTGTTAAGCTCGCAAACTAGCGGTTAGGCTCCCGGGGCGAGAGGCCTTCCTAAGGCTGTTAAGCTCACGCAAGCGAGCTGTTGAGCCCCACATAGGCGATGAGGCCTTTACGGCTGTTAAACTCTGCCAGGCTTAACAGTGGGTCACAGGCGTAGGGGCCTTCTGGGCTGTTAATCTGCAAACTAAGCGGCTAGGCTCCTGAAGCTAAGGCCCAGCTAGCAAGGCATTTGTTAAGATCTTGCAAACTAGAACACATTTGGGCTCTGGGGCTCAGGCCTTCTGGCTGATCGCTGCCAGCGAGTTGTTGGGCTCTTGGGCGCTAAGGCTATGGCGAGTTGTTAAGCTACGCAACACTTGATTAGGCTCACGTGTGAGCCTTAAAGCTATTAAGCTCTTGCAAATTTAGCTATTGGGCTCAGTGAACACTTCTAAATTGTTAAGCTCACCACAACTTAAGTAGTTGAGCTCTGAGGCTGAGGCCTTCTGGCTGTTAAGCTCTAGCCCAGCTTATTTAGGCTCTAGCGTGAAAGGCCTTCATCGGTATTAGCTCTACAAAGCGAGATACTAGGCTCACAGGCGTTGAGGCCTTCCTAAGTTGTGCAGCTCTGCGAAGCAGGCTACTTGGCACAATGGCTACATGGCTTGATTCTAGCGAGGCTCTTGGGCTCTGAGCTAGTGGCTTGTGGCTCACAGTAACTATTTAATGATTCGCAACTGCAAATTGAGCTACTTGGCTACGTGGCTACATGGTCTGTTTGAATTGAGCTATTGGGCTCCTGAGCTACTTGGCTCAATGGCTACAAGGCTTTGTTTGGCTTGATTCACCTTCTCTGACCCCAGGCTTCACTTGTCTTCATTGGCTACATGACCTGACTAGGAATTTAGCTACTTGGCTCCGTGGCTACATAGCCTATTGGCCCGAGCTTCTTAGCTCAGTGGGCTAACACTGCTGACGAAGCGGCTGCCGCGGCTATGGCGCTCACGGTAGTTGAGCTAAACCAGTGGCTACTAAGGCTCAAAGTGGGCTATCTTGTTTGAAGCTAGCTCTAACGGCCTCTGGCCTTTCTTCGTAAATTTGAGCTCTTGAAAAATTTGAGATGCTAGGAGCTCGAGTGGGCTAATCTGCCGAGTTGAGAGCTGGCTCTGTGGCTATATGGACCACTCACCGAGCAATTGAGCTCTTGAAAACAAAGGCTGGCGAGCTCGGTGGGCTGTCTGCTGGCTTTGGGCCGCTCTGGTGTATGGCCTTTCCTAAGCAGTTGAGCTCTTCGAAATTGAGTTCTTCCAGGGCTCAGTGGAGGCTGTGCGCTAAGTTGAATTGGCTCTTAGGCTGCATATGGCCTATCTTTTGAGGCTGTTGAGCTCTTTGGCCCGAGGATTCTTGAGGCTCCGTCAGGCTAATACCGCTTGGTTTGTCTTGGCTCTCGTGGGCGTATGGCCTTTCTGGCTTGATTGAGCTCTTCGAGCGAAGCTACTAGGGCTCAGGTGGGCTAATATCACGAGTGAGCCAGCTCGAGGCATATGGCCTATCCTAAGAGCTGATGAGCTCTTTGTAGCTAAAACTGCCGAAGCTCAAGTGGGCTATCATGCACAGAAACCCCAAATAAGCTCTGCGGCTTCTATAAGCGCTGCGGCGGTTGGGCTCTTTGAAGCGAGTGCGAGGCTCAGGAGTGGGCTATGCAGGCCCCGGGCGGCTCTGCGGCTATGGCCTTTCTGGGCCGAGTTGAGCTCTTGAGCCCGAAGCTGTGAGCTCAGAGTGAGCTAATATGCGACTTGGGCGCTCTGCGGCTATATGGCCTTTCTGATAGTTAGGCTCTCTTTGAAATTGTTCTTTGAGCTCAGTGGGCTATTTATCATTGAACTAAGCTTTGAGATATATGGCCTTTCTTAGTAGTTGAGCTCTTAGCGAGGCTGCTTGGGCTCCGATGGGCTAATCTGCCAGTTGAACGCTATGCGGCTATATAGCCTTCACCGGCGAGCCTCTGACTCTGGGCGCGTGGCCCGAGTGGCTACATGGCCGATTTGACTTCATGAGGGGTGGTGTTATGGCCTTCCTGGGCCTGTCGTACTTCCCGCGGGCGTTGCATCTGCCTGGTAAGTTGCTCTAATTCCCTTATCAAGCGCTGGTTGGTGAGACGGAGTGTCTCCATCTCGTTGGTGTAATCGTCTATAGTTTCAGCGGACGCTGCGAAGGTCGGTATCTATGTTGCCTTCTTCCGGTCTTGCGTCAGCAGGTGATTGTACGGTTCCTACTTGTGTTTAGAGTTAATACCATCGATTCTTGAGAGATCGGCTTTATTTGTAAGGCCCATCGTTCCCATGGACGGCGCCAACTGATGATGCCTTTTCAACCAGAACTAGGCTGGAGCGTGTTGGAATCATTTGGTAGAGGCTGAGTATCCCATTTGGGCCGATCCGTCGACTCACGGACGTGGATTCCTCTACAAAAACAAGAAAGAAAGAGGATCGGAGGGCTCGCCCCATTTGCCGCTCGATGCCAAGTCGATTCTTTCACGGAGAATATCCAGCTGCTTAGAGATGAAGTATTTAGATGCATAGAGAATCTGCGTGCCTTTCACCGATGGGGTGACCTTGTATTTACAGTATATGTTTTTCCTAATTGGATGGTGATAAGGATTATCTCTTATTGGATGGGGGATTTTCTTTCCTTATCATTTGTCGAGTTAATAAGGGATAATTGGAAACGATTGTGATAATTATCCTACTTCCCTTATTAGTAGGAATTTCGGTTTGATTCCTGAAGATAAAGCGATTCATTTAAAGATTATCTACTTTTCTTATTGGTGAGATTTGGTTTGATTTACAGGATAAGTGGTTATTGGGAATTATCCTACTTCCCTTATTGGTGAGATTTAGTTTGATTTACAAGATATGGGCTCTTGTTTTGGGCCTATATTTGGGGATGTATCAAAGACCTAATTGCAAATCTTTGGACGTTTTTAATCCCGTTTTGGGCTTACGTCTTGGGCCTGCGCACCTATTATTTCAAACCCCATCAGTTTCATTGTTCATTCAAACTCTTCCTTATGGTAAGTGTTGTCTTTGCCAACAAATTCAGGTGATAAATTTGGTTTTTACTAATAAGGAGACATATTAAGTTTTGCTCCACTTCTATTCTTGTTATAAATGCTTTTGTGTTTTGATCCATGTCATCATAATTACACTCCTTTGATTTATGCATGAATATTGAGTTTTTTCAAGTTGGTACCATGATTATAATTTTTATTTATTTATTAAAGAGCTTAACACAATTATTTCACTACTTTTCTATCCACTTTAAGAGATTTATGTATATTTTGCATAGAAATTGTTGTATTTATTTCTACAAAAACAATATTGTTTCTATACTAAGATTATGTGCAATAATAGGTTTGTCTATGCAGGAAAAAATGGGATTTTGAAATGTCACGTCAACCTCAAAGACCATGAAAATCATTGATACCGAAAAGAAGATCTTTGTTCTCATTGTAGATGATGATCTTCTTATTCAAAAAATCCATAAGGTAATGATGACTAAATTTGGAACTGAAGTCCAACTAGCAGTAAATGGTAAAGAAGTTGTTGACCTATTCCTCTCAAGCGCATCTTTTGATCTCATCCTTACAGATCTCGAAATGCCTATTATGGATGGAATTGAAGTAAGTTCTTAAAAATATGTTTTGAATTGTTTGTTGAAGAATGTGTAATAAAATATATGAAAAAAGTAAAGACTAAAATGGTGCTATCCTCAAGAGGTAGGAGAGCATCATCTTATTGTTGTTTAAAAAGACTTAAAAACAAAATTTCTGACCTAATTTTGTGAAACCCCGAGAAAATCTAATTTTCTTAAAAAGGGCAAAATGGTAATTTTGGTCAAAATTTTGAATTTTTATAGACCTCGGATGATGAAATGGACTTCACCATTGGAATCGTCTCACGAAATCTAGCTTCCATCAGTTTCGTCGAATTCGAGACCAGGCGAATTTGCGTTTGAGGCAACGAGCGTAGTGCGGGACACTTGGCACATTTTGAGTGGCTCACAGTGTGCCACATGTCAGGTGCAGAATGAGTCAACTTGAGCTCAAGTGTGGGGCCCATAGGTGACATGTGGCAACTCCTAATTGGAGAAAAATTCAAAGTTGGTGGATAAGTGGATAAGGAAATCCAATGAGCCAATGGTGGCTTGACAAGTGCCAAGTGAGGGACAAAATGGGAATAAAATGAAAAGAAAAAAGAGACATCTTCTCAGATTTTGGAGCTGGACGTGCAGTGATGGGGGATTTCAAATTCTAAAGAGAGAAGCTCTAACTTCTCTTTGTTCCGACTTTCAAGCGTCGGTTCGCGTCGGGCGAAGCGAAGTTACAGCGAGGAGCTGCGGCGTGGGAGCGATTTTGTGGAGTTCGAAAAATCCAGAGGTAGGGATAACTCCTGCACAGTTTATTTGGTTTTTAAGAGCTTTCTAAATGATTTGGAGTGTTTAAGGCCGTGAATGGCCGTTTGGTCGGTCCCAAAACTTGGGATTGGGTTGTTGGAATATTTGGAACCCGTTTTGGATAGTTTAGGGACTGTTTGGGTGGTTTGTGTGATAATTTATGCAATAAATTATGGTTTGGGTGTTGTTAAGTCGGAAATGGCCATGAATTTCTGTTCCACAAATTGGAACCGATGCTAGGTGAGAAGGGCTGTCGGACGGCCTCCTTTGCTCTTTGGGGCTGTTAAGCTTGATGCAGGTTTAAGCAATCCGGACTGAAAAATGGTCCATGTGTGTTGTAAGCAAAAATATTGCTTGAATTGGATGACTTGAATTGTGTGAAAGAAATGTTAATGCATGGAATTTAATGTGTTAACATGAGGCTAAATTATATAAAATATAATTGTGTGTAAGCCATTGGATTGTTGATTAGCTCAAGTGAGCTAATTTTCATGTTATTGATAGAATAAATAACATGTGATTAGTATATTAGATTGAATGACATGATGCATGGCTAGATGGCGGCACACATTATTTTATCTCTAATTTGTGTGTAAGCCATTGGATTGTTGATTATATAAAATATAATGTGTTAACATGATTCTAAATTATATAAAATATAATTGTGTGTAAGCCATTGGATTGTTGATTATATAAAATATAATGTGTTAACATGATTCTAAATTATATAAAATATAATTGTGTGTAAGCCATTGGATTGTTGATTAGCTCAAGTGAGCTAATTTTTATGTTATTGATAAGAATAAATAACATGTGATTAGTATGTGAATTGAATGACATGATGCATGTGAATCCAATGGCTTACACACAATTATATAAACCACAATTATATTTTATATAATTTGTGTGTAAGCCATTGGATTGTTGATTAGCTCAAGTGAGCTAATTTTTATGTTATTGATAAGAATAAATAACACGTGATTAGTATGTGAATTGAATGACATGATGCATGTAAGTAAATTTATGTTAGTACATACATGATTTATATATTAACATGAATTGTTTGGAAATGGCATAATGCATTTCATATGCACCGGGGCAATCTAGAAAATTAGGTGCGAGTGCATGGCATGAAAGAAATGAAAAATGAAATGGTTGAAAGGAATTTCAAGGGAAGATTTTAGAATTGCCTTGAAGAGTGGTCAACGAGTTCATCTTGGAGGATGACCCATGGCCAGTTAGGAAAAATGATCGATGGTCGCCTCGGAGGGTAGTCAATATATTTACGAAGCTTCGGTAATGCGTTTAACAAAAAATCTTTTGTTTGAAAACAGTATTTTTCTCACTTTCGGCTTAGGCATGTGTGAGGGAGTTGATGAGGACTCGAGACATGGGATTGGCCATGTAGACATTCAAGTAGAACATGTATTTGCTTGAATGTGTTTATATTGAATCATTACATGTGTACTTAGGTGGGGAGTAACCCATGTAGGATAATTCAACTATTGGGCATTGCTCACCCTATCGAGTGTTATTTCGGTCACAGAGATGACCGAGGGAAAGGCGGCTCATTAAAGGCCGCTTTTTAGAAGAAAGCCGGATTGTGGCTTTGGCATTCATTTTGTATAACATGTATTAAAAATTTAAATCTTAATATTTGTTTGTATTAAGAGTGATGTATCAACTCATGAACTATGGTAATATAGTTGATGTATTTTGATGAGTATGATGTGGCGACCCAGAGCGGCCCGACTGCGTTAATTGAGTCAACCTACACCGGGGCCTTCGGTTTTTATTTCTTGTATTTTCCGTGTTATTAAATTTTAGTTTTCAAAAGTGTCGCGACCCGAATCCTCGACTTGACCCGATTGGTGGATCCAAGCTGGAGCCCGGTTTACTCCGACATTTTCAATTATCTTATCAAAACATTTGGCTTGTTTTATTCATTTTAAATTTTGTAATTACGCGGAAGCATTTTCATTTTGGGCAAGCCCATAAAACATTTACACATTCAAAAGGTTCATACCACTTACATTTACAAAAATAATGATTCAGAGTTCAAACTGTTTTACAAAATGTCAATGTTTAAAGAAATGGAGTAATGCATATGATGGAGCATACTCATAAATCTTTCTCATGACTACGAGCTCGATCTTGGGTCTTGCTTCAATGTCTATCACTCGGTACTGCGCGTGATAAAACAATAAGCTAAGCATTTTCATGCTTAGTGGTTCTATCTGATTCTCTATTCCATTTCGTTCGTATAAAATCAGCCATTTATCAAAATAATGCCTTTATCTGTCTCAGTCATAATATAAAATACAAAACAAATACACTTTCAATACCATTGTTTGCTTTTAGGTTTGTGATTTCTATGGCTATAAGTGGCATCAGCGGGTGAGTTGGTGAATCCTGTCACATTTGCCATTCGGTAGCAATGTGGTTTCACACTCAATATGCGTCTCACATATGACTATAGAATTAGGCATTCCACTGACGAGATTCGAGTTGGTGAATCTTGTCTTTGTTTATCGTCGGTAGCAATGTGATTTCTCATTCAGTATTACCATCTCACATATGACTATAGAATTCCACATTTATGACAGATTCAGTTGGTGAATCCAGTCTTGTTTGTCATTCAGTAGCAATTTGATTTCGCATTAGACAAATACAGTTACCTTCATGACGAATTCAGTTGGTGAATGATTCGTGCCACAGTAGGCTGAGCTAAAATCAACAAAATTTATATACCTAAGTTCCTCCTACTGCCGTAGTCAAGCTCTTTGCGATATAGTGGTCCTAAGTCGAACACGGGGATGGGTTTTATCCTAAGAATGATTTACGCCAAGTGTAAAAGGTAGGCTTTCTATTTGGACTTTTGGATTTTTGTTTCAAAAGCCGATTGAAGTAGTTTAAGCTGCGAAATTGTAAAAAGCGAAAGTGAAGTGTGAAAAAATTAACTTTGAAGATTTAGGTCACTAACTTGATATCATAGAGCGACCAAGTGTCTCGGGTTTTATCCTCGCGTTATGTGACAACCTATAGTCCTAGCCATAACGGATCTATGTTTAACTAGCAAACCTCACCCACAAACAACTCCTATTTGAGTTAACCACAGGTAACATGCATCTGGCCCTTTACGGTTTTGAAACCTAACATTAAATATCATTTAGGTGGCTCGTAAGACCATACAAAAAACCCTGATTACATCAGCAATAAGTATGCATTGTATCCTAAAGCATGGTAAGTATTGAGCGAATCAATAACATTGATGCTATTCAACCCTATTTGAAAGATAGGGCCATAAACACAGTACACTGTAGCTTTAATACAAGAGGACAACTGCATATGCCCCTACTTAAGCTAACTGTACTCTTCAAAGAAGAGGATTAGCCCGAGCATCTCTTGAGTTGTCATCCTCAGAGGGTGTTGTAGCCAGAAAATAAGGGAAAGAGAGAGAGAAAAACCAACCCTAACTAAAAAATAAAAACTTGCCAAAATTGCTTCCTCCATTTTGTTTTTTTTTTTTTTGTTTTTATTTGAAAATAAAAACTTGCCCAAAATTACTTCCTCCATTTGTTTCTTAGTTTTGCAAAGTAAGGAGAGGGCTTATAGGTACCAGTGAAATACCATAAAGCCTAACAATTTGGCTGAATTGGGGACAAGGAGTAATACACCAAAATTGAAGTCGGTTTGCATTAATTACAAAAGTGTGACAAAGTAGGTGAATTTCGCTAAGGCATCTGAATTTCGCTAGGCAGAGGTGCTGGCTGATCGCGAGAGATAGCGAAATCAGGAATTTTGGCTAGGCGGTAACATTTCGCTAGCTTAGAGTACGTGATAGCAAAATGCAAAATTTTGCTAGGAATAGTGCTTTAGCGAAAATTTTGGGTCTAGCGAAAGTGTGATTTGGCCCAGATTGCGAGCTTTCTCCAAGGTTGCGAAATTTTCGCAATCCCGTGAAAATTTTAAGTAATCTTAGCGAAATTCCCCACACAGAATGTGATCTTTCTTGCTTTGCCTCCTGTCCTCTCGCATTGATTTTCTTCACTTTGCCTTCATTCTCTCTTTGTTTTGCTGGGTGATGGTTGTGAGTGGGTTGTCTTCATGATTCATCATATGTCTCGATATCGAACTCGAGTACGCGAAGCACCTTAAAACAGCCCACAATAACCTACAGCGGCATCGTGAAACTAAGAGACTTGAACACTTCAATTGGCATAAGTAAAGCATTATTAGTGCGCAAAAGCACTCAAAACCTATCTATTATAGGGTTGAGAAATAGCACTTTTTGGGCACTAATCACACCCCAGCCGACGTTGCTAGTCCCTTAGCAATGCAAAACAAAAGGAGATGCATGTAGTTATTTTCAAAATGTTTATGATTCAAAAGGGTTTATGTACATATAAACATTACCTTTAAACTGAAAAATTGACACCAAGTTTCAATAAATTATGAAAGAACCAAGCAAATCTGAGAATAATTTGAGTCAATATTAGTTCCATGATTCTGAAGCGAATTTCCACCTAAGTCTAATGGTTCTTTATATATGATTAAGCCAATAAATTGCAAATTTGTCCCCTCCCCAACCTAGCACTGACAGTGGCACCCAAGTTGTTGAACAACCTAGATAAGGATAGTTACGCTCTTCTTTCTTTATTCAACTACAATGTAAGGTGCAATGCTTAAAATCCGACTTCACCAAAGTCCGTGTAACGGGGGTCCACCGATGACTCCCAACCAATTAAGGTTTAGGGCATCAAGCCAAAGGATCTTGACCCTGAACTCTCGAGGCTTCACCAGGACTACGAATGATTTGAAAATCAAGCACCTACCAAATCGTTAAACTCTACTATCCACCCATGCCGAACACTAAATCGATGACTCCCGACCAATTAAGGCTTCAGGGCATCGAGGCTTCAAAGGCTTTCGCCATACACCCACGTCTTAGTGCTCGGGTTTCAAAGCTTCGACTTTATTTTCTTTTTCTTTTTCTTTTCCTTTTTGGAAGACAACATTGGTCTTAGTATGGGTAACCTGAGCCTATCTAGGTTGCGTGTATGGGCGAGCTGACGAAGGAGGTGCATGCAGTTCCACAGCCTATTGAAATAATGGAGTGCGTGTGAATTAGCATAAAGGGAGAGAAATTTTCAAGTTGAGCATCTTTGGGCTACTTGTTGACCAAAGCATTTCAAGCTTATGGAATTTGTTCTTATAAAGGTGACAAACAATGATTGATTTTCCTACATAAGGCAATTCAATTGTCAATTGCAATTCAATTGTTCAATTGAAAATAAACATTTACATGGGTAGGTACTAAAACATGGTATCACAATACGTATATATAGTAAAGACAAACTTTTGATATAGCCAAAATGGCTAATACATGAATACAAAGCTAAACATATAAAAGTATCACTGCCTACTATGGCTAATACATGAATCCTAATCAAAATTAGTAGGCAGTTGATAAAGTTGGTAACTATACAAAATCGGAAAAGAACCTAACCACCTGTTCTTGTGTGGTGGTGGTGGAGTCTAATTTCTTCTTCTTTGAATCTGAGAAACATCGAATAGGCTGCGTGCGTGGTGAGCCTGTCGATCGGGAACACGAGGAAGGCTTGAGTGTCATGATCTGCTGAGCGTAGAGTGACAACGAATGCTGACCTCGATCACAGGCTGCTGTGTAGGCGCTAGTGAGGCGGATGGCATCCGTCACACTGTGATCTCTCTGGGGCGGGCGTGAACATACTCAGGTGAATGGTGTGCTGAATAGGATGGCCCGGGAGTATCAGCTGCAGCTGTGGATGTGGTGTGTGGAGGAGGAGATGGAAGTGACATGTCTAACGAGACGGACTCCTGCATCTCGGGCTCGGGCGGGCCACATCGTCTCTATGGAAGTCCTCGGCCACACGGGCCCGGTGCCCCCTCTCACTAGTCCTGGCGGCTGGAGATGGAAAGATACGGGCATGGTCATCACCCGCTCCGCTGACAGAACCAGAGGGCATCGAACTCTCATCTCAATCCTCGGCTCCTCTGGGAATCCCATATGCTCGAGAACTGCCAGAGTAGTCTCGGCCATGTCGAGTGGTGGAATGCTCTTGCTCGTCACTAGGTCCTTAGATGGACCTTACTCTCGAAATGCATCAGGAGGTCATCCGCATTTCAGAGGGACTGAACGATATCCCTCAGGGTCCGGTAAAGTCTCCAAGATGGCTCCCCTCATTGCCGCGTAATGTTGTAGTGGGAGCAGACTCGTCCGGATAAATGGTCGATCGGCATCGGGCGGGGCGCCTCGCATCAAAATCACGGGTCCGGTTGTAGTGTCTCGGCCGGTCTCGAACTCATCTCTCGATGGAGTGGGTGGGCCCAATCTCTATAACCCTGTGGCCGGCCCGGTATCACCTTTGAGCCCCAGTCTTGGCTCTCCGGCCCGCTCCCGAGTACTGTGATCCTCAAATGAAAGCTGCGACTCACCAGCAGTTATCCGATCATCAATAGAGAAAGCTACTGACTCACCTTGGACTATCACATCACTCAGATGTGTAAGGTAGTGAAGCTAACGACACCGCTCTGATGGGTAATAATGCGCCTCGAGTCATAAATTCAGGTGTTAATCCTGGTCGTGCCCAGAATCCCTAAACACAGGATCGGCCCTCGGCGGGGCGTCATGATCTACGACTCGATGGAGCGATGCTGCGATGGAGTCGTGCATTCCCGGAATGGGGTTCCCTGCAGTGCGCGGCCTCTGATCGCATTTGGTATGTGACGATGATCATAGCCTCGTAGTGACTGGTATTGGCTGCCTCTGTAGAGGAAGATGACTCATGGGGGCTGGAGTGTGGGCCACTTGAGGCCAGGGCCTCTAACTCTCATGGTCACAATTGATGGGGCAGAGGTCCGATCAGGTCATCACAATAACGGCAAATCAGAATTCTCGGGTACTACCTCAGGATGGTGAGTGGTGCTGAATGGGCCGGAATGGGGAGCCTCTCTCGGGTGTCTTGAATCTAACCGTGACGAAGCGGGACCACCTCGGGTGCGAACTATATATGAAATCCCGAATAAAACTACGGAAGGGCTCTGCTCAGAAAAATGCAACTAGGCCTTTGAATACAGGCGAGGCTCAGGTGGTAGGCGCTCTGAAGCAATTAGATGAACCCGGGAGCTCTCACTTGAGCTCTGACTCACAGGCTGCGGAATAGCGAATAAGGCGACAAGACGGCTCTTTGGGACGGGAGCCTGGCGGCTGAACCCGAAACACGAGGGTCCCCGAGCTGGCGTGGAAGCCTGATGAAGGCTCAGCGAGAGATGGCTCGGCCCGGGGTGCGGCTGAAATTTGTGAACACCCGCGGGGCTCGTGCGCGCGTGTCTGCGATCTTTGGGTGACAGTGGATACTCCGGTGGGCTGGGTGTGAGATCTGGTGGGTGGGGGAGGCGGGATCGAAGCTGAAGGCCGGATCGCGGAGCTACGTGACGAAACGTGTAGTGGCTGGTCGTGCAGGGAACATAGCTCTGCGGGTCGGGTGTGTGGCTAATGAACTTCAGGAGCTCTGAGGCCCAGAGGAGGAAAAGTGTCTGAAAATTAAACTTCCCACTCCTCCTCTTATAGTACACAGGGGCCCAGTGAAGGAGTCTACTAGTTTGTCACCGCTATGTTTAATTTGGACCGACTTGCCTCCACCTGATTCAAAATTTAAGATTAATTATTAGTATATGGAAATAAAAATTATTTTAATAAAATTTACTATATGGCTTATAATTAAAATTTAATACAAAGTACTATAGTATATAAACAAAATTACTAAAGGGAAAAATTGCTAATTTAGGAAACTTCGAGAAAAATAAGCGAAATTATCAATTAACTAAATTAAGACAAAAAGCAAAATTGTTGGCTGTCCAGGTTTTGAAGACCGGATCAATTTAAAAATTACTCAATGAGGATCGGAGAATGATATATCAGCCCTGTGATGACAGATTGACTCCATGGTGTTAAGGTGCTTACGATTGTTGAAGTGGTCTCTTGTTGGCTTGAATTGAGCAATTTGCTTAAGTGCGATTGTTGGTAGTAGGGCTAATTTCTCTTTCATCTCATGTTTGATTATCTGCAGATTAGACATTGTGCTTCTACGCATCACGACAGTTTGACAACTACATGGTTATTTGATTTTTTTATGTTCTAGCAACTTTTTCTTGTTGTTCAAAATGAGAAGATGTTTAACTCCGAGGTGTATTGCAAAGTGATTCATGACTCCATTCAGGCAATTTATTATTGCATTGGGCGTGGCGATAGTCTTCCTAAGATGATTGGGTGCATGATTGGGTTCACTTGCAATTGGCTCGATGTCGAAACACTACAAATCTTGGTAGTAGAATTTGTCTATTTTCTGAACATCCTCAGTATCCTTGGGATTTTAAGCGATCTATCGACGATAGTAGTGATGTTGGTGGTTCAGTTCACTAAACTGCTTTGCTTGTATCTTTCGGCTCCTAAATCAAGCAGCTGATTCGTTTACGCACTTCCCACCAATATTGACCGGGAACCGCGGGAGATCCCGGATCTCAGATTTGACAGTAAGTAATTACTTTTGGATTATGGCGCTGACTCTGCTCGCTGAGAAATGCCTCTTCTCAATGCCTAATCCCTTCTTGATCAGGCAAAGATCTTCAAAAAATTTTGCATAAGCGTGACTCGCTTGATTATGTCCAAAAGAGGTATGCTAACTTTCTCACTTGCCTTGACTTCTAAAGATACCCGCTTGGTCGAGATGCCTTCTTCTTACCTCTCTAAGTGCTTGTGGAAATGGAGGTGGCGCTATATTCATTGAATCTTCCTTTAGGAGAATATGCTCAGATCAGTAATTCTTCTCTCCGCCCTCGGATTCTTCAACAGCTTCGCATAGGTTGATCAACCTCTTTCCACCTCGTATTATTATAGCCTCTCACCTCATCCATTCTCAATTGTTGGATGATCCTACCTCATGGTTCCCTTTGGGTTTGGCATCATTTGGGAAGGGAACCTTCCTCTTTCTTTGTACTCAAAGAATCGGTTGATCTTGGTGATTGAACATCGTAGATTACTCAATTTTCTGGTTCAGTTGCTCTCAAGCCCATCTATTCTCTCTTGTTCGTTGTAATTTACAAGATCAACTTTGCAGCGCCTGCACATTAATTCCTTTTTGTTCCTCAACAAAGGCTCTACCACCTTACTCAAATTTAAATGGCTGCTCCACAGAGATGAGAATGGTGGTGGCTGTGGTTGAATTGGGGAAACCAGAACCGTGGTTTGGCACCGGGGGCACAGGCGTGGGGTTGGTTTCCAGGAAAGGTTAGGGGGATTCCTCCAATTGGAATTGTAGGTATTTCCATATGGGGCATTGGGTTGTGGTGGCTTATATTGTCCTACAGTATTTGCACATTCTGACATCAAATCCTTCATTGAAGGGGCCATAGGTCGTCTTTCCATCGGATGGGCAGGGGATTGGAAATTGGTGCAGGGATTGGATTGTGCAGGATTTTCAGTCACTGCTTGCACTTCATGGAGCCTTTTTCCTTCAAGCTCCTCCACTTTCCTAGCTAAGGTTGAAATTCTAGCTTTCATTTCTATGCCTCATAAAGGTATAAATCCTCCTCAGTGGTTGGTCGAGGGCCCATTGTTTCCATTTCCCTGTGGCTCGCTCATCCCAACCCTTAGAAGTTTCAACCACATAATTTAAGAAATCCATGGCTTCGTCAGGATGCTTACTTAGAAAGTCTCCTCCACACATGGTTTCCAAAAGCTGCCTCATGGCAGGAGACATACCACCATAGAAATGGTTTACCAACATCCATGTATCAAACCCATGATGAGGGCATACACCGATGGTCTCCATAAATCTCTCCCAAGACAGAATCTCACCATCTTGAGCTTTAAAAGGTGTAAACTCTGTCCCTTCAAATTGTTGGTCTTATGAGCACCGACAATTTCTTTAGGAATCCCGCAGTGCATCAGCCCACCCTCTTATGGTTCTAGTCTCGTGAGTTCAAACAAATCTGGCTTTGTCCTTGTATTAGTGGAAATTTCACTTCACTTACAAATCCATGTTCATCATCTTCCTAAAGGTAGTGTGCATACCTCTCAAAATCCCTTATATGAGTGTATGGATTTTCATTTCTTCATACCATGGTGAGGAGTAGGGGCACTGAGTAGGGCCCCCACCGCTACATCTTCAAAGCAGGAGGTATGATGCAGTAAGGGGGCACTAACTCTAAGAGGGTGGATGTGGTCCCTCATCGACCTATATGCAGTTGGATTCATTGGGGTACCTAGCTGACTCTACTGTTTCTCAGGTAGAGGATCCATGGTATCTGTGTGTATACTAACTTCACTGACTGGGTCAAGTTGTGTACTGATTCTATGTAGTCTACCTGATGTGTCTCTATCCCACTAGAGCATAAACACCTGTTACAAAATTTGTAGAGACAACAAAGAGTACCAACAAAACTTGCAAAAAGGTTAAAATTAGCTAACAAAAATTAAAACTCGAATGAGGGCAAAATGCGCAAAGCCATCGCAAAGTGATGAAAATCGCGCCTCGCAACTGATTCAAAAAGTGGTTAAAAGGTCACCTTCACTTGTGATGTTGATCAAGGCAATACTTCAACTTACCAAACGTGAGTTTGGCACTATCCCGGCAACGGCGCCATTTGCTTCGCACAAGAGGGTCGAGCTAAAACCAACAAATTATATACCTGTTCTTCTCCCTACTCGTAGTCAAGCTAATGCGAAGATAGTGGTTCAGTGGTCAAACACTGTGGGATGGGTTTTCATCCTAAGAATGATTTTCATAAGTGTAAAAAGGTAAGGCTTTCATTCGACTTTTGTATTTTTGTTTCAAAATGAGGAAGTAGCGAACTGGGCTTTATGAAATTGTAAAACCGAAGTGAGGTGAAAAAATTCACAACTTTGAAGATTTAGGTCACTAACTCATATCATAAAGTGTTCAAGGTCCTCGGTTTTATCCGTTATGACAAGCAACCTATAGTCCTAGCCATAACCGATCTATGTTTAACTAGCAAACCTCACCCTAAAAACAACTCCACTTGAGTTAACACAGTAACATGCATCTATGGCCCTTTGCGCTTTGAAACCCTAACATTAAATATCATTTCAAAGTGGCTCAGAAGACCATCTAAAAACCATGACATCTAGCAATAAGTATGCACTGTATCCTAAAGCATGGTGGTGCCAACCAATACATTCAATGCTATTCAACCTTATTTTCGAGAAGATAGGGCCATAAACACAAAGACTGTGAGCTTTTACAAGATAATAACCCGCATATGCCCCACCACCAAGCTAGCTTCCTTCCTCTTCAAAGAAAAGAGGCTTAGCTAAGCATCTCTTGAGTCAGCCATCCTCAAGAGGGGTGTTTGGCAGCCAAGAAAATAAGGGAAAGAAGAGAGAGAAGAGAGAAAAACCAAACCCTAACTAAAGCTGCGAGATATTTATTTACAAAAATAAAAACTTGCCAAAAATTGCTTCCTCCATTTGTTTTTTTTTTTTTTGTTTTTTTTTACAAAAATAAAAACTTGCCAAAAATTGCTTCCTCCATTTGTTTCTTCGGGTTACAAAATGGGAGGGGGCTTATATAGGCCACCCAATGTATGAAAATACCATAAAGCCTAACAATTTGGCTAAATTTAGGGACAAGGGAGTAATACACCAAAATTGAAGCCTGTTTATGCTTAATTACAAAAGTGTGATACAAAGCACTCGCATAGCATTAATAAATTCGCTTAACATGGCTCATACTAGTTTGTACTCTTAGCCAGCTTAAATCACCAAGAGATAGCGAAATCGTGAATTTCGCCAGGTAGTTGGCATTTTCATTTAGCTAGCGAAATTCCTCACGAATGAGCGATTTGTGAGTAGCTTAAAAAATGCAAAATTTCGTGAATAAGGCTTTTAGCGAAAATTTGTCTAGCTGAAATTGACAATTTTCGCTTAAGATTGCGTAATTCTCGCTAAGGTTGCACTTTCGTAATCCCAAATAAATTCTCGCGAATCTTACTTAAATTCCCGAATTGCCGATCTTCACCGTCGCTTCCCGTCCCATCGCATTGATTTTTCTTCACTTTGCCTTCATTCTCTCTTTGATTGGTATGATCGATGGCTGACAATTGGGTTCAATCTTCATGATTCATCATATGTCCTCGATATCGAACTCCCAAAGCACCAAACCTACAAAACAACAAAAATAACCTTTAAGCGGCACAAAGTGAGAGACTAAGAAGACTTGGTGCTAATTGGCATAAATGACATGATTAGTCATAAAAAATCACTCAAAACCTATCTAATATAGGGTTAATGGCACTTTTGGCGCTGTCCCGGTGAATATCACGTCATGTTGGTCATTCAATAATATGGTTCAAATCAATTTACTTTTATGCAATAAATTATTGTAGCTCGAATACTGCATACATCACAGATGTTGTCAAACATTTCAAATACTAATCATTCGAATCGATATATATGTATATTTCGCAAATAGAGAGCAATATGAGAATAACGAACGTGTAGAGAACAAACTAGAATAAAGATCAAGTATAGAACAAACAAAGAATAAAGAACGGGTATAGAACAAACCAATTATCGATTCCTTTTCCTTTTCGATATCAATCCTAGGTCAGGTTATCGTCTTCACCCGTACCTAGTCAAATGCAATTTATTTACTCTTAGTGGTTAAGCAAATAATCATACTAAACGAATATCGCCGAGGAGGCGAGGTACGGTACGTTTTTGACTTAGTCTCATTCTTATTCGAACCCTTATTATTAATTTCTTAGGGTTCCTATACTAACGATTGTATGGTGAAGCCATCGCAAAAACTAAAAATCACGGTCATTTGGGCTCATGTGCGATACACCTTGGGCTGTCTGGTACATGTTACGTGATGACATGTCTTAGGTACATGTTGGAAGTGTCTAGATTTGCTTCATTTTCCACTTTGATGCAATTCTCCTTATATAACATTCCTTAATTCCTCAAAAAATCATCATGGAAATCATCGAAACAACTTCAAAATACTTGTATTGGTGGTTTGGAACCTCCTACCACAAAACCACAGGTAAAATCCTGTAAGATTCACCAAGGTCCATCAATTCTTCTTAACATCATATAATTTTGATGATTCCATGTTTATTTTCTGCCATTTTGGGGTTTTACCCATAACCTCAACAATTTAAGGGTTTGAGTGATCTATTTCCACAAAACCCTGACAAGAAGGACAATTCTCCAAACCAAAGCCTTAGAATCAAAACACTTGATCCTAAGATGAAAACATACCTTGGTTTTTGGTCTTATCTTATTTTCTCCACTTCTTTTTTCCTCTCACTGCGTTTTGCCTAGCCAAAAAATGAGACAATGAATTTTGTTTGTCTCAACACTCCCTTTTTATACTTTTTAATTCTCCATATTACAATTAAGTCCTTCACTCTTTTTAATTTTGCAAATCAACTTATTTTAATTCTATTTTGGCCCATCTCTACTCCCTTTATGATATTTATATCCCTTATGGAAATTTCAATTTTATCCTTATTGTAGTGCCACCCGATTTAAGTTCGCTAAATTTATCATTTCATAATTTGTCAATTTATCAATTTTTCCCGGAAAACACAAGTTTGACTCAATTCATACCCATAATATATATAATTAAATTATTATAAAAATTATAGGGTATTTTTAGGGCGTTACATATGATGTGTAGGCCCAAGTGGCCATTTTTATTCACGTATGGGTCTCATAATGTGAGACCACCCAGATATTCACGTGAGTTGGGTTGTCGACTAGACACATAGGGATCGGCGTCTAGGGTATGTTTAATTTAGAAAAAAAAAAAAAAAAGTATTACTTCTGATAAACCCAATTGCCCAATGTTTCTATAAATAATTGTTCCTAAATTCTATACATCATACTACCTTATCCAATTTCTTATGTGATCTCAAACTACAATACTTTGATAGGCAACTAAGCAACTCCGCTCGATGGGTGTTACAAACATGATAGTTGGAGTGACATCTCATAACTAGGATTCAGATATACAAGTCTTCATGAGTGCAGTGCAGATGCTTTAGCTATGTGAAATAGAATGCTGAAAAGGTCACTCTTTGTTTTGATAGTTGAAGAATATTTGAAGTCCTATGTTATCTTACCTTAAAGTCCATATTTTAAGTTTTCAAACACAATTAAATAATGTGCTTTCTGTTTTAGCCTTCTTTTTTTAGAGACATGCTAATGAAACTATGGAGTCAATGTATACTACCTTAGGTTTGGTTTTAAATAAAGCTAGCTTTATATTTCCATATATATAAGTGTGTTTATTATTTATGATTATATATATATTTTTTTCTATGGAGTCAATTTATACTCCTTTAGGTATAGTTTATTGCAAAAGATCTCATATTTTCTATGAATGGCTAAAATTTGTATGATCATCCTTTTTTTTTTTTTTTTGTAAACAAAATTGAATGGACTTCATGTACTCAACTGATTAAATCATGAGCCTAGTAATGTAGGTATGTGGGAAATCATAAAATTTATATTCTATTACAAACCTAAGGTAGTCAAAGCTACTTGTGGGTATAGTGCTTCTAAGATTATCCACTGAGATGGATTTTCTCGCGATAATGTAACTTTGTGTGTTCTAGCTTTGTTTTATCCTAAGTCTTTAAAACGATTTTATAATAATATGGGGTTAAGAGTGTATGTTGATTAAAAGAATTAACTTCAATAATTAAAAGACCTCGGGACTTGGTTTCTGAATTAAGCACACGATGATGATTTAAGGAACAATTTGGGTTCGAATTAGTGAATGATGAGACAACATATCCATCATGATTGAACAACAAAAAAGAGTACTATTTTGAACCTATTTGTGGTTGAGTGCTTTTTGTGTATAATCATTCCTAATCTTTCCAATTTGCACATTAAGGTCCTACTATTCTCTGGTACATTTGTGGCTAATTTTGTAGTTTTGCAAAAATTTATTTATGCCGAAATTATTGAGTCGATCCAACCACGAAAGATTGAGTCAAATAACGTGTAGATCGGAGGCGAAGGAAGAAAGAGCAAAGCGAAGAAAATGGGCCTTTGTGGAATGCTTCCTACGCGCACTATTCATCCTACAGCACTGTTCACAATTCAGCCCTATTGAATTCCTGTTGCCCATTGAATTTGTGCCTTTTTGTTCCTCTTTTGATTTCTTCCCATTTTGTCCTTGTAACAGTTAACTGCCTTTGTTGATTTTATGTTCCTTGCCACGGCGTATAGAGCTTGATCGAGGGTGTAAGATTGATCACTTAATCAATAAATTTTTGGAGCAACTTTCAACTCTCCCGTTTTTCCGCTTCTTCTCTGCTTCATTTTCTTTCCCTTTCTTTTCCATTTTTTGGGCAACCAAACACCCTTTGAGGATGACAACTCGGAGGATGGTTGGCTAAAACCCTTCCACTCATGAAGTGGAAGGCTGTGGGGTGTAGGATCTAGGCTATTAGGTCTTTGTGTTCTCCTTTTAACATTAGGTTTAGATCCCTTAGATTCATGTTGAATGGTCAGTACTTGGTAATCTTTTAGTGCGCATTTGATGCTTATTACTAGATCTTGTGATGTTCATTAGTTACCATTTATTACCCATTGCCAATGTGAGTAAAGGAGACTCGTTTAGACTGGTAAGAACATAAATGGCCTTTGAATGCCATTTCAAGAGGATAATTATTATGGGTTAGGTTTTATAGCTAAATGAAGGGTCAGTTCGGGAGATGACTATATGTCATCCCAATGCGAGGAAATGAACCACAGAAACCCTCTCTAGGTTAAGTAGGATCCTAAGCCCGATCACGATGCTTTAAAGGGAGATCTCTTTTATCATTTTCTTGTTTTACTTTAGTTTATTTTCGAGTTTCATCATCAAACCTCTTTGTTTTGCAAAACCTAAATCAAATTGAATTCACGGTTTTAATATCATTTATGAAGTCATTGTATGAAGAAAGGCATACAGTGTTCGACCCTAGAGCCGCTATACTGCAGTAGCTTTGCTACGGCAGTAGGAGGAATTTAGGTTTATAAATTTTGTTGATCCGAAACCCTACCATGGCACGAATCAACTCACACACTAAGGTGATCCTCTTATTTGATTTTAGATTAAGTGCATGTTCTATGGTTAGGATAGATTTGTTAACCATGTGAAGGTGGCTTATAGGGTCTCACCTAGGGTCTTTCAGACTCCCGACAAGAAACAATCGGTCGTGCATGCTAGATGAAGGATTAGTTCAACAACTATCCGACATACCTATTGAATTTCCTAAGTATCAAAATAACTAAATGGTCTAAGGTGAGAAACTCCTTCCAAGATAGTTTGAGGGGTCCTAATCTCTTAGCCACCATCTCTTGGTGTGGCCAAACTATTGGCACATGACTTAAAGGCATTCAATTAGAAAATAATTCATACATTTGTTATTAAGCCCATTTTATCCCTTTTGGGCATCATTGTGGGAGGCTTGGATCCTGGCTGCAAGATTGGAGGATCCTACTCCTCATGGTGGTGTTTTATGCATCCATAATGTGTGAACATCAGAAAGCATAGACAAAGAATGAAATAAAAATGGGAAATTTGTGAAAGCGAGAAGAACAATGTCTTACAATGGATTAAATGAAAGACAATAATAAGTATATTTGATCAACCTTGGGATTGTAAAATAAGGGATGAAATTACATCTTGGGGGCCTTTAAGGTAAGTTACAATGATTCAAACCTTTTACATACGATAAATAAGGCTTAATCATCGGATTAGAATAAAAAACATTCCTCATTGGACGAATCTGAGCATTTTTGCTCTGCCTAGGAGTTAAAGTGAAATTTGACTGAAGGTTTCTATCCCCTTCTCTAAGAGAGCGGAATTTTTGCTCTACCTCATAGGTAGAGTGAAATTTCCCTGAGAATGCTCGACCTTCCATCTCTTAGTCAATCGGGCTTAGAAGGATTCAACATAAATTTCTTCTGGAGTTTCAAAGCTTGAACTAGAGATCTGAAGACCTCGATTCTTTGACCTCATCATGCCGAGAGGGCGAAAAAGTAACTAAGAAGGCTATATAAACACACCAAAACTCGAAAAAGCACTAGTAATATGGTTAGGGACTTGGCAATGTACGCATAATCGGTTAAGTATGAAAACTTACGCATAAGCAGTTTTAATATGAAATAATTAAGTGTGTAAAAATGCTCTTTTTGAGTGATTATCATTAAAATGGAAGCTTCATTCACCAAATTTGATAATTTATATTTTAAATATTAGTGCTCATAATTTTCTTAACATTTCAAATATCAAGTTCAACTTGTATTAACCTATTTCAGATGGTTCTAATGTGAACTCCATCGTAATATTTGAAATAAATAAATTTCTCATATATTTAATTATTTTACACTACCTACATTTTTTCAACATAATTTTTGTCATTTGACATGTTTTCTTATATTCATCCAATCATTTACATATATGAAACTTTATTCTCCCTCTATTTCATCTGACAAAGAAGAAAAGCATCACGTTTTTATATTTTACTATATATCTTTTAAATAGTATTTAATTAGCCTCATTAATAACATAAAGAGAAGAAAAGTCCTTTATACATTCCTTGTTAACATGACACTGTTTTGACAACCCCTTTTTTTTCTTTATCATTTATTTTTTCTTAATAAATACTAATTTATTCATACTATGACTAAAAATAATATCAAAACAATGTAAAAATGATTATATAGTAACAACTTCTACAAATCCTATTTAAATAATAATATAACAAAAATAAAATAACTAATTAATCCAAGTACTATAAAAAACCATCACTAAAAATCATGTCATAGTCCATGAAAATCAAACCTTAATTATCTCAAAATCATTGCCTAATTATTAGCTAAAAATTTCCACAAACCTTATTAATTTATCACATACCAATCAAAACTTACCAATAATTACCCTCTGCTACTTACGTTTTTGCATATCTTAGTCAATCATGTTTAATTTTTTTTATCTCTTTTCAATTATCATAGTAAGCAAGTATAAAAATAAAATAATAAAATAAAAGTAATAATTAGTATCATCTAATAAGGAAAAATCATAGAAAAGCTATGTCTTAAGAGAAAAATTATCAAGAAAAGAAAAAGTGAGCATTTCTAGGCTTTGGCAATTAAGGTTTAATTTTTTTAAATTAATGAATAAGACAAATAACATACAAAATAATCAATTTTGTTTATTTATCAATGTTTTAGAGAATATGGCAACTTGGAAGGTGCTCCTAGCCCTTAAGAAAGATAAAATTAAAAAATTAAAGAATGTTTATTGTAAGAAAGGAAATTGGCTTTTTTCTTGTTATTATAGTGCTTCCTTTCAAGAAAATCAAAGTGCAGAAGAAACTTATTCTAAAGCACAATGAAGAACTTTCATCAAAGGGCCGAAGGGGGAGTAAACTACGTTAATAATGAAAAATTGCACAGTAATGTATGAATGATAACCACTTGAAAAGTACATATTTTCGCACTTAACTCGTACCTTTTAATGCTCTTTTAAGTGGTTATTGCCCAAAGTTAACCAATTCAACAAGTTGGTTCCTAATCTTGCTACTAATGTTTTTGCTCTAGTTTGTTGCTTTTATAGGCTTTTAGAATTCTTGTTTGCTCTTGGAATGCGTGAGAGCTAGCAATGAGGTCATCTCGGGTTTTTAATCAAAGTTTGAAGGCTCCCAGAAGAAATTAGAATGCATTGGAAGCTTAAAGGAGCGATGGGTTGGAGAAAGAGAAGTAAGAGCAGCAATATGAGTAATTTCGCACTGCACGAATGAGACGAACCTCTACGGCAGAATTTTGTTTTGCCACCTAGGCGAAGCAAAAATGCCCAGATTCGCCTAGTTTTGTCTTTTCTTCATTTTTAACCCTATTTTTGATATGTAAAGGGTATGTGGATCTTATAACATATCAGCTCCCAAGATGTATTTTATCCTTTTATATAGAGGCTAGGGCAAGAAAAATGAATAAAGTTTGGATTAGCTTGGATCAACCTTGGCGTATGACACTTTCTATATTTTCTTTCAATCCTTTAATAAAATTTGCATTTTTCTTTTATTTTGTTTATGGAATGGTTGGGATTTCTATATGTGACATGGTTGTTTCCAACCCCTTTCTTGGGTAGATGAGGATTTAGGGCTCACATCCAAAGGTAATGAAGGACAATATATCTTAATCTAAAAGGTGAGTGCTTTAATTAGTTGAACTTGTTTAGGACGAGCGTAATACGCCTAATGGTTAATCCCAAGGCATTTTTTATGTCGTTAGGACCCTTTAAAAAAACCCTTGAAGGAATTTCCCATACTAGGTCATATATTTTGCTTGACACTTGGTAATCGTAGTAGATACATCGGATTGTTGTCGATTTCATCCTTCACCTGCCGTCAATGAATAGTTAACTCCTTTCCAGGATCCAAAAGAACCTAAGTGAGATCCTAAAACATTATTTAAATGGTGAAAGTTGCTCACCATACCCCTAGAACCCCGTTCTTAATCCAAATCTAATAGAGGACCATCTTATTGAGGTTTAGGATATCAACTATATGTTGAATCCCCATTCACCTAACTATGAGACTCTAGAAATGCTCAAGTTACTTTAGGAAGTGATCTCTAATAAAGTGGAACCCCAAGGCCTTTTTTTAGGCATTTTTATACACAGTTTCATTGCAAGTATACAGATCATACAAGTAATAGAGTGGACTCAATGAAGTACAAGATGTCAAAGCCATAGGGAACTAACTATTGATTACTAACCTAGTCTAACCCTAATAATGTTTGGATTACCAAATATGATGATTTTACTTAATTAACCTAATTATGCAAAATGATTAACTATGAAGATAAAACTAGGGTTTTTGAGTTTGCAAAGATAATCCCCTAGTTTGGGTTTGAAATCTAAATCCCATAGTTATATTTTGAGTCAAATTAGCTAACCTATCATTGGTCTCTCTGAAGTACCAACAACCTATCCTTAAGACTCGACTATTTCTTCTTAGCCTCAAGCCCTTGGTCTCAAGAAGCATTATGTATAACTAATCTCAAGGCCACATGTTAACCATAAGAATCTCTTGCCTATGGTCATCACATTGTCTAACATCCCCGATCCCATCTCCCCATCTCTTCTCATTCTCAAGCTCACTGTGAAAACATGCAAAAGGTGATCAAGAAATTGCAAGCATTAAGAATGGAACAAAAAACATCAAAATATATATATTAACTATTGTGGTGAAAGGTTACATAATCCAAACCCTAATTAGGGTTCTTTTAATTTGCATTGTAGCCACAAAACAAAGCTAAAACATAATAAATCTAAAAGAAACAAAGTAGCTCTAATAGAAAACATGAATGTGAAGGAATGGTGATGCGACCTCAGGGATCTTGCTCCAAGCGCTTTCAAGTGTGAAGCACAAACCTCACAACTTAATAACCTAAAATGTGTGGTTTTTTGATCAGGCATAGCATTACTCTGTTTTATCCTTAGATTTTGGTGAGTTTTTAGCATGTTTTTATCGTATACATAAGTGTTCTAATGTCCTGTTTGGTTTTTTTTTTATCAGGTAAGAATTTGGATGGTTAAGAATGGAGAATGAGTTAAAAGACATTAAAAATGAGGTTGTATGCATCAAGAATGACAATGAGTACCCAAATTGTGCATTTTTTAGAAGATGAAACAAGGTGAGCTAAACCTATGACCAAGGTTCTCGAGTGTAGCCTGGAGAAGACCTCTGGCACCCCTAGGCACCAACCAGAGCCAAATATGGCACCTAGGTGCCAACTAAAGCCAAATCTGGCACCTAGGTGGCAACTAGAGCCAAATATGGAACCTAGGCACCAACTAGAGACAAATCTAGCTCCTAGGTGCCAACTAGAGCATAAGAAGACGCCTAGGTGTCATCTCAAGCTCAATCTGACGCCTAGGTGTCATCCCACATGCAAAACTAATGCCTCGGCGTCAATCTCAAGCCTTAATGTCAAAAACTCATGCCTAGGCATCAATCTCAAGCCTTAATGTCAAAAACTCATGCCTAGGTGCCATTCCTCACGCCTTAATGTCTTTGGGGGCCCATCCATGTATAGCCCGTCACATTCGATAAAAGGAAGCCCAACACAGCAGGATGATAAAGAGGAGGTGGTGGGAGGCGCTCTTTGATCATCTAACCTAGGGATCATATAACACAGGGAGAGATGATGGGAGAGGACTAGAGAGAGGGGTTCTTCAGTGGTGGAGACGCCCTAGGGTTCCTAGGAAGAAGTCTCAGGATTGGAGACGACTCTTGGAGGCGAGCTTTGACAAAAGATTGCGAAGACAACAACAACCTATCTACAACCCGAGTTTTCTCTCTTTCTCTTTCTTATGTTTTCCTTTTATTCACTCAAGGTGTTTTAATTCATATTCTAGGGTTTTGATGTCATCGATGCTAAAAACGATGGATTGATTTTATTCCTAATGTTGAATGATGTTTATATTGCTTTGTTGAATATCACCACCTACATTAATCACTTGTGAATGCTTGATCAACATTTGCTTATTTTGGCTTCCGATTTTAGATCAAGAGATGAGAATAAAAGGGGCATGGGTTTACATGTGGCATGTAGGGATCTTCGACTTAAGGTGACCTTAACTCCTAGGGTTTGAGGCCAAAAGACAATATGACTGATGAGTTCTAAACTCATCTATTTTTAGTCCATTTTGCTTGCAGTTTTTAAGCAATTTATGATTCATTTTAATGCAGAATTATGGAATAATCACCAACTTTGTGTTTTGCAGGTTTTTAATGAAAAAGAAACCTATCTAGCAAGAAAAGAAGAAAAATTGGCTAAGGAGGAAATGTCACGTCATAATTTCAGAATGTTGCGACATAATATCAAAATGTCGCAACAAAAGCTCAAGGTAACCAGTAGTGCTATGTCGAAACAAGCAATGATATGTAGCAACAAGACAAAGCTGAGCTAAAGTTGGAAGTAAAAATTGTCGCAACATTTCACAACTTTGTTGTGACATAATATGAGAAGGATTGAATGATAAATGTTGCAACAAAGAAATTTATGTCGCAAAATAATGAAGATCAGAAGACATAACTATGTCACGGCAATGGATTTTTATGTCTCAACATTATCTAAGAAGTACCTAAAGAGGAATGTCACGACATTCCTTTGTTTTGTCATGACATTGATAAAAGAAAATGACAATACAGTTTTGTCAAGAAATCCAAAAATGTGTCACAACATAAAGAACTGAAGTGGGAAGAAAGAATGCCGTGACACAACAAAACTATGTCACGACAGAAAATGGCAGAGTAAAGAGACAAGTCAAGACAAGTTAGTCGTGACAAAGGTTTTTATGTTGCGACAAACATTTAAGAGAATGACAAGATCAAGGCAGAAAATATGTCGCGACATTTTCAAAGTATGTCGCGGCATAAAGTTCAGAAGTCAGCATCCTAAGGCAAAAAGGCTATGTCGCGATAGAGAAGTTTTATGTCACGACAACTACAACAAAATGTTGAGAGGGAACTATTCGCGACATAGGAATTTATTGTTGCAACAAAGGTTGAGAAGAACTATAGAAAGAATGTCGCGACAGAGGAATTTATGTCACGACACAATGAAGAGCTGGAGGCAGAGATATTTGTCTTGACAATCGGAATCTATGTCACGACATTAATTAAAGAGAAGCGCCTAGAAAAGAAATGCAGATTGTCATAAAGAGAAGCGCCTAGAAAGGAAAAGAGACAACGTATGTCGCGACATTCCAAACTTATGTCGTGACATAAAGCAAAGCTGAAAACTAAGAAACTCTATCGCGACACATAAATTTATGTCGCGACCACAATTGAAAACGTCGAAAGCAAACTTTATGCGACAAAGCTTTATGTTGCAACGCCTGCATTCAAGTATTAACACTTCAAAGCATGAAAGAAATGTCATGACATAGGACATTTGTGTCAGGATAATGACAAGAAAAATTCAACCGAGCTCTATCGCGACATTTGCAAAGTATGTAGCGACATAATTCAAGAAAAAGGCATAGAACACTGTCTCAACATAACTCTGTAATCCATGACAAAGCTGGGGGACAAAAATAGGTACTATGTCACAACAAAGACGTCACTTGGGCCACTTTTGGGGATCCATAATTTTAGCCTCGAAGTGCGGCCTAACATTTTAAAATCTATAAATAGAAGCACATAAGGCACTATGTGTAGCTTCCGCCGAACTAGGAATATCTGGGTAGCTGGAGTCTCCTTTGTATATTATTTTTCTTTTATTTTAATTTTTCGTAGATTTAGGTTCAGCTTACATTTTAGTTAGCATTTTCTTTGGATTTGAGTAGTGATCTGGGTTGAAGTTTTGAGTTGCGTTCATTGTAAAAATTTGGTTTTCATTATTGTCAAATTTCAATGGAATATGGAAATTTTATGGAGTTCATTTATTTCAGTTTTCTTGCAATTTTAGTGAATTTTTCTGATAAGTTAGTCACTGTTATTCGCAATCCGATATTGAGGGACTGAGCTCCCTCTAGGAATTGATTGATGTTAGTTATCATTTTTTGTGCAACTTGAAAGAATGTCATAGTTAGAAATCTTGAATTTATTTAATTGGTATTGTTCTTGAAATTAACTGTTCAGAATATTAGTAGCTTGTACTAATGATTGTATCTTGCTGATTTCCAGAGGCCCTCTAAGTAACACCGTGGAATTCATGGAATATAGAGTAGTTATTTGGGGGTATGCTAGACTAACATTATGGAACTAATGAATTACGAATTATACGATACGCGAAACCTTGCCAATTTTAAGAGATTCTGAATTTTGCAAGCGATAAGTAAAAAAACTCATTAATTTTTAATCAATTTTTCTGGTTAGTGTTACAATGTAATTACTTATTTTTATGCAGAAATGTGGATATTTTACCAAATTTATATTTTGCAGATTTTTATAAAAGAAGCTACAATTCCAGCAAGAATCTAGAAGATAATGAGATAAATGGCCAAGCAGCTAGGTTGCGACAGACAGTTGAGGTCGTGACAAGGAATTCATCAGTTCAGCAGTTTTTAAGTCACGACCTGATTGATAATGTTGCGAGAATTTTGTAAGACAAAGGCTTCAAGTGTGTCACGACATCCTTGTGATCAGTCGCGAGAGAGAAAAATTTAAGACTGCACAAATGATGTCGCGACAGAAAATCGAGGTCGCGACGAGGAATGGATGGCTAGATGAGCTAACAAGGTCTATATCAGAAAAATTGATGTTGCGACAAAAATATAAGTTGAAGGCACCAATTGAGGCCGCGATAAGGATTCCATTTCGCACATCAAAATGAGTTGAACAGTTAAAACATGTTGTGACTAAGTTTGAGCAACTACGACAAGAACAAGGTAAGAAGGGCCACTACTTAGTTACGACACACTTTCTAGGTCATGACCAGAAAAATAAGTTGAATTGAGTAGAAACTGTTGTGACTAAAAAATGAGGTCGCGACAAGATTGGGAGAAAGAGCAGTGCATAACATGCTTTTGACATGTGACGAAATTGCGATGAAAAGAAACAACCTTATGCATTATTGAGAAAATAAAGCAGTCGAGTAGTTTAGTCATAACTTGCATGAGGAAAACAAGAAATGATGTCATGACATGAAAGGGGGGTTGTAACGAGGATCAGGTGGTTGACAACATAAATTGTGTCATGACATGAAATTGTGGTTGCGACACATAATTCAGTAAAAGGAATGTGATAAGGTTGCGAGCAGCAGAGTATGGTGCGACACAGAAGCAGGGACTGAAAAGTTTTGTGACGAGGATCAAAGTAGCTAGCAACAGAAACGGTGTTACGACAAAGAAACTTTGTCGCGACACATAATTCAGCAAAGGAAGAAAAAGCCAAGTCGCGACATGAAATTGGTCGCAGCCTTGAAGCATCAAGTAAAACAACAAAAATGTAGTGTAACAAGAGTCATCACTACTGGCAACTAAACATGGTCATGACACAGTTGCAACATGATGATTCTTAGGAAACATGCTAAGTAAAAGCAGACAACAAGATATGCAAGTCGCGACACACATGAAAAAACAAAAGAGTAAAGGGGTAGTTGCGACAAGGAATTCATGTCACGACCACTAATAGAAGAAAATTGCAAAGAATGTCGTGATAAAGGATATCTGGTCGAGACTCAATATTATAAAAGCAAGGCATAAGAATGTTGTGACAAGCTTTCAGAGGACACGATAGACCTAATAAGTCGTGACGAATACAGTCTGACTTAGGCGATGAGTTGGGCCATTAAAATTTGGAAATCCTGGAAACCTTGGAATCGGGGCCCGATAAGTGAGTGTATAAATATGCTTCCTTGCGTATGGAAGAAGCGGTATTCAGACCAATCCTTAGAGTTGAAGAAGACTCAATTGTATAATTTTAGAATAGATGTTTCTTTTCTTTTCTTTTCTTTTTCTTTTAAGATCGTGGTGGTAATACAATTCGAATGTTGAAACGAATTTAATTTTTCATTCTCTTTTTCCAATTGTTACTTTGGACAATGGAATCGGGTGGAGTTCTAAATTAGTTTCTTATCGGGTTGTCTGACTAATCTTTGGTGTGCTTGATCCCGATTACTCCATTGTCTTTGTGATGTAGTTTTGATAAGCCACGACTTTCACTAATTTGGGTTATGGGTGGTTATAGTCTTTTAGCATAAATTAGAGAGAAAGTAACAGAGTGAGAGTTTATTTGATTGATGTTGTTCTTAAATTGATTGTTCCCAATACTAGTATCAAGTACCCTTCTAAGGATTATTTCCTGCTCTAATTTCCTGGAGGCCCTTTGAGTGACACAGAGATGGAGATTCCTGAGAGCTTGGAATATTCAGTTGGTGGGTATGTTAGACTTCCATGGAAGTACTATTGAGCTCTAAGAGTTCACTTAGATAAATTTCCATTTCACTCATAGTTAAAGTTAAAGGGGATTATTTATCAATTTAAATAATCAGAGATCTCACCTTGATATAGTGGAAGGACCTCAATCATATGTTAGTTGAGATATAATCAAGGAAAGAGAAAGATCCATCAGATTTAAAGGAAGTGTCATTGTTTGACAATCTAAATTCTCCCACTATATAAGTGTGAGTGATGGATCAAAACATCAACACAAATTTATAACTTTATTACCAAAGGATTATTATCTAATCCCCAACAATAATGCCATGAAACTTGTTTGTTGTATTTCACTTTGCAATTATATTGATTAAAAAATTGTTTCCTTGGAAGTGGATGAATTTCTTTTGGTTTTTGATCCATGATTACGCAAGTGGGCCCAGTCGAACAAGTAATAAAGTGGATTTAAGTCGAGATATCGATCTGGCTGAGATCTCAAAAATTACGAATCAACTACACGACTACTCGAAGCTACATACTATTTGAACTATGATAAGCAATTGATAAATTTCTATGCAGCAACTAAAATAATAAAAGAATGAAAATATGTAAACTAGACAAAATGAACTAATGCTTAAACTAAAATAAAAATTAAAGAAATAGTAGTCTGATTAGTTTTAAAGTGCATTGAAAATCGACTATTGTGAAACATCGATTCCTGGAATACTCTGTAACTTTGCTTAAATGAACTTGATTTAGAATCCGTCAGGAAGAAGGTAATGTCATGTGGATTTCTCATAATGACATATTTCATCATCTAATCTTCCTGTTTTTTTTGAATCTGGAGGATTAGATAACTCTTTTATAATACGAGTTGCCTTGTGCAGGTATTTTTTCTTTTTCAATACGCCATACCCGAGAACATGGACTATAAACCTTAGCTCTAGACATAGGCTAGCATGGGTTTACACTATCTTGGTTTCTCATCATAAAATTGGAAGCAGTTCATTCTTTCCTTGATTAGATCACTTGCTAACACGAGATTGAACTTCTTTGTTCGAATCGAGGTGAACTCTGCTCATTTTAATTGATAAGTCATTATTCGTTCGGTTTCAAGTGAGAAGAAGATTTATCGATTAAATTCACCAAGCCCATTAAGATCCCCCGATACTAGGTTCGCATACCCTTCAGATATTGTTCAGTACTCACGGGGAGATACCTTCTACGTATCAATCGGAGGGCCCCAGAAATCGAGCATGAAACGATCCATTCTGGTACTAAGGACAACGATGTTTGGATCGGATACAAAAAATAAACAAAACCGACAGCAAGCGATTCAAGCTGAAGTTCGGTAAATTCGATAAATTTATGCGGGAAAGATAAATTCTAACAACGAGGAGTAAATTCAACGGAAAATTTGGGTTTTCTAAATTGTAATTACACTAACGGTAGCTCCATGATTAGAAGAACTATGGAAATCAGAAGCTGGAGTTAGAATTGAGAATTTGTTTGGACTTGAAGCGAACCGGTAGAATTTGAAGAAAATATCGTGCATTCAGCTTCAACCCGACAACTAACATCCAGATCCAAAAATTCAAATACAATAACAGTCTACTCTAATCTAATATAAAATAACAGCAAAATAAAGAAAAAGAAACAGAAAATTAAAATACACGAGCCTTCGGCTACCCAGACTTCAAATACAGAAAATTAAGTGGTGTCGCGACATCATGTCTGCTTCTTCATTAATTCATGGTCGTCTGATTTGGAGTTTCTGTTGTGACCTTGGTGTTATTCTTCATTACTGTCAAGGTCGCGACATCAAGTCCTTTCTTTCAAAATTAGTTGTGACTTCCTTTACTTGAGAAGGTTGTTCTTGTGGCTTTGTAGTCAGCTCCTTGTCGCGACCTCATGGTGGTATCACGAATTCATTTATCTCCGTTTGGTGTCGCGACATGAACTTCTTCATTTGACTGCTTCTTTTATTCTCCACGAGTGTATTTTGTCTCGACTTCCTTCTTGGTCGACTTCACTTATTCACTCTTGATTTCTTCTTAAAAAGCAAATTTGTTGAAATTCGTGACTTGGGTACTAGAAACTACACTTCCTGTCGCGACTTAAGTTCCAGTGTTGACTTCCAATTACTGCTTTGCGATGCGATTTTTATGATTTTGCTAAAATTTGATTTTACATTGTATTTTCACATAAATTGAATTTGATTCAGTGCTCCCGGTTTTAACAATTCATCATTATTCTCATTATAAACTCAGAAAAATGGGTTAAAAATCTAATGAGTTTTTTTTACTCATCAGTCATCAATCATTTTGTAGAGATTTTGCAATGACCCTGTCTTGGGAAGCAAAAAATCTGCAGTCTTAAGAAATGGGTATGGAAATGCGAAAAGAAAATACCTAGATCTTATAAGAATGATCGGAATACAGTAAGCGAAGTTAGATCCATGTATTCGAGAGAAGCAGGGACCTCTAATTGTGAATTAAGGGAGAAATCCAAACTGCATTATTAGGGCTCTTTGTGAATCGAATCAGGTGAGGATATAGTCTAAATGAGGATACAATGCGAAATTATTTGTTCACGATATTTCCTTGTTAGTGTTCATTTCTGAGAGGCGGTCGATCGGTTTATTTTAGTTTATATCATTTTATTTGTTATATTTTTAATTTCTTTGCTTGTAGATACATTCTTCAGGACAATTATCCTTTAAATTCTAGTTGATAAACTGTATTATGGAGGTTCAAATAGTATGGATCTTGAGTAGTTGGGGTAGTTGAATTTAAAAATTCTTGTCAATCTCTGTGGGAATGATATCTAGACTTACATCCAATTTTTACTACTTGTATAACCTGTGCACTTGCAGTGTCATAGACTAAACCATTATAATTCCATAACATAAAATCAGTTTTATTCATTTCTAAGCAACTCCATTCCAATTTGACATAATTGCAGGAAAATGGTAAGGCTCCTGTATAAGTGTTAAATTGAGGGGTTTAGTCTATATTTAATAAAAAGGGCAAACAAGTTTTATGGCACCGTTGTCGGGGATCGAAAGGATTTGAATATATCAATATTCTGACAAAATAGAGAAATGCTAATTTGGACATTTTTCTTTATTTTATAAAAGAAATTCACAAAAACAGTTTTGACAACCGGTGGGCGCAAGCTCGCGATATTTTAGATAGCTTAAAGGATATATGATTTTTAATACAACTGTTTCCAATTGATATCAATATGTTTCAATTTAGGAAGTTATTTCATGCACAGGAAGCCAGAATCAGATATGTTTCCCTTAGATACTGAATTGGAAAGAACATTGAGGAACTTAAGGAAGGTTAGAAGTGCAAAAACAATTATGGCAAAGAAAGGAGAATGGGTCGACGGTTGAGCGAAACATCGTGAAGAAAGGCCTCTATCACGGGATACCACGGAGGATTTACGGAGATCGATTATCGAAGAATATTTAGTAGACGGCTACGCTATAGAGGCTAACAATTTTGAGTGAAACCGACCAGTCACCATGGTGCAACGAGATAATTCTGAGCCATCCTATTGAAGATCCTAATGAGCACATGGGTAGATTCCTCAGGATGGCCAACACAGTTAAACTAAAAGGCGTGAGACCAAAGGTGATCAAACTACATCTCTTTCCCTTTTTCTTAAGAGATATTACAGCCACATGGTATGAATCATTGCCATATGGATCAATTAATACATGGGAGGAGTTGGTGGAAGCTTACCTAGGCATAGTTTTTTCCCCCATCACTCACAACATAAAGAAGTAGGGAAATCATTGTGTTCAAACAGGGGGAGGATGAAAGCTTATATACTGCCTGGGAAAGGTACAAAAGGTTGTTAAAGAGGTGCCCTATGCATGGAATAAACCTAAAGACCCAAATGGATATTGTCTATCACTCCTTGAATGATACTCTAAAGGTATCATAAATGCAACCTACTGTGGGGCATTTAAGAGAAGAGTCTGCAGAGAGGAAACCAGCGGTTGATAGGGCACGGCCAAATGCAACGCGGCTCCATGCTTCATCTTCAAGGCGACATCAGAACAAGGGAGTGGGGTCATTGAGCTCGATAAAATATTTGCTATGGAAGCAAAACTTGATGCAATAATGCACAAGTTGAGGAATCGAAGAAAAGAAATGCACTATGCTCATGAAGTGGAGCGGAGTGGGAAGAGATGGAATCGGAAAGTCTTTGAGGACCCATTTAAGAGGATCCCTATCAAGTTGAGGAGGCTAATTATTTTGAATGAGCGGAAGAGAAGCTACGGTGCAAGCCCCTATTGACTTGCCTACACACTTTACCTGTGCTTGAGGGGCCGTAGGAGCTTCTTATATGGTGGAGGGGTATCGCGGGGCCCCGAAGACGAAGGGCAAGGTTTTCAACAGGATATAAATCCACCAAGGTTTCGACGCCGATGCTTGACAAAGGAGAGAACAAAAATGAATATCAAGGTCAAAAGAGGGCTCAGTCCTTTGAGGAACAAATGCTACAGTTCATGAGGGACAACAAAAAGCTGCTAAACCACCATGAACAAAAATTGCCTGAGTTGGAAACTTTTAAATCCAACACACAAAATCAATTTTCTGAATTCTTGGAGATTTTCAAGAAGATAGAAATTAACATTCCCTTTGTAGATGCTATCACTAAAATGCTGAGCTAGCAAAATTCCTCGAGGATATGCGAGCGAAAGAAGTAAATTCTTGATGAAGGAGTTGTGAGCATAAGCGCAACATGCGTCTGATTATTCAAAGAACCTACCGGCTAAGATGAAAGACTCTGGCAGTTTACCATTCCACTACGCAGTGGGAAAATATGAATTCAAGAAAGCTTTGTGTATTGGTGCAACATGACTTGATGCCCTTATTAGTGGTCTGAGTTTCGTTTGGGAGACTTACTCCTTCAATTACTATAAATGGTGAGTAGATTGATGACACAAATGAAGGAGTCATGAGGATGTACTACTCAAGGTAGGGGAATTCATTTTCATTGTTTATTTTGTTGTCATGAAAATGAAAGAAGACACATAAGTTCCTCTGTTGTTAGGAATACCTTTCTTAGCTGGGTATGCGATTGATGTTAAGAAGGTGAGATGACCACGAGTGGGAAATGAAGTAGTGCGCCTTCAGCAAAGCTTGACACGATCCAGATGTTCATGAAGAAAATTGTATGATTGTAGAAAACGTCCGGTCGATCACAGGCGAACTCGCGTAATATTGACATTCTATCAATGAAAATGAGATGAATTTCCAATATCATAAGAATGTTGATTATGAATTGTTGCATTCCAGTTTGCAAAATACCGAAACGGTCTTGAATTTGAATGAAAAAAGTTCAGAAAATTCATGCAGCAAGTAAAAGAAAGAAACTGAGCAAGAAACCAGTGCAGAAGGGTTGATATTGAAAGAATTGCTTAGTCATTTAAAATATGCTTTCTTAAATCGAAAAAGAAAAGCCAATAATTATATCTCTTTGCGTGTAGAATGAAGAACATAAAGTAGTAAAGATCTTAAGAGGAAATACAAGAAGCAATTGCTTGGTCAATTGAAGATCTCAACGGTATCGATCTTTCTATTTTGTCATGCAAAGTCTGATGAAGATAATCACGAGACGATTGAACACCAAGGATTTGGATCTAGTAGTAAAGATATTTGTAAGGAAGGTGATTAGTGCGAATAGTCTTTATTTTTAGCCGCTTTTATTGTAGGTTTGAGCACTTTTTTGTGTACTAATCAGCAATTAACCTAGATGGCACATTAAGGTCAGACTTTACTAATAATTGCATTTGTGCATTTGTTTTTGTAGGTTATGCAAGCTAAACTCGCAAAATTGTTGAGTCGACTCAAACATGAAGAATCTAAGTCGAACTCAGAAGTTGAGGGTTAGAACCCAGAAGGAAAGTGGAGCTGAAAATAGAAAGAATTGGGTCCCTGCATGAATTTTTGCGAGTTCTGCGAAAATTGGCAACTGCGAATTTCGCGAGTTCTGCAGTACGCAGCTTGTGAAATTGCGTAAGGTTGCAAAATTGTGACCTCTCTATGTCTGTTTGACCCCATTTTCCACCTTTTTAGTAGCTTTTTCCTAAGCTACCCTACATGTATTTTAGTAGTTCGAGACATTTTGTAATTTCATTATTACGACGAGTATATAAAGCTCAAATCAAGGCTTTGCTCACGGGGAATCATTGGATCTGATAAATTTTGGCAGTAGAAAGCTTTTAGCTCTCAGCTCGTTTTCCTTTCTCATTTCCCTCATTTCTCTCCTTTCTCGTTTTGAAACACCCCACGAGAATGACAACTCGGAGGATGGTTGGCTAAACCACATCCTTGAAGAGTAGAGTACATTTGGGCTAGGTTTTAAGGTAAACTGCATGTCCTCTTGTTTTTAACGCAGTTATTGTCATATATGCCTCTATCTCTCATTATAAGTTTAAATCCTTTTGATGTATCCTGATTGACCAGTACTTGACAATCTTTTAAGGTTCAGTGGATGCTTATTGCTAGATCCACTGAAGCTCGTTTAGTTTCCATTTATTTGTCACTGTAGAGTAGATCAAAGGATCAGTTTTTACTGTCTTGAACCATTAATGACCAATAAATGCTATATCTTAAGAGGAAAACTATTAAGGTTCGGTTTTATAGCTAAATAAAGATCCGGTTTGGGAAATGACTATAGGTCATCCTCCCCATGTGAGGAAAGAAAGCACGAGGACCTCCTAGTTGCTTACTGGAAACCTAAAACCTAGTAGCCCAGGCTTCAAGAGTTTTCTTTTACATTTACTCTATTTTAATTCTGATCTTGAATCACTAACCCCCTTTGTTTCGGAAAACCTAAAAATCCAAAAGTGAAATCACCATTTGAATCAATTGTTAGTCACCTACAGAGAAAGCCCATCCACGTGTTCGACCACAGAGCGATATCACTAGCATTAGCTAATCTCTGACCGGTAAGAGGTTTAGGTTTATAAATATTTTTATTAGAGCACCAAATCTACGAATGCATGCTACGATTATAGCGAATCAAATGGCGTCGTTGCCGGGGACGGTGCCTAAGTGCAAGTGACGAGTTGTTTAACTTGTGATCCACATCACAAGTGTTGGTGAATTTTCAACCTTTTTGTTCTTACTGTTATTTCTCCTAGCAGTTCATAGTTAGGTTGATTCAATTTTATACTATCCATATACAATTTCTATCTTCATTTTTTTTCGCAAACATTAATATTTTTTGTAGCCTGTTTTGTTTTTGTCTCTTGTTGTGTTTTGTGCTTTTTTCGTAGGAGTTTATGCAACACTGGGATAGGAACACAATAGGACGATTAGAAAGGAGTAGTGCTCCACAAGAACAGAGTTGTGAATTGAGCATACACGGTAGTGAAATGGAGCCTCCACCTGAGGAGCAATAGAGCTAACAGAGGGCTTAAAGGAACCCAAATGCATACAGAACAATGAGGACATATGCACCTTAAGGTAGTGCACCCTCACCGTATACCATAGAGGACATCATTATGGCTTTTATATAGTGCCACGCCTCCCCTGGCTTTTATATTCTTGTTTTTTTGTTGCGATTTTAAGCAAAGCCCATTTTATGATGTCAGGAAACATTGTTTACCCTTTTTGTTAGTATTAGTTTTTGCTTGCTTAGAAAATCTAGTCGCATTTCTTTTTATACATACTATACAGCTCACATTTATGGCTTCAAAATCACACTAATTTTTTTTTGTGTTTTGCCTTTTACCAAGTTGAAAAGCGAAACATTGTCAATTACGGTAATGTTAAAGTAGTTTCGAGGCATGATTGGAGTGAATAACCGGTTAGTGTCATTGTTTTAAACATTTTCTTCCACCTTGAGCTTCTTACACAGTGCATGAGTTCGGCAATAACTTTGAAAAGCACCTAGCCTCCTAAACCTTACAATAACTTGACATATTTTTGTTGGCATGATAGGTTAAGGATCACCATGAAAAAGAACAATGAATTCTTCCAAGATAAAAAGAAAAAAAAAAGGAAAAACAAAAAACAAAACAAAAGAAAACCTTGCGGCTTTGCCCATGAAACAGGAGCATGGTCAGGGGCTATCTGTGAATCTTGAAAACACAGTGCCACTAAGCCAAGCTGGTTGAGTCAAACTTAATGATCTCTACATGGGCGGATGGGTGAGGTTTAGCGAGTTGTAGGTGCTGGAGTTTCGAAGTCATTTGTAGTCTAGAGTGAAACATGAAGAGTTAGTGGTTTAAAGACCCTTATGACTTGATGCCCTATGCCTTAACTGGTTAGGAGTCATCGGTGTATCCCTGTTACATGGACTTTGATGAAGTCGATTCCTCGGCATTGCACCCCTACAACCGCAAGAGTGTTGGGAGATAAGAGTGGATCTGATTTATTTAGGTCGAGTCAACGTTACAGTGCAGCGTGAAAAGCTTGGTTGGGAGAGTGTAGTTGATTAGTGCTCAAAAAGTGCTATTTTAAACCCTATTTGTTATAAGTTTTGAGTGCTTTTTGTACTAATCATTCCTAATAACCCGATTTGCATTAAGGTCCCTACTATTCTCACGGTGCATTTTGTGTAGATTTTAGTTTTAAACTAATCATGCCAAAATTGTTGATCGATCCAACCGAAGAATTAAAGTCATTCGACATTAGTTTAGATACGGAAGGAAAGAAGAGCATAAAATGCAGAGAAAGTGGGCTATAAAAATTTTGCACGTTGAGAAATTACTCCCTGCCATACTTATTCATCTTGCCTTTATTCACATTTCAGCCTTCATTCTCCTGCTTCCTTTCACGCTTTGTTGTTTTATTTACTGCAATTTTAGTTTATTCCCATTTTGTCCTTGCTAATAGCTTTTAGTTAGTTTATTGTTTCTATTCGAGCACCTATATAAGTCTCAGTCTATAAAAACAATCACTTCACTTTTTGGCAATAGACAGTGGGCGGCAGTTTGCCCGTTGCTTCCCCCTTTCTCCATTTTCTTTCATTTTCACTTTCTCATTTCTCGGCTGCCAAACACTCCTTTGATGATGACAACTCAAAGGATGTTAGCTAGATCGTATCCTTGAAAGAGAGGTTGCTAGGCTTGGAAGTAAGCTTTGCATTTTGTTCCTTGTTTTTCACACCAGAGGTTTGACATTTGGTTCCAAATTTGCAACTCTAGGTTTAAAGCTCTTTGGTATGCTTTCTTTGGCCAATACTTGGCAAGCTTTTTAGGGTTGATGTATTCTTAGCTTTAGATACCGCGATATCCGTGGTACTGTTATGAGCCCTTTGAAGTAGATTAGGGTTATATTTTCACTATAGATGCATCCTCATTTATTAATACTTGTAGTAATATTTTGAGTTCAGTGGATGCTTATTATTCGATCAGATTCATTAGTTTGCCCTTTTAGAATCATTGTAGGATGGGTCGAGATAATAGATTTTCCTTTGGCAAAGGAACCATAAATGCTAAATAAATGCTTTCTATCAAAGGAAAATTATTAGGTTTAGTATTTAAAGTTAAATGAAGATCCCGGTTAGAGTGACTATAGAGTCATCACCTCCCAAATCTGAGAAATGAACGAGGAACCTCTTTATAACCTATCAACCTAATCTAACGATGACACTTCTAAAGGATTTCTTTTTACACTTTATTTTAGTTTATTTTGTTTATTTTAAATTTCCACAACAACGACTCCATTACACTTTTTACACCCCGAATCCTAAAATATAAAACAAATTCACCATTTTGAGTTCTTGTAAATCATTTTGGTGAAGAAGAAAACCCATCATTGTGTTCTATCCTAGGCGCTATCTGCAATAGTTACGCTAATGATAGGAGTAATTTAGGTTATAGAATTTGTTGATTCATAACCTCTTTGTGACACCCAGATCAAATGGCGCGTCGTTACGAGGGGATGGTGCCTAGAGTCTACGAATGATGACTGTTGAACACTTGATCCTCATCCTGAGATTGGTGAATTTTCTTGTATATATATCTTTTTAGTGTATCAGTGTGTTTAATTTTGTTTCATTTTATTTTGTTTTTAGCTAACTTTACCCCTTTTTGGTAGAGTTGTTTTTTTTCTTGTTTGAGTGTTTTCTTTGTTCTTGTTGCAGGGGTTCGTGTTCCAGTGGGATAGAGTTTCTTAATGAATGTTGAATTTGAACCCGATGGAGGGACGATGCGGTCGACATGTGGCAGGGGGTAACCCTAGTGCATATATGTCCATGAGGGATTACAGAAACCAGCCATGGCAAAGTCAACAACCCGTGGAGAGGAATCCAAATGAATGTAGGTCCATGAGGGACTATAGAAACCAATGGATGAGTTCACCATATGGTAGCACTTACAACCATAGTTGGGAGAATCACACAAATTCCTCATGAGCAGGAGCCTCCACGATCAGCACCTCTGGAACCTCCATGTTACATGCTTCAACTCCTCAGTCACCCGGCCACCCGCGATTAATCCTCCATTTGAACAAGCCATTTTTGGACCTTACTCGGATAGTGGATGACTTTGTGGCGAAGTAGAAGAGGATTAATACTTATTCGAGATCAAAAGAATTATCCTTTGTGGAAGGCGATTTGAGCAAAGAAATTAGATGGGCTGAAAAATGACTTTGAGCATAAATGGGACAACTTGGAAGACTCCATTGAAAACCTTATCGATCAACAGTAATGTCCACAGAGGAAGAGTGCCAAAGTGACACCATGGTAGAGGAGCAGTGTCAACAACAGCCACACCAGGGGCTTATAGAGGATTTTATTGAATTGTCTGAAGGGTTGTCTGAATCCTCAGATATGTGTGCTGTTGTTTTTCCAAGGGAGAAGAAAGAAGAAATCCTTCCCTTTATAACTGAGGAGGGCAGTGGAAAAGAAACAGTGGAAGAGCCCCAAGAGCTTGTTTTGAATCCATTTCCCACCAACAACCCACTGCAGGTAGCCTCCTCCATTGACCCGAGTGTACATTTTGCACACACCGTCGGCACACTCAAACCACGTGAAGCACCACCATAAAGGCCTTCCCAATCCTTTGTCTATGCTAAAAACCAAGAAATTAGTGGCCCTTTGGCTGAAACTTTTGCCACTACATCAAAAACATTAGCAGCCACTCACGTTGCATGGCATAGTGGATGGTTCGGGTGCTAGTTCGAATTTGGAGCACCCGGACCTCGGCATTTCTAAGCTCCACTAGTTCCTCTAGCACCACTTAGGATGAACTGAGCAAGCGGTTTGAGTGAAGACAAAGTTCATTCATTTTTGTTTTGATTTTCTTATTTTATTTTTTTATTTTAGTTTATTTTGATTTTATTAATTTTTCTTTTTAGATTTTCTCTAATTTTTAAGTTAATCTTTGTTCTAACTTGTTTTTCACTTTTCTGCAATTTTTCTTAATTTTTCTTGTATTAATTTTTTCAGTTTGTGTGAAAATTTTGAAGCAAGAATAAGATCGAAGCGAGGAAAAGAGAGAAATTTTCAACTCTTTATGCTTGAAATTTTCGCTCCCTCTCCCTACATGCGTTTTGTTTTGAGCATAACTTTTTCATCTGATATTGGTTTTGGGTGATTTTCGTCTCGTTGAAAAGATTAGAGAGTGTAGAATCTAAATATGGCCAGAAATAACACATTTTAAATTTTGAAAATTGAGTAATATTCAAAATGTTCCAACTGGTCCCTTTTTTCCTCTATTTTCTTCTCTTACCTTGTTCATCTTAAGCCCAAATGGAATGAATAAGGTCTCTATGGAAAGCTTGCGATGTCTCCTATCCAAAACCGAGTACATTTCATCAAGGAGGTATCACTTCCTCCCTTAAACTTCCACTCCATGGTCACATTGAGGATAATGTCGAATTTGGTTGGGGGGAGAGTTAAGGAAGGAAGTGTTGTTTTTATTTTTGAGCAAGCCCAATTCGTGATGTTCGGTGTCTTGCTGGTTTTCCTTTTTGTGAAGCTGTTATACTATACAACTTACTTTTCAAAGTACCCATTTTTTTGTGTTTTGCACAACTATGATTTGAAAAGTGAAACAATGTCCAATTATATTGATGTTAGATTGGTTCCATGCCTGGTTGAGTGGATGATCAATTGAACTCTTGTTGCTTTCGACCATTTTTATTCCACCTTTAGCTAACCACACACTATGCACATCAGGTTTCTTCAATAGAGGTGAGAAAAGCATACCTCCTGAGCCTTACAATAACCACTAGTTTCGTTGACCACCTTTAATAGGTTAAGGACCCCCCAGGAAAGAAGGCCAATGAGTCTTCCAAAAAGAAGAAGAAAAGAAAAAGGAAAAAAAAGAAAAATAAAAAGCAAAAGAAGAAAATTGCAACGCTTTGCCTTGAAACTCGAACACGCAGTGCGAGGGGTTTATGTGAGAAAGTCTTTAAGCACAGTGCTCTAAACCAGCGGTTGGGAGCCCTTGGAAAGCAGTGTTAACTACAGGAGTGATTAGTGCCAAAAGTGCTATTTTGATCCTATTTTTAATAGGTTTTGAGCACTTTTGTGTACTAGTGATATAAATTAACCCAATTGACATGTTCGAGATTTGTGCACTAATGATTGCATTGAGGATTTTTGTAGTTTTGCGAATTGGAAGCCAAATTATCATGTCGATCAATCATAACAAAGTCGAGGTTGATTTCACGTCAATTTCATATGATCTTCTATCGATTTAGTGGAATGAAGAATTTCAAAGCATGAAGAAATGGAATAGTGCGATCGGAATAGTAGCGACGAGAGCCAATGGAGCGATGGCCGCAGGATGAGGAACAGTGAATTTTGCTATGGCATAGCGAAAATTTCGCAATCCTAGCGAATTTTTTCGCTATGCCATATTTTCTCTATGATAGCGAAAATTCGCTATCATAGCGAAAATTCGCTATCATAACGAAAATTCGCTATCATAGCGAAGTTCTTTGATATAGCGAAATTCAAATTTTCGCTATGCACATGTTCGCTATGATAATAATCACTATGCATAAGCGAAATTGGTTGCCACTGATTTTGATCCAGCGACCCGTTTTGTGTAATTCCCATTTGCCCTCAATGTAACCATATTATTTTGGTTATTTTGGTATTTCACACATATTGTAAGACTATATAAGCCACTTTATGGACAAGTTGTAACCCTAACTTTTCAATCTTTCAGTCCACGCAGCTTTCCTCTTTAAGTTTACAGTTTTCTCTCTTCTATCTCCTCTTTCTCTCATTTTCTCGACTACGAACACTCTACGAGGGCCTTGACTCGAGAAGGAATGCTTGGCTAGACCTCTTCTCCTGGAAGAGGAGGGCCACTAGTGAACGTCAAGGTAAAAACATCACATCATGTTTTTCACGCAAGCATTTATTCCCTTTTTCGCTTCTCAGATTCACGTTTTAGGTTTGAATCACTCGTGATGTACCTTGCTACAGATTTCAAGTAAGCTAAGGTCTGAAGGATGCTTACCGTAGATCCACCGATGCCCAATTAGTCACATTTATGAGCTCTCAGAGGTTAGATCCAGCTGATAGTTTTAACCGATTTGAAACATTAAGGGCAATAAATGCTATACATTAGAAGAAATAATTTAGTGGTTTAGGTTTTAATACCAAATGAAGAGACGGCCTCGGGAATGACTATATGTCATCCTCCCCAACGCGAGGAAAAAAAGAGCCGAGGACATAAGTCACGCCTTAAAACCCTAAACCATCTCGACACTCAAGGGAAGTTCAATTTACATTTTTTTCTTATTTTAGTTTCAAATGAACAAACTAATCTCCCTCGTTTACCCAAACCTTAAAATCCAAATTTAATTCACTCATTTTTGACTTCACTTAAATCATTTGTACTAAGAAAACCCATCCTCGTGCTCGACCCTGCACCACTATACCGCATTAGCTCGACTACTGGGCAGAGGGAGCACATAGATACAAATTTTGTCGATTCCTGATCACCCTACTGCGGGCACGAATCAAAATGGCGCCAAGCACGGATGGTGCCTTAGTGCAAGTGAGAAGCTGTGGAACACTTGTGATCCTCATAACAAGTATTGGTGAATTTCTTTTATATTTCACTGTCATTTTTTTTTTATTTTCATTTCATATAAAAAAAAAAAGGGAAAAAGTTGCTGCAGGATTGCTTCTGGTTTGGGCTCTCAGGTCAGCCTGCTCACGGGCAGAATCCATGTCCCAAAGGGGCTTGAACTAGAATCAAATGGAACACCTAAGGGAGAAATAAGTATAGTGAGTACCCTGTGGAGAGAGACCCTAGAGCTTACATGTCCATGAGGGACTATAGAAACCAATGGATGAGTTCACCATATGGTAGTGCTTACAACCATAGTTGGGGGAATCACATCAATTCCTCATGGGAACCAAGACCTTACAATATGCTCCTCCTCGAACCTCCATTTTATGCTTCAACTCAAATACTCAAACACCATACCAATCCCTCCATTTGAACAAGCCATTTTGGATTTTACCCTGATAAGGGATGACTGTAAGGGTGAGAATAAGGATTAATGCGCCCATTCGAATCGTAGAATTGTCACTGCAAAGACAATTTGAACAAGAAATTATACGGGCTGAAAAATGATTTTTGAAAGCATAAATGGACAACTCGCAAGACTCCATTGAAAAACCTCATCAATCAAAGAACAATGTCCACCAGAGAGAGTGCCAAGTGACACCATGGTGGAGGAGCAAAGCACAACAATGTACCCACATCGGGGGCCTATAAAGGATTTTATTGAAATGTCCCCAAGGGCTGTCTCGAATCCTCGAGACGTGTGCCGCTGTTTTTCCTAAGGAGAAGAAAGAAGAAATCCTTCCATTTATAATCGAGGAGTATAAAGTGAAACAAAAGCAAAGAGCCCCAAAAAGAATGTCTTTCAACCAATTCCTACATACTGAAACTTCATCGCACGCCTGCTGCCAATTAAATACCACCGTACTCTCCACTCGACTCAAGTGTACATTCGCTTCTCCCGCAAAGACAATCCACACCAAAAACAAATTTACTCCAAAGGCCACCCACTCACCGCTTTAGTTATAATCTCAAGAAATTAGTGGCCTCTGTATTAATTTTGCCACTACATCAAAGACACAAGCAAATGGGCTTATAACATGGCACAATCTAAGCATTCAGTTATTGATTTGGAGCAACCGAACTCATTTCTAAGCTCCCCCTAATTTTTTTGCTTTAATTTTTCTTGCTTGCTTTTATTTTATCAGATTTTATTTTGATTTCATTAATTTTCTTCTTCTTAGATTTTCCTTTTACTTTAGTTAATTATTGTTTTTAGATTAATTTTTACTTTTCTCGTAATTTTTCCTAATTTTTCAGGTTAATTTTTGCGCTTAAAGTAAATTTGGCCCAGACAAGATATGAAAGAAGGAAAGAGAGTGTACTCGCTTGAGTGGCATACGAATTTCGCAATGATAGCGAAATTCTGTGAGTGGTAGCGAAATGATTCAAGAATATAACAAATTTCGCTATGCTAGCCAAATTGTGACGTCCCGCCTAAAAGACAAAATTTTAATAAGAGCCATTTTTATTTTATTTTAATTATTTAAAAATTAAAAAATCAAAGGGCCTTTAAAAATAATAATAAAAATTGTTATTTTTATTATTATTATTAATTATTTTATTTTCTAAAAAAAGTTATTATTATTATTATTATTATTATTATTATTATTTATTTTGTTTTTGAAAAAAAAAAACTCAGCTTTTTTTATATATTAAAAAAATTGTCTCTAAAAAATTGTTTTATTTTTATTTTATTTTATTTTATTTATTTATTATTTTATTTTGTTTTAAAAATTAATAATAATAAAATATTCGTTATTAGACATAGCGCTTAAAATTTTCGGTAAACTTTATAAATTTTCGTGACACAAAGGATTTTCATGATAGCGAATTTTCGCTATGATAGCGAATTTTCGCATAGCAAAAATTTTCTCTATGGGCCCCACTTTTGACCTCCAATTTTGTTTCGCTCATAACTATTTTATCTGAACTTCGTTTTAGGCATTTTTTGTATCGTTGGAAAGCTTAGAGAGTGTAGAATCCAAATATGGCCAGAAAGAACATTTTTGAAATTATTATGAAGGTGTAATTTTAAAAATTCTCCATCTGGTCACTTTTTTCCTCTATTTTCTTCTCCTAACTTGTTCATTTGAAGCCCAAACGGAGTGAATAAGGTGTTGATGGAAAGCTTGCGAAGTCTCCTACCCAGAAATGATCACATATCATCAAGGAGGTAACACTTCCTTCTCTAATTTTCCAATCCGAGCCCCATTTCGGACATCGAGATGTTTGGGTTGGGGGGAGAGTTAGCGAAGGAAGTGGCGTTTGTATTCATGCTTTTGTTAATATTTTGTGCAAGCCCATTTTGTTATGTTTAGTGGCTTGCTGGGTTCCCTTTCTATAAAGCTGTTATACTATACAACTTACTTTTTCAAAATTTGGACCCATTTTGCAACCAAAAATTTTGTGTGTTGTGCCTAGCCCATAGTTTAAAAAATTGAAACTTTGTCCAATTCTATTGATGTTAAATTGATTCCATGCCTGGCTGAGTGGATAATAAATCGAACTCTTTTTGATTTCGACCTTGTTCTTCCAACTTTATCTAACTACACACCGAGCACATTAGGTTTCAATGATAGGGTCAAAACTCGCTGTTCTCCTTTACTTCAGATACCTACCCTAGCTCTAATAATCGCCTTAATAGGTTAAGGACTTCGAAAGAAGGCCAATGCGTCTTCTAAAAAAAAAAAAAAAAAAAAAGAAATGAAAAAGAAAAGAGAAAGAAAAAGAATAAAAATTGCAACGCTTTGCCTTGAAACCCGAGCACTCCAGCCCGAGGGGTATACGGCGAAGTTTCAAAGCCCGGCCCTAAACCTTCACTGGCTGAGTCACCGACTTAGCTGCTCGCGCATGGGTGGATGGGTGGAGTTTAGCAAGTTGTAGGTGTCGAGTCTCAAATCATTCAAGTCCTGTGAAACTCAAGAGTTCGTGGTCGAAAGATCCTTATAACTCGTGCCCTAAGCCTTAATTGGTCGGGAGTCATCTAGATCCCTCACATGGACTTTGGTGAGGTCGATTCCTCAGCATTGCACCTCTACAACACAAAAAGAATCAGGAATAAGAAGTGGTCCCGATCTATTTTATGCTGGTTAGCATACTCAGGTTACGGCAAAAGAGCTAGGTCAGAGTATACTTTAGCGCTTTATCGTTGAGAACCGATCAAACAAACACTTAGATTTCTTGGTGGAAGTTTCGTTGATTCAATCGAGATGGAGACTTCTTTGAGTACTAATTTTGTATGGCATTCATTGTCTCGTGATAGCTATTGGACAATTTACATTGATTATTCTACTTGTTGTTGTGCATTACTCATTCACAACCTTTGAAATATAATTCTTGTGAACATTATTTTGTTATCATTTCAGATGCTCTCTCTTTATTTTCTTCTTGCATTGCTAAGGGACTAGCAATGTGTCGGTCAGTGTGATTAGTGCCCAAAAAGTGCTATTTGATCCATATTTTTAATAGTTTTGAAAGGCCAGGTAATTAATTGTTATAATTAACCTAATTGACATGTTCGGTCCCTATCAGACTAATGATTGCATTCCAGGTCGTTGTAGTTTTGGGTAGAATCGAAGCCAAATCTATCATGTCAATCCAATCATAACAAAGTCGGGCTGATTTCCATCAATTTCATATGGTCTTCTATCAATTTCAACAAGCCGGGAATGAAGAATTTCAAAGCATGAAGAAATGGAATAGTGTAGTGGGAATAGTAGCAAAGAGGAGCCAATGGAATAAGAGTCGCATGACGGGGAATGCTGACTTACTCATGGCATAGCTTAAATCTCATATCCTTAGCCGAAATTTTCGCTTATACATATTTTCTCGCTTATGATATTAATTATATCATGTAATAAAGTTATCGTGCATAGCGAAAATTCAAATTTTGCTATACCCGTAATTTTCGCTATGATAGCTTAAATTTCGCTACGATAAATAAATTCACTATGCATAGCGAAATTGGTCAGCTCTCCGATTTTGGATCCAAACGACCTGCCAGGTAATTCCCATTTTGCCCCTCAATGTAACCATTATTTTGGTTATTTTTGTATTTCACACATCTTGTAAGGCTATATAAACTACTTTATGGACAAGTTGTAACCCCTAACTTTTCAATCTACCACGCAGCCTTTCTCTCTTTAGGTTTGCGCTTTCTCTTCTCTCTCTCCTCTTCTCTCATTTCTACTACCAAACACTCCTCCGAGGACGCCGTTGCACCTCTTCCTCCTTGGCAGGAGGGCACACCTGTGAATGTTTGAAGGTAAAAACACCGGTTCTCATGTTTTTCACGCAAGCATTTATTCCCTTTTCTGTTTTTGTATCTCACGCTTTAGGCTCGAACTAACGTGACGCACTCGAGTGGGCCGCACTGGCAAGCTTCAAGGTTTAAAGGATGCCATCAAGTAATCCACCCGATGCCCAATTAGTTGTCATTTATGAGCTCTTATAGTTAGATCCAAAGGATAGTTTTAACTGCTTTGAAATTAAGGGGTAATAAATGCTATACATTAGAAGAAATAATTTGTGGTTTAGGTTTTAGATGCCAAACGAAGAGACGGTTCAGGAAATGACTATATGTCATCCTCCCCAACGCGAGGAAAAAGACCCGAGGACATGTTTAATGCCTTAAAACCCTAAACCAGTGGCCCGACACTTCAAGGGATTCTATTTTACATTTTTTTTCTTATTTTAGTTTCAGTTAGTAAACAACCAATCTCCCCTGTTTTTACCCAAACCTTAAAATGCAAATTTAATTCACCATTTTTGACTTCACTTAAATAATTTGTACGAGGAAAACCCATCCCCGTGTTCGACCCTAGACCACTCAGCACGCAAAGAGTTTGACTACTTCGGAAGTAGGAGGAATATAGAGGGCAAATTTTTATTGATCTCCGATCACCCTACCGTGGCACGAATCAATCCGTGACGAAAGTGAAGTTTAATGAGTCATAGGGTGCCGGAGTTTCAAATCATTCAAGTCCGGTGAAACCCGAAGAAGTTGGGGTGGTCGAAAGATCCTTATGACTCAGCCCTAAGCCCAATTAGCTGGGAGTCATCGATAGATCCTCGTTACATTGACTCCTGTGAGGTCGATTCATCAAGATTGCACTTTGCCAAATACAAAAAGAGTTGTGGAATAAAGTGTGTCCTGATCTGTTTAGGTTGGTTAGCATGCTAGATTATGGCAGTAGATAGGTTGGGGGAAGAGTGCAGTTTAGCAGTTTATTGTTGAGAACTAATCAAACAAACACGTAGGTTTTGGTGGAAGTCTCTGCCGATTCAGTTAGCTCTTTTAGATACTCAATTTTGTATGGCATGCATTCTCTCGAGATAGTTATTGGGCAAGGTGATTCGTGCTTAATTTAGAGGGGTGATCCGAATCAAAAAATTTGTTTCCTATATTCTCCTACCGTAGTCAAGCCACCGCAGATAGCTGCCTGGTGGTCGCACACGGATGGTTTTCATCCCACTAATGATTCATGATCATGTTTGAAAACGTTGCAGACTTTTTTTTATTCGATTCGATCTTTCGTTAAAAATGTGGAGCTCGCTTGTTCACTGCAACTCAAATGGCTTAAATGAAGTGTGAAATGGTAACCTCAAGGCTCGGGGTCACTAGCTTGATAAAATGGGGCTATTAAGGTGTCCTCAAGTTATTTCGCATTGGGGGTGGCAAATGACATATAGTCAAGGCCAAAACCGGATCTTTGTTTCTAGCTATTAAACCTAACCTAAAAAAACACTCCTATTTGAGTCCAATCAACATCGGGAAGCATTCAATGTTCCAATTAGTTTGAAACCCAGCATTTAACCTCATTTCAATGGCTCGTAAATGACATATAGAAGAATGTCGCGCATCTACCATTAAGAATCTAATCGAACCCTAAAACATGATACAAGTATCGACCAAAGGAGACATTAAATAGCATTAAACCCTAGTTTGAAAGTTTGAACCATAAATGCAAAGATCTATATCATTAAAGACATGAGTGACACCGCCAAACCACCACCAACTAAGAAGCTTTCAAGAACCCTCCTCTTAAGGCTTTCTTGAGGTTTAGCTAAGCATCCCTTGAGTCATTATCCCTAAGGTGTGTTCGCAACCAAGAAAATGAGAGAAAGAAGAGAGAGAAGAGAGCAAAATGTAACCTAAAACCAAAGCTGTGGGAAAGCTTGAATAAAATAAAAGTTAGGGTTACAAAAGTCATAAGGTGGCTTATATAGCCAACCCAATTGTGTGAAATACCAAAAATGCCTAAAATATGTAGTTACAATAGGGACAAAATGGTAATTAATCAAAACGAGGTCGTTTGGAATCAAAAACATCAAAAACATAGGAGCATGATTTTCGCTTATGCGCTGAATTTCTTTATCATAGCTTAAAATTTCGCTATGATGTAGAATTCGCTTATCATAGCGAAATGCAAGGCATAGCAATCTAAATTTTCGCATGCACAAGTATCTGCTATGATAGCGAAATTTCATTTATGATAGCGAAATTTCACTAGTTAGCTTAAAATTTAGAGATAGCTAAAATTTCGCTTGGATTAAATTTCGTTATGGTCATAAATTTTCGGCAATGCATAGCAAAAATCTGGTTTTGCCTCTGCCTCCTGCTTTGCCTTTGCATCTCCTTTTCATCAACTCCACTTGACATTTCTTCATTTTTGGTTGATGAAATCACCGTGAATTCTCAACATTTAGAACCAACTCGACATCAAACTCGAAATTATCGGGTTTAGCTCGAAACCCTGCAGGCAAAAACAATTCACAATCAGGTATGCACTCCTCCCTCTCATCTCTTTCTTCTCTGCCTCCCTCCCCGCGCATATGTCAACTCCGGCTTAATTCATAAGGATTAGTGCGCAAAAGCACTCAAAACCTATCTTAAATAGGATTCAAAATAGCACTTTGGGCACTAATTACACTCCCCAACCGACATATCATAAATTCCTTAAAGAATGCTAAAACAATAAAGGTATGTATGTTGTGGCTTTTTACAAAAGTGTGTATTGTTCATAAAAGTGAGTGTACTACTAAGCCTTACCTTTAGTATGAACAATTTAGACCCCGAACGAAAACCGCCATAAGAGAACACATGCCATATAAGAACAAGTTTTAGGGCAACATCGGTTCCAAGGAAGTCAACCTAAACTTCCACCAAAATCTAATTGTTCCTAAGGTAACCAGCTTGAGCCAATAAGTTGCAAAGCTATTCCCTCCCCCCAACCTAGCACGCTATGGCCTTAAACTCGTTGACCAACCTAAATAGGACCGGGGCCACTTTTATTTCTTTATTTGATTACATCAGAGGCAATGCCAAAAAACTCAACTTCATAAAAGTCCGTGGTAACTGGGTCCACCCTCGATGACTCCTAACCAATTAAGGTTTAGGCATCAAGCCAAAAGGATCAATCACCACAAACCCTTAAGGTGCTTCACCCCGACTTCGAATGACTTCGAGAATTAAGCACCTACAACTCGCGAAACTCCACCCATCCACCCGTAGCGAACACTAAGTCGATGACTCCCAACCACTAAGGTTTGTGGCATCGTTTAAAGGCTACCATATACCCCTGACTGTTCTGCTCAAGGCAAAGGCCACGCTTTTATTCTTCTTTTTCTTCTTTTCTTTTTCGCTTTTTTTTTTCTTTCTTTTTCACTGAAGACTACATCGGGTCTTCATTCACTGTAACAAAAACCTATTATGGGTCATCAATGTATCTAAGGCCCGCTTGTAAAGTGAAAAGAGGTATAGCTTCAACCTATTGGTACAACTGCAAAAGTGCAGAATTAGCCAGTGGGGAATGTTCAAGGTTGAATATTAGCTGGAACTTCCAATCGACCAAAAACTAAATCATAATGAATCATGTTTCATCATTAAGGTAACATACAGGGCTTCAATTTTTCAACTAAAGGCAAGAGTAGAAACACAAAATGTAGGTACAAAATGAATCGCAAAAGTGTATTGAATCAGAATAATGCTATAAAGCTTTGATATAAACTAAAATGGCTAATACATGCTTAATATAGCTAATCATAATAAAGAATCACCGCTACTATCAAGCAATACATGAATCCTATACAACTTATACAAAATGAGTAGTAAATTGACAAAGCTAAAAACAAAGATAAAACATGATAGAAGATTAATTCCTAACTCTAACTTTCCTCCCAACCAAAGTATAAACATGCCTCACCGGGTAGGATGTGAAAGCTAGAGAAGGAGTGCGACCACCCCACCTCCTCATGGTGGTGGGATGTGTTTCAGGACTAAGCGATGCACAAGCATGTCCAAGGAGGTCGAAGGGAACGGTCTCTAGTAGTTCGTAGGCTTAAAGTGAGACCGAGCGGCCTGCGATCCGAAGAAGTACGGCGGATCGTGTTTCATAATGCCTCGCCGCTATCCGCCGTCCAACGACGCCCTCGTAGTAGCGAAGCGCAAGAACAAGATCCATAATAAAGCAGCAAGCTCCCTATAACTGACATGAATATGCTCGGACCAGCCAGGTCAGGTAGAAGGTTTGCAGTGTCGCCAGCTGGTCGCGTATGAGCGGAGGCTGAGGAGATAACTGAACCGAGCTCCTCTCCACCTCTACCTCCACCTCAGGATTAGGATCCTCTCCCCTCTGTGGGTCCTCTGCTACTCCTCCGCACTCCCTCCCGATCCCGGAGGACAATAGAGATCGGTGATATAAAGAGATCGCTCCATGGATGCGACTGAAGACCGATCCTCCTCTCGATACGCGGCCCGGAACCTCAGATGCTCTAGATCTCGCTCAAGATCTCGCGACATCAACAATGGTAAACTCGCCGAGCCAGCCTCATGCTGACCTTATCCTCAAAGTGGAGCAGAAGTCATAACAAGCTCGGGGAGGGACTGAACTGTAATCCCTCTAAGATCCAGACAGGCCTTCTGAGTATGGCTCCCTCACAACATAATGTCGCAAATCTGGAACAAGTCGGTCCACAAGAAGCATCTAAGGCGTATCGCAAGAGTACTGGTCCGCTGCAGTGCACTTCTAAATAGACAGCGAACCATCCTCTCGTGATGGTCAGCCAATCTCTCGTATCCTTCGGGACCGCCAACTTTATCGGGTAAGCCCAAAGCAACCGAAATGTCCGCAAATTTCTGAGTAATTCCCGTGACCACAATGCTAAACCGAGCTCCAAAGGGACCTTGCACTCCCTGTGAAGTCATGAGTGGTAAACCGGGCACCACCCGGATAATAATCGCCGCGGTGGTCAAGGAACGGGGCAGGAATAATCGTGTGATCGCCTACGGAGTCTCCGAACCGCGGCCTGGTCAAGGCCGGTGACATCGAGAAGGGCTCCCGTGGAAGTCCCCGCACGAACCCACGCTCCCCGAACTGTCACCGGCGGAACATGGGACGCCGAATTCCTCGGTCGCGAAAGCCGGGGCGACGAGCCCTCATCCCTGGGAGGTGACTCGCCGGCCAAGATCTTGCAGGACCCGGCTCGATGTCCGGCCCGCTCGAGGGCCTCCGCTCATACGTTTGAGGCACCGGTGAAGGCCCGAGGTCCCATCCGTCTCGATATCTTCGTGAATCCCGAGTTCCCGTGCATGGTCAGCTGGGGCTAATGAGGCCGCAAGAATCGCAGTGTCCGGAGAACGGGCGCCTACAGCCCAAGTGTCTCGCCCATCCTGTAGGCCGAATCCGACCCCGGGCCTATACCAACCACCACGCGCGACCACGTCTGCAGCCCAGAGTGTCATGAGGGGCGCACAGCCCGCGCCGCAGGCACGGCTAGGACTCCGTGAGTGCGGATGCACGCACGCATGTGTCGGACTCGTGGCTCCCGCAGTTCGGCTCACCGCGACGGCGGCAAGTGGCACTAGCAAGGTCAAGAAGTGGGGCTGCGACACTGCTGGGACAGTGGCACGGCACCTGACACGTCCCAGTGGCTCGGTCCCGCGGCCCAAGGCCCTGAACTGCCCGGGTGGAAAGTGGCCACACGAGCCGAGGCACTCGGTGCGTGAGGCGTGTGGCACCAAGAAGTGGCGTGAGGGCTGAAGCCCGTGGTAGAGGATGGCCTGAGGGAATGTTAACGAAACGAAGGGCCCTCCTCTTTTATAAACTGGCTTCGAGCAACCGAAAGGTCCCGGAAGTCCAAGGGCCGCGATGCCAAACTTTGCACTCCGGTTCCATCCGCAAATCAACAAAAGTTCGACAGTGGAATCAACTAAATTAAAAAACAAAAAAATTAAAAATAAAAATAAAAAATAAACCTAAGAATAAAAATAAACAAAAATTAAGATAAGATTACTAAAAAGGAAAGTTATTAAAATCCAAAGTTACTAAAATAGCATAATATGAAAAATCACTCAATTTTAAGCAAAATCGTGGAATCACCTGAGCTGCGCTTGGTTTAAGGAGACCAAACTAGCTCAATTTCACCAATTTACTCATGGAGGGTAAAGGAGGAGGAGCTCGACCCCTAAGAAGGTCCGGTCATAAACCCTTCCCGTCGGTTCCTTCGTTTGACTTTCTTCCTCACCAAGTGATTTCGCTGACCATCGCTCTACAGGTGACTAATGCGCATAACTCCCCATCAACTCCGCTTCCATCTTGGTTTACCAATTTCGTCAGAATTCGGAGCTGCTCTCGCCACCAATTGCTGCACTTCATCGCCTCCTTTGCTCACATCTTCCACTACCAGGCTTGTTACTCAAGTGAAAACACGAGCCCAATGTCATACGCTAAATGTGAGCCGCATGACTCATTTCGCGAATTGATTATCGGGATCGGGCAGCAGGCCAAAAATGGTCTTCCCGTGATAATCGCACATGATCGCCCACTTTGCTATCGCCCAGACAAGCACTACAAAATCCACTGGCAAGAGGAATTCATTCCACCTTTACCAACACATCCTCAACTATTCCCTTGTGAATCTTCACCGATCGATCTACTAACGATAGAGCGATGTTTCAGAGGCTTGTTCTCCTAAAACCTAACCGCTTATACACTCGAATATGGCAAAAGAGGGTTTACACTCGCCCCTAAATCTAACAAGAAGCGTTCAAGTGTCCCACTACCGTCGACTGGAATTGTGGGGGATCCTAGATCTCGTATTTCAATAGTGGTCTGCTCGATTATGGCACCGACTTGCTCAATTAGAAGGCTTTCTTTTCAATGCCTAACCTTTATCGGGATCGTGCACAAGTCCTTAAGAACTTTGCATAAGTCGGGACTCGCTTAATCATGTCAAATGTTGAATATTTTACTTTACTCATTTTAAAGACTCCCAAATTTCAAATTGGTTCGGGATTTTTTCGCTTCTTAGTGCTCGGGGGAAACTGAGGGGGCATGTTTTTTCTTCTCTCGAGTCTTCACCGATTACTAACCTCTTGGTTCACCTTCCTTTCTTTCTCGCCAGCAAATATGGGCACCGGGTCGCTTCAATTTATTTTCCACTCCTCAAAGTGATGATAGCTTTCTACCATCCATCCTCGAAGCATCGGAATAACCTATTTTAAGAACTCCCCTCGTGGATTTGGCAAAGGTTTGGGAAGGAAATCTTCCTCTCCCCAGACTTCCATAGATTGCACCGTGGATTTAATACCGTAGATTATCAATCTTCTCCTGACAAGGCCGTTTCTAGCCCATCTATTCTCTCGTTCGTACTTTCACAGATTCGTGTCAATTGTAATGCGTTGATCCCCTTTGCCTTTCCACGAAATCGCTTACCACTCCGCTTCAAATTTAAAATAGCTTGTTCAATGTGGGATGAAGACGGCTATGGTGGGAGTGAGGAACTAAACCGTTGTTTGGCACCGTGAGGCACATATGCAGTCAAGGGTTTCCAAGAGAGATTAAAGGTTCCTCCAATCGGGATTATATGGCTACTATACGGCATCGTCAGGGTCAGATTGCCCACCGCATTGGCATGCTCGACATCAAATCTCCTACTTGAGGGAGCAATTGACAAAGTTCTTCCGGGTGGCCAGCTCGAAGAATCGATGTACGGTTACCGCAGATTTTCAGTCATCGCTGCACCTCATGTAGCCTTTTCCTTCTCTAAATTCTTCCACCTTCCTAGTTATACCGGAGCATCTCTTTGGCTTTCATCTCCATGTCTTCTGAACTCGTGATAAATGCCTCCCCTTTGATGGGTCTACTACTATCTTTTCAAATCTTTCCCTGGACTTGGCCTATCCCAAGCCTTGGAAGCTCTAACTATAAATTCAAGAAATCCATGGCCTCATCCGATTTTTGCTCAGAAAATCACCTCCACATGGTTTCTAGCAAATTTGCTTCAAGGCAGGGGACATACCCTCATTATAAAATGATTCACTAGCATCCATGTATCAAAACCATGGTGTGGACATGTATCGATGGCCCCATTAACCTCTCCTAACACCGATAGAACTCTCATCACATAGCCGAGTAGTATAGACTGCCTCTTCAAACCGCTGTCTTAGTTGTACTGAAGAATTTCTTTAAAAATTCAAATTTTGAAGATCAGCCCAATTTCTAATCGCTTCGTGGCCTCGTTGAATTGGGTTTGCTATTTTGGCTATTCCTGAGGGTTAAATCTGAATGCCTTCAACTTCAATAATTCCATATCTAAGTATAATTCTCCTTAAAAGTTATGTACATCTTTAAAATCCCGTATGTGTGAGTATGGATTTCATTTACACAAGAATGTGGCTAGGAAAACAAATAAGGTCTCACCGTTACATCTTCAAATAGGAGGTATGATGCAGGAAGCGAGCACTAACTCTACGAGGGTGTACGTGGGTCCTCATTGATCCAGTATGCTGTCGATCCAATGGAGGCCTCACGACCCTTGTCAGTTCCCTCGTGTCGGGATCCATTTGTCACTATGCAGCACCACTGCCAAATTTCGTTCAACCTGGTGCACTCACTCTTGCACCCACCCGACATCCCCATCCCAAAGGCCGCATAAACACTTCAGAACACAAAAATGAGACAAACAAAGAACACTAACAAAGCTCGCCAAAAAGGGATCGCAGCAATGATTCGCGCTACGCAGGTCAAGTCAAATCAACAAAATTTATATACACCTGTTCCTACTACATTCGTAGTCAAGCTACCGCAGATAGTGGTCTAGGTTTAACACTGGACGGGGTTTTCATCCTAGGAATGATTCGCATAAGCAGCATCGAAGGTAAGACTTTCTATTTGACTTTTTGGACTTTTTGTTTAAAAAAAAATAAGCAGGATTAGTTTGAAAAAACCGAATAACCGGTGAAACCGAAACGGCGTGTGAAAAGTTAATCTCAAAGATTTGTGCCACTAATCCTGCAACTTCAGGCAAATAAGTGTCCCCTGGTTTTATCCTCGCTACATGCATTAAGCAACCTTATGGGCTCCAAGCCACAACCGGGATCTATGTTTAACTAGCAAACCTAACCCTAGAAACCACTCCTATTCGAAAGCAACACAGTAACATACATCTATGGCCTCTTACGCTTGAAACCCTAACATTAAATATCATTTCGGCTCAGAAGTTCATCTAGAAAAACCACAAGGCATCTAGCAATAAGTATGCACCTGTGATCCTAAAGCATGGTAAGTATTGGCCAAATCAATAACATTCAATGCTATTCAACCCTATTTTGAGAAGATAGGGCCATAAACACGCACCTGTGATACAAAGAGCTTTTAATACAAGAGGACAACATGTATGCCCTACCACCAGTGCCAAATTCTTCCTTTCTCTTAAAAGAAAAGAGGCTTAGAAGCTACATCTCTTGAGTTGTCATCCTCAAGAGGGGTGTTCGCAGCCAAGAAATAAGAGAGAAAGAGGAGAGAGAAGAGAGAAAGAAAACCTAACTAAAGCTACGAAAGATATTTACAAAATAAAAACTTACCAAAAAATTGTTTTCTCAATTTGTTGCTTACTTTGCTGCTTAGGTTACAAATTGGGAGGGGGCTTATATAGGCCACCCAATGTATGAAAATACCACAAAGTCTAACAATTTGGCTAATTTAGGGACAAGAGTAATACACCAAAATTGAAGCCTGCATTAATTACAAAGCAATTTCGTTTATGTTTCAAAATTTCGTTTAGATACGAAAATTTCACATTTAGCGAAAATTCGCTTAGCTAGTAAATCACCAAGAGATAGCTGAATGCAAAATTACAGTAAAGCAGATTTCATACTAGCGAAATTTCGATAAATTTTTTAGCTTAAATTTATTGAGAGCTTAAATGCAAAATTTCGCTAGGAATGATTTTTAGCGAAAATCTGGTCTAGTTTAAATTGTCAATTTCACTAAGATTGCGAATTTTCGCGGCGGTCGCGGAATTTTCAGAATCCTTACCGAAATTTTCGCATCTTAGCGAAATTCTTCGATTTGCCGGGACCATCACTGCATTAAGCTCTACCCTCTACTGCATTGATTTTCTTCACTTGCCTTCATTCTCTCCTTTGATTTATGGTTTGTTTCGATGGTTGATGAATGGGTTCAATCTTCATGATTCATCTTATATCCCGATATCAACTCCTAAAGCACGCAAAACCTCGCAAACAACCAAAATAACCTCTAAAAACTAAGATAAGTGAAACTAAGAAGACTTGAACACTTCAATCGGGCATAAATGACATGATTAGCGCGCAAAGCACTCAAAACCTATCTAAAATAGGGTTCAAAATAGCACTTTTTGGGCACTAATCACACCCCCCAACCGAAACGTTGCTAGTCCCTTAGTAATGCAAAAACAAAAAGGAGATGTATGTGGTGAATTTCAAAAAGGCTATGATTAAAAAAGGTTTATGTACATATAAACATTGTCCTTAACCTGAAAAATGGACACCAAGTTTGAAAACCGACATGAAAGAGCTAAAACCATACAAGAACAATTTGAGGTCAATATTAGTTCCATGATTCGTAACTGAATTTCCACCTAAGTCTAATGGTTCTTTATATAAACTGCATTACACCAATAAATTGCACCTGGTCTCCTCCCCAACCTAGCACCGATACGGCTTTAAGTCAGCTAACAACCTAGATAAGGATAGTTACACACTTCTTTCTTTATTCAACTATAATCGTAGGATGCAATGCTTAAATTCACTTCACCAAAGTCCGCGGTAATCTAGTCCACCAATGACTCCTAACCAATTAAGTGTTTAGGCATCAAGCCAAAAGGATCACTCGACCACAAACTCTACTGTGCTTCACCTCGACTCGAACGATTTCAAAATCAAGCACCTACAAATCAAGAACCTACCTATCCACCCATGTAACGAATACTAAATCGATGACTCCTAACCAATTAAGGCTTAGAGCATCGGCTTCGGGTTCGCCATACACCCTACTCGACCGTGCTCTGTTTCAAAGCAAACTTCACGACTTTATTTTTCTTTTCTTCTTTCTTTTCTTTTCTTTTGCTTTTTCTTTCTTTTCCTTTTCGAAGACAACATTGGTCTTCAACATGGGTAACACAAAACCTATCCTAGGTTGCCAACATACCTTAAGGCCTACGGTAAAGCTGAAGGAGGTATACAAATTCACAGCCTATCGAACACCTGGAGGCAAAGGTGTGAATTAAAGATAAGGGAGAAATTCTCGTTTCGAAAGTACGCTGAACTGCACTGACCAAAACTGCTTCAAGGCATGAATTTGTTCTAACATACAGGACAAACAAAGGATTCAATTTTCCAACAAAAGAAATTCAATTGTCCATCAGAAAATTCAATTGTTCAATGGAAAAGAAAAACAAATATAAGCATGGTAAAGGCACAAACATGGTATGCAAAAAGTCGTATATATATAACCGAATAGCTTTGATATAGCCAAAATGGCTATTACATGAATACAAAGCTAAACATAACAAAAATATCACGTTTCTACTATGGCTAATACATAAATACTAATCAAAAATTAGCAGGCGCTGATAGCCGTAACTATACAAAACATAAAAGAAACCCAACCACCTCACCGCGGTGGTGGTGGCGTGGTCCTGGCTGGCTGGCCGCCGCAGCCTAAAACATCCAAATAGTCGGCCTGCGGGCGGGCCTCTCTCTCGACATCGTGAAATACGAGGAAGGCCCAAGGCGCCATGATATGCCAAGCATGAGGACCGAGCCAGCCTCTGATCCTAGGTTGCCTGTGTAGCTGCTAGTGAGCAGATGGCATCCATCACACCTCGCACTCTCTAGAACCGCGTGAACATACAATTTCTAGTGAATGGTGCATCATCAGGATGGACCAGTGTATCAACCGGCAGCTCACGGATGTGGTGTGGAGGAGGAGACTTGAGGTGACATCCGCTGAGTCGGACTCCTCTATATCCTAGCTCGTAAGGTGCATATCGCCTCCGTGGAAGTCCCCGCCCACCCGATCCCGCACTCCTCCTCGGTCCCGTGGCCTGAGGTGGAAAGATACGTGCATGGTCATCACCCGCTCCACTGACATGACCAGGGGGCATCTAATCCTCCTCTCAATCCTGGGCTCCTCTGGGAATCCCAAATGCCTTAGAACCCGGGCAGAGTAGTCCCTGTGATCGCTGAACGAAGACTCTCTGCTGCACCGTGCCCTTCCGATGGACCTTCTCTCTCGAAATAAATCAAGGAGGTCATCACTACCACGGATCGAACCAATATCCTCCGAGATCCGGTGAAAGAGCCTCCAAGATTTACCGCCGCACATACGTCGCAGTCGGAATAGACTAGTCCGAATAAATGGTCGACGGCCAGCATCCGAGGCGAGAGCCGCCTGGCAAAATAATCGGGTCCAACCAGAGGTTCCGCCGTTGCCTCGAATCCATCTCCTCGATGAGGCGCGGGCCCAATCTCTATAACCCCTCTCGCATCGTCGGCCGGTGATACGCAGCCCAAGTCGCTGAAATGTCGGCCGCCCGAGCAATTCACGCGATCATCAATAGAGAACTGGTTCACGCCACCATCCGTCTCGAGATGTCATCGAAAGCGGTAAACCGCAACACCACTCGTACACACGCCTGAGTCATGAAGGCCGCACGAATAATCCTCGATCAACTTCACGGACTCCCTAAGATCTAGGATCACCCGCCACGGACATCGTAGAGAATGACTCATGATGAAAGTCCCTCGAATGAGCGCGTGATCACGTAATGGGGATGCCCTACGAACAACTCGCCCCGATCCCGAGGCAGTGACAACCGAGGCACATGTTCGCCTTCCGCAGCTGACGTGGATTCAGCGACGCGCGTCGAGGGAAGATGACTCACGGGCCTCGATGTGCGTCTGTTTGAGGGCCGCCCTCCTAACTCTCCTCCGAGGCATCAAGGAGGCAGCCCGGTCCCATCCGTGTCTCGTATCGGGACGAACTCTGAGGCTCGCCGCACCGCCTCGTGGACCGGTGATGGCATTGAGTCGGACCGAGCCGGACCTCGTGTACTGACCGACCCCTAGCCGGCTACGGACTCCACTCGAGTACGAACCATATCTAAAATCAATAAAATACTGAAGAGGGCTCGACTTCATCAAAAATGCAGATTTGAGGCTCAATATTTGAATCTGAGTTCACGAGGTGACTGAAAGTCAATTAAACAGTAGATGAACTGTGGCTCACCGGGCGGGTACCACACTGCCTGAATAAATAAATAAGGCCCAGAAAGGACCAACTGGCCGACAGTATACAACTAGCCGAACCAAGAGCACGAAGGTCCCGAACTAAAGGGAAGCTCAAATGAGTATAGCCATCTCGTGGTGCATGTGGTTATAGATGCGGTACCGTGGCGTAGAGCACACCCGCCTAAGCAGCGGGCGTGAGAACCCACACCGGAACAACAAAGCAGCGGTGACCCAGTGGTCGACGCGCGCGGCCGGAGCAGCAGCGCAGCGGGAGGCCGCATGTGAATCCCGAGCTCTACGCCGAGACCGGGGCGCAGGCGTTGACGCGTTGTGGCTAGCGGCAGGTACAGACCGGCGCTGTCGAACAGGCGCAACTCCCAAGAAGGGCGTTGATCGCGTGGCAGGGGGCTTATTTGGGAGGGAGAATGTAAAGTGATAAACAGTAACCCTCCCAGGTTTAAATAATATGATTGCAGGCTCCCTCACCGCTATTTTGGGTTTATTTGTCATTTGCCTCCTCGCAATTCAAACAGAGACAATTATTAGTACGTATATAACAAAAATTATTGTGACAAAATTTAGGTAAAATGAAACGATATACTAAAAATTTAATATTAAGTACCATAGTATATAAAAACAAAATTACTAAATATGGAAACTCGCTAATTTGGGAAACTAAAAAATCTAAATTATCAAAATTAACTAAATTAAGACAAAAGCAAAAGTGGTTGAACTGCAATCCGATTTTTGAAAAACACCTGTCAGCAAAGTCAAAATTACTAAGGAGGGCCGGCGAGAATGATCTCTCAACCCTCGCAGTGAGTCGGGGATGACTGATAGTTTGATGTCCACTGTTAGAAGCGGTCTCATCGATGGCTTTGAATCGTAATTGACCCGCATAAAGGATGCTTATAAGGTATGACCTGGCTTTTCATCTCCTCGCTGATTACTCCACTCACATCGTGCTTTCCTCGTACACGAACATTTGAAACAACTCATCGCTTATGATTTTCATTCTCTAGCAATTGGCTTCTGTTCAAATGAAAGATGTTTAACTCTAAGGTCATGTTAACAGTTGTTGCATGACTTCCATTTTGCATCTTGATGATAATAATGTGGCCACGGACGGCTCTCCTAAGATGATCGTACTACGATCGGGTTCACTGCACTCGTCTGGGCAGTTACAGCACTGCAAAATCCATGGTGGTGAATAGAATTTGTCTATTTTCACCAAGATCCCTGTCTGATCTCCTTTGATTTTAACTGATCTATCGCCAATGATAGTGTGATGTTGGTAGGTTTAAGTTCACCTAAACTCAATCGCTTAGGCTTCCGACACATTAGGTTCACACTCGCTCTAAATCAAAGTAATGACTTGACGCGTAATTCCCACCAATATTGACTCAAATTGAGATCCTCGGATCCTTGTATTTATTGTATTTGCTTTCGATTAAGCATGGCACTGGACTTCTGTTCAGAGAAATGTCTTCTTCTCAATGCCTAACTTATCGTGCAAGATCTTTCAAAATTTCTCGATAAGGACTCGTATTCATTACGCCCACAGGTATGTTAACCTTCTACCGGGCTTTAAGACCTCTAAATGTCTACGGTTTGAGATGCTTCTTTAGTCAAGTGCTTGTGGAAATGGAGGTGGTATGCGTTATTTTAATAATCTTCAGAGAATACAGATCGCACTGCAAATTCTTCTTCGGATTCTTCACCGTGTTTTGTACACGATCAACCTTCTTTCCACTTCTCGCAGGTAATTAGGTTTTCTATTCTCATCTGGTCATGAACAGTCGGGACGATCCTACCTCATGGATTCTTCGCTTGGTAACGTTTACCAGGAAGTGGAACCCTCCTTCTTTACTCCGAAGAATTCACATTGGGTGATTTAACACCGTAGTTGTCACCTTTCTCTCGTCGAGATTACTCACAGCCTCGCTTCCTGCTCATTCTCTTATTCAATGTACTTACAAGATCAACTTTGCAGCGTAATAGATTCCTTGTTCACAACGTGCTCAAATTCTCACTCTTTACTCTCAAATTCACTACGGCTCGCTCCATCAGAGAAGACAGATGACAGGTCGTCAGATCGAGTGTGAACCAAACCGAGGCTCGACACCCTAAAGTACAGGTGTTGTGGGGCTGGGTCCCATAGAGAGGTTAGGTGATTCCTCCAATCGAATTGTGGTATTTCCATGCAGTGAGGCTCAAACAGGTAGTTGTATCGTCTCTACAAGAAACAGACATCAGATCAAATCCTTCACCGTAGGGCCATAGATTAATTTTCACTGATGCACGATTGAAATTGGCAAGGATTAGAAAAGTGTGATTTTCTAGTGTCACTACATGCACTTCATGGAGCTAAGTGGTTTTCAAGCCTCCACTTTTCGTAGGTTAAATCCTAGTTTCATATCTCTATTTTTCTCTCGCAAGGTGTACATCCCACCCTCGGGGTTAATCTAGGATCTCATCCTTTCTAATCGGGAGCAAGCTCATATCCCAACCCTGTAGTTTCAGCCACGAATTTAAAAATTCATGGCTTCTCCATCCGGATGCTTACTTTCAAAGTCTCCTCCACAGAGTTTCAAAAGTCACTGCGAGTAAGTGAGACATACCACTACAGATGATCAATAACATCCAAGTATCAAACCCACAGGGGTGGACAAAAGTAATCGATGGTTTCCATAAATTTCTCCCAATAATCATAAAATCTCACCATCCTGAGCTGCAAAGGTGTAAATTTGTTCTTTCAAATTATTAGTTTACAGGTATAATCGGAAGTTAACTTTTCAGAATCTCCGCCCGCACTTCCTGCTTCACACTTCCTAATGGTTCTAGCATCTCATAGAGTTTAGCCACAAATCTGGCCCTATCCTTTAGGGGTCAAAGGGAAATGCTTTAGCCAGCAATCCATGTACATCATACCTTCCTTAAATAGTAAAATCCTCCTCAAAATTCCTCTAATATAGAGTGTGGTGATTACTTTCCATACCATGATATGTATATGGGGTACTAAATACGGCCTCACCGCAGACATCTCTCAGGAGAATGATGGCCAGAAGAGGTGCACTAACTCAGGAGGGTGATGATCCCTGCTAGTTCTATAGGCCGTTGGATCACTGTTCCAAAGCTGACTCGTTCGTAGGATCCATGGTGGGACAAAGGTGTACACCGACTTCACCGACCGGTCGTGCCGTACCGATTCTATGCATTTTCCCCGATGTGTCTCTCGTCCCAAGATCGTGATACAATCATATAATAAAACTAAGACACAAATAAATAGCAATAAAACCAACTTGCAAAAAGGTTAAGGTTAGATAAAAACTGACAGTATATATATATAAAAACAAAAATGTGCTGGTTATCGCAAAGTGATGAAACTATAAAGACGCAGCAGAATCGGGCCAAAAAATAGTTAAAAGATTACCTTCACTAAGATGTTGATCATACACTTCAACTTATCATTAGTAGTTTGGCACCATTCCCCCAAGAACGGCGCCTAATTATCGGCGCACAAAGAAACAGCCTAAAATCAATAAAATTTATATACACTTAAAAGTCTTAGCCACGCCGTGAGTCAAGCTACCGCAAGATAAAGGGTTCAGGTCGTAACACTGGGACGGGTTTTCATCCAGGGAATGGATTTGCATAAGTGCACCAGGCTGCAAGACTTCTCTATTTGACTTTTTTGATTTTTGTCAAAAAACAGTGATTAGTTTGAAAACTGAATAATCAGAAATCGAAACTAAGTGTGAAAAGTTAACTTGAAGATTGTAGGTCACTAACTGTAACTTAAGGGAATAAGGTCTCGGTGTTATCCTCGCTATGACAAGCAACCTATAGTCCAAGCCACAACCTAGATCTATGTTTAACTAGCAAATCTTAATCTCTGTAAACCACTTTATTCAGTTAACATGTGTGAATGATATACATCTATGGCCTCTTCTTACGCTTGAAACCCTAACATTAAATATCATTTCACAAAGGGTTCAGAAGACTATCTAAAACCACAGTGATTCAGAATATAGATGACTTTGATTCCAGTTGATAGTGATGGCCAACCAATAACATTCGAATGCTATTCAACCCTTATTTGGAGAAGATAGGGCCATAAACACAAGACTGGGATGTAGCTTTGGGCTTACAAGAGACAACATGTATATGCCCCAATTACCAAGCCAGCTTCCTTTCTCTTCAAAGAAAAGAGGCTTAGGCTAAGCATCTCTGAGTTGTCATCCTCAAGAGGGTGTTTAAGGCAGCCAAGAAAATAAGAGAAAAGATATAGAGAAGAGAAAAGAAAAACCTAACTAAAGCCAATACGAAGATATTTATAAAAATAAAATCTTCTACTCAAAATTTTCTTCAATTTGTTGCTTACTTTGTCGCTTAGGGTTACAAATGGGAGGGCTTATATAAAGCACTAATGTATGAAAATACCACAAAGTCTAATAATTTCATTAATTTAGTGACAAGAGTAATACACCAAAATTGAAGTCTATTGAGATTAATTACAGTAAATTAATTCTCATATATAGCTCAAAATTTTCAAGCTAGGGGCAATGGTAAAATTTCAATAGCCAGCGAATCACCAAGATTTAAAAATGCAAAATTCGCTTAGAGCAGGCAGGATTTCATTAGTTGTATGAATTCTCAAGAGAAGAAATAAATTTATGTGAGAAGATAAATGTAAAATTTACAGAATATGATTTCAGGCTAAAATTCGGTCTGAAGGGGACACTTCGCTAAGATTATAAATTGCTGAAGGTCATAAATTTTCTTTAATCTTAATAATCTGGATTATATTTATCTGATTACATCAGATTGCTTCAAGTCCTCTATTTGATTTGATTTTTTCTTAGCTTTATTTTCTTATTCTCTCCTTGATTTATGGTTTGTCGATATTATTAATGTTCAACTTCATAATTCATCTTATATCTCATATTGAACTCCTAAAGCATGCAAAACCTGCAAAACAACCAAAATAACCTCTAAACGATATATAAAACGTCCAAGAAGACTAAACACTTCAATTGGCATACGACATGATTAAAAGTAAAATAATTTCAAACCCATTCAATAGGGTTCAAAATAAAGACTGGCACTAATCATAGCCAAAACCAAATAGAATCGATCGTAGAAGATTAAACATAGTGCATTAACTGCTAAATAAAGAAACTTAATTCAACAAACGTAATTCAAAAGGAATAAAGAACACAACACTTGTAATGGATTATAAGATATATCAACTGATTACCATCCGTAGTTTGGCACCATCCTTAACGGCGCCATTGATTCGTGTTACCAGGTGATCCCGAATCAACAAAATTCAAGCCTTATACCTTCCCACCGCAGTCGCTACCGCAGATAGCCGCCCCAGGCTTCCAACACTCGGATGGGTTTTCATCATACTAATGTGATTCACATCATGTTTGGAAACGTGAGACTTTTTGAATGATTTTGATTCGTTAAAAAACAGGAGTTCATTGTTCACCGGGTAACCGAAATGGCTTAAAATGAAGTGGAATGCAGAACCTTGAAAGACAATAGTTTGATAAAATGGGTTATAAGGTGTCCCTGTTATTTCTCGCAGATTAGGCAAAATGACATATGGTCAAGGCCAAACCGGATCTTTGCTTAGCTATTAAAACTGGATCCAAAACACCCTATTGAGTCCAATCAAACACCAGCACCAAGGTTCCAATTAGTTTGAAACCTAAAGATTTAACCCTTTGGCTTCATTGGCTCGTAGTCGCATCTAAAGAATGTCACAAGCATCTACCATAAGAATGGATCTAACCCTAAAGCATGACAAGTATTGAATTAAAGGAAAGACATTAAATAGCATTAAACCCTAAGCGAAGTTTGGAACCATAAATGCAAGACTGTGATCATTAAAGACATGAGGACACTCAAAACCACCACCAACCAAGCTTAGTAACCCTCCTTCAAGGTTTTAGGTTGAAGCATCCCTTGAGTTGTCATCCTCAAGGGGTGTGTTCGCAATAAGAAAACAGAGAGAAAAAGAAAAGAGTATAAGAGAGCAAAATTTAACCTAAAACCCAAAGTCATGGGAAAGCTTGAATAAAATAAAAGAAGGTTGAAGTCATAAGGTGGCTTATATAGCCAACCTAACTAGAAATACCAAAAATGCCTAAAATATGTAGTTACAATAGGACAAATGGTGGACTAATCAAAACGAGGTCGCTTGGAATCAAAACATCAAAATACAGGCATGATTTCGCTTTATGCGCGAATTCCTCTATCATAGCTTAGACGCAAGGCAGCAGCTAAATTCAAATTATCGCCATGCAATTCGTAATCCTTCGCTTATGATAGCCGTAAATTTCTGCCAGGATCGCTATAAATTTTCATATATGCAACTTTACATAGTATGAAATCTGGTTTCGTCGCTCCTCGCTCATCGGCGACTCCTTTTCATCAACTCCTACTTGACATTTCTTCATTTTAGCGAAGGAACGAATTCTCGCCAAAGATTTAGCACCAACTCAACATCAAACTCGAATTTACAGCCGAGGCTTCAGTGCTCCTGAAATTAGCTAAAGCAACCTCGAAATGGAATCAATGGTACTAAGTGGACCTCGCACGTCTCAACTCAGGGGTTTAATTCATATGATTAAAGGCGCAAAGAGCACTCAAAACTATCTTAAAGAGGGATTCAAAATAGCACTTTTTGGGCAATTATTAATCACATAGGGTTTGATGATTCCATTGTATTAGCATTACTCATTCACAACCTTTTGAATGAGTACACTGCAGGAAATATGATTTGCTATTGTTTTCAGATGCCTCTTTCTTCTTTCTTTCATTGTTATGGACCAGCAAATGTAGGTCAGGGTAGTGATTAGTGCTCAAAAGTGCTATTTTTGAACCCTATTTATAGGTTTGAGTTGGTACATTAATCATTCTAATTAATCCATTTTACACATTAAGGTCCGCATTCTACTCCATCTCATTTTGTAAGTAACCTTTGCAGTTTTCCTTAAGAGAGCCAATCATGTTTAAACAGAGTTATAATGATCAAAGAATAAAGTGAGCTGTAAGAAATTTGCACGTTAGAATGTTCTTACATTAATTATTTAGATCCTGCTAATTGCTCACATTTCAAAGACTATTCTCCCGCTATTTCATGCTTTAGTTAATGTTATTTCTTCCCATTTATTCTGTAATAGCTTAGTTTCAATATTATTTATGTAATTTCCTTGCTACATTGAGCACCCATATAAGTCTCATAGTCACTGTACAAACAATCACTTCACTTTTTCAAGACAGACAGATAGCAAATTGTCATCATTCCTTTCCATTTTCTTTCATTTTCTTTCTCCTTTCTCAGTCGCCAACGCTCCTTCAGAGGACGACAACTCAAAGGATGTTTAGCTTAAGGTCTTGATCCTTGTAGAAGAGGTTGCTAGCTCAGCAAGGTCAGATTTTGTCTCTGTTATTCACACAAAGAAGTTTTGACATTTGTCTCTGGCTCTAGTAACCTAGGTTTAAAGCTTCTGATGTATTTTCATAATACTATAAGCTTAGGGTTCAATAGTTTTAGTTTTGATATAATGAATATCCATGAAGGTTATTTACGAGCCACGAGGTAAGTAGTGAAGGCAGGCACCAGAGGCATCTCATCGAACAATACTGCAATCTTTAGGGTCAGGATGGTTATTATTAGATCCTTAAGATTCATTAGTTGCCCTACTAATCATTGTGTGATGGGTTAAGGTGATAGATTTTCATTGTAGAACCATAAATGCTAAATAAATGCTTTATATGAAAAGGAAAATTATTAGGTTTATTTTTAAAGTTAATGAAGATCTGTCTCGGGAATTGACTATAGGTCATCCTCCTAACGCGTAGGAAATGAACCCAGGACCTCTTTTGTAACCTCTATCAACCCAACTCTAGCAGCCCAACACTTCAAGGATTTCTTTTTACACTTTATTTAGTTTATTTCGCTTTATTTTCAATTTCTACAAATACATCAACTCCACACACTTTTACACTAAATCCTAAAATCCAAAACAAATTCACCATTTCGAGCCTATTTAGAATCATTTGGTACGAAGAACTCTGATCCCGTGTTCGACCCTAGAGTTGCTATATCGCTAAAGGCAGTTACGCTACTGAGTAGGAGCAATTTAGGTTATAAATTTCCTTATGATTCATGGGACACCTACCGTGATATTTAATTTGTGCGTAGTTTTTCTTTGCATTTATTGTCGTAAAATCGATAATATGTGATCACTTAGATTTTGGTGGGAAGCTTCTGTGTTTATTCCTCTTGAGTTTGATGCTTTCTTGAAGCTTGATTATGTATGGCATCATTCTTCTAAAATGGTTGTCAGAGTTTTCGTGATTCAGCATTGAGGTTGTGGTATAATCTCATTTACATTCTCTTGAAATACTATTAATGCAGAGTTAAATACAATTTGTCCGCTTCCTCTCTTTCTTTTTGTCATTTCTAAGACTAGCAATGTGCCTACTGAGGGAGTGATTAGTGCCCAAATAGTGCCATTTATACATGTTTATTGCATGGTTTAATGACTTTTGTAATTAATCCAACTTAATTAACTCTGATTGGCACATTGCTGTCTCGATCTGATTATTAATCGATTTTTGTACTATTTGTAGCAGAGTGAAGCTAAACTCGCCAAATTGTTCATCGACTCAAACACGAAGAATCATAAGGGCACTCAGAAGTCATGTCATAAGACGTAATGGTATGGAGCCGAATGTATCAATCGTCCATGCAAGAATTTTGTAGGGATCCGAAAATTCGCAACTCCAGAATTTCTCACGCTAAAATTCTTGCAACCGTTTCCTAGTCCCGTTTGACCCCATTTTTTCCTCAATTTTTTTGAAAGAGTTTTTCCTAAACTACCCGATTTTGGTAAATACTTTAGTCATTTTGTACTTTCTGTTTCCGAGAAGTATAAGGCTTAGTCAATGCTTTATACAGGGAATCACTAGATGCAATAAATTTTGGAGCTAAACACACTTTTCCGCTGTTTTCTTCCTATTTTTCTTTCACTTTTCTCAAAGCCATAAACACCCCGAGAATGACAACTCAGAGGATGGTTGGATAAACCCTTTTTATCCTTGAAGAGTAGGGTCAAGTAAGCCAGGCTTTGAGTAAACCGCCAACTTCGCTTTTTAACGCACGCTATTGTCATTTATGCCTATCTCTCTACCAGGTTTAAACTTCTTTTGGAAGTATCCCGATTGACCAAGACTTAGCAATCTTGTGGTTCAAAGGATGCTTATTGCCATCCACTGAAGCTCAGTTAGTTACCATTTTATTTGTCACCATAGGTAGATCACAAAAGGATCGCTTTTTACCGCCTTTAAACATTGGTCAATTACACAAATGTCACAGTATCTCAAGAGGAAAACTAATAGGGGTTCGTTTATATAGCTAAATGTAAAGATTAAGCTCGGAAATGACTATGTGTGATCCTCCCCAACACGAGAAAGACCAGGACTCACAGCTGTTCTATAACCTGATTAGTTTCAAAGTGTTAGTTTGAACCCCCGCATATTTCAGGTTTGAGTGCTTTTGTGTACTATTAATTTACTTTCCTGAATTAACTCACATTTCACATTAAGGTCCTTACTATTTACCGATCGATTAAGGGCAAATTCATAGCTTCGCAGGCCAAATTATGCCGTAAATTGCTGAGTCGATCCAAGCACGAGAATCTAAGGCAAACCAGGTATCGCATCAGTACCAGAAGAAAGAGAGCGTGGCGGAAGGAAACGGAGTGACGCGGTCTCTGCAAAGATCGTTCTACCCAGAATCGTTCCTCCCGCCGCCCGCTCGCATGCCATGCCCCGTTTGCTTCATGAAGCTGGTTTTCATTTTACCCTTGTATTAAATTCGATTTTGTTTTTTTGTAACTTCCTTTATACTGAGCATCTATAAGCCTGCGCCCAGAAACTTGAATCAATCAATCACTTCACTTAATACATAGAGTGAGGCAAAGCTTTCTCGCCACGCTTCCTTTTCTCCTTTCTTCCAATTTTCTTCCTTTCTTTCTATTTTGGCTTCCAAAACACTCCCTCTGAGGATGATAAATTTGAGAATGTCTGACTAGACCCTTCTCTAAAGAGAGGGTCAGGCTAGATTTGAGGTAAATTATTGATTCGCTCCCGTTTAACGTACATTTATGTGGTCATTATACGCCTCGCTTTCTCACTTAGGTAAAAATCTCTACATGCTCTTCATAATGTGTACTGCAAGCTTTTTTTCGGGGTTCAATTGATACTTACCAGATCCATCGAGGCTCGAAGGTCACACACCGCGTGTTATCGATGTGGCTTTGAGATGTGTTTTCACCGCTAGAACATTTATGCCGATTAAATGCTATGTTTCAAAAGGGAAAATCATAGGTTTAGTTTTTAAAGCAATGAAGATCCGCCCGGGAAACGAATATATGTCATCCTCCCCAACGCCGAGAAAAATACCTAGGATGTCGTTATTTTAAAACCTGAAACTAAGGTCCAAACTTCAAGGGGGTTTTATTTTATAAAGTAGTTTAACTGAAACACACTGCGTGGCTTGCATTATAAAGTTTGGTAACTGAACGAATTCTCCACTGATGAATCAACGCGAAGTTTATTTATACGCAAGAAATCATCCTTTAGAAACAATTTCTTGAGTCGCGGATATCGCGGTATTTTGGTTTGCAACAACAAAACAGATTTAAGGATATAAAATCTGTTTCCACCTGAATTACAGATTTAAGCACCATTAAATCATAGCCATGGTTTAGACAGCCCTTAGTATGGAGATAGAAAGTCATGAAACACTCATGATCTCACCAAGCACATTAGTAATTCTTCATATATAGTTTGTAGTCTGTTTCTTTCATTTCGCCTCACCAAAAAAGGTCACACACAGAATGTCTGGTGTTGTCTGAAGCGCCTGCTTTGTCACAGAACCTCTGTCTACTCATCTAGTTCAGAGCAAATAACCCCATTGTTACAATAGCAATTATAGCTTCATATATAAAACTGAATGTAGTTAAGATGTCAACGAGATCATAGAGCCTCTGATATGTGATTTAATAATCATCGGGAAATCCAAACCCAAATGAAGTCCAATGAGGGACTATAGACTAATGGATGGAGGTAAACTTGGCTCATAGTGTTCCTCAACTTATGCACTCCTCCCGCTCCACATTTTGCTCACTTTCACCCACAACAACCACCAACCTCATCCCCTCGTGAAACAAGACATCCCGAATTCGAGCAAATTAGTGGATAACTTCATGAGGAAACAGAGGGTAGTGGAGTCCAGCCAATATGAAATCGACATAAATGAGAGCTTCCCACAAGAATCGATTATTCCAGCGAATGATGAATGCCCTCAAATCCCGCAACAGGGCAACTAGAGAGAATATAATGCAGAACCAAAAGAGAAGCTCGAGGAACCCAATAAGAGGGTTGTGGAAGAGCACCAAAGGCTTACCCTTCATCCAATCCTTATAAATTTGGATCCTAGTGCCATTGCTCAACCCAAAGACAGCCCACTGCCAGCAACCTCCTCCCGAAAAACCCAAGGTATACCCCGCCTCGCAGCAGACACCACACCAGCAAAGACACTCGTAACCTAAAGCACCAACTATAAAGGCCAGACATCACCGTCGCCCCAGCAAAACCCAAGAAGCTGGGGCACATGTACCAAACTTCTTGCCACTACCTCAAAGAAGATGGCAGCGCTGATGTCAAGCAGGGAGAAAGGGATGGTTCGAAAGTGGAGTTCCGACATGACACTGAAGACCCTCAAGATTTTTGTAGCTTCACCGGGCCTCACAAATTTCAAAGGGTTGAAATCTGTCGGGCAGGCTCAACTACCCCACCTTTGTTTTTATTTCACTTGCCTTTATTTTAGTTTATTTATTTTTGATTTCATTAATTTTTTCTTCTAGATTTTCTTTTAATTTTTAGTTAATATTTGTTTTTAGCTTATTTTTCAATTTATATGTATTTTTTCTAGAACTTTTTGTGTTTATTTTTGCAAGCTTGGGCTAAAATTTGCGATGAGATGACAGGAGGCAACTCGTAAATTTTCGCAAGGAAATTTCACACTGCGAAAATTTCGTGAGTTGTTAAGGGAACTTGCAACCTGCGAAAATTCAGCTACACTCCGAGAAAAGCATACTGACGCCTCAAATAAGACAAATGGGGCATGAAGTCGACAGTAAAATAAAATAAAATAAAATTTTGATTTTCAAAAATCATATATATATATATATATAATTTGTCTCACATAAAAAAAAATAAAAAAATTTCGTACCTCGCGAATTTTTTGTAGTGCACCTCGTTAAAAACTGGAATTTTCGCAACCTCGCCTCTTTGCACCTCTCATTTTGTTTCCTTCAAAACTTTTTTCATCCGAGAACTGCTTTAGTGTTGGTACCAAGTGAAAGCTTAGAGAGTTCAGAACTAAAGAGAAGTTAGAAAGAACACTTTGAAATTATTATAAAGGTGTACTTTCTAAAATGTTCAACTGGTCACTTTTCTCTTTTTCTTCTCCTAACTTGTTTATATGAAGCCTAAATGGAGTGAATACAGTCGATGAAAGTTATGGGGTTCTATCCAAAACGAGCACATATCATCAAGGAGGTAATACTTCCTTCTAACTTTCCAATCCAAGACCCATCGGTATAATGTGAGAGCGGTCAGGGAAAGTTAGCCAAGGAAGTGGCATTTATTTTTGTTTTTATTTTGGAGCAAGCCCATTTAGTAAATGCCTAAAGGGTTGTCGTCAGTCTCTTGTGGTAAATTTTCTAAATTGCACACACTTCAGGGTTTTGCCTAACCCGTATGTTGAAATTTGAAACTTGTCTAACTTATTATAAGCAGAGTGATGCTAAGTTTTCAGTTAAGTGGATGATTAGTTGGAATTTTGCTGTATTTAACCTTTTCTTCCACCTTTGGTTTAACGCACAATATCGCATGACGCTTCAACAATAAGTGTCAAAACTACCTACCTCCTGGAAACATTGTAAAACCTATCATAGTTTTAAGACCACTACACAGTTATGACCCCATGCATGTAAGGCCAATGTGTCTTCCAAAATAAAAGAAAATGAAAAGAAAGGAAGAAAATTATTGCAACGCTTGCCTTGGGAAACCCGAAGGTACTGGCCCGAGGGTGATTGCAGTCTTAAAGCCCTGCGTCTCTGCCGAAATCGTCGGGAGCCACCGACTTAGTGCCTGCCATATCAGGTGGATAGGTGGGAGTTGCGTTGCAGGTGCCGGAGTTTCAATCATTCGAGTCCCGGTGAACCCTGCGAGTTAGCCAGAAAGATCCCATGACTCGTGCCCAAGCGCGACTGGTTGGGAGTCATCGGAGAGATCCCTGCTGATGATGGACTCAAGAGGCGATTCCTCAGCATTGCACCCTCTACAACACAAAAGAGTTGTGGAACAAGAGTGGGTCCCGATGGATCTACGAAGTTAGCTAGTGTCCTAGAGGAGGAAGAAGCTTAATGGGAGTGGGCTTTGGTAGTTTATTGAGAACCGATCAAACAAACACTTGCATTTCTCAGTAAGTTCCCGTTGAGCCATCGAAGGAAGCCTTTTTGATACTCAATTCTCAGACATGATATTCACTCTCGAGATAGTTATTAGACTAAGCTCTTGGGATTTTTCATCGAGGTTAGGCATTACTTCATAGCCTTTGAACCGCAACCTTTTGTAACAAATATACCCTTGTTATCATTTCAGGTGCTCTCTTTCTTTCTTTCTTCATTGCTATGACTAGCAATGTGTAGGTTGGGGTGGATTAGTGCTCAAAGTGCTATTTAACCCTGTTTATTTCAGGTTTTGAGTGCTTTTGTGTAAATTAATCATTCTAATTAACCCGATTTGTAATATTAAGGTCCTTACTATTTTATCGATCGCATTTTTGTGTAAGTACTCAGGTAAGCTTCTTGCTAAAGGCAAATATGCCGAAATTGTTGAGTTGATCCAAGCAGGAAGAATTCAAGGCAAACTCAGCTTTGCAGATCAAAGACCAGAAGGAAAGAATATGAAAAGTGAAGGAAATGAGCATATGGATTCTGGTTCCTCGCAGATCACCCTGTGCCCCGAACTGCTCCTCCGCCAGCCTGCTCTCGCTTTTTTACAGTGCCTTGTTTGCTTAGTTTTGGGTTTTTTTCCATTTTACCCTGTAATAGCTTCCACGATTTTGGTTTTTTTTGTAAATCTCCTTTACACTGAGCATCTATAAGCTCCAACAGAAACTTTGAATCAATCAACTCCACTTACTTCGTAACATAAAGGAGCGTGAGGCCGCCGTCTTTTCCTTTTCTCTTCCACTCTCTTTTCCTTTTCCATTTTCGTTTCAACACTTCGAGGATGACAATCACAGAGGATGTTTGACTAGACTCTCTTCCTCTCGAAGAGAGGGGCCTGGTTGGGATTGAGGTAAACCGACGGCTCTCGTTTTTAACGTGCACGCATTTATGGCTGTTTACGCTCTGCCACTTAGGTAAATCTCTTAAGCATGCTCTTTAACGGTACTGCAAGCTTTTCGTTCAACATACTTTTACCAGATCTTATCGAGGCTCGCAGAAGGTTCCCGCTAGTTATCGTGGGAGTAGGTGGTTTTTTGGTGATGTGTTTTCACCGCTAGAATGATATGCCTACTTAAATGCTATGTTTCATAAGGGAAAATCATAGTGTTTTAGTTTTTAAAGCTAAATGAAGATCCGATTCGAAATGACTATGTCATCCCCAATTCCAGGAAAATTGGTCTTGACATGTTGGTTAACATAAAACCCAACCAAAGGTCTTAACTTGATGTTTTTATTGAGTAAGAAAGGTCAAACGAAACGTTCAAAGCGCTTGAAAGCAAGCCTCAATGAAGCTCGCTTATTTAATGTTCATAATGTTTATTAAAGAAAGTCCCCCCATCCCCACATCCCAAATCCCAGCAGCCCATGAGACTGTGGAAGAGTTACATGCAAAGGGAGCTTGTATATGGGGCCTGTTGACTCAGTTATAACATCTGGTCAGGTGCAATTAATCATAATCTTTAAACTGGCAATTGGTGTTTTAAGGACTTATTTGCCATTTTATTATGATTTAGTTGTGCAAGCCTTCTGATCTCATCAACCCCATACCAAGCTTTCAAGGAAAACCCAGAAAACCAAAAGTGAATCATCAGAGCTTTGAACCCAGTCAAGAACACTATAAGTGAAAGAAAAACCCTCATCCTGAATCTCAATCTTTAGTTTGTCAGTGTACCTCAAAGAGATTAGTTTATGCTACGACAGAAGAGGTTTCTTAGTTTAGCAAGTCATTTTATTCCGTTAACGCCCCCAGCCCTTGGATGCCAGTTTGAGCCATAGCTTAACTAAAGCAAAGTGTTGAGTCGAACAAATGCAAAACAGCTTCTATGGCTTATCGGTTAGCTCTTGGGGTAGTTCAGTTCATGCGGTTCCGGCAAAGCGCGATCTGTCGTGATCAGTCAGCAGTTCGAATCCGATTCCTATGGGCAACTGATGATGGAGGTGCATAGCAGAATACGTAAAACTTGAACACCGTGAACCAGAAAGACCGTTTTCCCTGTTCTTCATTCGATCGGTCGTCGACCGTTAAAGCGTAAGATCCCCGTTTCTATACTTTCGAGAGCTATTAGCCTCAGATAGCGTCCAAATCGCAGTCGCGACCTGAGCGATCTCCGCAACGCCAGTAACAAGCGTTCTCTAGCGTCACCGGTTTAGCTGCGCCGGCAGTCGACTGAGCAGCAATAAACTCACCCAGCTACATTATGATCGTACTACCAGGTTATGTTATATGTCGCCCCCGAGTCATTAGTTAATCTGGTTCAACAGTCCCGAATCGGTTATTGTTGCGGAATGTCAACGAATCAAGATTATTGCAAGTTTTGATCTGATATTCATGAATAGTCGCAAAAAGACAAACTCAATGAACATTCAGTCTGTTGAGAACAAATATTGAGCTGTGACTCCATCCAGATCAACTAACAAGTCATGTTATCTTTGTTAATGTGTCATTGGGAACCTTTGACCTGATGATCGCATAAGCCTCAACATAAAGAATAGTTTGTGTCTGAGCAGCAACCAAAACGCTATCTTAATCCATAGACTAAAAAGGTTGTAGCTCGAAACATGTCGTACAACTATGAAAGTGAAGATACAGTCGGTCAGTGTTCTTAAATCTGAGTCCTCTGCCCAGAATGTTCCAGCCCTCACACCGAGAACGAGAAATGTACAGCCGCAGCACAGCCCAGTCCGAGGACCAACGTTGTCGCCAGCGTCGCCCAACTCCGGTAGTCTCGAGTAATCAAAGAGATAACTAGTAGCAGTGTCACTTTCGTTCGATCTTGAATACTCCATCAAGATATCAGAATGTTAACGAAACATTACCATATTAGTTGCCAAACCAGACCATGAGTTTTGAAACGAACTGGGTAACAGCATCATCACAGAGGATTATTTGTCAACTGAGTTTAACTGATCGTTTGATCTATCAAGACAATGAAGATGAAACAAAGAAGAACCCAACAACAAAGATTATATACAAATGAAACAAAGAAGAACAAAGAACAACAAAGATCACAAAGAATGGAAGATCAACATGGAAGTCGATCGATATAATGTCAAGATCATGTTGAACAAACTGTCTTCCGCGCATCCCCATTTAATATTCTTCAAGTCAATTATCGCAGCAAGTCACATGCTTACAAGTCTTATCTTGACATGAAGCTCAAGATGGTCCTCGTCACACAGTCAATATCAGCGGACCAGTTTGTCATCTTCAATAAGATAATCAGTCACACCTCAGTTTGTCCGCCTTCTAAATGAATATTATCAACGCTACAACGATGTTCAATCAACCACCATCAATAAACATTGATCTTCTGGGTCATGTTCACTTTAAGATCCAATGCTTATTAATTTCGTATCTTTTCACAAAATATTCCACTACTTATTATTAATGCAAAACAACACTTAACATACAGAACATCGGAACAGGTCCCAGCAATGGCGGCATTCATGGTGGAGGTCAATGTGGTAAAGATTTCAGATCCAACAACAGGTTTATTTCCCTTAGTTTCTTACTTCTGAACGAATTAATTTATATTTAATAATCCATCTGATCCAATACATCAGATTAAATCAGAGATCCATTTACACCCAACCCGACTTCCGTACTTGAACGCGTTCTCCCGAACTATGTTTGGCAAGGCAATCAGTCAACCCAATGGTGAATGCAGAGTTTGAACAGCTTGAGTTTCAGATCTCAGAACTCAGTCATGACTCACTCGTTTAGGTTGAAGGATCCAGATCGGCTGATACTCCACAAGATCAGTTTCTCATTACTCATCATTATTCGGTCAACAATACATTCAGATTAAATAAGTCAATCTCTTCTGAGTATTACGAACCCGCCATTAAGATCCAACACTCTCAGTTTCATTTTGATAAATCCTGCTCAAACCCAAGAAACCAGTTTAGTCTCCAAGTCACCAATTAAACAAGCAAAAGAGGCCACCTCAATTCGATAGTAGGCTACCCTGTTAGCTTATGATTTAATCATGAGCAGGGTGATCTATTTCTACTGAGGAAGAGTAACTCAAGTTGTATATCTCGCTGAATCGATAACTTGGGAGCTTAAGGTTTACAAATTCATAAAATGGGTATTATGAAGTATTGCGAAAGAAAATACCTGAGATTAAGGAAATCCCTTTTAAAAGTAGTTATCTCATTCTGCCTTCAAAGAATCGGGAAAATTAGATAATGTGAAATGTGGGAGTGTGCAGAGATCCAAATTTTTATCACAAATTGACGATTGCACCCGAAATATTCAAGAAGTTTTGAGCCGCATTAACTACGTGGAATCAGTACTTCACTATAGCAAGATACTATGTGGAAAGCTCTTCCAAAGACAATTATTCAAAGGTCCATTTATTTTCTTAACTATTCTTTATTCTTATTCTTTATATTCCGTTTATTTGTTGATTTGTTTAGTTTATTTGATTAGTGTTAGAGGGATCAGCTTTTGTTCGGACCTAAATATCACTTTATGGTCCAAATAAGCACGGCTTTAGGTAGTTTGCAGTTGATTTAAAATTTTAGATCTCTGTGGGATCGATATCGATTTATATCCGTTTGATATTGACACCTAGGTAATTTGCAAAGATATCGCCAAACTACAAAATTGAAAATGATTAACTCTGAGAGAGATCTTCAAAGTCCCAACAAGTTTTATGACGCCGTTGTTTGATTATTAACAAATCTTGTAATCGCGGCAATCTAGTTCTAGATATGCTTGCCTACAACAGAGGCCACTTATGACTTGTAGAATCAAAGCCAGATTTAGGTGCCAATGTTAATTGAACCTATAGAATTCGCACATTAAGAACGAATAATATGATTTATGGTTTTCACTCTCTGTAGTAATTTAAAATGATGAGATCATTTTAAATTACAATAACTGAATAGTTGTTATTTAAATTCGAATTTCATTTTGAAAGTTTAAATTCGTGAAAGCGATTTATGTCTTGAGCGGTTATGTTTGTAATTTAAATTGTTATTTAAATTGAACTAATTTTGAGTTAAATTCGTGAATCGGTTATGTCTTGAACGGTTATATTTTGTGAATTTAAAAGAGTTTAAATATATAATAATAAAGTCGTTTTTGACTTAAACCATAGCAGGACTTATATAGATATATATATGTGAGATATATATATTTTTGTAGTAGTCGTTTTTTACTCTGAGAACAACCAAAGCGAGGGAGAAAGAAAGGAAAACCCTAATTTCGTTTTAGAAGCGAACGACTATTCAACAAGATCGTTTATTATTTGTTCGTGTGTGTGGATACTTGTAGAATTGGTCGCTTTTCGAGAGAAAGGCAACACCTTTGAAGATCGAATAAACCAGAACCACGTACTTTGAAGGCTTGAAGAATCGATCTACAAGAGGTAAGTTTTGTTTACCCTTCCTTTGGTTTTTATGTAACGCATGTGATCCTTGGTGGGTTAAGGGATCAAAAATTTTAAATTCCGCTGCATTTATGTTCCAGTCACATTGGATATTCTGCCCGTAACCCAACACAGAAGAAAACCAGTTTCACATGCCCTTATGGTACCTTTGCTTTTAGAAGAATGTCATTTGGGCTATTGATTAGTACCCAAAAAGTGCTATTTTGAGCCCTATTTGAGATAGGTTTTGAGTGCTTTTTGCGCACTAATCATGTCAATAATGCCAATTGAAGTGTTCAGATCTTCTTAATATCACTTATGCCGTTTAGAGGGTATTTTTGGTTATTTTGCAGGTTTTTGCATACCTTGAGAGTTCAATATCGAGAATATGTCTTGAACCATGAAGATTGAACCCATTTATCAGCCTTCAAACATTTGAAAATTCAATGAAGGAATGAAAGCAAAGTGAGAAGAAATGATGCAGTAGAGGATGAAGTGTGCAGCAGTGAAGAATTTGCAAACCCAGGAAATTTCGCTATGATTGCGAAAATTTCGCTGGGATTCACGAAAATTCCTTGATCATAGCGAAAATTTTGATCTAGCAATTAATGCTAGGCTTCAAAAATTTCGCTAATCAACGTACTTACAAGCGAAAATATACGGAGTTCGCTATCTCTAAGAAATTTCGCTAGCTAAGCGAGTGCGATCTTATAAGCGAAATTCTCGTTTAAGCTATCTACCGTACCGTTTCGCTACCTAGCCCGAAATTTCGCTGCTGACGAGAATTTTTATTACTGCGAAATTTTGCGCATATGAAACCTCCTGCCTTATCATCTTTTTGTAATTAATGCAAACCGACTTCATTTTGGTGTATTACCTCCTTGTCCCTTGTATTAGCCAAAATGTTAGGCCTTCTTGTATTTTCATACATTGGGTGGCCTATATAAGCCCCCTCCATTTTGTAACCAAAAAAGAGAAGAAATCTTTTGGCACATTTTTCATTTTATGTAAATATCTCCGTGACTTCATTTAGGGTTTGTTTTATCTTCCTCTCTATCTTTCTCATTTCTAGGCTGCCACACAACCCTCTTTGAGGATGACAACTCAAGAGATGCTTGGCTAAGCCTCTTTTCTTTGAAGGAAGGTAGCTAGCTTGGTTGTGGGGGCGAGTTGCGAGTTATCTTCATGTTTTAAATGCTCGATCTTTATTTATGGCTCCCATACTTTCTAACTAGGGTGAATATCATTTAATGTCATTACCTTGGCCCAAATACTTACCATGCTTTAGAGTGCAGTGCATACTTATTGCTAGATGCAGCATTATTCAGCACTAGATATGCTACGAGCCCTTTGAAATAGGGATGTTAGGGTTTCAAACTAAAAGAGCATGAAATGCATATTACTGTGTTGTTTCAAAATAGGAGTGATTATAGGAGTTAGGTTTGCTAGTTAAACAAAGATCCAGGTTATGGCTTGGACTATAGGTTGCTTGTCATAATGCGAGGGATAAAACCGAGGACCTTGTTTGCCCTATGTTATCAAGTGCCTATGTTATCGCCGCTTTTAGTTTTTACGATTAATTATCAGTCAAATGACTCGCGCTGTTTTAGCAAATCCAAAAATCGAATTAAAAGGCTCACCATTTTCAACACGATCGCGAGTCATTCATGGATGAAAACCCATCACCGTGTTCGACCCTAGACCGCTATTCTGCAGTAGCTTGACTACGACAGTAGGAGGAACTTAGGATACAAATTTTGTTGATTAGAATCACTTTCTGATTAAGCGCTGAATCCAAATGTTGGCGGGTTCTGTGATGGTGCGAACTATGTTTGATAGTTAGTGTACTTGTGATCAACATCACAAGTGAAGTTGACCTTTTTAACCTTTTTGAATCGATTCTTTATGCGCAAGTGTTCATCACTTCAAGTAACTGCTTGTTTTTGTTTTCTGGTCAGTTTTTATTTTAGCGAACAATAACCCTTTTTGCAAGTTTGTTTTGTCTTATTTCTTGTGTCTCGGTTATTATGTGGTGTTTATGCACCAGGAAGAGAAACTATCGGGTAGATTGCAAAGAATCGAGCATACCAATTGAACAGGCAGTGAAATCGGTGTGTAATGGGCCAAATGGATCCACACGGGGAGCAGCCCAGTCGACAGTACTGATGAATCCAGCGGCTATAGATCGATGGGGACCCGTCCACCCTCTAGAGTTAGTGCCCGCTTCTGCATCACATACACTCTGGCGAGATGTAGCGGTGAGCCTTATTTAGTACCCACTACTCTTGCAATATCATGGTATGGAAAATGAAAATCCATACACACACGTAAAGGGATTTTGAGGAGGTTTGCACAACCTTTAAGGAAGGTATGATGGACATGGATTTGCTAAAGGCTAAAGAAAGCATTTTCCATTGACCACACAAAAATGAGGCGAATTTGGCTTAACTCACTTGAGCGCTAGAACCGTAAGAAATTGGGCTACAGGCTGCGGCGAGTTTTAATAAAATTCTTGATGCTCATAAGACCAACGATTTGAAGAGACAAATTTTACACCTTCTTGACTCAAGATGGTGAGAGGTTCTGATCTTTGGGGATAGATTCATGGAGACCATTAGTGCTTGTCCACATCATGGTTTAGATACATGGATCTTGTAAACCATTTTTATGATGAGTATGTCTCAACCATGAAGCAACTATTGGAGACTATGTGTAGAGTAACTTTTGAGCAAAGCAGGATGAAGCCATGGACTTTTTAGATTATGTGTTGAAACCTCAAAGGCATGGGATGAACCGAATCAAGGGGCCAGAAGATCAAGACCAGCCGAACTGACTGAGGGCGTGTATGCACTTTCTGAAGACACGGAGATCTGTGAGCTGACCGCTAGCTAGAGATTGGATGCTGGAAATGAAAAATCAGCATGAAATGCAAACAGTTAATGAGTTATCTGCATCCCAACTTTCTTGCTTCAATTTTCAGTCAAATAATCACCCTGAGGAGCACTGTCTAGAGTATGCCCATGTCCTAAATCAAAATAAACCACCCATAGATGCTCCATATGGTAACACTTATAACACTGCTTGGAGGAAATCATCGAGCACATCATGGAAAAAAACCCCCTGCATCGCCTGGGGAGCACAGCCGGCCGGTTAGTTCCATAATCTAACAACAGCCTCCTCTACTTCTTCTCCTGTTGAACATGCAATCCTAAACTTAAGTAAAGTGGTAGGCACGTTTGTAGAAACGAAGGTCTTCGAATGTTGAGGAAACTAATGTCGAAAAGTGAAGCGTTAGAAAGCTCGCTCATGAAGCGGACAATATGCATTCAAAAATTTCAAGACTATCCAACCAACAGCTGCAGGGTTCAGAAGAGGGGAAGGTTCCCTTCCAGTCACAGCAACATAAGAAGGGAGTGCATGAAATAGGCGACGATGATCAAATGCAAGAAGCGATGAGATTAAAGCGATGGTGACTTTAAGAAGTGGTAAAGAACTGAGACCACCAATCCCAACACTAGCCAAATCAGCCTCCACAGTAGCTGACCCGCCACAAGAAGATCAGTCAGTAAATAGAGAGGAGGTGAAGAATAGTGTACCCCCTCCATTCCCACAGGCTCTTATAAAAAAGAAAAGTGCATTAGCGATGAAATTCACAAGTTTGCGGGTAAAAGAAGTTATTCTCTCCTTGATATGATCAAACAAGTCCCGCCTCATAAGGATTTTGAAGGATTTATGCACAGTAAAAGGGTTATTCAATGGATAAGAAGGCCTTTTGGTAGGCAGTGAGTCTTATCATTAGTCTGAAACTCCAGTGAAATATAAAGACCCAGGATGTCCAACAATCTCAGTTAATATTGGAGGCATCAGCGTGGAGAAAGCACTATTAGACTTAGGAGCTAGTGTGAACCTTCTGCCATATTCTATGTACAAGCAATTAGGTTTGGGAGAATTGAAACCCACTTCCATCACACTGTCACTAGCCGATAGGTCTATTAAAATACCGAAGGGAACCATTGAGGATGTATTAATACAAGTGGACCGATTTTATTACCCAGTGGATTTCGTCGTACTTGACGCAGAACCAGTTGCAGTGGGAGCCAATCATGTGCCCATCATTTTAGGGAGGCCATTTTTGGCTACTTCAAATGCCATAATCAATTCTTGGGAATGAGGTTATGCAACTCACATTTGGGAATGACTTTAGAACTCGATATTTTTCATTTAAGTAAAGGCATATGCATCGGAAGAAGATAGTGTGAAGAAGTTTGTATAATAGATGCGATTCTTGAAGAACAGGCTAATGAGCATCAGGTGCGAGATGTATTAACCTCAGAGTTATTCGAGTGTCTTGAATACCAACAGGAACCTCAAAGCATGAGCTTAGTATAGGGGTATTGGAGGAGAAAAATAGAAATCCTACCTCTGATGGCGTTGATGAACCAAGGAACCCAACGATTAGAACTCAAACCCCCTCCCGGTTGAGTTGAAGTATGCATTTACGGAAACCGATGGGGGTGTCCGATTGTGATTTCATCAACGACTTCTCCCTTGAGAATAACTCTTGCACCTTCTCAAAAGGAACAGCGAAGCATTAGAGGTGGAAAATTCCCGATTTAAAGGCATAAACGGCAATACGCACCCATCACAAATGCACAGATGAGAGTCAAAAGTACATTGGCGGCCATATCGAAGGTTGAACCCACTGCGGGGGAGGTAGTTCGCATTGAGGTCTGAAATTGCTCAATGTATCATTTACCCCCGATTTAGGATAGTGCCAGGTGAGTCCAACACCGAGGTGGTGCCTAGAGTCGGGAGTGACAAGCTGTGAAAATGAAAAGGGTGAAGAAATTATCTACCACGACTCACTACCTGTTGGAGAGTGTGCATAGATTATAGGAGGCTCAATGAGGTAACAAGAAAAGATCACTTCCCGTTGCCATTTATCGATCAACTCCTTGAAAGGGTTTCTGGACACCCATTCTATTGCTTTTTGGATGGGTATTCAGGGTATTTCCAGATAGGGATTGCCCAGAGGATCAGGAAAAGACCACTTTCACTTGTCCATTTGGTACATATGCTTATAGAAGGATGCCTTTTGGTCTTTGCAACGCCCCAGCCACTTTTCAGAGATGTATGCTTAGCATGTTCAGCGATATGGTGGAGCGCATAATGGAAGTATACATGGATGACATCACTGTATATGGAGCGATTTTGAGAATGTAGCTAATCTAGAGGCCATCTGAAAGGTGCATAGAGAAGAACACAGTGTAAGCGGGAGAAGTGCCATTTATGGTTAACGAGGAATTGTCTTGGGGCACATTATTTCCGACAAGGGAATAAAAGTTGATAAAAGATTGAACTTATTTCCAAATTGCCATCTCCAACGAATGTAAAAGCAGTTGAAGCCAATTCCTTGGTCATGCAGGCTTCTACATAAGGTTCATTAAAGACTTCTCGAATTTATAAACCCGTATCTGACTCGTAGAAAGATCTTTAAATTTATTTGAATGAAGAATGCCAGGAGAGCTTTTGTTTGAAATCATTTGACTCTTGCTTGATAGTACGAGCACCTAGCCAGCGGATTGCCTTTTGAAGTGATGTGTGATGCCAGTGATCTTGCTATCGGTGCAGTTCTCGGCCAAAGAGAAGATGGAAAACCTCATGTAATCTATTATACGAAGCAAACGAATGAAGCACAAGGTATACTACTACAAAGAAGGAATTGTTGGCGATAGTCTATGCTTTAGACAAATTTCGAGCATACTTGATGCAGATTACGATATAGTCATTTTACGGACCATTCCGGCTTTGAAGTATCATGACCAAGAAAATCTGACGAGCTCATTCGATGGGTTCTTTTATGAGGAGTTTAACTTGCAAGTAAAGACAAGAAGGGAGTAGAATGTAGTAGCGAGATCATCTTTCAAGGTTAACAATAGCACATGACCTCATAGCCCACCATCAATGATGATTCCATATGATCTGTCACGGTGGAAAAGCTCCACTGGTATGCTCACATTTGCCAATTTCCTGCGCCACGGGAGAAATCCCATCAGTGGAAACGAGGATGAAAGGTATTTCTTTGCGAAGATCCATTCCCTATTATTGGAAGAACCATTCTTGTTCAAATGCGTGCGAGATCAAATAATCGGGAAGTGCGTGCACGGCGGGAGCGACGGGGAATTATGAGTCAACGCCATGAGATCACTGTAGGCGGTCATTTTGCTTCAGAAGACAGCAATGAAGGTCTTTTAATCACAGTTTCTCTTAGCCTTCCTTATTTAAGGAAGCTCACCAAATGTGCCGTGTGTGTGATAGATGCCAAAAACTTGGGAAATTGTCTCGCTGTCAGATGATGCCATTGAACCCAATTTTAGTAGTCGAACTTTTTGATGTTTGGGGCATCGATTTCATGGACCCTTCCACGCGATCACATGGTCACGCGTACATATTGGTGAAGTGGACTGTGTGTCCAAATGGGTAGAAACAATCCCTGCAAGACCCGATGACCAGGGTGGTACTTAAATTTACAGCCAACATATTTTTCCGGGTTAAGATGCGAAAGCCATTATTAAGCGATGGAGTTCACATTTTGTAACAAACCATTTGAAAACCTCATGCCTAAATATGGTGTGAAACAAAAAGTAATACCCTTACCATCCTCAAACAGTAGTCGGGTAGAACTTGCCAGCAGGGGAAATCAAGACCATTCTAATGAAGGTGGTAAATACCAGCGGGGAAAGATTGGTCCATTATTTGCTTGATTGTGGGCTACGGGGCTGACTTTCAAGGCCGATCCACAGGAATGTCCCCTTATCGGTTAGTCTATGGTAAGGCATATGCCTTCCAGTGGAAGTCGAGTACAAAGCATGGTGGGCAATCAGGCCGAACATGGACCTAAGTAGAGTAGGAGTCAGGGTTCACGGATCTCGATGAGTTTGGAAGAAATGCGGAATGATACGCCTACTTGAATTCGAAGATGCAAAAGAAAAGATGGCATGATCAAATGATAACGGGAAGAATTTCAACGAGGGAGACCACGTTCTTTTATACGACTCCAAACTCCATCTATTTCCGGGCAAGCTCAAGTCACGATGGACAGGTCCATTCATTGTCCACCAGGCATACCCCAATGGTTCAGTAGATCTAATCAATCCAGATGATAACAGAGTGTTCAAAGTCAATGGACAGAGGGTGAAACCCTATGTGGTGCAGCAGACCATCAGGGAGGAAATTCTCCTGCTGGACCCTCCCTGAGTCCTACAATCCATAAGTCTAAGGGTGGCTCTTTGCTTGGTTTCGACCCTTTATTCTCCTTTGTTTAGTTTTGATTAAAATTCATTTTTGTTCAAAATTTGTGGTTGCAATCTGCGTCTGGGCATTTGATTTCACTTTATGTTGACAATTGCAGTAACACTAACAAATGAAAATGCCCTTTTATTGACATACTTGAGTGCAGTTCTATCCCGCTTAGTTTTGCATTTTCATGACAAGCGATTAAGAGTAATTTTGATGCTCTACATGTCCTGGTTGTTCAAATTTTGTTTCCTTTTCTTTGCCCATCACTTTTTATACTACTTTGTTTTTAAGAAAATTTATTTTTGTCTTCAATTGAACAATTGAATTGCTTTAATTGAACAATTGAATTGCCTTTAATTGAAAAATTGAAACCTTGCATGTTACCTTAATGTTATAACCAATTCCATGTTTGAAATAATTTTTGGTCAGTTAAAGTTCCAGCATGCTCTACTTGAACATTTCTCCCTTAAGCTAATTCACACACTGCACACCAGATTGTTTCAATAGATTGTGAATTTGTATAACTCCTTTCACTTTGCATAGCCGACCTTAGGCATGTTGGCAACCTAGGATGAGTTTGTGTTACCCACATTTGAAGACCAATGTAGTCTTCCAAAGGAAAAGAAAGAAAAGCAAAAAAGAAAGAAAAGAAAAGAAAAGAAGAAAAAGAAAAATAAGTCGTGACACTTGCCTTGAAACGAGGGCACGGTCCGAGGGTATATAGCGAAAGCCTTTGAAGCCGATGCCTAAGCCTTAATTGGTTGGGAGTCATCGATTTAGTGTTCGATTACATGGGTGGATAGGGTAGAGTTTAACGAATGAGTGCTTGATTTTGAAGTCATTGAGATCAGGGGTGAAACTTTAGTAGAGTTTGTGGTCAAGTGATCCTTTTGGCTTGATGCCACAAACCTTAATTGGTTGGGAGTCATCGGTGGACCCCAGATTACCACGGTTTAGTGAAGGATGGATTTTAAGCATTGCACCCTACAATGTAGTTGAATAAAGAAAGGAGAGTGTAACTATCCTATCTAGGTTCAACAACTTAAGGCCATGTCGGTGCTAGGTTGGGGGGAGGGACAATTTTCGATTTATTGGCTCGATCCCGGTTATATTTAGAATCATTGAGCTTTGGTGAAATTCAGGTTGAGAATCATGGAACCAATATTGTCCTAAAATTGTTCTTGTATGATTTTGGCTCTTTCATGTCGGTTTTCAAACTTGGTGTCAATTTTTCAGTTTAAAGGTAATGTTTATTTGTTTATACACCTTTTTGAATCATAAACTTTTTGAAAATCACTGCATGCATATCCTTTTAGTTTTTGCATTGCTAAGGGACTAGCAACGTTTCGGTTGGGGGGTGTGATTAGTACCCAAAAAGTGCTATTTTGAGCCCTATTTGAGATAGGTTTTGAGTGCTTTTTGCGCACTAATCATGTCAATAATGCCAATTGAAGTGTTCAGGTCTTCTTAATATCACTTATGTCGTTTAGAGGGTATTTTTTGTTATTTTGCAGGTTTTTGCATACCTTGAGAGTTCAATATTGAAACATGTGCTGAACCATGAAGATTGAACCCATTTATCAGCCTTCAAACATTTGAAAATTCAATGAAGGAATGAGAGCAAAGTGAAGAAGAAATGATGCGTGAAAGGATAAGTGTGCGTGAAGGATTTGCAAACCCGGGGAAATTTCGCTATGATTGCGAAAATTTCTCTGGGATTGCGGCTTCGCAATCATAGCGAAAATTTCGCAATCCTAGCGAAATTGAGAGAGCCCACACTAGGCTTCAAGAATTTCGCTAATGTCTTGTGCCCTAGCGAAAATATACAGTTTCGCTATCTACAGAAATTTCGCTGAGTTAGCGAGATTTCGCTAGTAGCGAGTGGCGATGCATAAGCGAAATTCTCTGATTTCGCTATCTACGGCTCTGGTTCGCTACCTAGCGAAATTTTCAGCGCCTAAGCGAAATTTTAAGCTACCTAGCGAAAATTTTGCGCATAGCGAAACTTCACGCCTTATCATCTTTGTGTAATTAATGCCAACCGACTTCATTTTGGTGTATTACCTCCTTGTCCCTTGTATTAGCCAAAATGTTAGGCTTTCTAGTATTTTCATACATTGGGTGGCCTATATAAGCCCCCTCCATTTTGTAACCCTAAGAAATCTTTTGGCACATTTTCATTTGTATAAGAAATGTCTCCCTTACTTCATTTAGGGTTTGTTTTTATCTCTTCTCTCTCCTCTTTCTCTCATTTTCTAGGCTACCACACAACCCTCTTGAGGATGACAACTCAAGAGATGCTTGGCTAAGCCTCTTTTCTTTGAAGAGGAAGGTAGCTAGCTTGGTTGTGGGGCGGAGTTGCGAGTTGTCTTCATGTTTTAAATGCTAAGTCACGTATTTACATGGCTCCAGTACTTTCTAACTAGATTTGAATATCATTTAATGTCATTACCTTGGCCCAATACTTACCATGCTTTGATGCGGTGCATACTTATTGCTAGATGCCTTTGTTATTCTTTAGATAGCCTTTACGAGCCCTTTGAAATGAGGTTGAGTGTTAGGGTTTCAAACTAAAGGGGCTGTAAATGCATGTTACTGTGTGACTTCCGAATAGGAGTGATTAAGGGTTAGGTTGCTAGTTAAACAAAGATCCGGTTATGGCTTGGACTATAGGTTGCTTGTCATAATGCGAGATAAGAAGCAGGGACACTTGTTTGCCCTATGTTATCAAGTTATGACTAAAACCTTTAAAGTTACCTTTTTCTCCACTTCACTTTAGTTTTACAATTAATTATCGGTCGAAGCAAACTCACCTTTATTTTAAACAAAATCAAAAATCCAAATTAAAAAGCCTCACCATTTTCAACACCGATGCGAGTCATTCACTTAGGATGAAAGCCACATCCCGTGTTCGGCCCTGGGCCGTTATACTGCGGTAAACGGCTGCGGCGTGGGAAGGCTTAGGACTACAAATTTTGTTGATTCGAGATCACCTACCTACGGTAGCCTGAATCGGTATCTGATGCTCGCTACATTTCAAAGATGCATGATGTACGTATTCCGCAGTTTGGCTGATTATGGAGATATTCATGGTGACTTCACATTTTATGGATCGAGTTTGAACATTGCTTGCAAAACTTAGGAATGATCACTTCACAGTGCGGGCGAATTTAGCTTTGAATTGGGAAAAATGCCATTTTTATGGTAGCAGAGGCATTGTCACAGGGCACGGGGCCATTTGCAACGGCGAGAGTACGGAAGTGGATCAAAAAAAAGTTTTCATCATAAAGACTCTTTTACCACCTACAACAGTCAAGGGAATAAAAAATTTCTTGAAACATGCTGGTTTTTATAGAAGATTTATCAAAGACTTCTCAAAAATTGCAAGATCATCGTGTAGATTACTAGAAAAGGATGCTAAGTTTTATTTTGATGAGTCCTGCCAATCTTCATTTTAAGAGATCAGATCTAGATTAGTTGAAGCTCCCATCATGGCCAAACCATAATGGACTAAGGAATTTGAGATTATGTGTGATTCCAGTGATTATGCAATGGGAGCTATATTAGGACAGAAAACTGATAAGATGTTTAGGGCCATATACTATGCTAGCAAAACCTTCAATGAAGTTTAAGAGAATTACTCAACTACTGAAAAAGAGATGTTAGCTATGGTATTTGCATGTGAAAAATTCAGGCCCTATATATTGGGATCCCATGTCATCATTCATGCGATTATCTTTTTAATTAAATATTTGATGGCAAAGAAAGAAGCTAAGCTAAGACTAATCAGATCGGTATTGTTGCTGCAGGAATTTGATCTAGGGATCAAGGACTGGAAGGGTTGTGATAATGTGATAGCTGATCACTTGTCAAGAATTGAAAAGACTACTGTAAAAGAAGAGGGAATAGAATTAGTAGAAAATTTTGCAGATGAGTAGTTATTCCAATTGTCATTCCAATCACCCTGGTATGCTGGCATTGTTGATTTTCTAGCTTGTGGAGTTATGCCACCAGAATTCAGCTACCAACAAAGAAAGAAGTGAAGGACTAACATCAGGTTTTATATATGGGATGATCCACTGTTATTCAAAAGAGGAGCTGATATGATAATCAGGAGGTGTGTGCCAGAAAGTGAACAAGATAGAATCTTATATGAGTGTCATGCATGACCATATGGAGGACATTTTGCAAGAGCAAGCGCCCGCATGAAATTCTCGATCGGGGTTTATTGTCCTACCATATTCAAAGACTGTTTTGAATGGGTGAAACTTTGTGATCAATGCTAGAGAATGGGAAGTATCAACACAAGACATGAAAGGCCTCCACAAGGTATCTTAGTGGTATAACTATTTGATGTGTGGGTAATAGATTTCATGGGACCATTTCCATCTTCATTTGGGAATCTGTACATATTCCTAGATGTGGATTATGTATCCAAATGGGTGGAAGCAACAACTTATCCTAAAAATGATGCTAATACAACTGTGGGGTTCTTATAGAGAAATTTTTTGAGAAGATTTGGGTCACCCATAACTATCATAAGTGATAGAAGGAGTCATTTTGCAACTAAGGTGTTTGAGAAACTCATGAGTAGGTATGGAATCAAACACATAATGAGTTTGGCTTACCATCCTCAAACAAATGGGCAAAATTTGAAATGTTTAATAGGGAGATCAAGAAAATTCTTGAAAAGACTGTAAGCTCTAGCATAAGAGATTGGTCTTTAAAGCTTGATGATGCATTGTGGGCTTACATAACTGCATATAAAACTCCCATTGGCATGTCCCCATACAGAATTGTCTTTGGTAAACCTTGTCACCTTCCTTTTGAATTGGAGTATATGGCTATGTGGGCCGTTAAGAAATTGAATTTTGATTTAAAGGCTACTAAATATGAAAGATTTCTCCAACTGAATGAATTGGAAGAGTTGAGAAATGAAGCTTATGATAATGCTAGGATTTACAAGGATAAGACAAAGAAATGGCATGATCAAAAGATTTTGAGGAGGGAATTTAAAGTAGGAGATGAGGTCCTGTTATTTAACTCCAAAATGAAACTGTTTCCAGGAAAACTGAGATCAAAATGGAGTGGTCACTATACAGTAGTAGCAAGTACAACATTTGGAGCAGTGACATTGAAAACTAATACTGGAGAAAAATTCAAAGTGAATGGCCAGAGATTAAAGCATTACCTTAGAGGGAAGATGATTGAAGGTTGATTCTAAGTTATGAGTTAAAGAATTTGATGAAATAAGAGAATCACAGCACAAGTCCAACTAAGGACTCAAAAAATCGAAACGACTTGTGGGAGTAACCATACAATAGTTTATTTTATATTTATAGTCAATTAAATTGTTGGAAATGATATTTTTTTTTAGCTTTTTTGGTACTTTGCTAGTCCTTGAAGGAATAAGCAAAAATAGATGCGAACAATAACACAAAATGCACACAAGACAAAAAGAGGAAGTATTATGCTCTTTGATTAATATTTATTTTAGAGAATGCATGATTGAAGTTTGGGGGAATTGGAATTTTCAATTCAATATTGAATCGGATGTTCTTATGAGCTGTTGTTGAATATTTGAATGATGAATATGAATTGTTATAATATAAACTGGATGTCTTGAAGTGATCTTGTTTGAATGTGAATTGTTTATGGAGACTTAGAGAATTTCTTGGTCATGACCAGGTTCTGAACAGATAACATGAGAACTAAGAAAATTTCGTGTCACAACACAAGCCTTATTGTAAAAAATAAACAAAGGTCACAACATGAATTCCTGGGTCGCAACAGTATATGGGAACCTAAATGACTGGTGTAAGACACAATGTCATGACAGTAAAAATTAGCTTGCGACTAGGAATGACTAAAAAAAAAAAGAGAAAGGCATGTCGTGACATCAATTTTATTATCAAGACCATATTCTAGTCGCGACAAACAAAAGTAGGTCACAACCAAAATTGTCTAAATCCCAATAAATTTAGGTTTTAACCTTCTAATTTAGGCGTTGCAACATTAAATTGGACATTTATTGTTAGCAATTAGTGTTGTGCCTTAGGCATTAATGTCGCGACATTCCATAAGACAATAATAACATTGAGCCCATCCACTATAAAGGCTGAAACTGAAGAGCCAACTTCGTTCCAAAACTTTAATCCAGTCGCATCCTCACCCAACTGCTTATTCTCTTTCTCCCTTAGAATACCAAAAACTTAGATCCAGTTTCCTAAAAAGCTCAACACCAAATTCTCACTCATGGCAGAAAACCAGCACCCTATTCCGAATCTTAATGAGATGATCAATGAGATAATGAATGAATACGCTCATGAGGAGGAAGAGGTTCACCTGGAACCTCAACATGAGACAGTCGCAAATGCAGAACCAGAAACCCAACTTGAAGTAGAAGAACCAGCTGAGGAAGAAAGCGCACCAAAAAAACAGAGAATAGTGAGGCATATAGAAGAAAATGAAACAAAAGACATAAAAAACTTCATCTCTGCAGAAGCTCAAGCTTTATGGAACAATCAAATGGTTGAAAAAGGCTTCATCAGCGAAAGGGGGTTTGGAAAGCTTATTTCCCCTTTTGCATAAATAAAAGAAAAAAAAGGATGGGAATTCTTCTATGCGCACATGGTGCCTGGTTTCTCTGCTCTGGCAAGGGAGTTCTATGCAAATATGGTTGGGATGAGGGAGGACTCAATATACATTCGAGGGGTATGGGTTCCTTTCGGACATCGGAAAATTAACGAAGTCTTTCAACTGAAGGAACTCAAGCATGGTTCTAAATTCAAGAAGTTGGTTGAAGACCTAGATCATGGAAAAATCATAAATCTGTTAACTGCTGGGCAAGGAAAGTGGGAGGCGACGAAGAAGAACCCACACCATGCTATCAATAGAGAGTCTATCATAGAGGAGGCAAAGGTTTGGTTCTACTTCATAGCCTCTGTTATAATTCCAACTAAGCATTTGTGCTCACTTATGAAGCAGGAAGCTATAATTTTATATGCCCTTTTGAAGGGTGATGAGTCTAAAAACTCATTAGATTTTTAATCCATTTTTCTGAGTTTATTATGAGATAAATGTTGATTTGTTTGAAGAAAAGTGGATAATTGACTCAAATTTCATTTTGCAAGAAAATATAGTAGAAACTCAAATTTTAGCAAAAATCATAAGAAATCAGCACACGGCGGGGTGAGGTCACGACATCATGAATTTGGCTTTGAAGAAGCGAAAACTTGAACAAAGTGAAGTCGTGACTTGAAAAAGGAGGGGTTGCGACAAAGAAAACGTGAATTAGAGACTAAAGGAAACAATCAAATGAAGAAATTCATGTCGCGACATCACTTTGATGTCGCGACATAAATGATATCGAATGATGTCGAGACACCACTCTAAAGGTCGCGACAAGAATCAAAAGATCTATCGAAACTGAGGAGTCTTTGCAAAGAAAGAGGTTGCAAGCGGTTTTAAATACAAGGTTCCATTTCATGTCCCACGACATCACTACTATGTCGCAACATAAAAAGCAGAAGAATTTAAAGTGCAACCAAATATAGGAATTGAAAGGAGGTGTAACACAGCGGAAATAGAAGCACTTGCAAGGAAGCTGAACTTTGCGACCTTTGACAAGTCAAGGATCTCATAAATGATGTAGCGACCACTAATTTAGGTACGCAACTTGAAGAAAAACGTCGAGAAGAAATTGATGTCGCGACATGTGTGAGTCGCGACACGGAAAATAAGTGGAAGAAGGAAATTAGTTGCAACGTAGAGGCGAGGTTGCGAAACTGAAGAAAATAAATGGGAGCCGAGAGGTCACGACATCACTGCTATGTCATGACATAAGAGTGAAAGATATGAGAACAGAAGACCACCAGCACAATTGCGACCAAAGGAATCGAGTCACAACACAAAGTCATCCATACAAACAGCAAAGTGGTCACAACCAAACTGGCGTGTGACTTCGAGGCGCGGGAGAAAAGGAAGACAATGATGTCGCGACATGGCGAGTCGTGATGACATCAACCTTTGAACATTGAGCAAATGGAAGTCGCGACCACACCGCGATGTCGCAACCACTAATCAAAGTTGTTGCAAGACAATGGTTGCAACTTAAAAGAAAAGTCGTGATCATGAGCAATCAAGACAAGTCCGTCCATTTATCAACTTGAGGTCGCGACATAGGACAGTGAGCTAGGCTTTTTCTTTGGATTTCCACCTGGAGCATTTTGGGGATTCGGCCCAGATTCTTTTTTACAGTATAAATAGATAGCTTTAGAATAGTAAAGCAGCTTTCGTCTTCACTACCCAACAAAGGGAAAAGAAGAGGAACTCAGTGTATATTTTAGAGTATAATTATTATTATTTTTTTTTTTAAAATTTTTAGTTTAATTTTTCGGTTTTGAATCTGCGGCGTGAGAGGCAGTGAAATTTGGATTTTTAGTTATGTTATTTTTCTTAAGTAATGCCTTTGAAATTTATGAAATCTAGACAAATTTAAGATTCATTTCTTCTCGGTTTTTATTACTGATTATAGTGGTTGTGCGTGATCGGTGCTCCATTTCTAAATTCGCAATCACGTGTCGAAACGACTCTGCTTGGATTTGGTTATTCAATTCTGATCTTTCTGCACAATTTACGGAGAATTAATTTGGGATTCGTTTTACTTAATCGGTGTCGTTTTTAATGGATAAGTTCGATAGTAGTACCTAGTACCAGTTAAAGGGGAATGTATCTTACTCGATATCGGGATGCCTTTGCGTGACACGAGGCAGAGATTCTGAGAGTTTAGAGCATTCTTTTCTGGGTATGTTCGGCTACCATTGTGAACTGTTGAGCTCACGAGTTCATTTGATAAATCCCCCATTCGCTCATAATTGAAGTTGGAGGGTTGTATTTAACAATATAAATAATCAGAGAGTTCACCTTAATCTACAGGCAAGTTCCAATCCCGTGTTAGCTTAGATCTAATCAAGGGAAATGGATGAACCCATAGATTTGAAGGTTGAGTGACAGGCGGAAAATGCGGTGTATAAAATATACGCCTATATGCGCAAGTGCACGCGTCGCCCCAAGTAGTATAGTGTACTCGTGGTACAGATATCGATCCACAGGGAAAGGGTATGTGACTACGAGGTTACGCTTTTTAGATAATATCTGAAAAGTGACTTTAGGAGGAAATTCACATATGCGAAGACTACCTAAACTAATTTTTTAATCAAAGTATTGGTTTTGAAGCCTAGGGTTATATCTCCCCCTGTCACGTTCGATGGATTGCTTTTCTAAAGATATTGTTATTCAATATATTTATAATATGTCCTTTGGCGAGGAGTGGTCTTGCCTCACGAGATATCCTCTCTCGAGGTATATCGCCTATCTCGTGAATAGAATCAGTATATATCTCTATCGGCTCGATTCAATGCTTAAATGTTCTAACCCGGATGCCACTTTGGGTTCGAATATATACATTAACCGAATCGGCTGAAAGCTACTCTACCCAGATCCTGAATACCCTCATCTCTCGAATCTCGGATCTCCAGTACGATTATGCTAATGCTGGCCAGACATTATCATATAATTAAATTCTGCGGTATAGAGCCGTCTGACAGGAATTTATAAACAACTGAATAACATAAAAGATCCATCTTTAATCCATCACATATGACAGGGTTCGACGTAACCCTATAAAGAGATCTAGAACATAATGAAAGAAAAGATGAAAATGTTTAATAAAGAAAACATCGCTCTAATATCCGAAAATATCGAATGAGAAAAAGCGGTCTGATTCCGGGCACTTCCTTGAAGCCGGTGTCACTACGCTCTGGAAGCGTGCCTCGGACCGTGCGCCTCCCAGTGCGCGTTTATGAGCCATTCGTACTTTAAATGATGAGTGCAGTTTGAGGCTGGCGTCGCGGCGTGGTGGCGTCGCGGCGTGGTAGTCACTTCCTTGCACGCTCCCTCCATTCTGTTCCAGCGCTTCAGGCGCTCTTTCGCTCGATGAGCTGTGATCGCTGGGTTCGTCGGGGATCCTAGCCCTGAAAAAAACTATAAAATTATTATAAAATAAATGTGAAAATGAAACAGGCCAGGTGTAAGATGAGTGTTTTAGGCCTTTAAATCACCCCGAGCTTAGTTTCTTGCTTGTCCTCGAGCAAGGCCCCGGCCCTCTAACGAAACTACCTCACATGGATGTCAGGACTCACACAAACGTAGTAATGCACTGGCGAAGTAGAGGGATCAATTTGAAGCGTACACTCCTTTGTTTTGCTCAGTGTTGAGAGAAAATGCATAAAATTATTTGACTTTTAGTAAATTCGATTGAGATAGGTGGAAGTGACTTGTGCCATCAAATCCATGGTGTTGATAGCCTTTCCCAAAAATCCCAATATTACTTATAATAGGTGACCTCCGGTGTAATACCTAGGTTCCGATACCCCAATGAGCTTAAGTTCCAACTCACTGTTGGAAAGCCAACTAGAAAAGGATAGGAACACACCCATTTTATTAATATCAGGCCTACCTAGAAAACGTCGTGCCTAAAACAAAATGGAAGAATATCTAGTGCCAAAGTTTTGATTGGTATTCTGTCAAGCGAGGATCATTGGTGACTCCCCACCGGTTAGTTAAGGGCACGGGCATTGATTCCTTGAGCTTCATACGAACCTTGACCAAACTCAAGGCTCTGAGTTGCGTGAATGATCCATCTTCTACGTCCCACATGGCGGGTAGTGAAATTGATGACTCGGCGGTTCAACAGGCGTTAGGCTTTGATAGGCCCTTCGGTGTGCGAGATTCGATTGGATGATCAGCTTATTCACATGCATATACCTATTTTGTCATATTTCTTTTTTTCTTTTTCTTACTGTTTTTTTTTTCTTTTTGGTTGGGGCTGATGGCGAATCCTCTTTTGATTATTAGGTGTCAATCCCTTTCAAATGGTTGAATCTCTAGGTTGATGTCGAACTTTAGTAGTTAGTTCATTTACCCCTGCATACTCACGAAGTCGCTGGTGTGTGGTGTGATAGGGTCTTTGGCTTGGTTTCTTGACTACAGATTGGTTCATATTTTCACCTATTCAACCTGGTGCAGGCATCGAGCAAATGTATGCATTTGAACGAGTCTATAGTGAATTCAATCCAAAAGTGATCTCGATATTCAACATGGCACACGTATGCGGTGTGCGTACGAGAATGTCTAAAACACACGTAAACAACTAACACATGACTCATCAACAGTGGTACAAAATAAGCTAAACTAAACCTAAACACCACATTATTTGCATCTGATACTAAAACAAAACCTGACTAATATGCGGTACACCGCTTAAAAACTACGTACTACTAAAACCCAGCAATATAAACAAAACCGCAAAAAACATAAAATTGCCGATCACCACATCCCCCGAATCAAATATCGATTGCCTCGGCGCGTTAGATAGAAACAATAGAGAGGAAGGGGACTCCCCGAGATCAACTAGCGGTGGAGGTGGTGAAGGTGCTGAATGAAAAAACCGGGAGGCGTTTGGGCGGTGGGCGCCTGCATAGGCTAGCTGCTTCTTTGTAGAATGATGGCTGATTGGCGGGTGTCGCATGTGAGTACGCCAGCGCCTCCATATCTGGGTAGCGAGGACTCGGTGCTCCCGGTCTCATCGAGAATGCGTGGCTCGGTGAGTGAAAGGCAGGGTCCTCGAATCTGTGAAGACGGAAGCGTGTGCCGGGGTGGTGGTCGACGAGTCGATCAGCGGACGTGCCGGGCGAATCGGCGATAAAATTTTCGTGCCAGGTCGCCGTGAACGAACGGGCGGGCGGCGGACCGGGTGGCGATCCGTGGCGATGTTGAAATGGGCGAGTGCAAATCTGACTCGTGTGCGATAAATCAGCGATCTAGATATCTGTATCCGGTGCAGGGTGTCGACCAACGCCAACATCGTCATGTCGTCGTCAAGTGTAGTGATCCTCTACCGGTCATCGTAGGTTGGTATGAGGCGATGATGTCAATTCCACCAAGAATAGTAAATGCCGTAATGACCGCGTAACCGCGTAATTTAAACCTGCGTTTGTCAATCTAATTGCTTATAATCTCGGGGTAGTCGGGGTGCTCGTGGCCGTCGAGGCTGCTCGAAGGACGTACTCTAGACTATAGTAGCTATTGATCGACTCATGCTGAAGTCGACGATCGCCCACCTCTGACTTTCTTCAAGACATGGGAGCGAGATTAGGTAGAACTTCGCGCCTACACTCGTTATGGATGAGGTGGTTGGCACAAGGCACGCCATCCCTTAGCGCAATTGTCTTACGGAAAAAAGTCATCGAGTGGTGAAACCCCTTCTCCTTGATGAAGGATCGGTTTTGCAAATGGTGCTTCGCCGTCGGCGCTTCGCGTTACAAGCGCGCGGACATCATAGGTGGGGTCGGGTCCGCATTTGAGCGAGACTCAGAAACTGGCGACAACCTTGCTCACGAACATATTGATTTAGAACACGTGGTAGTTGACCCAAAGTGGGCACCCTCTTGACTTGAACCAAAAGCAAATACTAATGTATAAGAAAAAGTAACTAAGACTCAAGACTCGAACTCTAACTTCGAAGACTGAAGACCTACTCTAGACCTAAAAATACTCTAATGAACGCCCATTAGCCCACGAAACCACCGCATTACAAGTTGCCTAGAATCGACTGACAAGCTGAAGCCGGCTGGTGGGGAAATACCACAATGACGGAACGGGGAAGAGGGTGGCTGTGGAGTACAATGGGGGTAGAGGGAACAATGGAAGGCCTCGGGCGGTGGAAACAAGGGCTCAGGCAAGTCGGTGAGCGGCAGTGCGCGAGGAAACTAGGGTTTCAGCATTTGGGTGGTAATGCGGTTAAAGCTAGAAATGAGCGATCTTAGGCTTAAAAGCGGGGTGGCGTCGCGGCGTGCGGGAATCGCGTCGCGACGTGACCAATCGCTGCTAGGCAGCGTCAGCGGCGTTGGCAGGCAGCGTCGCGACGTGTGAGTGGATTTAATCCGCGTCGCGGCGTTAAGTCCGCGTCGCTGACGTGAGTCATCGTTAAAATGGCGTCGCGGCGTGGGGATGGCGTCGCGGCGTGGCGGGCGACGTACCGTCACGCTCCGCGGCGTGAAAGACGCGACGGCGTGAAAGTGTACAAATTGTGGCCAGCGGCGTGAAAATACGCGTCGCCCGCGGCGTGGCGGAAGTGTTAATTTGGCGTCAGCGGCGTCGAATGCGTCGCGGCGTGACGAAAAAGAATCGAGCATATTGAAGATTTCGCGAACGCGAACCCTCTCGTATGACTCTGAGCTTATGTCTCACGTAGTTGGAGCAGATCCTCCCCACGACCTGCATCGCGCATCAATAAACAAACAAGCGAAATACCAATCCGCAAAATAAAGCGAATCCTAAAATTACAGAAAATAACAATAGAACTTGAGCGAGCAAAGGGAAAGTTCAAGAACACTTGGGTTGCCTCGAAGCGTGAAGCGCTATGTTTAATGTGGTGCTTTCGACCCCGAATCTCACTTTGCGACATGATTAGAAGGAATGGGGAAATGCTTATGCATCCCCTATAATGCTCACCTGTGTTCGAGGTGGATGAAATATTCTTACATTCACGCCCTTGCCGCTTCCGGTGTCTTTACGTGCGGTCTTAGGCTTATCTAAAGTTTCGCATCGTCTTGCAAACTCTGTAATGAAGTTACGAGATATCGTCATTTGGATCGTCATGCGGGTGCCCAGTGGGTTGGAAGACATGGAAAGTGATCTACGTCTCCTTAGACTCTTGGTTTGAGTTCACGCTTCTTGCCACGTTGATTTGAGCTTTCACATTGGCTAGGAAAGGTCTACCAAGTATGATGGGGACTAGAGTGGTGTTCCTCCCATGTCCCGAATGACAGAAATTCTGGCTGGAAGGACGAACTCCTGCTTTACTAACATTTCGGCCTTTATACCTCGAGGGTGTTGGTATGACCTATCCCATGAGTTGTGGGGCGATTGTGGTTGATTTTGGTTCTCCCAACTTTGGCACTAAACATCAGTGGCATCAAGTTGATGCTCGCTCCCCCAGTCATAAGAGCTTTCGATACCCTATTCCCTATAGAAACGGTATAGCAAATTTGGGTCTTGAAGTTTTGAAGCTTTCTTTCTTGAATGTACTTGCATTCTCGATTAAAATGATAATTTCATTCCCTCCTAACTTCTTCTTACTCGCTAAGATCTTTTCATAATTTCATGTAACTAGGCATGTTCTCAATGCCTCCAAAATGAGCTATAATATGTAGTTTCTGAAGATGTCAAGAAATTTGCGAGCTACTTCTCGATTACCTTTCTTGTGCTCTACGAGAGTGCACGGGATTAGTAAAACGGAGTTCATCTGTTTAATCTGTTTCTGGTTTCTTCCATGCTTTATTATCCTTGGGCGCTCTCACATCTCGTGGTTGCTCATTTTCATACGGTCGGTCGGGGATACTTTGGTCTTGCTCCTTAATTTTCAATTCTCTTACCACTAGGCTGTGTTTCAGGAATTTCAAACTCTTTTCCGCTCCTTAGAGTAGTAAACTCTGATGCTCACCCTTCTCCTCCCAGGGTTTCCTCACAGGTGCTTAATGATCCGGTTGCCTACGCCCGCTAGTTAGCTATTTTATTTGAACCTCCAAATTTCTGTTGTTTGCAGCTTGATTGTTGATTAAGGTTACTTTGTTCTTGCATATTCGCTATGGTCTCATTCATGAAGCGGAAGTGGGAGGTCGACATTGTGCAGAGACTGTCAGTCATCTTTCTCGGGTTCACCTCTCGTTGTAGCATATTACATTATTTCTTATCTATATATATTAATGTGATTCATCCATATAATATAATTTTAATTTTAATGGGTGTTCCTCATGACCTTGTTCTTTGAGATTGATTCGGCCGAACCTCGACACATCTTGGGCCTTCTCTTGTTTGGTTTCTGGCGACGTGTGCTTTATTGTCTTTGTCTTCCGGAAATTACACAACTCCCATGGGTTAGTGCGTAGATTTCTTTGTACCTTCTTTGTCTGATCGGCTGGCGGTCATTTGTGCTATGATTCACAGTTGTTGAGAGTGCCTCATTATCACATGCCACTACCGCTTTCTGGTGTAGCCTTCTCTCAGACCTGATTGAGTATTAGTCTTGCATCTTCCTAAGATTTCATAAGCTTGGTGGTTTTCTTCATGTGCTCCTCAGTGAAGCATCGATCATTGTTCTAGTCGCATTTCTCGAGACCATTATAGAAGGTGTGGACTTTTTTTTTTTTTTTTTTTGTCCCCTCCCCCATCTAGTCGGTCCGATTGGTGTGGGCACTTCATGATAATTAAGTGAAATCGTCCATCGCCGCTAGGTTCTCCCCTCTAGTTGTCAGTATTGATCTCTTGCATAGTTGAGCAATTTTTCGAAGGTGGAAGAACTTGGTGAGAAATTTCTCATCGTTCCATAGTAGTGTGAATGCAGTGGCTGTTGGTTAACCGATGTTTGGCTCTCCCAGTGAAAGTGGGAACAAGTAACCTTAGAGCTTCTTCGATCCTCCAGATTGTACCCAGTAGTATCAGCGAGCTTCGGGGAAGTTAGTCAAATGCATGTTCGGGTTCTCATGGGGTAATTATGGAACAAGATACAGCTTTTATCTGTGCGTAGTGACTGGTAGAAATTGTTTGCCCAGACCGGTGGTCGTCGATAGGCATCTGACAAACAGTTGTAATGATAACAGAACTCATCTAGTAGCATGAAAGGGTCATCTGGTTGTATAAACGGTCTGGGTGCCTGATTCCTTCCATGATTTCCATTTCGGCCTCTCGTAGTTCGATACATTCCAATACTAAGATCTTGTTCTTGATGTTTTCCATGACTATTGGATTTCTAATACATTTAGTTCTCTGTTCTGTGATACAAACTCACGAAGTCTTCACAGTTCGAGGATCGAAGCAGGTGTTGGTTGACTGATCTGTGTCTAAATATCTTGAACCCTATAATACACACGAACCAACAAAACCAATTGACCAGCACTTGTAGAGATAGAACAAAACAAAAGTAAAGAAAACTTCAAAGTAATATCTATTTGCTTAATTCTCTATATCGATCAAACACTCTCCTAGCGACGGCGCAAAAAACTTAGCCAGGAAAGCAGTGTATAAAATATACTTTATATAGTACATGCTAATGTATAGTGTACTCGTGAGTACAGATAATAGATCCACCCAGGGAAAGGGTATATTATTTACAAAAGTTACCTTTTTAGATAATATCGAAAAGTGACTTTAGGAGAGGAAATTCAAATATGTGAAAAGCTAAACTAATTTTTTAATCAAAGTATTGGTTTTGACTGAGGTTATATCTCCCTGTCACGTTCGATGGTTACTTTTCTAAAGATATTGTTATTTAATATATTTATAATATATCAACAGCGAGGGTGAGTCTTTCCCAAGAGATATCCTCTCTCGAGTATATCCACTTTATCTGTGAATAGGAGATGGTATCTACTATCTCGACTCAGTATTAAAATATGCTTAAATATTCCTTTGAATGCCACTTTGGGTTCGAATATCTCTATTAACGAATCATTTGAAAGCTACTCTGAATCCTGATACCTCGTCTCTCGAATCTCGGATCTCTAGATGCGATTATGCTAATCTTTGAGGACATTATCATGGTAAACTACGAGGTATAGAATAGATCGACAATTTATAAACAAATGAATAACATAAAGATCCATCTTTAATCCATCATATATATGTGAGTTAGGGTGGCTCTATAGAAGTCACAGAACATGTGAAATAAAATATGAAAATGTTTAATAAAGAAAACATCGCTCTAATATCAGAAAATATCCAAAAATGACGGTACAATTCGAGGGCACTTCCTTAGGCGGTGTCACTCGCTCACGGAAACGTGCCTGGATCGTGCGCCTCAAATCACCTAATTACGACCGTCGTTCTTTAAATGATGGGGTGCAGTTTTATTGACGTCCAGCGGCGTGGTGGCGTCCTTGACGTGGTAGTCCTCCTTACTGCTCCTCATTGTTCTAGCGCTTCCAAAATTGCTCTTTACGCTCCAATGAACTGCAATCCACACGAGACACCAAATCAGGGATCTAGCCACAAAAAAACTATAAAATTATTATAAAATAAATGTGAAAATGAAGAACCGACGCGAGTGTAAGATGAGTGCTTTAGGCACTCATCATTGAGCCACTAATTGAGTAGTAGAAATTTTGCAAAAATCCTTAGAAAATTAAACAAAGTTAACATGCAAATGAGTGTGATATGAAGAAAACACCTAGATCTTGCAGAAAATTTGGAATACGGGTAAATTTGGTTAGATCTTGTCATCGAAACTAAAGGATATCTAATCGAGTGAATATGGAGAAATCCAATTCCAATAATTGGGAAATCTTGGACAAAAATAAGATCCATACATAAAAGCGAGGCTTGTGGATTTTAGTCTTTGGAATTAATTTGTTCATTATATTTATTGATGGTTTTTCGTTTCTCACAGGAAACTGATTCAATCCATTCTTTTATAGACAATTTATTTTTATTCATTTACTTTGTTTTAGCTTAATTTGTATATATTCAATAGTATAGGGATTTGTAATTTGTGTTTTTAGATAAAACCTTCATTATGAGTTTTGAGTCCAAATAGTATGAAATTTTAGTAGTTAGGGTAGTTGATATGTAATTCGCTATCAATCCTAAATGAATGATCTTTGGACTTTGTTCAGATTTTACTACTGTATGGCTGTGCACTTGCAGTGTCATAGACTTGACCCTATTTTAAATCATGAGCAATTAAGAAAACTATTTTATCAAGCAAAATTATCCAGTAACATGTATGCAAAGAGAAGTGCAAGGCTCTTGTAATTATGTTAATTTGAGGGGTTTTAATTCTATATAGAAAAAATAAATAAGTTTTTACCTTAAATGCGTTCTTAGGGATTGAAAAAGAATTAAATAGATCAATATTCGACAAGAAAATACTAATTTATGGACATTTTAGAAAAACAATAACTGCAACGGTGTTCATTACAGCACTAATCTTTAACAAACCATATTGAAAATATTTGTTTGGTTTAACTAATCCTATTAATTGGTGTTTGATTTAGGAAAACTTTTTAATGCATAGGAAGCGAGTTGTTGATTCCGGCTGAGACCTTTAGTGGAGAAAACTGGGAGCTTGAGAAAGACAAAAGCGAGAAAGCTGCGACTATGGCGGATGAGGGGCATGAGCCAGACGAAGAGCAGGAGGGCGGCAGCCGAAGGCCTCCCCATTGCGTGTGGAGGATTTACGGGCTGTATTCGGAAGAATATTCTACGATCAGAATGAGCCTCACGTAGATCTGGAATAATTTCGGGAGCTAAGCCCGACCTTGATTACAATGGATTCGGCAACATCGGTTTACTAGTCATCCGCAAGACCAAAGCGAGCACGGGAAGATTTCTCGGGATGGTGAGATCTGATGAAGGTAGATAGAATTGAGGCCAAAGGTGATAAAATTGCATATCTTCCCATTTTCTTTGAGAGATATAGTAGCCACATGGTATGAATCATTACCATATGGTTTGGTTGATACTTGGGAAGAGTTGGTAGAAGCCTACTTGGGCAGATTCTTTCCCCCATCTCTCACGGAGAAGAAGAGATAAGTATTCGAACAGGGAAAGATGAGCCTATCTGTAATAGGAAGGATAAGAGGTTCAGAAGATGTGATGTGGCATGGGTGGAGCCAGATGGACATGATGTATCATGCGTGATACATCAAAGGGTATTATCGATGCTTCATCTTTGCGGAGCATTCAAGCGTAAAAGTGCTGAAGAGGTGAGATATGATAGAAGACACAGCAAAATGCAATAAAGCTCCATCAGGGGTACAAGAGGAAATAGGATAGAAAAATGGGTCATGGGCTGACCAGATGGCAATGACCATGAGGCTAAAGTTGGATGCCATAATGCATGGGATGGACAAGCAAGAAGGAAGTGCACACTGCTCGTAGAGCCAGGAAGCGGAGTGGAAGAGGAACTTATGAGAAGAAGTGTGATGTGCCATGAGAAGAAGATTCTTATAAGTGGCGAGAAGGTTGAAATGCGTGACGAGGCCAAAGTTTATCATTTCAAGCCAAATCCTAACACGCCTACACTACAATCAGAGGAACCGCAGGAATTTCTCATATGGTGGAGGGGCATTACAAGGCCCAGGCATGGGCGGGAATCTCGTGAGATATCGGCGGCCACGGGTTCAGCGAGTGAGGAGGTGAAAGCATAAATGAATATCGAGGTGAGAGGAGGGACCCAACCATTTGAGGCAAATCTTTGCGGGTTCATGGGACAGGGGGCTCATTACAAATTCCGCCCAGACAGAAACGCTATCAGACTTGGAAGCTTTCCAGAGTCGTGCTCAAATATCGTTTGAGGAGAGATACTAGTGCCTCGCTGAAAAATTTGGAGACACAAGTAGGGCAACTGGCCCTGAATATGCCAAATCAGAGCAAGGGTACATTCCCTAGTGATACTCAAAAGAACCCAAAAGACTGCATGGCAATTCAATTAAGAAGTGGGAAGGATTTGAGCAGCAACAAAATAACAGAAAGAAAAGAAGAGACTGAGGCAGAAAAGGAAGGAGAGAAGAAACGACCCAGTTGACAGTAGAAAGAAAGTAATGACAGAAAAAGAAGGAAGGAGTACAGCCATACCTTGGTGCCATTTCACGAAGACTTTAGAAGTTAAGAAGGAAAACCGATTTCTAAATTCTTGGATATTTTCAAGAAAATTGAAATAAATATCCCGTTTGCGGGGTGATTAGCGAATGCCTCTTTGCCAGAAAATTTAAAAAAATGTTGAGTAAGAAAGAAAGATAGTGAGGGTATAGTTAACTTGACTGCTACGTGCAGTGCCATTATCCAGCAAAAGCTCCCAGCAAAGATGAAGGACCCTGGCAGTTTCACCATTCCCTGCTCATTAGGAAATATGAATTCAAGAAAGCTTTATGTGATTCCCAGGCAAGTATGATTTGATCACCTCTATAGGTTGTGTGAGACTTAATTTGGGAACTTACAACAGCAATTACATTGCGGATGGCTGATAGTCTATGGCACAACCGAGGCATTCTTGAAGATGTACTTGTCAAGGTTGGGAAATTCATCTTCTGTGGATTTTGTTACTGCACGGATGGAAGATGCATGAAAGTTCCTCTGTTGCTGGGAAGACCTTTCTTAGCAACTAGAGCTGCCTTGATAGACGTACAGAAAGGTGAATTGACACTCATTCACATAGGGAGCTCAATCTTTCAAAATTGGTTCACATAAATCAATGACTAACTGATCAAGAAAATTCATTGAGATTGTAAACAAACTGAAATAAATGAACTCCGTAAATTTTCTAAAATCCATTTAAACGAAACGATGTGTGAGAGAAAAGTTTAAGGTAGTGTAAGCTGATGCACATCATTTCATTACTCAAATCAAGAAATTAAACAGAAAACTAGCAAAAAACTACGCTCAAACTAAATCTACTAAAAAGGAAATAAAAAGATATAAATAATATCTGAAAATTAACGCTACACAGAAGTCACAGTTCCCGGAAGTTACGAAACAGTGCCTAAATAGCGTCTATTTATAGAGCTTTAAATGATGGGCCACACTTCAAGGCACAAATTGTGGATCCCAAAATTTCAGCCAGTAATTAAACTGTCGCGACTGAGATTCACAATCCTGATATGGTTCTTATTTTGTCGCTTTCAACTCTGTTGTGGCACACGGTTTCCCGGATTGCGACGTATTTTCATGCTATCATATTCAATTTTGTTGCGACATAATTTGATTTTGTCGTGACATAGATCTGATTGATGCTGTTTGTTTGATGTCGTGACATGGTTGTCTTTTGTCTAGAAAAAAATTTCCTCCTTTAGCTCTTAGATTATTGCGGTCTGCCTATATTCGACATTCTTTTACATTTGTTATTCTCAATTATATTTAAACAGACTTTCCTTTGTCATGGCGGTGTTTCTCCCGGTGCGAGGGGATTTGTTGTCGCGATAGACTTTTTCTTTGTCGCAACAATGTTGTGGATCCTTGTATTGCTGAGACTGAACTCTATGTCGCAACAGACTCGTTTTATGTCCCGACAGAGTTTTCTTTACTCCTTGTTGCTGGCTGAACTTTTTGTTGCAACATTGAATCCCTTGTCGCGACAAACTTACCTTGGCTCCTCCTACTTATCTTCCATTTTATGTCGCGATAGAAAACTTCTTTGTTGTGACCAAAATCTCTTACTTTGCAGCTTTTATTGTTATGACATACTTTTCCTTTGTCACGACATAGATGACGGGCTGAAAGTGAGTGTGTAAATTAGATGGAAAACGCAGACCCGTAGGTGCAAGTATACGCGTCGAGTTCATGTAGTGTAGTGGTCAGTCAAGTGTCGTTCCCTCGAAGAGAAGCATGTTGAATACTAGCTTAATGACTTCGACAGTATTTGGATCTGATCTTAAACGAGTGCAGTAGAGTACTGAATTAATGACAATTGAAATTTGGTTTTACTAAATTATATAGATGATGAGATGCCTAGGGTTTTGTCGTCTCCTACCGCACCAGATGGATGTCATTTCAATTATGGACTTATTGAAAGTTTCATATGAGTTATGTTGGCGGGTTGATCTTTCCTACAAAATATTATCTCTTGAGATATATTTGCCTATCTCGCCAGTGGGATGTATTGCATCTCTTTCAGCCCTCGACCGAAGCGGCAAATGTGTAAACCCCAGTGCCACACTTGTAGCCTGAAATATCTCTATTCTTCGACTGCCCAAGTGTTGCATTACCCATGTCCCTAGAAGTCTTCTTCTCTCGATCTCAGATTCCTAGCTTTAGCATGTCATAGTTAGCCTGACAATAACATGTGATTAAGTCACGAAATTAAAACAATATATGGTTATATTCAAATAAATCAAAACCGAAAATCAATCCATCAAACTACGGTTAGGGTTGACAAAACCCTGGAGCAAGTAATTAGTTCATCATATTATTCATTATAGATTGAAGAATTCGAATCATGAAGTAAATCGAGGGAAGCATTACAAAAAAGGTCGTCTTCGCAATCTCTATCTGAATCCGTCTCAGTTGATCTCCCTCTCCCTATCTTGTTCTCTTTAGTCTCCATTTTTTTCCTCCTTTCGAAATTACTTCCCTTTTATACATCGGGACACGGGCCCATCAATGGCCCAGAAAATTAGGGTTCTTCACGTTCCTGTTTTGGAAAAGCGTGGCTCGCTACGCCACGGCGTAGGTTGGCACAACTCTTGTGTGTGAGACGCCCCAAACCTAGTCCTCTTTGGTTGATTGCTCTACAGAGGGTCTTCGTGGTGAAGTGCTACGCGCGACGGAGGGTCTTCGCATTGCGTACAGTAACGCCAATTAATAAAACTTTTTTGTCATTTTTACTTTATATTGTTTTTTGTATCTTTTAGGCGCGTTTTGATTCCAACATGTATAATACAACAAACATTATAATATGAGGGATTAGAGTATATTAATGAAAAACTGTGAATCATGCATTTTAGCTATAAGAACAGCGAGAATTCAACTAAAATACCGCATGATTCTCATCCCGATCAACACCCCAAACAGCTTCTTGCTTATCCCGAAAGAATAAACTCCGCGGGGCACGAGAATAACGTGAGAACTGTAGTATAAGATTAAGCATGACAAGGCAGAGGGTCCCATGATAACAGAGTTCAAGATCCGGGGACTACCCCTTGATTGTTTAACTTTTAAGTCTTGCCTGGTCGATCTCGGTTGACTGTTAGTCAACCATTTTAGTCATCAATCATTTCCCAAGAGTCTAAGTGCGGAGTTAAAGTGTGATCTCCGGTGTATGGTTTGTGCGGTACCCCACAAACTTGAATCGAACTACTTTATTTGGAATAGCTTAACACGAAGGATGAGCACGCAATTTATTCCGCCAGTGATCACTGGGGTTAACTAGAGCAATCGGGAAAGTACTGTCTGAGAGGTTTTAGGTGAGTGTTCTTGTAGTGGGGATCCATTGGTGACTCCACACAGTTAGTTAGAACTGCAGCATTCGGTTCCCTACTGCTTCACCCAAGGCACTCAACGAGCCGCAAGTTCCTGGGTGTGAAGATCATCCATCCTCTGTCCCATATAGCAGGCAGTGAAGTCAATGGCTCCCGGCCAGTTGGCTCAGGGAATTAGGCTTTGAAAAGCCCCTCAGATTGTGCCTGGGATTCCGATTAGATTATTCAAATTGTTATTATTATTATTATTATTTTATTATTTTATTTATTTTTGTATTATTTGGGGCTCAAAGGCGATCCTCTTTTTCTAAGGTGTTTACTTCCTAAGGTTCGTAGAACTCTTGCATGAGTAGTCGGGTCAAAGCATGCCAGAAGATCACGTGTGTGTGTGCAGGATAGCCTACTTCGGGAATTGAGTTCTTGATATCTAAAAAGGGCGGCTAGACATGGTTATTCTCGACTTTACACAACGCAGTCCTAATTGTCAAGCAATCTCGGAGTCCCTACTTCATTGAACATGGGTTGTTTTTGTGATTACTATAACTCCCTTTTGTTGTCATCATGCTCAAAATTAAGGCGGGATACTCAATACCAACTCTGGAGACTGTCATATTATAATATGTGCAATTTGGATACATGTTGGTGCATGGGAAACAACCTAACACACGCCTTAAAAAATATGGACCAAAACATGCAAAAATAGCAAAAATAACCTAAGTCAAAATAACAGTCAAAATAAAACCTAAACATGGAAAAATAGAAAAAATAACCCAAGTCAAAATAAAACTAAGTCAAGATAACAATCAAAATAGCTTTAAGTGACACCCCGTACCCACATACTAGAGAAAGCAAGGCTGATGGTGTCCTCGATGTGAAAGAAAGGGTAAAAGTACGTCGGAAAAATCATTGTGGTGCTTGGGTGTGATTATTTATTTGATATTGAAAATATAGAAAATTTAGAATTGTTTGCTAAGCAATCACGGTCAAATGGCGGGATGGTGACCATCTCAGCCCTGATGAAATCCATATCCTGGCTCAGGGCAACCCGGTGCTCATGAGACTCGTCCTAATAGGCGTCGAAATGGATGGTGAGTGCATGGATCAGTCAGGGCTGAGTCGAACTAGAGGGCCTTAGGGTTCGTAGATCCCTTTGGGTTACTTTCATGTTGGGTGTGGTCGTTGGGACATCATTGTCGGTCTCATCATCGAACTCGTCAGGGCTCCCGAACTTCACCCTTGGTAGTGGAATGGGTCGGCGCTGCTGTACCTGCACCTCGAAGTCCAACATCGGAACCCCAACCTATTAGCATAGCTGAGTGATCAGGGAGGGATGGATCAGGGCTCCAGTGCGGCATTCGTGAGTCGACTTGATCAACTCCCGCTCAATGACCGTCTCGATGTGGAACTGGAATCCCTTGGTCATGGCATAGAGGAGGATCGTCTTGTCCTTTGTAACGGTACTGATATGTAAGGTAGGCTTGATTTTGACACAAAGAAAATTGTACCAAACCTTAGCCATGGGCGTGAGCGCTAGCATCTGAAATATGGTGAACTCGCCCGTCGACAGATGCTGCCTCCACACGCCCTGGCCTTGTGTGAGCTCCTGCATCAGGCTCTCGAAGTCGGTGGCCACAAATAACGCCTGGTACTCCTCACTGTCGTCGTCCCACAGCTGATAGATCTGGTTGATAGTGCACGGGCCGGAACTCGACCACCTACCTCGGGCGAACCTGATGGTGCCAACCACGGAACACGAGGTTGGAATGGAACTCGTCTGATGGTCGCTCAGGTGAGGGGGCACACGAGGGTGCGCCGCTCTCGTGGATGGAAGTTGAAAGCGTTTGGTGGAAATCCACACTCCCGAGCGAGCAGTTATTGCCGCTGACTCGTGCGTGAGGCCGCTCGACCTCTGAGATGGAATCGGCATGGGTTCGTCGGAGGAGGAATGCCACTTGTGATGTGGAGTCGGAGCGATGTTGTTTGGCTGGAACGGACTTCTTGGGGGCCATGGTGGTCAATTTCGGCTCTAAAATTGCAAAAATCAGAAACCAGACATAAGCAGGAGATGAAAGGGCACAAGAAAATCGGTTAGAGGGAAAATTAGGTGGTCAATGGGTATTTATAGATGTCCCCGAGAATGTGTTAGCAGAGCCGCCAGCGGATCTTGCACCGTTGCGAGTGGGCCAGAATCTTTGGGTAAGCCGTAGCGGCCGAGGGCTCTTATTTGTTGTGTACCCGAGGTTGGCTTAACAACTCACTCCTTGTACAGTGTAGCAAGCCGCGGCCCGAGCAGAGAATGGGAAAATGGAGTCGTTGCCCCTCTGCGGAGTAGAATAAAGGGGTTGGAAATCATTTGCGGACCCGAGTCATTGGGACCCTACCTTTCGTCCCTTCACCTTTAAGACTCTCAAATACTTTAAAAATTAACAAAGGTATGAAGCCCAAAAACAAAAATTTCACCGCATAGCAATAAAAAATAATGGAAATACGTAAGTTTTAGGGAAAAAGAAAAACTCACAAAGCTTAGGTTGCCTTCCAAGAAGCGCTATGTTTAACGTTGGTAGCTTGACATTCCAACAATGTACAGTCCCAAGACCGGAAACAAAAGCAGAACCTGTTGGGGATGTGACTTTGCAACTGTTAACCCCTCTCAATTGTTCCTAGAATGGTGTCATGCCTCCCACAATTGAATTCTCCTCCAAAATACTGTTTCATCCTCTAAGCGTTAACTTTGAATTGTCCTTTATTGGGATGCGTTATCTCAACTCCTCCATAGGGAAATTCTTTAACCACTGTAAACAGACCTGAGCATTTGGACTTTAGCTTACCAGGGAAGAGTTTTAGTCTAGAGTTAAACAACAAGACCTGTTGACCCGGGTCAAACTCTTTCCTTATAATATGTTTGTCATGCCACACTTTCATCTTTTCCTCGTAGATTTGGGCATTTTCATAAGCCTCATTGTGGAATTCGTCTAATTCACTAAGCTATAGTAGCCGCTTTTCTTCGGCGACTTTGCAATCCATATTCAACTTCCTAGTTTGCTCGCTCATGCTCTATGTTACATTACGAGGCGAGTGGCATGCTTTCCCGTAGACTAGTCGGAATGGTGACATGCCTAATGGGGTTTTAAAGGTTGTCCTATATGCCCAAAGTGCATCATCAATCTTCTTTGACCAATATTTTCTTGAATTATTGACCGTTTTCTCTAAAATGGACTTAATCTCACGATTTGATACCTCAGCCTGTCCATTAGCTTGCGGGTGGAAAGCGAGCGAAGTTCGATGTCACACACCATATTTTTTCAAGACTTTATCAACTAGCTTGTTGCAGAAGTGAGTACCTCCATCCGTGATCAATGTTCGTGGAGTGCCGACCCGAGTAAATATGTGGTTGCGAAGGAACTTGACTACCACACTGGCATCATTGGTGTGTGTCGGTATTGCCTCTACCCATTTGGAGACGTAATCCATAGGAAGGAGAATATATGGTGGCCGGATGGCGAGGGAATGGACCGTGTATCTAACCCCATAGAGTCAAACTCTCTTCGACCTCTTGAATTGGAAGCATCGGTGGTTCATCCCGTTTGGAAATGTTGCCCGTCTTTTGGCACTTATCACAAATGGATACAAACTGATGAGCAACTTTGAACAAGCTAGGCCAGTAGAAACCTGATTGGAGTACCTTTGCCGCTGTTCTCTGACCTCCAAAGTGCCCCCCACATGATACGCATCTCCGGTACGCATCTCCGTATCACTTGATCTACATAATGTTTATACAAAATAGGTTCTTCCTAGTAATAGTGCTTCAACTGTGCAAAGAACCTTTCTTTTCTGTTGTAGCTAAGATCTAGAGGGATCACCTTAGCCACTAAGTAATTCACATAGTTAGCAAACCATGGAACCCATTTGTGTATGGTACCAAGAGTACGCCGTCACGGGAAATTATCGTGCCTGCACCTCGATCTCTTAGCCCCTTCAACCAGTAATAGGCTGGTGTGACTAAGTTCTCTGTCTAACTCTTGCAGTAGAGGCACCCATCGTATTAGCCTCGGTTTTGCATCCTTTTTAGTCATTAGGTACTTAATGGCTAAGTGGTCGGTGTGTACTATCACCTTATTGCCAATCAAGTAGGGCCTAAATTTATCAAAGGCGAAAACAATGGCCAATATCTATTTTTACGTGGTGGCATAGTTCAGCCAAGCATCATTCAAAGTTCGGCTAGCATAGTAGATAACCTGAAATATTCTTTCTCTTTTTTGCCCTAGCACTGCTCTGATCGTATAGTCACTGGCGTCGCACATTAGCTTGAACGGAAGGTCCCAATCTGGTGCTACTACTATGGGGGTTGATACCATTTTATCTTTCATAACTGAGAAAGCTTGCAAGCACTACTCATCAAAATCAAATGGTGTCCCCTGAACTAGCAAGCTGGACAATGGTTTTTCAATAAGAGAAAAATATTTTATGAACCGCCGATAGAACCCTCCGTGCCCTAGAAAGCTTCTTATGCCCTTCATTGATGATGGTGGAGGTAGTTTCTCTATTGCCTCGATCTTAGCTCAGTCGACCTCTATTCCTTTGGCATAAATCCAGTGGCCAAGTACGATGCCTTCCTGTAACATAAAGTGGCACTTTTCCCAATTCAACACAAGATTGGTTTCTTCACCTAGCAGCTTACCCGACCTCAAGTTTTCGGACTACTATCGAAAGAACTCCCCAATACTGAAAAGTCATCCAAGAACACCTCGATTTTCTTTGACCATATCTGAGAATATGAATTAAGTCATGCCTGCATTGGAATGTGCTGGTGCATTACCGCAGCCGACGGCATTCGCCTAAATACGAATGTACCATAAGGGAAGGTGAATGTCGTCTTCTCCTCGTCTTTAGAGGCTATAGCGATCTGATTGTAACCGGAATACCCATCCAAGTAACAGTAATATTCATGCCCTGCTAGCCTATTCAACATTTGGTCTATAAATGACAATGGAAAGTGGTCTTTTCTAGTAGCCTTATTCAATTTCCGGTAGTCGATGCAAACCCTCCAACCTGTGACCGTTCTAGATGGCATAAATGTATTATTTTCTGTCTTTATCACTATTGTTCCTTATTTCTTAGGCACTACCTGTACTGGACTTACCTATGCACTGTCAGAAATAGGATATATAACCCCGGCATCCAGCCACTTTAAGACTTCCTTGTGGACAACCTCTTTCATGGTTGAATTCAGTCTCCTCTATGCCTCCACTGTCGGCTTATGGCCCTCTTCGAGTAGAATTCGATGCATGCACTTAGAGGGGCAGATCCCCTTTAAATCAGCTAGAGACCAACTAAGCGCATTCTTGTGATCTCTGAGTACTCTCAATAGCTTATCTTCTTCTGATGCTATCAGAGACACTAAAATGATCACTGGTAAGGTGGAGGCATTCCCAAGATAAGCATACCTCAAATGGCTAGGTAATGGCTTTTGCTCTATCTTGGGTGGTTGTTCGAGAGAAGGTATTGGAGTTTGAGTATTTTCACCTAGAGGTTTGTATTATTTCCTTCTATTAGGTTTGAAGGAGTCCATCCATTTCACATACTCTTCTACCTCTTCTCCCCGTTCCTCTGAATCACTTTGTACTAGGCTAGCCTCCAAAGGGTCAATAAGACCACTTTGGCTAGACATTATATCCTCTACTGTCTCTACTATGAAGCATGTATCACTCTCTGCTAGGTGTCTCACGACTTCGAATACATTGAACTTGACCTCACCATCCTCTAATCTCAATTTCAACTCTCCCTTCTGTACATCATTCATTGCCTTTCCAGTTTCAAGAAATGGACTGCCCAATATTATAGGTATTTCTTTATTTTCTTCCATATCCGGAGCATTAAAATGCATTTGGAAATATGAACTTGTACCTTGACCCGGAAACGTCTTCCTATCCTCACTAGGGTGTTTGTTGACACGTTCTTGACTAGTGTGTGGCTTGTAGTGAGCCACGACTTCACCTAATCCCAGTCGTCGAAATATGGATAGCGGCATAAGGTTGATACTCGCTCCAAGGTCACACAAGGCCCTCTCAAAGATGGAGCTTTCGATGGTGCACAAAATAGTAAAACTACCGGGGTCTTTCAGCTTTTGTTTCAATTTTCTCTAAAGGATGGCACTACACTCCTCGGTGAGATTCACTATCTCGAAATCTGAAAAATCTTCTTTTCTTTAACAGTATATCCTTTATGAATTTCACATAACTGGGCATCTATTCTAATGCATCAACAAATGGAATGTTTATATGCAATTTCTTGAACACTTCCATAAACTTGGTTAATTACTTATCCAATTTACTCTTCTTCGAGCGATGAGGGTACGAAATTGGGATAGCGGGTTCAGTTATGGATGATTGTCCCTTAGCCTCTGTTTTCTTCTTCTATCGAATTTTTCTGATGGGGTTGTTCCCCTTCTACTCTGCCACTCTGGCTGGTCTGGATTGCTTCTTCCTTTTCTACCTCCCCTATCACTAGTGGCTACCCTTGTACTACTAATTCTTTGCCACTTCTTAATGTGAGGGCTTTTACCTATTCATTACCTTCTTGTCTTGGGTTCACCTCAGAGTTACTAGGTAATGTTCCGTGCTACCTCTCATTTAACAGTGTGGCCATTTGGCCTATTTGTAATTCCAGGTTTCTGAGTTGGGCTCCTTGGTTTTGTAACTGTGTGGACTGGTTTTGCAGCTGTTGGGCTTGGTTTTGGAATGTGGCCTTTGTCTCATTCATAAATGTGGTGTGGGAAGTCATCATATAGGCTGGGCTTCTTCCGAACCTACCTTCTTTCAAGGTAATTGGTTTATTTGCTTGAAATGGCGGCATATTGTTCTGATTATTCCTCCAACCATAGTTTTGATTGCTCTGATTATTCTGGTTTCCTCTCCAACCTTGGCCTTGATTCTGATTATGATTCGGGTACCTGTTCTAATACGTATTGCCTCCATACTGTCCCTGCTGTTGTTGATTCTATTGATTCACATACTGAGCCTACTCTACTGTCATCTACCATTCCATAGTACTGTATTGTCCACTACAAGATTATCAAATTTCCCACGGATTATTCTGAATAGCATTTATTGTACCCTGTTGCTTCTGAAGTTGTCTAGTTAAATGTGTGACATGGTTTACCAGGTTATTGAGAACCTCTATGTCTGCTCCTGCTAAGGGTTTCTTAGGTGCCGATCTATCTCGGGGCCACTGATTAGTATTAGTAGTTGTATCCTCTAAGATCTCATAGGCTTGATATGTGGTTTTCTTCATTAGAGCACCTTCGTTGAGGCGTCAATGATTGTCCTAACCGAATCGCTTAGACAGATGTAGAATGTGTGCACCTACATCCACTTAGTTAATCTATGATGTGGGCATCTCCTCAGTAGCTCATGAAATCTCTCCCAAGCCTCAGGTAGGTTCTCCCCCTCAAATTGTTTGAATGTGTTAATTTCCTGCACCAATTGAGCTATATTCGAAGGTGGGAAGTTTTTTTTTAAAAATTTTATGTACCAAGTCATTCCATGAGGTAATGGAATCTGGAGGTTGGCTGGTCAACCAATGCTTAGCCCGATCGCTAAGTGACAATGGGAATAGCTGCAGTCTGAGAGCTTCTTCGGTTATCCCATTATACTTCAACATGTGTCACGAGACTAATAAAAATTTGGTTAAATGTTATTCGGATTCTCACTAGGTATCATTGGAGCGTATATTATTGAGCATTTGCAAAGTTACTACTTTTTAGCTCAAGTTGTTAAAAAACTGTATGAGTGGTCGACGATATAAGCCCGGTAGTTTCTTGTAGATGGCAACACAAACTCCTTAAGTAGCATATGCGGATTATCGAATTTGTCTGACGGTGTGGTGGCTAGTTTCTATGATTTTCCATTAAATTTCCTCATGTGGTTCATTCCCTATCTGTGAATCGGTCCTTGTCTACTTGGTGTTGCATGATTTTGTTTGGGTTATACGGGCTTCTCGTGTTCGAGTGATATCCGTTGGTTTAGGATGAGATGGATGAGTGCCCTATGTTGTCTTTGCATACCTCTAAATGCACTTTCCATGATATCCATGAGGTGTGAGATCGAGACGAATATGACACGGATGTAATGGAGAACAAGTAAACCGGGGATAAAAGTAAAAAATAGAAAATAGAAAATGATCAATAAGTGAGAATAACTAAAGAAAGTAAAAAATTGATCCAAGTACTATCTATGGCACAATTATCATATCAGCTTCATAGCTTCTCACGACAACATTGCAAAAACTTGATGAAATTCAAAAGTGAGTGTGTAAATTAGATGGAAAACGCAGACCCGTAGGTGCAAGTATACGCATCGAGTTCACGTAGTGTAGTGGTCAGTCAAGTGTCATTCCCTCGAAGAGAAGCATGTTGAATACTAGCTTAATGACTTCGACAATATTTGGATCTAGTCTTAGAGCAAATTACGACTAAATTACTGAATTAATGACAATTGAAATTTTGTTTTACTAAATTATATAGATGATGAGATGCCTAAGGTTTTTCTATCTCCTGCCGCACCAGATGGATGTCAATTCAATTATGGACTTATTGAAAGTTTCATATGAGTTTTGTTTAAGGGTTGATCTTTCCTACAAAATATTCTCTCTCGAGATATATTTGCCTATCTACCGCCCCGAGTGGGATGTGTGCATCTATGCCTCAGGCCCTCGACTTGAAAGCAGCTTAAATGTGTAAACCTGGTGCCACACTTGCGGCTGGAATATCTCTATTGAGCTACCCAGTGTTGGCCCCAACCATGTCCCTAGAAATCTTCTTCTCTCGATCTCAAATTCCTAGCTTTTAGCATGTACAGTTAACTTGACAATAACATGTGATTATATTTATTTAGAGCCATGAAACATATGAACTCATACTCATATTCAAAATAAATTAACCCAGAAAATCAATCCATCAAGCGTGGTTAGGGTTGACAAAACCACAGACAATAGTTAGTTCATCATATTATTCATTACAGATTGAAGAATTTGAATCATGAAGTAAATTAAGGGAAGAACTACAAAAAAATCCGTCTTCGCGATCTCTCTCTGAATCCGTCTTTGTTGATCTCCCTTTCCCTATCTTCTTCTCTTTAGTCTCCATTTTTTTTCTCCTTTCAAAATTACTTCCATTTTATACCTCGAGACACGGGCCCATAAATGGCCCAGAAAATTAGGGTTCTTTGCGTTCCTGTTTTGGAAAAGGGTGCCTCACTACGCCGCGGTGAAATTTGCTTTACTCTTCTTGTGCGGGACCTTCAGCACATTCTCTTGTTTTATCTGTGAAGAGATATTCTTCTGGTAGAAAGGATCTTTACGTTAAATGTACCAGTAACACTTCATTAATCATACATGTTGTTATTATATTCTAACAATCTTTTGTTTTGTACTGATTCAACGTTTGCCATATTCTATAGAACAATATAATATGAGGGAATAGCGTAATGTGTGAAAGGCGTGAGTCATGCATTTAGCTATAAAGAACACCGAGAATTCAACTGAAATCCACGCATGATTCATCCCGATCAATAGATGTCTGCCTTCAGTTCATTATCCTGTCGCAACAATCTTCTTGTCATTCTCCTCAATTTATGTCACAACAATAGTCGTCTTTGTCGCGACAACATTCACCTCAACCTCAAGTTTTCTCTGTCGAAACGGAGAAATTCTATGTCGCGACAAAATCTACGTATTTTTCATTGGTGACTTTGAATGTTGTGTCGCGACATTGTTTTTATTTTTTGTGACATAAAATCTGCCTTGGTCTTATCCTTAGTTAAAATGTCTGTCGCAACATAGAAAAAATTTTCGCAGCCACATTGTTTCATTGTTTTGCCATTTTATGTCGCGACAGAGTTCATCTGATTACTTCGTTTCTTATGTCACGTATAAGATATTGTGACAAGGTTCCAATTCCATTTGCTTGATCAATTTCGCAATAGAGTAAGGAATGTCGCGACATTCTTCTTCATGAGCTGCTCCAACTATGTAGCGCGTAAAATCTAATCGTGGTAAATTTTGTTATTGTCAGTTGACATTTGATCTTGTTTCTAGCTGCGCTCACAGCGATCTTTGTTGCGACAATGTTTCTAATAGTTATATTTGAATTCTGTCACGACATTTTGATGCTATGTCACGACATAGTTTGCTGCACTGGCTAATTTTTTTTATTTTCTTGTTGGAATTCTCTCACTGTACAATTCAAAATAAAAGTTGATGAATATTGCATAATTAAGCATTCATTGAATCCTTAAACTTTAAATGATGCCAAAAATGGTTAAAAATATGAGTTTAGGACTCATCAAATTCCCTAAACTTAAAGTTTTCTTGTCCCCATAAAAAAGAAATTTATTTTATTAAACCAATTTAAACTTTAATTTATGAACATTTTCTTTAGATCACCATTTAGCGGGAATATAAGTTAGTTTGAGTTATCTCAACATGTTTCCAATATAGAATTAGTAAATTTTTGATTAGTTGACTGTTGTTGATGATTTCTATAATGTATTGTTCCATTTATTCCTTGAATTATGAGTGTGTGATAGTGCTTTTCTTTTTTTCCTTGGCAGTTAGTTAATCTTATGGGATAATACTAAGTTGACCTTCTCTCATTTCTTCAATTTGCATATGCTTGTTTCTCATATTAATCTCCACTCTTTGTAAGCATATCACCACCTTCCCGGGATGAAATATGTCTTTTAGACTTGTAATGTCGCTTGGTGCATTGGGTGGTCCTTTTAACAATTGAGGCTCAAATTTTACCAAGACATCATTGACAACTTAGCACTCTTGCATTCATTATGCATGATTGATATCAAGCTTCTAACATCCTCAGGTGCATCTTTCTGCATACTCTTTATTTTGGAATTTTTCTTTTCATTCACCACAATTAGACTATAACATAACATATCTTATAAAGCTTTTAACATCTTTTGTCAAGTTTTACAGGTGGTGCAATGTTTTGTCTTTTAAGCTTTCTACCTCCTTAACGTGGGTTGTGCTTTCCATGCAGTTGCATTCAAGCTAGTGTTGTTTCTCACCAAGAGCAATTGTTCGAGGAGGAAAATTCTGAAAGACGAAAATCATTCCTCCCTTGATGTTTCACTTTCTTCCTTCTTTTCTTATTCTTTTCACTCTTCTTAATGTGATTTTCTTTTATAACACTTTTCATATTCTCCATAGCTTTGAATAATATTCCCAAACTTGTCCTCTTCTCCATTTGCATTATGTGTCCTTAATTTGGGCAAATAAAGGGTTCTTTCTTGTAGGATCATGTTTAAAAAAGGAAGAGTTTGACTTTCCATTGCCGGTTGATGATAAGATTGGCTATTGGCTCAAACAAGGAACTAATGTGTATGCTTATGCATATCATAAGGGTAGGCTTTAAAAGGCTCAAACTTCAAAGGATGGCCTATATCATTTCTAGTTAGTGGTATTGCATAGGATTACGCCTTGACTAATAATCCAACAAGTTCTAGGACATTTGGAGATTTAACTGTTATGGATCCTAGAAGATGTTTTTAACCTAAGCACAATTTGTTTTAGAGATACTTTTGACCATGTGCAGTGTTTATTAGGATTCTTAAATAGCAACCATTTGCGAAGTCACAAGTCATATTTGTTATCAATTTTGTTAAAACCTTTCTTGTCTGAGTGCTGTTTGTTATCTCATACCTTTCCCTTTCATTTATTATACCCCAATTCATCTATCAATTTTGTTTGGTTCTGGATGTGCATTATTTCTAAGTGAGCTCATTCGATTCGGATGAAGTTAACCTGACAACATTTGAATTCCACAGTCTATTCAATTCTACTAAACAATGCACAACAATAAAGTATTTCAACACGGAAATGGTTTCTCCATTATTTAAAACAACTCATTGAAAATTTAATAATTTAATTATTTAAAAAATAAAGAAGTAAAATACAAATAAGACACACAAGAAATTCAAAATGAGAGTGAACACCAATTTTTGAAAAGGGATTTTTTATTAAATTTTTCAAGTATGAGAGATTAGGTAGAAGAGGGAAGATGGGAAGGAAGAGCAGGATGAGCTATTTTCTTTTTCTTTCATGCCTATGGGAATGGCGTAGGTTGACTAGTTCAAATTGTATCTGCTGCAGGAGGTGAGAACTTAGGAATTTGGACTTGTGGGTACATGAACCTATTGTCCTCTTCATACATTATTTATGGTACTCATGGATAAGACATTTGCTTGATGCATCCTTTGTCTTTTAATGGGTTGAGACTATAAAGCTCCATGGTAGTGTTCATAACAGGTTGTTATTGATCATATCCAAGGTTTCATTCCAACACTTTTCCCTATAGTTGATTTATCATTCTTGATATTTTCTTTATCCATAAGTCTTATTTTATTTCTAATGTTCCTTGTGCAAATATAAAATCCACCTTATAGTTATGTTTTACATTCTATTGAGGCCCATAGAGTTCTCAATGTCGAGGGTGGTCCTGGAGTGAATTTTCATGTATCCCATTGCATTCTTTTTCGGATGCAAAGCCTATTGATAAGTCTTTGAGTGGCTGGGATGGTCACTTGTAGCCTCACATCTAGATAACAAGATTGGGTTTTCAATAAATCTTTACAATCTTGAACTTGTAGCCTTAGGATAGCATACAACAACACTACTTCATAATCACGACTGTACATAAGTGCTTAGAAGGTAAATAGTAGAACAGTAAAACCACTGCCTTTGTATTCAGTTAATGTTCCTCTGGCGATGGACTCGTGTGGGTTATTCTTTGTGCTATTCCATTTTCCCTTGCCATATGTTAGCAAGTCTACAATCTTCTAGAAGTCAGGTTCCTTCACCAGTTTCTTGAACTTCGACCCATTATTCCTCTCATGAAGATTGTAGGTTTGGTCTTACGGCTCTCTACTGAAGGAGATCCATTTGCCCCTAACATAAACTCGCAGAATAGGTGCCACCCTTTGCTTTCAATGACTTCTTGGAAGGGGGAAATCCACTTGTTGAAACCTCTCTCTCGTATGAAGTCTCTGTGTTATAATTTATCCCTCAAGTAACCTTGGCACCTTTAAGATTGACCATCTTTCTATATTGCTCTCGACATTGTTTATTCATCATACTCTTCCTCCTTCAGGTATCGTCCTTTGCTATTCTTTCGGGCTCTCTAGCTTCTTCCCACGCTCTACTTCTGCTTGAGTTGTTTGTCGCCTCTGCACCAGCCTGCGTATTCTTCAATGATTGGGCCAGGTTAAATATGGGTTGATGACTCTGAACCATTGTGAGAGAATAGTTTAGAATCTATAGTTCAAAGGGTGAGGAATTTGTGAGGGTTTAGGTGGGTTGCAGTTTGTGAACTAGTGGCCTTTCAGTTTCAAGTTCTATTTATAAGCCAAATGTTGTTGTGTCTTCATTAATTGTCGACAAAAATTGACTTAAGGTTTGTTCCTTTTAATATTATGCCTCGACGCAAGGTGCTCGCCAGCGAAGTTTGCCATTGCTTGTAGTTTGGAAATTGCTATTGCGACCAGAGATGAAAAATTTGTCACGGCATAAAATGTGATGTTCAAGTTTGCTTATCTTCGCGATAAGAGGCGCCGCTCACGATGCGATTCAGGTTAAATCTGTAAGACCGTATAATCTCTTAGGCGAGGTTTAATTATGGTAAAAACTGTACGCGTACCGCAAAAATATTGTCGATAATATTTTCCATATTAAACATAGGTCATTTACAATTCTATCGCGAAATAGATAAATTATGTCACGACAAACTTCCCTACGACTTTCAAACGGCTAAATTAGTCCTTGTCATGACAAAAAAAAAAAAAAAAAAAACAATGCTGCGACTGAGTTTGGCAATAATGTTGCGACATTGAATCAAAATTTCCCAGTGCTGTTCACTTTCGTCCAAACCACAACCAAACAGTGTGTCATCTTAATCAGAACATACTTGTGAAAACACATCTAATCATCTAAGAACCTCAATTCAAGTATGAACAATCACATTTCATTGTCTTCACTCAATATAATTCACAAAATGATATTTAGAATATCTAAAAAAAATTCATAACAACAAAGATACTATTCATTTTCTACTAGAAATAAAATCACATGTCTTCAAACTTCAATTATGCATTATCATTGAAGACAAAGTGAAATAAATACTCCCTCGTAACCATTTTCTTTATATTTGTTTGAAGGTGTGCTTCCTAATAACATATTTATATAATTCAACTCACCGTCCTGAAAAATCCTTAAAACAACACTTAAAATTTTATATAAAATTGAAACTAAACTCTTTTAAATTTAAACAAACCAAATTAACTATGAAAATTAAAATTTGTATGGGTTGCCTCATAAGAAGCTGCTCATTTTAATGTCTATAGCTAGACATTTGTTGCAGAATGTCTGCAGTTCAGTAAAATTCTTCCCTCTCTCTTAGATCCGGTTCACTCTTCATTTATGTTCCCTCCAAAATAATGCTTCAATCTATGACCATTCACTTTAAATTCACATCCAGAGTCAGTTTTCAGTGTTACTGCTCCAAAGGGTGTACTTGCTACTACTTTGTAGCGACCACTCCATCTTGACTTTAGTTTTCCTGGAAATAGTTTGAGCCTGTAATTATATAATATGACTTGTTCCCCTGCTTTGAATTCCTTCCTCAAAATCCTTTGATCATGCCACTTCTTTGTCTTATCTTTGTAGATTATAGCATTATCATAAGCTTCATTCCTTAACTCTTCTAGTTCATTCAACTAGAGTAATATTTTTTCTTTTGCAGCTTGGAAGTCACAATTCAATTTCTTGATAACCCACATAGCCTTGTATTCTAGCTCTAGAGGAAGATGACAAGGTTTCCAAATACTATTATGTATGGGGACATTCGAATAGGAGTTTTGTAAGCAGTTCTATAAGCCCACAATGCATCATCTAGCTTGATATACCAGTCTTTTTTGCTTGTATTGATAGTTTTCTCTATAATTTTCTTTATCTCCCTAATAGCAATTTCGGCTTGCCCATTTGACTGAGGGTGATAAGTCAATCCCATCATATGTTTGATTCCATAACTATTCATGAGTTTTGCAAAAACTTTGTTTGCAAAATGGCTTCCCACATCACTAATGATTGTTCTGGGTGCTCCAAATCTACTCAAAATATTTATTTGTATAAACCCAACCACTGTGCTAGCATCATTTATGAGACAAGATATTGCTACCATTGGATGCAATCCTGGTAGGAGAATGTACAAATTTCAAATGATGATGGGATAGGTCCTGAAGTCTATCACTCATACGTAATCTGCACCACCAGAATTCCTTACAAGGACATTTCACATTTCATACAACCTGTACCATTACGATAATTATCACAATGTTTTAACTATTCAAAACAATCTTTGAATAGGTAGGCCAATAAAAACCTGATTGAAGAATTTTCCGAGCTGTTTATTCTCTTGCAAAGTGTCCTCCATATGGTGATGCATGACATTTATCCATAATACCACCTTGTTTTATTTATGGAACACATCTTCTTATGATCATATCTTCTCCTCTTGTAAAAAGTAGTGGGTCATCCCAAAATATAAAATATGTTATCATTTCTCAATTTTCTTCTCTACTGGTAGCTTAACTTAGGTGGCACAACTCCACAAGCTAATTAATTCATAATATCAGCATACCAGGGTGCTTGGATTAATAACAAAAACAGTTGCTCATCAAGAAGATTTTCTGTTATTTCAGTTTTCTTTTCCTTTTCAGCAGCTTTTTCCAATCTAGACAAGTGATCAACTATCACATTGTCACTACCCTTCTTATATTTGATCTCCAGATCGAATTATTGCAGTAATAATACCCGTCTGATCAATCTTGGTTTGGCATCTTTCTTTGCCATCAGATATCTAATTGCAAAATGAGTGTAAAGTAGTTCTCTTGTGCCTCATTGAAGGTTTTGTTGGAATAACCGTCACTAGCATCACATAATTTAAAATTCATTGTTCCAATCAGGTATCACCATGATGGGTGTTGTAACTAATTTGGATTTAATTTCATCAAATGTCGTGTGACACCTCAAATCCCGGGGGCCTTTTATATATATATATATATATATTTTTCCACAGGTAACATACAACAAGCTATATAATAGCCTCATTCACGCGCCTCACGTGTCACTCAGTGTCAACTGATGACACATAACGGTACCTCTCATTCGGACTCCGATGGTGGTGCACTTATTGCAATGATCAACTTTTCAGAAACTATGTGGGGACAAATGCCATCCACATAATATGGACATATTCCACAGACTGGATGCCATAGAGTTCAAGAGGCAGCGCCAAAGCAGGACTTCGGACTGAGAGTTATGGTGCGTAGTTGCATTCTTAGAGCTCATTCATATACAAGGTCATTTGACCAAAATTCGGCTAGGCCAGAAGGAATCCAGATGGCGGCTATAATTGAGCACCAAATTCCATCCAAAGGCATGTTTTCATATTCTAGACTCAATAAGCTTTCCCTAGAGTCTAAGAACACCTGGCTTGACCTTGAATGAAGTTATGGTCATCAAAGTTGGCGGCTTCACATGACGGCGATTGACATGCGGGAACGATGGGACACCTGTGTCTTTCGTCACTTTGAACACCATATAAGCTCGAATGTATTTAACCATACATATGGATGGATTCTAGGCGCAAGGGGCTTTCCATGATGTGACAGAACGGACAGGCAGAAAAGTTATGTCGTCAGTTGGCGCGAGCGAGCTTGGCCCTTCTTGAGCTCCGGCTGAAGCCCAGCCAAAAGAGGTCAGCTCGGCCTCACATAGCTCATCCCTGCTGAGGTTGGCTACGACTCATACTGTTAGCTCGTCCGCCCATTTCGTCCACTGTTTGAGCTTCGGCTGCAAAGAGCTTAGCCATAAAGCTGCAATCTCCTCGGACACCTTCAGGGAGTAAAAGGCCATAACAACTTGGGTTTGTGAGTCCGATTGGGTGATTCGAAAGCCTAATGTCAATTTATCAGGAAGAGCCACAATTTTCTTGAAGGATGCTAGTTCAAATTCTCACTTTTTCCAACCGAAATTCAGCCTCAAGAACTGATCTGACATAAGGTCAAAACATGGCACTATTCCCACACAGCTCAGCACTAGTGAGCTCGGCCACACACAGCTCATCCCACCTGAGCCTGGCCAGAAGAGGTCAGCTCATCCCAAGAGAGCTGGGCCAGAAGAGGTCAGCTATGCCCCAAGAGGTCAGCTCGACCAGAAGAGGTCAATTCGGCCATAAGAGCTCGGCCACGCAGCTCACCCTCTCAGACCGCTCCTACTAAAAGGTCCATATCTTAGGTTGTAGAGACCCGATTTGGGTGATTCAAAAGCCTAAATCAAGATTATTGATGGGGAAACAATAATTTATTGGACAACCCTCCGAATCACTGTTACTGGACAACCCTCCGAATACCCATTTTATTCATGCACTCGCTTGGAATTCACACGATGACCCGTACACATGCAATGATAAATATGTACATAATATCTCATATTACATGCATGATGTAACTACATACCTTTTTCCTCATGCATGCTTTACCAAGCATCATGTTAATATATAACAAGCATGCATATATGCATGTTCTCCCTGCAATCGCATATTTATTCAAAGCAAACAATACTTTGCTTTGGATTTCAATCTCGAGCTCAGAAAGCAACATGCCGCAGTACACAACCAAGATCATCTGCTCAAGTCCCATACTACGAGTACAACAATCAGTTCCCGGGAACTGCGGTTTTGAAAACTACACGGACTGAAACGGTCCTGACAACAGCAATTTCTATCTAAATTGTTCTTTAAACCAGCGGGCTCGGGCTAACGTCATGGCCATTTCATGGCTCTTAAACAAGACCCAACAGTGGGAGAGACCCATGCCTCTTGAAGTGCGAGATCAAGTTCCTTTGCTTGCCAAGCTCCTACGTTTGTTAATCGAAGGCTGTTGGTTCTCTTTCAACTGGTGTCTTTCTTTCTTTCTTTTTCTTTTTCTCTTTTCTTCTCCTCTTTTCTTTTTCCCTTTTTCTCTCCTCTTTCACAGAACAAATTGCTTTAGGTGGAGAATACTTACCTAGGTGTATGATTCGTGCCACAGTAGGGTGATCCGAAATGAACAATATTTGTATCCTAAATTTCCTCCTACTGTCGTAGTCAAGCTACTGCAGTATAGCGGTTCTAGGGTCGAACTCAGGGATGGGTTTTCATCTTACAAATGACTCGTAACATGATTCCAAAATGGTGATGCGCCCATTTGGATTTCGGATTTTGCATTAAATAGTGTGGTTGGTGGTGTGCTAAGCTAAATTGAGGCAATTTAAAATAAGATGTAAAGAAAAAGAAACATAGCAAGTTTTGGGTCACTAGTTTGATATGATGAGGTTATAAAGGTGTCCTCGAGTTATTTCCTCGCATTAGGGAAAATGACATATAGTCATTACCAAAACCCGATCTTTGTTTAACTTTAAAAACTAACCCTTAAAAACATTCCTATTTGAACCAAAGCATTTACTGAGCATTTAATGTTCGTGGGTTAAAAATCGACATTTAACCTAATTTGGTGGCTCGTAAATGACATCTAGAGAGTGTCGTGTAGCTACCATTAGAATACTGAACCTGAAGCATGCCAAGTATTGACCAAGAAAATACATTAAGCATGTAACCTAGTTTGGAATGTTGAAACATAAATCTGTGATGCACCTTCATGTAAGCAGGAGGAACACCTGAGCCATCACATTGGCAACCTAGAGAAACCGTCCTCTTCAGGTTTTGAGAAGCAGCCAGCATCAACTGGCAGAAAATGAGAGAAAGAAGAAAGAAAAGAGAGAAAACGAGAGCCAAAAATAGAGACTGTATGAAAAGCTGCGTGGATTGAAAAGTTAGGTTACAAATGTTTTCTTTTGCAAACATATAGCCTTACAAAGATGTGAAATACCAAAATAACCAAAATAATATGATTACATTGAGGGCAAAAGAGGAATTACACAAAACAGGGTCGTTTGGATCACAAAAACAAGGAACAAGATTTTCGTTATGCACATGAATTTCGCTATCATAGCGAAAATTCGTTATGATAGCGAAATTTCGCTATCATAGCGAAAAAATACAAGCATAGCGAAAATTCAAATTTTATTATGCGATATTCGCTATGATAGAGGCTACCAGCTATGATAGCTTAATTTCGCTATCATACGAAATGTGGCATAGCGAAAATTTAATATCATTACTTGAAAATTTCGCTATGCCGTAGTAGTGTTATTGCCTTGTCTTCCTTCTGCGTCTCTTCCGAACGATGGTTCTTCACCCGGGCTTATTTGAAATCGATCGAAGTCATATGAACTTCGGCATAAATCAAGCGAAATACGATGCAAGCTTGAAGTGTTGGTGGGGAGTTCACAAATATAAACTATCAAAAACAATCTCAAAACAACATCAGTAATAATAATGGACCTGTACATGTCAATCGGCTTAATTAATATGATTAGTACGCAAAAAGCACTCAAAACCTATCTTAAATAGGACTCAAAATAGCACTTTTTGGGTACTAATCGGGTGTAGAAAACTACCTCTTCATATCCTCATGACATAGCATTCCACATGTCATTTCATGCCCACTTTCCCACCTTTATCCTCTCATCTGAGATAGAGAAGTGTGACACTTGGATTCCACCCAAGTGCCAAGTGTCCTCTCCATAGGCATCTTCATGCCACGTGTCACCCTCTCATTCGTCCGTTAGTCTTGAAATACGTGTAATTCCGATCTTCTCAGAATTTGACGAAATTGGAAGCTATGCCTGGAATTTGTGAGACGAACTCATAGTATAACACATGTCAATCATCAGGATCTGAAATTCCCGGGTTGCAACCTATGCATCATTTACTTTCTCAGGGGTCTCATCCTTCTAATTAAAAGAATTTAGATCACGGAAATTCATATACATACAATCACATGCATATCATAAGCCGTCATTTAAATGCGAATGACTAAATCCATTTCTCTGTCCTCAAGAGGAAAGGATATAAATGCAGCATTGTGTTCTCACGTTCCATATTTGCCTCTCCACTCCTTACATTGTGCTAACACTTTCCCACTAGCCTCATAGTCTTGTATATGGCTTGCTCTCGGCTATCCATAATCCTTACGGGTCCTGCTTTCGAAGGTCCATGCATCGATATGAAGCTTGCGATCCACTATGGGGATCGTTAATACTTCAAAGCCTAGAGGACATGGAATACCTGCGTGGACATCATTAAACTCGCGGTAATACTGTCGATATGCAGCGCCACCGCGGCTCTCGGGGTACCTGAAGGACTGTAAACCTCGTGATGGTTTCCCCGCTTAGAATCCGTCCTCCTCTGCATGATCACTGCACCGACTCTGGGGTCGATCGGCCTTATCGTAACTCTTCTGTCAGCTTTGAGCCATGAGAAGGCATTTTAATATCAGATCCACTTTCTCGGTGGTGTCTCGAATCAAGTCGGGACAGTGGTTGGAACTCTCTCCCACCTGTGATCTGGCAAATGAATTGACATGGCCTCCCATATAAGGCCTCATAGGGTTCCATTTGTATGCTTGCCTGATAATTGTTGTTTAGGCGAAGATTCTACCAGGCAAATCTTCTTGACTACCTTAAATCTAGACGCATGCTGCTTGTAATCATCTATTACATAATGTCCTCTGGCCCGATATATCTATGGATGAAAAGTGGTGCTCAATAAATCGACTATGCCCCATAATGCCACAGTAAACTCTTCCAAAAGTGTGTAAAGCAGACACCGTCTACGTCCCGTCGATGGATCTTGATACTCCATGTAACCTAACAATCTCTCGTATGTCTGACTTGCGGGAATTCCACTCTAGTGTAAGGTCTGTCCTGCGGCGGTAGGAAATGTGCCGACTTAATTGTAGGTCATGTATGACCCACATCGCATCATGTCTGCGTTGCCGGTAGAGGTAGTCATAAGGTCCAAGCCGTGACATGTGTTCCCACTTCCCACTCCGCTACCTGCAATAACACCCGAAATATACCTAGTTGTTCAACATGTTTTAAGGTATTTTGTAGGCATAAATTGATTTTCGTAAATTAAATAAAAACTGGAAATTTAGAACTCATTATTACCAAAACTTAGGACAAAAAATTGTATTTGTCCAAGGGCCATCAAAGACTTGAATTGATAAAAATAGAGGTCAAAGTTAAGTAACATAACTTGTAATAAAAATTAGTAGAAGATAGGACTATAAGGAAAATAAGAGAAACTTTAACTATAAATAGAGAGGGAGACCAAAAATAACTCATGTTATTTTTGGTCTCCAAACAAGAAAGAAAAAACGAGAGAGAGAGAAGGAAGAAGAAGAGAGGAAGAAGGAGAGGCAAAGCAAGGTATGGATCTTTGGAGTTTATTATGGAATTTAAGTATGAAATAAGTAGATTTTATCCAAAACTACTTGGGTATGGATTACTAGGGTTTTTCTTTGGACATTAAATGAGTTACACTTTTCTAGGTTTGTTGGGAATACTTTATAACTCTAGATTTAAGGGGAAGTTGGGTTGAAAATCCCTGATTGATAATAATTAGATATGAAATGCTTCACCAATTCAAGGTTTTGTAGAGTTGGGTGAACTTGAAGGTATGAATCCTTGGATTCTTTGGCTAATTAAAAGTGTTTGTGGAGTTGTTTGGAGGGTTCCATGTTAATTTTTGATGAAGGTTGGAATTAAAGAGAATTATGGAAGAAAAGTGCATGAAAAATGGTGAATTACGTCATTTCTAGGCAAAATAGAGACGATGTGAACACCACTTTGAATTTGGTACCGATACCAGCGATCGTGGCAAATCGGTGCGATTACTGTGATTAATTGCCCAAAAGTGCAATTTGAACCCTATATTTGAATGGGTTTGAGGTGCTTTTGCATAATCATGTCGTTTACCAATTAAGTGTTGAATCTTCTTATACTTATGCCATTTAGAGGGTATTTTTGGTTGTTTCGAGGTGTTGTGCATCTATTGAGTTCAATCTCAATACAAAGAGGATGAATCATGAAGTTGGAGTTAGTTCAGCCCATCAACCAGCCAGAGTGTGAGAAAACAAAGATAAAAATGAGAGAAAGTTCGATCTGAGTTCTGGAAGCGGGATGAAGCGGTGAAGGATCGACAATGCAGGAATTTTACTTTAGCTTGTAGAAATTTTCGCTAAGATCAGAGCCCTGATATTAGCAAATTTGTAACCTAGCGTGCCAATTGTAGACCACCTCAAATTTATGTATTTGTTCATCAGCAAAATATTGATTTAGCTATCACGAATTTCGCTAAGCTTAGCGGTGCTAGCTAGAAATTGCCCACCTGCATGAAATTTCTTGTTTTAAGCTGGGCTGTGATTTAGCTAATTAGCGAAGTGCCCGACCTAACGAAATTGTTACTCGTCCAGGCACATAGTGTTCTTAAACCGCCTCCAAAAAGCAGGTGTATTATCAGTGACTCTCTCTTTTACCCAATTCACTAGGTTTGGTATTTTCATGCCTTGAGGTGGCTATATAAAGCCCTGCATTTTGTAACCCTAAGTAACTCAATTTTTGGAGACAATTTGGGAGAGATGTTTTGTAGTTTTAATTTTCATAAATAAGTCATATTTTAGGTTTTGCTTTTTCCCTATCTTATCTCTCTCCTTTCTCTTACTTTCTGTTGCAAACCTCTCTTGGATAATGACTCGAAATGCTTGGCTAAGCCTCCTTTCTTCGAAGAAGCTAGCTTGTGTTGGGGCATATGCATGTTGTCCTCTTGTATTAAAGCTTGGGTGGTGACCCATGCCCCTTATCTTCTCAAATATGGTTCAGTAGCGCGACAAGATGTCATTTTGATGCGTATTACTCATGCTTTGGGATTCGATTGCATACCTAGTGTTAGTGCGCGTGATTCTTCAGATGGTCTTCTGAGCCTTTAGAATGATGTTTAAATGATGAGGTTTCAAAGTGAGGTTGAATAACCTTTTTAATATTTACCAGTTTGGCCAATATATCACATGTGAATACGATTGCATAATTAGTGATAGATGTCTTTGTTGTTCTTTAGATGGTCTTTACGAGCCTTTGAGATGATATTGAATGTTAGCGTTTAAACGATGGGGACCATAGCGTATACACCTTATTGACTCAAATAGTTTTGCTTCATGGTGAAGTTTGCTAGTTAAATATAGATCCGGTTATGCCATGGACTACAAGTTGCATGTCTCTTGTAAAGATCTGTTTGAGGACACTTGCTTTTTATTTTAATTGTGACCTAGATCTTCCAAGTTGCTTTTACCTTTTTCGGTTTTACAATTCAGTTTCAAACCATTCACTGTTTTTTGAAACACAATTCCAAAGAGTCAATGGCCTTATCCTTGTTGCACTTATGCAAATCATTTTAGGATGAAAACCCATCCCCGTGTTCGAGTACTGACTAACTATCTGCATTAGCTTGACTAAAGTGTGAGCTCAGGTGTATATAAATTTTGTTGATTTTAGCCAGCTCTTGTGCCACAGATCATGCATAAGCGGTACGGTGCCGTCCTCACGAGCCAGGTTCGGTGCGGTACGAACAAGTCAATCTGGTACAGTCGTTCTATATTCGGTTTTTGGTATTTTTGTGATTAATATAAGTCGCATAGCAGAATGATAAGGAAGAAATTAAGTGAAAAATGCCGTACCTCGCCCAATAAGATGAAGTTCTGATACATATAATCATTGGGTACTGACTGCCAGACGATAATGACCGGGAACCGTCTGACGCGAACTAACCGCGTCTCTGCCATCAGGTAACTGGCCTCTGTTCGATGCCAAGTGCTGTATGTACTCACGACCTCCTGACTGATGCCGGTACTCCACGATTAGTGCTCGGCCTCCTGACCGGTGCCCGGCCTCTGCTTTGTGTTCTGGCGCGATCTTTGTATAGTATCTTGGATGCTATTGTGTTGTGTCTTACTCAGGTATTGAAATGCGGTGTGGACCTACCAAATCCACGGACGGCCGACTCGCTTTAAATGGAAGGAAAATGTGGGTTGATTTTCGAATTTTGAAAATCCGTCCTCAAGGAGGAACTGATTTTTTCTTTAAGTCGCCACTTACTTTTATTTTATTTTAAGTGGGGAAAACCAAATGAAACAAAAAAGCCCCAATAACTCTAAGTATGGAAAAAAAAGCGGTCTACTTAGTGATTAGTTGGGATGGAACACCCTATCGGGAGGTGCCTCATGAGGTAGCACCCTCTAGGCCAGTTTCGGTCTCTACCCAGTAGATGGGTATGTAAGACATATGGGTCACATATCCCGGATAGTCTCTAGGCTAAACATACAACTTAGATCAGACCCCGACCTAATTTGGTATCTAGCGTGGCAAAACACTTTCGACCAAAGAGCAAATGGCGTGTACACAGTGATTACAATGCATGCGCTATCAAGTTAGCCAACAAACACCAGCAAGCATGCATGCCACCCAAACATAAAGCATCTATGTGAATTCATTTACCCAACATTAAAACCACATGCACGTGGTCCACCACAGCGCTACATAAGGGTCGGTCGAAAAAGCTCAAATGCATCACAATGTGATCCAAACACCATGTACGCATATGAATACAAATACCAACGACTAAGCACATGTACCGAGGTCCCTAGCCATATATAGCAGGAATAGATAGGGCAAAATAATACGTCATACATCATGCATTTAAAACCAAATATTGGATCCTATACCAAAAAGAAAGGGAAGCGAATTTGAAAGGAGGTAAGTGGTTTGCTTACTTTAGCACACATTCCCTTTAAAATCCCACAAACTAAACCATACATACCAATCCCACGTTGCCCACTACCTCACTTTGTTCAAACCAAAACTGAACTCAGACCCTAAAGACAGCTCACATGTTTCCTGGGGTAACTAAGGAAGCACGCCACATGATAGGTCGGGATTGAAACATTCTAAAATGTAGGGCTGCCACATGAGTACATCTTACCAAAACCAGTTGAATCTGTTCTCACTTCGTCAAACGATTGATAAAAAATTCTGAAACATTGTCAGAAAATTCCTCACAAAGTTAGGGCTCCAAACAAAGGAATGCAATTCCGATTTCTAATGACAAAGAACTAACCCAAATAAGAAAATTATCAAACTATCATTCCGACCAAACGAACCTAATGAACGATACGGTTCGGTTTCCCAACCAGTCGAGACCCGGTTGACAAAGATTTCAAAAAATTTCAGAACCATCCTTACAAAGTCAGGAATCTAGCACAACAAACGGTGCGTAGATTCTCAGCTCAGATAGTGAGAACCAGCAAAACCAACAAACCCATAAAGCGCGCTCACTGCAGCTACCTAGAACCGGCGATCTGGTTTCCAACAGTCCATATCATTGAGAGAGGCTCTCAAAATTTTCCCAGGCTTTATAAAAGAGTTATAAATCTAAAAAAAAAAAACAACAGGTGATCAATTCTCAGCTTCCGGATGAGTGAGAACCAACAAAAAACCAACCAAACTCATAAGCGCCTTTCACGCAAACCTAACCTAAGTGACAGGCTAATCTTGTTTTCAAACCGAGTCCAAATCGTTGAGAGAGGCTCTCAAAATTTTCCAAATTTTATAAAAGTTAGAAATTTAACAAAACAGTGATTGATTCTCGTGGGATGAGGTGAGAACCAGCCAAAACCAGCAAACTACATGGCTGCCTTTCACCTGAGCCTAGCTTCAAATGAGCAGACTGATGGTTTCAAGCCAGTCCAAATCGTTGAAGAGGCTCTCAAAATTTTCAGAACTTTTATAAAGAGTTAGAAATCTAAAAACAAACGGTGATCGATTCTCGGCTCTGATGAGTCGAGAACCAGCAAAACCAACCAAACTACGCAAACTACCTTTCACCTTGAAGCCTAACTTTAAATGAGCAAGTGATGCGGTTTCCAGCCCGGTCCAAATCGATCTGAAAGACTCTCAAAAATTTCCAGAAGACTTTTATAAAAGAGTTATAAATCTAACAAAACAAGCGGTGATGGATTCTCGGCTCGGATGGTGAGCCAACAAAAATAGAAAGCCAAACTACTAGCGCGGCGGTGAACAGGCTTTCACGTATGAGCGTGGCGGGGCTCCAATGGTTGAGGAGAAACCTCAAATTTGACCAGAATGTATCTTAAAGAGAATAGAGTGGAGCAGGGTATATTTCTTACCTCTTCCACAAAGCGCGAGAGAAAAGGAAACAAGCGGCGTCAAGCGAGTCGAGTAAACGTGCGTTTGAGCGGGAAAGTGTGTCCATAAGGTCCTTCCACTTTGATCTTTCTCCCTTTTATACACAGTTCCCGCTCATCTGAACCTACCTGGTTTTTCCGCTAAGCTTTGGAAAGGCCCCCGATGGAGTCTCTCGGAAACTGACTTCCCCATTAACTCCTCTCCTCGTTTTCCATGCAAGCGTGTGAATATCTTAAGATTTCAGCTTGCTTCACCTAAGTATCCACATGGATTCATGGTGGGCTGCATGTATTAACAAGCGAGGCCCGAGTGGACCCGAATCTGCGCCCGTGGTCAGCGGGCTTATGGGGCCCGAACCATATAAGTTTGGGCTCCCGAATCACAAAAAGCGGCGCTCCACACAAGGCGTCACCGTTAACGGTTGAACCAGATGCCCAGCGGTCATCCGAAAATTATAAAATTTGATAGAATGTTCCCTGAAGAATAAGGAGACCAGCAAAAAATGGTACATTCCAAGTCCGGATAGAGGAGATATAGTGAAACAATTTTCATAAATCTTAAACAATGTATATACGTGCTATACTGATGAACCAATTAAACCAATTAGTCAAAGGGTTGACAAAAATTATGAATTTACAATAAAAAAACCTCCTTGGCAAATAAGGAATCCAACCAAAACAAGCAGTGAATTAATTATGAGTTCGGTTAAGGGAGATATGATCGAGAGCAAGCTCAAGTGCTTTCCGGGTGACATACTCTAATAAACTTTGATTGGCTAAAACCTCGAGGGGCCCCACTTGCTTCCTATAGCACAGTACCAATAACTAAATAAGCCATGACACTCTAAAATTGAACTACATACACTCAGCGGACCACATACACAGCCACACAGAGGCTGAAGGCAGACTAAACCTAAAGGGCCCTAATGGTGTTATGTAAGAGACGATGGGTGAGTGTGACACCCATAGGATAAATGCAATTGCTGAGGGGAAAAATTGAGGGTCTACAAATATGCCCCTCTTCAGTAGAGTGAATGAACGAGTGAATCGTGGGGGCGAAGTGCAAGCGATGCAAGAGTAAAATGAACCCTAGTGAAGAACCCAGATGACCAACAATTTTGTCCCCTTACTTAGTACCGAAGACTAATGGAAAATAGTCACTCCAATTGAAGGACTTAAAGAAAACTAGGCATGATGCCTGGGAAGATGAGTGATCCGGGCATAATCCCGGAAAAGGTAATGAAATCAGGGGCGATGCGGAGGAGATGAAATCCAGAGCAGCTATAGAGAAAGGTCAGACAGGCACACCGAAAAAGGTTGAATAAATTGAGTCTTGGGAAGGTAGAGATCAGAGTGTCGAAAGGTGGAATCAGGACGAGGTGCAGTGTCAGGGCGATGCGGAAGGTAAATTCGGGTGAGTACCGGAGGGAAAATCCAGTGATTACCGGAAAAGGTAGGATCAGGAGAGTCTAGAAAATGGGGATCAGGCGAATCTGAAAATGTGTGGGATCAAGATCTGAAGGAGTAAAATCAGGTGGTGTCGGAGAAAGGTAAAATCTGGGTGAGTACCGGAAAGGGTAGGATCCAGGAATGATCAGAAGGGTGGGATCGGCGAGTACCGAGAAGGTAAAATCGGGTGAGTACGAGAAAGGTAGGATCGGGTAGTCAGGGAAGGTAAATCCGGGTGGTACGGAAAGGTAGGATCGGTGGTATCGAAATGTGGGATCTGGGCGTCACCCAGGAAATGTGGGATCCCGGGCGAGTGCAGAAATGTGGGATCGGCGAGTATCGGAGGAAGGTAAAATCCCGGGCAAATACCGGAAGGTAGGATCAGGGAGTCTAGGAAATGTGGGATCGGCGATGCAGAAGGTAAATCCGGGTGAGTACTGGAAAAGGTAGGATCCGGGCGAGTATCGGAGAAGGTAAAATCCGGGTGAGTACCAGAAAAGGTAGGATGCGGCGAGTCTGGGAAATAGGGGATCGGTGATGCAGGGGTAAGATCGAGTCTGGAAGATTGGGATCAGGCGAGTATCGGAGAAGGTCAAATCACAGTTGAGTGCCGGGAAAGGTAGGATCGGGAGAGTGATGGAGAAGGTAAATTCGGAAGAGTACCCGAAAAGGTGGGATCGAATGAGTCTGGAGAAAGGTAGAATCCGGCGAGTATCGGAGAGGTAAAATCGGTGTGGTAGCGAAGGTGGGAAATGTCGGAAAGGTGGAATCCGAGCAAGTATCGGAGAAGGTAAAATCTGGGTGAGTACCGGAAAAGGTAGGATCGGGAGGTATCGGGCCAAAATCCGGAGTCAAGAAAAGGTGGGATCCGAGCGAGTACCAGAAAAGGTAGAATCTGGGTGAGTACCGGGAAGGGAAAATTCGGGCGAGTACCGGAAAGGTATCAGGAGTCAGGGAGAAGGTGGGATCAGTGTCGGAGGAAGGTAAAATCAGGGAGAGTCTGAAAGGTGGGATCCCGAGGCGATCTTAGGAAAAGGTAGAGATCAGTTAGTCTTAGAAAGGTGGGATCTGGTGATCTGCAGAATGGGGGATCAGGGAGTCAGGGAAGGTAAGATCCCGGAGAATGCAGGGAAGGTGGGATCAGGCGGTATCGGAGGAAGGTAAAATCAGTTGGTACCGGAAGGTAGGATCAGGGAGAGTGTTGGAGAGGTAAAATCCGGGAGTACCGAAAAGGTGGGATCAGGGCGAGTCAGGAAAGGTAGAATCGAGCGGTATCGGAGGAAGGGTGAATCGGTTGAGTCTGGGAAGGTGGGATCAGGAGTGTCAGAGGAAGGTGGGATCCCGGTGTCGGAGAGGTAAAATCGGGTTGGAGTGCAGAGAAAGGTAGGATCAGGAAATTATCGGAGGAAGGTAAAATCAGAGATCTAGAAAAGGTGGGATCAGGGCGAGTATAGAAAGGTAGAATCCGGGTGAGTACCGGGAAGGGAAAATTCGGGTGAGTACCGGAAAGGTGGATCAGGGATGCAGGGAAGGTGGGATCCAGAACCGATGTATCAGGAGAAGGTAAAGATCAGTTGAGTCTTAGGGAAGGGAAAGTCGGAGTCTGGGAAAATAGAAATCCAATTGAGTCTTGGAAAGGTAGAATCGGGTGAGTCTTAGGAAAGGGTAGAATGCGGGCGAGTACGAGAAGGTGAGAAATTTGGGCGAGTCTAGGAAGGTGGGATCGGCGAGTGCGGAAGGTGAAAATGCGGGCGAGTACGAGAGGGGCTCGGATGAGTGGGAAGGATCGGAGGGGTAGAATCCGAGGGCGAGTGCGGAGACCACAGTTAAAGGGATGGGGATGCAAAACTAAGGCTCTAGACTAACTAAAGCGAGATAGGGGATGACCTAAAGCAGAGCCACAGAGCATAATGGAAACTTAGGATGTAGTTGAGATCTGTATGATGACAAGGGTATGCTTGGTGTGATGTCGAAAGTGCCACAAATGATAGCGCCAGAACTTAATAACAAGATGGAAATAAAGGGGTATGCCCTGTAGGACAATCACAAATGTGACCAGGGTGAAGAAAGGGGTTATGCCTCGTGCAGGAATTATCAGCGCCATGCCAAAAATCTCATAAGCTTGGACATGCGGTCAAAGTCAGAGAGCTGAAAACATCACAATCACTCATTCGTGAAAAAATCATCCATTTCATTCCATAAAACTGATATAGGGTATGCCCCAGTGTGCACATCTGATATGCAAGTGCCTTGATGAAAAAAACTCTTAAATAAATTTACGAATAACCGTCGTCGAACAAGCGGGCGACAGCTTATATAGGGTGTGCGCCAGGTGTGCACCTATTGAGTTGCGAATATGAGAGAATCTTACCTAGGCTAGCCCTTAGAAGCACTCTGTATGGAAGAAACCCGGTTGCACTGGGCACTCAGACCGATGCAGAAATATCTACAGGTGAAATGGAACGCCGGTCTGTACATGCGTACGAGCCAATGCCAGCATGAAGGATGGGGGTATGCCCCAGTGTGAACGTGTCAGAGCATCAATAATGGGCAATCAATGGTCCCGACTCTCTGTATCATCTATATCTAATCATGGACTGAAAGCGAGCAAACTAAATGGAGAAGCGATATGTGACCTCGATACTCCCGAAATAGAGACTTTATCGACATCCGTGCTCAATCATTAGATAGAACTGTCGATATAAAATGCTTGAAGCAAACCGAGATCTCATAGTCTGAGGTGGTCTGCGACCGGACCGTAATGTAGGCGAGGGTGAAAAGGGAATGACATGATGGGAAACAAGGCTGAGTACTGATAAATCTTGCCAAAGCCTTGTACGTGCAATGTCAAATATCAAAGGATCATGTGAGCAAGGTGACTCAACCAACATCCGAATGAACAATGTCAAATGACAAGTGAAGTGCACCAAAGGACACGTCGCTTAAGAAGTGAGACGATGATCAATAAGAGTAGAAGAAGACTGAAAGTGATAAGAAAATGATGAATGGATAAAGTAAAAAAGGAAGAAACAAGCTGGGATACAAATGTATCAATGTGTGACAACGACGAACAACTCGTCCCAAGAACGTCAAGTCAAAGCAAGTCACTATAGCATTGGAGCCAGGATATTGCAATGATCCAGGACCTAGTACGAAGCAACCCAAACCTCTTTCCTAATGTATTACCCAAATCCATGGAGAAAGATCGCACAATGCTTTCACTCAACCCTCAGAGGAATAATAAATCTCTCAAACCTAAATGACCTTTGATGATCCCAAGTATATTAAAGAATATCAAACAAACATTTTTTTTTTTTTTTTTGTTTTTTTTGTTTTTGTTTTTTTGTTTTTGTTTTTGCGCAGAACAACCAAATAGGCCGAATGCCACACTATCACAATTCAATCGGAAGAACCTCAAATCTCCAAGCCCAACAGTGGTCCTCAACCTAAGAACCCTTGGATCAAAACCTATAGCTATCAGTATGACAAACCCACCGTAGCCTGGGATGAGAGCACGTCATCATTGCTCAAAAGAAGATAAAAGTGAAATGAATAGAGATGATAGAAACTAGACTCAAAGGCGCATTTGTGAAGATGCAAATGGAGGAGAAAAGAAATACACGATGCGAGAAAGAAACAAACGAAGAATGACACAATGCTTATAATGCTCACAGATCCAATTAATATGTAAAAAGCGCACAAGGGCAGGCCCCTAACCCAGGTAAGAAAAAGTATGCAAGGTTGAATGAAAGAATAGGCTAAAATAAATCGCGTGAGGCTCAAAGGGCTAGCAATAGGATATATCAATGTATAGGTGTGCAATAAGGAATATGGCTACTCAAAATGATGCCCACCCATCCTCTAACCATGATCTCAAGCTTAAACCTCTTCTCACCGATCCACATTGACCGGGCTCGTGAACTGATTTCCGGGCCTAAGTCCGTCAACCAGTCGGCCCCTCAGTCGCATCCCGATGACATAAGGCCCATTCCACCCGGCCCGAATCCTACTCTGGTCAGCCGATTAACTCCCGAGGACCTTCAAGACTAGGTCGCCTTTTTGAAACTTCCTAGGCCTGACCCTTTTTCTAAATGCACGAGTCATTTTCCTCTGATAGGCCTGAACATGATCAGCTGCCCTCAATCTCCTCTCATCTAAAAGGCTGAGCTGATCATAACGGGACTGAGCCCACTCAATCTCAGATATCTGATGCTCTAATGCTATTCTCAAGGATCCTATCTCACTTCAACAAAGATCGCTCCATGCCATATACCAAAGAGTAAGGTGTAGCTCTAGTTGAGGTACGAAAAGATGTACGATAAGCCCACAACGCGAAAGGGAGCTTCTCTGACCAATCCTTGGAAGTCTCAACCATCTTTCTCAAAATCCTCTTGATATTCTTATTTGCGGCCTCAACTGCCCCATTAGTCTGTGGTCTATATGCAGATGATCAATGATGCTGAATACCATACTCTTGAACCAATGTATCCCCTTCGCCTCTGAAATGAGTCTCTATCTCGAGATCAACTCACAGGACCTCATATCAGAGATAATGTGCGATCTGATAAATTTGGCCACTCTAGCCGCTGTCAATCCAGCATAAGAAGTAGCTTCCACCCACTTAGTGAAGTAATCAATAGCCACTAGGATGTACTCATGTCCACTAGAAGACTTGGGTGAGATCTTCCCAATAATATCAATACCCCATACTGAAAACGACCATGGGGATGTAAGTGCATGCAACTCAGAAGGTGGCACGTGTATCAAGTCTCCGTGCATTTGACACTCGGGACATTTTTGTACAACCGGCAACAACTGGCCTCCATAGTCAACCAAAAGTAACTAATCCTCATGATCTTATCGTGCTAGCATGTGGCCTCATGTGGGCCACAGACTTCGTACGAACCTCTCTCATCACTGACTATAGAGGCGGGTACGCATAATAATAACAGGCCATCGGGTGATCTCCTATAAAGGGCATCCCCACAAATAACAAATCTGGTAGCCAACTGTCTCAATGCTCTCCTATCCTTAGGTGTGGCTGTTTCAGGGTAAACGCCACATTACAGAAACTGATAAATATCATGATACCATGGTAACTCATCCTGATTCTCAATATCTCCAATCAAACAACAGTAAGCGGGTGCGAACCTGGTCTCAATCATTAATGGTCGCACAAATACCCCCGCAGAATCTCAACAACGTAAGCTAAGGTGGCTAACACATCAAGAACCGATTCTCCGCCCTGTGCAGATGATATATCTCACCACAAATATGGCAACCAAGTAGTCTATGGCATGGTGTATTTCAAACTTCTCATCTCGAGTCCTCAAGATACCTTGGGTCTGCTGTATAACTAAGTTGGAATCCCCATGGATCTCCAACTGTTTAATGCCAAGATCCAGCGCGGTCTCTAGGTCCATAATGCAAGCCTCATACTCAACTATATTATTCGTCAACCGGTGATGATCGGAAAATACTAACCGAACTGATCTGGGAATGTGATCACCCTGTGGTGATATCAATAAGATACCAATACCAAACCCCGACCGACATGCACCATCAAGTACACTAAGCATCCTATAATGTCGGGTCATTGAAACAAATCATTCATCGCAAAAATCATCGTCAATCGATCTATCATCGAATACTGGAAAATAAGCCAAATGATCTGCAACAATGCTTCTCTTTATTGATTTTTGTGTCACATACTGAATGTCAAACTCTGTCAATAGAACCAACCATCTCATGAGCCTACCAGTCAGAACAGGTCGGTCGAACAAATATCTCAATGGATCCAATCGTGAGACCAAAAGTATGGAATACTCTGTCACATAGTGCCTAAGCCCCCGTGGCCCAAACCAACGCTATAAACAGAGGCGCTCAATCCAAGATATTTGCACTCAGATTCCATTGATCCTCTACTTAGATAATAAATGGCTCGCTTCCTTCCTAAATCATCTAGCCGAGCTAACATGCATCCCAAAGCTATATCCGAACCGACAAATATAGAAGTAGCCGCCCCCAGCGTTATGGGAGGCACTAAAACTCGGGGAGAAAGTAAACACTCCTTAATCTTCTCAAAAGCACGCTGGAAATCATCATTCCAAACCGTAGGCTGGTTCTTCCTTAGAAGACGAAAGATAGGCTCGCATATGTCTGTTAGTCTAGCAATGAAACGACTGATGTATTGTAGTCTGCCTAAAAAGCCTCTGATCTCTTTCTCAGTTTTCGGAGCTGGCATGTCAAGTATGGCCTTGGTCTTTTCTGGATCAACCTCTATACCACGCTCACTAACAATGTGACCTAACAATTTCCCAGAAGTTACCCCAAAGGTGCACTTCTTGGGATTCAATCTCAATCTGAATTGTCTGATTCTCTCAAAGAATCCTTGTAAGGTCGCTAAGGATCTCGTCTCGCCTTTGGGATTTCACTATCATGTCATCCACGTATACCTCAACATCTTTATGCATCATGTCATGGAATAGAGTAGTAGCGGTCTCTGATAGGTGGCCCCTGCATTTTTCAACCCAAATGGCATAACCCTAATAGCAGTAAGTACCCCATTCACTGATGAAAGAAGTCTTCTCCACATCCTCTGTGAGCCATCAAAATCTCGATTATACCTTAAAACTCCATCCATGAAGGACAACATAGAGTGCCCCCGCAGCATCGTCAACTAACATATCAATGCGCTGTGGTGGAAATCTCATCCCACGGCTAGCCTTATTCAAATCTCGAAAGTCAAGACAAACTCTAACCTTGCCATCCGGGAACATGGACGACATTAGCCAGCCCACCTCGGAAGATACCAACCACTCACAAGAAGCCAACACGGTTGTTTCCTCGAATTTCTTCCTTAACCTCGTTGCACTCCATCGAGGGTGTAGCCTCCTCAATTTCTCGCTTAATCGGCCCAGTACGGCAACAAAAGAAGCGATCGAACTATAATGGGGTCAAGGCCTGGCATGTCCTTATACGACCATGCAAATACATCCAAATATGACCTGAGCATGTCAATCAATTTACTCCTCTCATCCAGAGATAGGGAAGAGCCAATCCCAATCTCTCTGGGCTGATCTGGTACACCAAAATCTATCCACTCTGTGCTATCAGAAACGAGTGTAACTTTCCTCGCCCCTCTCAGATTATAATTAGATTCTCACCACCACCTAGAGCGGTCATCTCGTGTCTCTCATATCATTAATATCGTGATACATGTACGCCGCGGAGCCGGTGGTGCAATCAAAGGAAAATGCCGTGGGCACGTTTAATACTTGAAAATACCATGTCATTATTACCATCGAATGTCATCAAAGGCTACAAACCCGACATGTTGTCAAAAGAAAGAGGTGGGTCCATGCAGTCGGACGCCCTCTCAACGTAAATGCGAGATCATGAGTAATACGCAGCAACAAGCCCATCATCATCAAACCCAAGCATAGAAATTCCAAACACATCAAAAGAGAATCGGGGCCTCGCGGGAACATCCGCACGCGGCTGTCGATCATGTCCATGCTGCGCGCTGCAAGCGCTATAAAGTGTCACAAGATCGAATCAATCATAGAAACCCAAACATGTCAAAAGTGTATCGGCACCCTCGGGCTGTATCAAGGAAACGCCGCTGTCATCATGTCCATCTCGCCCGATGTAGGTATCGTGACAGCCGCCCATCGCTCATCCCCAAATCCATAGGTAGATCATAGTCAGGGATCTCCTCAGGAAAGCACATGGAAAACACACTGGCTCTATCCGGTGATGGGGGTGCAACTGTCACGGCCTCGAGCGGCTTGGTGGTCTCAGAATTCAAACAAATATGTTCTAGGCATGCGAATGCCCTGAATCTCAGCCATCTTTGAAACATGGTCAACTCCCTCTCAGGCGGTGGCTACCGATCCTCGGTAAAATAGTCAACCAACTCAAAAGTGTATGAGAAGGGGATAATCGAATGGAACGCTGCATGCGAGCTCACTCTCTCTACCGTGCCATGTGTCGCGCATCATCCGCCGTTGGGATGTAACCCAACCCATAAGATATGTCATGATCAACTGTAATAGTAAACTCGCACGGCCCCTGCTGGCGGCGACCCAACCCCAAACCAGGCATATAAGACATGCCTCTCATCATGCTAAGCACCAAAGTGCTACTATACTGGTCGAATGACATGGGTACCATGTCCCTGCGGTCATCCTCTAGGCTAATAACCCAACTTCTGGCCGAATGTAACCTCTGGCCAAACGGTGTCATCCTCACTGTGGGCTGATCTATGCATCGTCTGTGAGGAAGTAATAACATCTCTATCGTGATCAGACTGCGATAATGCGCTCATGTATGAACTTCACCTTCCGATGAAGGAAGATGGTATAACACCCGCCTCATGAACTAAGGGCGCACTTCAAGAAGTAGGTTAGCGATGATCGATCCTCAAAAACCCGAAAGAGTACGGAGTATAAGGACCCGACCAATCATGACATGTGTAGCCGAGTGTACCCAAACCGTCCTCTCGAGTCCCATCATGCTTTGACGACCGTGTGGATGGCCCAAAATCGGATGGTGAAAAATCCCAAAGCAATGGCGCGAACTGCGGACAAACGCTAGGCAGCCGTTGTCCAACAAGACTGATGGCACCCTACGACCTGAACAAGCAACATCAATGAATAAAGGACAAACATGGCTTAACTTCGTGTGGTAAATCATTGTCGAAATGTTATGCATGTAGCCCCATTCGCCGTTAGAAAGTGGATCGCCCCTCGTGGTAGTAGTGTCAACTCCAATCGACTAAGAGCCCCGATCAACGCATTCTATGTGTGTGCCGGATGAGGCCAATAAGCCCAAATGGAAATGCGGCCGAGTGGTGCACTCGTAAAATTTCATCATCTTCCTCTCAATCTCATCTCTAGCATCAATGCGCAAAGGTCTATCAACAAAGCGGGCTGGAGTTCCTCCCACCTCCTCGTAACAATATGAACATCTCTATGTACTGGCCCATACTCCTCCAGGAACAGAATGAAAGGTGTCATGGCCAGAACATGCTGTAAGTATACCGGTGATATTGATGTCTGTCGAGGAACATCATCTGGAATCAATCTAAATGGACTGAGACCTCACACCGGGTGTATATTAATTAAAACTGAGTTTGCATACAAACCGATTAGCCGAGGGAGCCTCTCCATCCCATCCCACTGAATATCTCATCTCGAATATTCAATCAAATGTACACGGGGGTGGAGGTATGTACTCTAGTGTCATGAGGGTAGGTCTCAGAGTCACGACAGGATGTCCTAAATCAACCAAACCTTGATCAATCAAGTCCTCGAATAGCTGGCGCGCTGCAGCAAAGACAATCATCAGATCATGACCGTACCTTTGATGATAAGCACACAGAAGATCTCACTCAACTGTGTGGGGTAGGCCGAGGGTGGTCCGCGGTAGTGGAATAATCAAAACCCTCAACCACCTTTGAAATGCTCGCCTGGCATCCCGAAGTTGTGTAAATTGCCTAGCCGGGCCTCTGGAGGCGTGGTGCTCTATACCGCTGATGGTACGACAAGGGCCTCTCGAGGCGCCTGCAAGATATACCGGCCGTGGTGGCGATGTAGAAAAGTAGGCCCAACTGCCCGAAGGAGAATATCCAGACCGACCCCGCCCTATCATCCGGTAAGGAGGTTCAAAACCGTCTCTCGAAATGCAGGGTGACGTGGGGACCTCGTGGTCCCGTCATACCAATGGCACCAACATCTCGATGGTCCGGGTCCCGACCGCTTTTCCCCTTTGAGTCCGAAGGAGAAGAGTCTGCCCATAATCCTCTAGATATGCCCTCCTCAATGCCATAGAGGGCCTGAACCAATGATCCAGTCCTGTCTGTGGAAGCCTATGAGACGCCTAGCAAAGCGAATAAGATCGCGCATAATCATGCCGGACCGATCGCGCTCCAAGGGTCTATTTATAATTCAGGCATCTCTCCTCCATCGGGAGATAAATGAAGTAACTGACTCATCCGGCCTCTGCCTGAGGGCCTCCAACTCTCTCCGGGATACGTCCACTACAGTATTAAAAGAATATTGTCTGATAAACTCTTGTCCCAAATCAGCCCATGTCCTACGCCTCGAAGGGGTCCACGATGCAAACCAACGCCGAGCTACACCACCGACGAGGAAAAAGCATAATCATCTGTGCCTCATCCAATCTATGCCCGCAAGATAACAAATAAGGCTGTATAACTCAGTGAATACGCGGGGCACCCTATCCCGCTGTACCTCTCAATGTCCGCATTTCGCGGAACTCCAACCCGGCAAGGTCGCTAATCGATGTCATCATATCCGTCCCAACCTATAACTCCATCAAACATGCAGAGATCCGATCCTCTCGCTTCAACTTATCGATACGGGCCCGAGTGTCACCACACCTGCAAGGGGGCCACAACACGTGGCATGGTCCCAAACACCATGTAGAACAAGTCTTAAATTCGTGGCCGGACAACAAGGGCGTGTGGTGGAGTGGAGGCGGAATCAGATAGTCCTCACGCGGTCCAGATAATGGGCGGGGGTGGTGGAGGTGGAACTGTGTAATCTTGCTGTACAGTGGGTCCAGGTGATGGTGGTTGTGGTGGAGGTGGGGTGAGTCACGGGAAGTTCCCGAAATTGGCAAATGGTCAGCTCCGAGCGCCCATCAATCCTCCGTCCTGAAGCCCCACATACATCCCCGGGAGATGCTATACTTCCAGAATCTCAAATTTAGCCGGGCTCTAGCGAGCGCATCGAGAGTCCATATCTCTATGATTTGATGTCTCCATCGAACTGACTGTAGGATCTGAATCTCAACAAGTCTACCTCCGATCCGAATCCAAGCTCTGAACCTGTGTCGCTCTTAATCAATAATCCCGAAGAAGAGGGCATGTCGTCCCCGTGACTATCAACTCGAAATCAATCCAATATGCAATCCCACAATGAAATCCTATGGAATGAGCTGGACATGTGATGTTAACATCTATTCGATAAATGGCTCCACATGTAGGAGCCTAGATTCTCGACATGGTAATACCTTAGGGTAAGATGGCCTGTGGTTAACAAAGAGAAGAGGCAAGTCTTAAAAGGCTATATGACCGTACCCACAAGGATACACAACCCGAGATCCTAATCAATAATCAATCAACACTCACAAGGACACACTGGCCACGCAAGTATCCATGAAATCTAGCTCAAGGCTATACAGGCCTTCATTGCTCGGACATCCGTCATCTCCATAGTGCTCCCATACATCGATATAGCCCTTATGCTAGACCCTATTCCAAACCTTACTGGTCGAAGGCAAACAGTTGGGAATGACTCCCAAGCAACTCAAGCAATCAATGAGGAATAATCGACCAAGACTAGTGATTCAGAAATAAGGGGATACAACCGTGCCCCACAAACACAAACAAATCAAGCAGTCATGCAAGATAAAGGGTAGTCATGCAACAATTTGTCATGCGCAAACAGCAAACCTATCACAATATTTACACACAATATGATCCTCTAAGCCTAATCCTAAATATCATATCTAGATATCGATCAATAATGAGAAAGCATGCTATAATCCAAAAGGTGAACACACAAGCAAAGACAAATCACAAATATAGGCCAAATACCAATCAAGTGTATGATCAATTATCTATGTAGCCTAAGAGCTTACCGATCGTGAGAACCACGTGCTCCAACATACCCCATCTGCTAAAGTTTGATCCTTTATGAAACCGGGGATTCGGGTTCGATCCCCAGGAGAGTCGCCAATTTGTGGACCCTACCCGATCCACGGGCCGGCGCGACTCGCTTTAAATGGAAGGAAAATGTGGGTTGATTTTCGACCTTAGAAAATCCGTCCTCGCGAGGACGCTTCGAGTCGCCACTTACTTTTATTTTGGCTTTAAGTGGGGAAACCAAGTAAGAACAAAAAACCCCAATGACTCCAGTATGGAAAAAGCGGTCTGCGAAAACTAGATTTCTGGGTCCGGGGATTAGATTACCTATCGGGAAGGTACCCCATATGAGGTAGCACCCCTCTAGGCCCGGAACTCGGTCTCTACTAGTGAATTGGGTATGTGGGAGCATATGGGTCATAGATCGATAGTCTCCTAGGCTAAACATACAAATTAGATCATACCAACCTAATTGGTATCTAGCATGCTTAAAAAACACTCAACCAAAAGAGCAAATGGCGCGTACCTGTGGTCCCTGGCCACGCGCTACATCAAAGGTTAGCCAACAAACATAGCAAGCATGCATGCCACCCAAACACAAAGCATCTATGTGAAATTCATTACCCAACATTAAAGCACATACATGTGGTCCCTAGCCAAGCGCTACATAAGAGGTCAGTCAAAAAAGCTCAAATGCATCACAAATGTCAGAATCCAAACACCATGTACGCATATGAATACAAATACCAACGACTAAGCATGTACCCGAGGTCCCTAGCCATGTATAGCAGAATAGATAGGGCAAATAATACGGGCCATACATCATGCATTTAAAACCAAATGTTGATCCTATACCAAAAAGAAAGGAAGCAGTCGAAGGGAGGTAAGTGGTTTGCTTGATTTAGCACACATTCTTTAAACCTACAAACGCCAAAGTCCCATACATACCAATCCCACGCTGCTCCACTACCTCACTTTTGTTCAAACCAAACCGAACTCGCACTTAAAGACATCTCTTATGTGTTTCATGGGTAACTAAGAGCACGCCATGATAGATTCGGGATTGAAACATGCTAAAATATGGGGCTGCCCATGAGCTGTCTTGCAAAACCGGTTGAATCTGTTCTCAACTAGTCCAAACGATTGAGAAAAATTTTGAAACATTGTCAGAAAATTCCTCACAAAGTTGGGAATCCAACAAAACAAAAGGAATGCAATTCCGATTTCTAATGACCAAGAACTAACCCAAACAAAGAAAATTATCCAAACTATCATTCCAGCAAACCGAACCTAATGAACCGGCTGGTTCGGTTTCCCAACCACCCGCACGTTGACAAAAGATTTCAAAATTTCAGAACCATCCTTACAAAGTCAGGAATCTAGCACAACAACGGTGATAGATTCTCAGCTCGATGAGTAGAACCAACCAAACCAACCAAACTACTACACGCGCAAACCCGCCTTCCGCAAACCTTACCTTAAATGAACCGACTGATCTGGTTTTCCAACCAGTCCATATCATTGAGAGAGGCTCTCAAAATTTTCCAGAACTTTTATAAAAGAGTTATAAATCTAAAAAAACAAACGGTAATCAATTCCTACCGGATGAGTGAGAACCAACCAAAACTAACCAAATTACGCAGAACCGCCTTCCCGCAAACCTAACCTAAATGAACCGACTAATCTTGTTTTCAAACCACCAAATCGTTGAGAGAGGGCTCTCAAAATTTTCCAGAATTTTTATAAAAGAGTTAGAAATTTAACAAACAACCGTGATTGATTCTCTACCGATGAGTGAGAACCAACCAAACTACGCAGAACCGCCTTCCCGCAACCTAACCTAAATGAACCGATTGATCCGGTTTTCAAACCAAATTCAAATCGCTGAGAGGCTCTCAAAATTTTCCAGAACTTTATAAAAGAGTTAGAAATCTAAAACAACGGGCGATCGATTCTCAGCCCTGATGAGTGAGAACCAACCAAACCAACCAAACTACGCAAAACTACCTTCCCGCAAACCTAACCTAAATGAACCGACTGATCTGGTTTCCCAACCAGTCCAAATCGTTGAGAGAGAGACTCTCAAAATTTCAGAACTTTTTATAAAAGAGTTATAAATCTAACAAAACAAACGTGATCGATTCTCACTCTGGAGCGGAGGAGAACCAACCAAAATAAGCCAAACTACCCAACCGCTCAAAGAACTCGTTGAACCTAAGCCATGTATGAGCGTGAAAGACGGTCTCAAATGGTTGAGGAGAAACCTCAAATTTGACCAGAATGTATCTTAAAGAATAGAGGAGCCAGGGTATATTCTCTTTACCTCTTCCACAAAACGTTAAAAGAAACAAACCGAGCATCCAAGCGTAATCAAGAACGTGCGCTTGAGCCCTAAAGTGTCCCGCCAAAGGTCCCTTCCATTTTGATCTTTATCCCCTTTTATACTGATTCCCACCTCAGCATCTGAACCTACCTGGTGTTTTCCACCTTCAAGCTTTGGAAAGGGCCCCCAATCAGTCTCGAAACAAATTTCCCCATTAACTCCCTCTCCTTGTTTTCTTCCATGCAAGCCGAATATCTTAAGTTTTCAATTTGCTTCACCACCAAGTATCCACATGGATTCATGGTGGGCTGCATGTAACTTAAGCCAAGGCCCAAAATGGACCCAGAATACTGCCCATGGTCGAGCTGGAGCTTATGGGCCCGAACCATATAGGATTTGGGCTCCAAATCCTGCTTAATCGCTCACACAAGGCTGTCGATTAACCGGTTGAACCAGATGCCAACCAGTCCATCCGGTTGAGGAAAATTATGAAATTTTGATAGAATGTTACCTGAAGAATAAGGAGACCAACAAAAAAAACGGTGCACCATTCCAAGTCCGGATGAGGGAGATATGATCGAAACAAGGAGGAGTGCTCACCAAAATCACCCAAAAAAACAATGTTGTATACGTATTGCCCTGATGAACCAGTCAAACCAATTAGTCAAACGGTTGAAAAAAATTATGAATTTTTAATAAAAAAAACCTCCTTGGCAAATAAGGAATCCAACAAAACAAACAGTGAACAATTCTGAGTTCGGACAAGGGGATATAGTCAGAAACAAGCTGATGCTCAAATTTGACATACTCTAATAAACTTTGATTGAGCTAAAACCTCGAGGCCACTTAGCTATAACACGATGCCAATAACTAAAAAATAAGCCATGATGACACTCTAAAGAGTGAACTACATCGCACTCAACGGACCACATACAAGCCCACCAGGGCTCGACAGACTAAACCTAAAAGGGCCCTAATGGTGTTATATTAGAACGATGGGTGAGTGTGACACCCATAGGATAAATGCAATTGTTGAGGGGAAAAATTGAGGGTCTACAACTGGTCTAGGTATTTCCACAGTTATATGATAATAACCTGAATGTGGAATAAGAGTAAACAAATGTGTATCGTTCTTATACTCTGTAGTACTACCAGTATACGAGATAGAATAAGCTACCTTAACTCCTACGGGAGATCTGAACAAGCATAAAGTTGCTACAAGTACAAGTATGAGTTTTATGGGAGATCCGAATAAGCATAAGTCTGTTATAGGCACAAGTAATTATATAAGTTCCTTATATGAATGTATGCAAATTCTGATATATGTTATTATCATACGGTTACTATAATAAATATTATATGCGCTATTACATATGCTTCCCGATAAGTAAAAAGCTTAGCCGCGGGTTTTTAATGGTGTAGAGTCTGAAGAGAACGGTGATCTTCCGCGTTACGCTAGAGCAAGCACAGTGGGGTTTCATTCTTTGTAGGTTCAGCTCTAATCATGTAAATGCAATGTTTAGTTTGTATGTAAATGGGACTCATAGCGTATGTATATGACACTTTGTAAACACCATACGATTGGTAGTTTTATTTTGTAATTTTGTATATGATATGTTGATATGTTTATAAGACTCTGGGACATACCAACGTCTCGATAAAAACAAAAGAGTCCTAGTATATGGTCTCAAGACTCGAACTCCTGCTTTGGATCCGCCAATCTTATCGACCGAGAATCGAGGTGTGGGACTACCCACCGATGGAGTAGCCCAGCCTGTGCTCACCCTTTACCTCGGGCCGACATGCGAGACAATCGTCGAACAAAATCCTCAACGTGTTCTTTCATCCCGCCTCCACACATCGCGACGAAGATCTCGATACATCTTCGTGCCACCTGGATGTACTACGAAACGAGAGCAATGGAACTCTCTGAGGATCTTCTCTCTCAACTCTATCAATTGGGGAACAACAACCCGTCCCTTGTATCGAAGACTGCCATCAGTGTGGATAGCCCAACCTTCATCACCCATACCTTACCTTACCCGGTCCCTGATGGACACTACCTCTGTGTCATGTCCCTGAGACTCAATCACCCTGTGTTTGCCGGACCAAAAGACCTATACAAATTTATGACACTATTACCCAAGGACTATTGTCTAATCCCCAACAATAATGCCATGAAACTTGTTAATTATATTTCTTTGCAATTATACCGATTAAAAATGGCCTTTAAGACTAGATAAATTTCTACTCCGGTTTCGATCCATGATTCTGCAAGTGTACGACGAACAAGTAATAAAGTGGATTTAAGTCCAGATATCGATCCCACAGAGATCTCAAGAATTCACAATCAACTACCCTGACTACTCAAGCTCTATACTATTTGGACTATGATTTGCAATTGATATATTCCTAGCAACCTTGAAAATAATGAAAGAATAACGATATGTAAACTAGAACAAAATGAAATAATGCTTAAACTAAAATAAAAGAAATTAAAGAAATAGATCTATCAGTTAGTTTTTAAAGGGAGCATTGAAAATACAACTGTTGTGAAACATCAATTCCTGTACTACTATGCAAATTTTACTTCATGAACTTCTCGATTAATCCGTCTGGCTGGGAGAAGGTAATGCCATGTGGATCTCTCCCACGATATTTCATCATCTAATCTTCCCCGTTTTCTCGACCAGGATTAGATAACTACTTTTAATCTGAGTTGCCTTGTTATAGGTATTTTTCTTTTTCAATACTTCATACCCAGAACATGGACTGTAAACCTTAGCTCCTAAGACATAGGCTAAACATTGGTTTACACTATATTGGTTTCTCATCCTCCAAATTGGAACAATCTCATTCTTCGACAGATCCTTGCCAACACCTGGACATCAACTTACTGCTCGACCGAGGCTAACTCTCTCGCTTCATTTTAATTGATAAGTCTTTCAACTCATTCTCGATTTCAAGTGAGAAGAAGATTTATCGAATAGAATTCATAAGAGCCCATTAGATCCCTTAATAGCGAGTTCGTATACCCTTCCATATTATTCAAAATCCTCGTGAATGCCTTCTCCGTGTCACTCAGAGGGCCTCGAAATCGTAGCATGAAACAATCCCACATGTGTATAGACACTAATATTTGATCGGGACACAATAATAAACAAAACCAAAGCCTAGTAGATTCAAGTCTGTCTGACTCGATAACTTTCGTAAAAGATAAATTCTAACAACAAATAAGAAATTCAATGGAATGGGTTTCTAAATTACTAATACACTAACGGTAACTCCTTGATCAAAAGAATCCATCAGATCGTGAACCTAGAAGTTTGAATTCCAGCACTATTCGACTTCAAACTAACTGTGCAAAGTAATTTGAAGAAATTAATATCTCTCCCGTATTCAGCTTCAACTTCAAAACTATCATCCTCGCATCCAAAATTCAAAGAAAATAATCTACTCTAATCTAACTTAAAATAACAAAGAAACAAAGAAAAAGAAAATTAAACTACACGGCCTTCTCGGCTGCCCGTGACTTCTCTTTCGAAAGCCGGCCAAGAGCCGCTTTCTTCTCAAGAGGCAATGGCATTTATGTAGCTTCGAAGTCAGCCCCAACTCGATGCACCTTTTTGTGGATTTCAAAATAACTGGCCCATTGTTTGTTCATGTCGCGACTCCATTTGTTTGTCGCAACCTTTACTTGATGTCGCTACCTCTCTTTCACGTCGCGACTTCACCGGTTTCACATATCAGCCAGCCCGATGTCGCGACTTCAATCATACTCGCGACTCGCTTTTTTGTTCACCCGCAGCGTGCTTTTATCCGGGTCATGACGACCTTAACACCGATCTGATGTCGCGACAGCTGAATGACGTCGCGACATCTCCTTTCTGCCTTGTGAGCTCTTTTGAGGTCGCTACTTCAATCATACGTCGCGACTTTAATGTTATGCTTATGAGCTCTCGATGTCGTGGAAGTTTTAATATCGTGCCAATTGGTTTCTCAAGATCTTCGGGTAATGATGTCGCGATATCTAAATGATATCACGACCACCTCGTACCGATGTCGACCATAACTCCTTGCAACGGATAGCGCACCACTCAAGGACGCCATGACCTTCTTCATTGTAACTAATGTCGCGACACCACTCAAAGACGCCGCGACTTCAACTTACTTCAACCGATGTCGCTACCACTAGAAGGACGCCGCTGACATCTTCTCGATTCGCTGTTTGATGTCTACCATTCTAATCACGCGACTTCTATGTTCAAATTTTTTGAAAATCTTGCTGCAACTTCTAATTAGAGTCACGACTTCCATGTCTACCGCTAGCTATTCTGGTCGCGACTAAATGGTGTCGCTTACATCTGTCCGCTTCTTCATTAGTTCCCGGTCGTCTGATTTGGAGTTTATGTTGTGACCTGGTGTTATTCTTTCATTATCACAAAGTCGCGACATCAAGTCCTTTCTTTCAAAAATTAGTTGCGACTTTTACTTGAGAAGGCAGCTGTTTTGCGGGCTTTGTAGTCAAGCTCCTCGTCGCGACCTCATGGTGGTATTACGACGCCATTTATCTCCTGCTTAGTGTCGTGGACGTCGCAATGATGTCGCTGACAAACTGAATCCTTCATTTGATCGTTTCTTTTATTCTCGGGGCCAAGTCATATTTTGTCTCAACTTCCTTCGGGCAGATCACGACTTCACTTATTCACTCTTCGCCTTCTTCTTCAAAGCCAAATTTGTCGAGGTCGCACTGAATTGCCGGGAACTGCACTTCCCGGCCGCGACTTCGCCCGCTTTGACTTAAATTCAGTGTCGATTTCTTATGATTCTAAAATTTGATTTTCACAGATTTCTCTCGCAAATTGAATTTGATTCAATTATCGCTTCGCAAAAAATTCATCATTATTGTCGACCGACCAAAAGACTGCATAAATTTATAACACTATCGCCAAAAGACCATTGTCTAATCCCCTAATAACTGCCACATAAAACTTGTTGACCTGTGATATGTCTTAGCTATTCGATTAGTTCAAGATTGTTTCAACTGAGTAACTGGGCATCGAAAGTGGTTTTCATCCGTTATTCTGCAAGTGCACAGGTCAGACAAGTAGTAAATTGGATTTAAGTCCAGATATCGATCCCACAGAGATCTCAAGAATTTTCAATCAACTACCCCAACTACTCAAGCTCTATACTATTTGGACTATAATGGACAATTTGAATCAGCCGTTAAAGCCTTGAAATAATGAAAACCTAAAATAATATGAATGAATAACAAATGAATGACTACCGAAATAATGAAATGAAAAATTTAGATTGAACAGCTTATCTCAATGTAAAGAGAACATTGAAAATAAAGCTATTGTGAAGAATCAATTCCTACAAATCTTGTATGGTAATTTTTGCTTTCTGAACCACAGATTTTAAAACTAGTCCAAGGAATGTGATAGTGCACTGGATCTCTCCAAACCCCACCGTTCATCATCTCACCTTCACCGTTTCTCTCGAATACAGTGGGCTAGATAACTACTTTTAATCTGGGTAGCCTTGTTCTGGGTATTTTTCTTTCTCAATACTTCATACCCATAACATGGACTGTAAACCTTAGCTCCTTTGTATAGTCATTGCATGGGTTTACACCATACTGGTTCCGCTTCCTCAAAATTAGAACAGTCATTCTTTCTTGGATAGATCGTCATAACACGGGATTGAATTCACGATTCGAATTGAGGCGAACTCTCTGCATGCTTAAATTGATAACTCACTCAACTCATTCTCGTTTCAAGTGAGAAGAGGATGTATCGATTTAATTACACAGGCATTAGATCGTCAATATCAGTTCAATACCTTCAGATTATTCATCACTCTCGGAATGCCTTCTGTGTCACTCGGAGAACTCACGAAATGAGCAGAACGGCCAGGTTATAGGTATAAGAGAGTACGACGTTAGGATCGATTCAAGAAATCACATAAAACCTGACAGTCGAATTATAAAGCGAAGTTCGATAATGAATAAAATTCTGCGGAAAAGATAATTTAAACAATGGCGATCATTTCAATGGGATTTGAGTTTCTAAATCAGCAGATTACACCATACATTGGCATTGATCAAAACCACGTAAATGGAAAGCTAGTAGTTCGAAATCCAAAATTTATGCAGGAATTTAAACTACAGAACGGTAATTTGAAGAAATATAAATCTGCGATCAACTACACCGCCTGGGTTAGCGTTGAATCAAATTTAGATGAAATACAAACTAATCCTAAAATTAAAAAAAATAAAAAAATGAAGAAAATAAAAAGAAAATTAAAATGCAGGGAGCCTTGGCCAGCTCCAGATCTCTCCTTCGATGCGCGAGAGAGGAGAGAGAGAGAGAGAGAGAGAGAGAGAGAGGCTACGTTCATTGATGGCGGCAAGTATTCATAGGGTTACAAAGTTGGGCCACTAATTTTGATCACCACTTCTTTTGGAGTGCCGATTTAAAAATGGCGGTTAGTTTGTTGATGTGGCGACATGATTCTTGTCGCGACCTCTGTTGTCTTTAGTCATGTGCAGTCTTGCTTGGTTTGGTCGCGGCGTGTGCTGGTGTAGCGATGTCGCGACGACAAGGACATGCGACCTTAGCGTAATGCGCGTTTGATGTCGCGACAATTTGGATGTTGTCGCGACCTCTTTCTCTGTAGTGGTACATCGATCTCGGATTTTTAATGCGAGCCTCAAGTCTTTACAATTGATATCGCGATGACCTGTGTTATGTGACCTTCTTCTCTTACCAATGTTATCGCGACCACTGAATGATGCTTCGCGACTTCATATATGTAATTGATGTAAAGCGACAGTCTTATCTCGACCTTCTTTTTAATTACATCGATGTTTCGACCATTAGTTTCCTTACCAAGCGATGTCGCGGTATTCTATACCGATCTTTGAGGTCGCGACTACTTCTAACTGACGATGTTGCGACCTAAATGTTCGATCGATTTTTTGGCTCACATCGCGAAGAACCTTTGGTGTCGCGACATCATATGTATCGCGAGTTAAAAGTGCAGCCGCGACCTGCGAGATGATGTCGCGACATCATTCTTCTTCTTCGTCAATTTATGGATTGTTTGACCTTGAGCTCCTTTCACGCCCATTTCGCTTTTTTTTTGTCTTTAGATTATGCTTGATTGCATTTATACCTTTTATGTAATTATATGAAAGATACATTTTGATTGTTGTAGCTTACGACATCAAATTCTTTAATCCTTTTGCACTTCTCTTCTTACTGACTCCTTGACCATTATATCGAGTGTGCCTGACCATTACGCTCTTTGCATTCTGCTCTTTTATAATTTCCTAACACGTGATTAGGTGAAGTTATTCCGTCTTCTTGCATATTAATCGATTACATATAAAAAATCAATCAGAAAATGGTGAAAATAGATGACTTTAAGCTCATGAACTCACGAGCACCAAAATTTTGCTTGTCCCGAAGCAAAGAAAAGAAAGATTTGTTTGTCTAAAGCAGACATTTTACGTACATTATACGATGGCAGCGATTTAATTAGAAATTGAAATTGCATTCTTTTCTTTGTATTCGACTTTAAGTCAGATAAAGGTTAGTTTCTACTCAATCGGGTGTACATAACGAGAAGTTCTTGGATTTGTTTACAAGCAGTACATAATTGATTACTGCAGAATGGGTTTGGTTTCTTTCTCATTTTCTTATTGGTCGATTAACCATGAAGATGTTCCACGAGTTTTGATCTTTTCTTTGATGTTCCCAGGAATTCCATAGAGCATTGTTCATATTGATCTCATGTGTAGGTGATTCTGACCTTGAATGTCAGTCTTTTGGAAAAACGTAATGTTAGGTTTGGGTAAGGCGTAGGATGGATGGAATTTTTAGGTTAAGATTTACCAATACTCATTTTCCTTTCTTACTCATCTGTCTACCTCTCGTAATTTCCTTAATAAGCTCCCCCCAGGCCGTGTTTAGGATACCTATGATTTTCTTCTATTCAAAAATACATATGTTCCCTTTCTCATTCATAATTAGTGGGGAAACTTTCAGCTGTATCGAAACACTAGGAATAGTGCAATGTTTTGTCTTCTTGACTGCTGCTATGCTTGAACTTTAGGTTAGTAACTCCCACATACACGGATAGCATTAGGGTACTAGGTGTTGAAACACCCCTAAGAACTTAATTGTTCGGAGAGTTAGGCCACCGAGACAAAACCTATTCCTTAAGCTTTCTTTTAATTTGTATTCTTTTTCTCTTCATTTCCCTTTTACTTGTATTTTCTCCTTGAGTTCCTCGAGAAATTTACACTCCCTAAACTTGTTGTTCCTCTCTTTTTGAGTTCTTTGGTAATCACGGGTTCTTTAGAGGATTGATTATGGGAGATGGGTTAGTGTCTCCATTAAACTTCTTTAGGAATAAGGCTTGTTTTAGCTCGATTTTGGAACTAAAGTGTATGCATTAGCATATGAATAGGGATGGCTGGGCCAATGACTTTCAAAGGCTAAGCTGCATCATTTCTGTTGATTATATCACCTAAGTTCGCCTTGATCGGTAATCTAACAATTTACAGAATTTGGGTTGATTAAGCATGACTAACCACGAGGGGATTTTCTTGACTCATATAGAGAGTGGATGGAGATTTGGATGATGTGTGCATTTCCAACGGGTTCCTTGACTCCGCATTCATACCACAAACTCAAGAAAATTATTTTATTCCTTCAATCATTATAACCTTGCTTATTCTGAACTTATCGCAAAATTCAAACTAGAAATACATAATTTGTGTTCAATTAAATTGCACATATTATTCAGCCATATGTTAAATCATTTATACGGTATATTCATCTAATCAATTACATCAACTAAGCTCCTTTTATGATATTTGACATTTTCTAACTATTAAAGCAAAAAAGTAAACACACAATTTCACTTCTAACACATCAAACAAATTTATAGTTTTTTTATTCATTGGAATGTACAAATGTTGAGAAAAGGATAGGAATGAGGAGGGGTTGACAACTCAATGGAAAGGAATCTATTTTTTTCTTTTAATTTCACAGTAAATATATGCAGGGGATCTAGATCGAAATTATCCGATTTTAGGTTGAATTTGAAACTTCATTTCCATTCTCCTCTTAGCTGTGGCATTTATTTTTTACTGTTTGTTCTTCCGACAATTCATTTGTGATATCCACCTTCTCATTCATTTCATCTGTCTCCTTCCAAGTTTGTTCATGTTGTTCTGAGTTCGGTCAAGGACCTCCAAAAAAATTTGGATAGATTATTTGTTAATCAAAATCAAATTTTCCAGCGAATTACTGCTATAGGAATCATTGTCGTCAAGAACTTTATCTCTATCCATCATCTTCTTCTCGAAGTCCTTTATGATTGCATATAGAGAAACTTGAATCCTTTAACCTGTTCCTTGGTCTTGGCTTCTTGATCTGCATCCCTTTCTTTTATAAGTTTCAGGAGTTGAGAGTCTTAAATCAAAGCCCAGATATTATAGAATGCTTAAGTGACTAAGTTTCAACTTTTCGAGTAAGTCTCGATCTCATCCTCCATTTCTTTTAAGACTTGTCTTCTTGCTTCAGCTAGAATCTTTTAAGCTGTTCCTCCCATACACTCATTTCTTCTTCCCATTTATGCTCTTTCCTTTTTATCTCTTGCTTCATATATTTCCTCTTTTCCTGTCGGTTCCCTCTCTTCCCTGACTTGTTGATCTCTTCTTTTTAATTCGACTTCATACATCTTCTGCGAAGCTGTTGAGTGCTCCATACTCTGCTTCTCTTTCTTCATACCTTTACACGCAGCAATGAGCATCTCCATGAGTTGATTATCTTCCACAGGCTCCTCGGAACTTTACAGGTTCTGCGATCCCATATGGCTCATTGGTGGAGGAGGTGGGCGTTTGGGAGTAGTGAAATCTATAGGACTTGTCTCATCGGTTTCTAAGTCCTCTGCCGAACATAGAGTATTCCCTTCCGGTTGTGTTCCTGGGTTTTGTTCTCCTTGATCCCTGGCAGAAAATTGTCTTTTTTGTCTTTCATTCTCCTCTTCTTTTTCCGAATCTGCTTCCACCATGATCCCTTTTTTCTTAATTCCTTGGCCTTACTTTTTGGAGTCGGGGTTAATGGTGAAACCTTGGAACTCTTCTTCTTACTTTGCCCATGTTCCCTTCACCCGACCTTCAAACCATAAAGCCTAGTGATTGTTGTTGGATATGAGGATCAAACCTCTTTTGTTTCCTCATGGTATCTTATTATTGAATTTTCAATGTTGCTCCTACGTTAGGAAGCATGCCGCTCGGGTATTGCATCTGGGATGATGGCTTCTGTTCCTTACTATGCATACATGCTTGGTTGGAACTAACAGGCCTTGAAATAAAACCCAATACCCTTAGCCTCCTCTGTGAGTCTCCCTGTGATTGTCTTTGGTGCTCCTTTCTCTCTTTGATCGAATTTGAACCTTACCATGTCAATTTTACGTGATCTTCTCACCAGTTGGTTTGCTACTTGACTTCTTAAATTTAGACTATGCCTTTGCCCTGCCATCCGTACACCTCGTTAATGGCATTCTGCCCGTGAACCCAAACTCCTGACAAATCTGAGTTGTCCTTTCTTCCTACCAAGTTAGGTAGATTCGGACCTTTCTTGCATGTCCAGGCCCTCACGGTGCTTGCATATCAAATTTTCCCGTCTCGTTGTTCTATCATTTCCTTGAAAGGGGAAGCGTCAGGGTTGTTGAATCCTCTCTCTCCGACAAACCCTTTATCGACATAATACCTGCATGTGCTTTAACCTCTTCGAGCTGTGGCGTCTTCTTTAACTACATCACCTTGTCTTTCCCTTGTATGCTTGTTCCTTGCAATTGATTGGCTCTCGGGTTCTGGATGAACCTCCTTAGGTTTGAGCATGTTCCTCCATGATTTCGTTCGGTCGAGGCGAAATTACCGAGTTCGATATTGAAGGAATCGGAAGGTTTTAGGAGGATTTGGTTTAGGTTTGAGAACCGAGCAGTCATCACGAAGGCGAAGAGTTGGTCGCGTCGAGAAGAGATAACGGTCGGAAAGTTTCCTCAACGATTGCAATTAGTTATTATAGTGGGCTCTTTGTGGTTCATTTTATTAATGCTTATGCGGCAAATTCCGAGTGAGTATCGCATCATTAAATTTAGGGCAAAATTAGCGCATTCGCGATTTATCCTCTTTGTCGCGATATATTTTTGTTTGTGCGACACCGATTATCGGAGTGAGGACAAGTCCTCTTAAGAGTTTGAGCATCGGTATCCGGGACATTGTGATTGTCGCGACCTCTCTTTTCTTACGGAAGGGATTGGCATCGCGCGCCATGGGCCCCAGGGAGATTTACGTCGCGACCTCAGTTTCCTTTCTCAAACGGAACTTTTGGTCGCGTCATTCTGTTCTTCGCCGGCGTGACTAAGTCACGACGTAACTTTGTTGCTGACTTGATTTATACGACATAAGTTTCAATAAATAACGTGATACGCAATTTTGCCTCAAATTTAATGAACAACTGACTTTTCACTCTTGATGCGATTATGATTCATCATGAACGAAGCCCATTTCACCGACAATTAAATAGTATATTCTATTCAGATTTCATAATTTATATAGGGAAAGGAATGCTTTGCTTTTTTTCTGTGGTTTCTTATAAATTCTTTGGAGTTATCTTGAATTCATTTCCTCCTTACAGGCATTACGCATAAGTACTCTGCCAGCATTTCGGAAGGATTGAATTAAACAAAAATTAACATCTTAAGTACTAACTAATCATTATAATAACTATAGAAAACAAAATCAAAGGTTAATTGAAAAATTTCAAGTAAGCAGAAATTAAAGTCATAGGTTGCCTCCCATCATTGCTCGATTTTGAGTCCTTAATTTGGACTTCTTTGTTTGATTTTCTTCTCTCTCAGATGAACTTATTGTAGCTCTTCTTGCCTGCTTCCTCCTGCTTTGATAATGCAGTCTTTGTCCATTGACTTTAAATTCACCACGGCTTAGTCTTGAGTGTTCTTTAGCCCCGAAAGTAGTGCTTGACACCACGGTATATGGTCCACTCCACCTTGAGGTTTCGAATTTTTCACGGGAACAATCTTAATCTGGAGTTAAATATGAAACTTCGATCCCACTTCTAAAATTCCTTCCTAAGTCCTTTGATCATGCCATTTCTTTGTCTTTCTTTTGTAGATCTTAGCATTATCATAGGCTTCATTTCTCGATTCTTTCCAGTTCATTCGAGTTAGGCCAATCTCTCTTCCTTTGCCATTTCAAATCGAAGTCGGCTTCTTGATAGCCCACATAGCCTTGTATTCCAATTCGAGAGGAGGTGACATGGCTTGCGAATGCAATGCAATATGGGGACATCCCGATGAGTTTGAATCCGATCTGTGGCCCGAGTGCATCATCAGAGTTTGGAGACCCGATCCTTCTGCTTGAACTTCACCGGTCGATCTTTGGATCCTTTTAACCTCGAGGTTTAGAGCTTTTGCTTGCCATTAGTGCGGGATGATAAGCTGGGCTCGTTATATGTTTGATCCATATACGCTCATGAGCTTAAGCGAAAATTTTGTTTCTTAGTGGCTTCCCCATCGGTGATAATAGTCTGGGTGTTCCAGATATTCTCAATATGTTCTTTGGAAACTCACAAGCATGTAACATCATTCCTTGGAAATGACTATTGCTTCCACCCATTTAGAAACATAATCCTTGCTAAGCGTACCTCCTCCGAGAGTTTCAAGCGATTATGGAAAGGAGTCCGTAAAATCTATCCCCATTACATCAAAGAATTTGCACCTGATATGCCTCGTAAGGGCATTTCATTTTCTTCTTGTCTTCCAATCTTTTTGGCATCTATCACATAATTTGACCCATTGATCTGATCCCGAAAGCGGTTGGCCAATAAAATCTGATTGGAGTATCTTATGAACATTTCTTTCTCGAGAAAAAATTTAGCATAGTGATGCATGGTATTCATTCATAATTACCTTTGTTCACCCTTTGGCACACATCTTCTTACCGTCATATCAGCTCCTCTTAAATAATAATAGGTCATCCCGGATATAATACATCTTTATTAATCTAAGCTTTCTTTTACGTTGGTGGCTGAATTAAGAGAACTACTCCACCGAGCTAAGTAATTCACAATGCGCATGCCATGGCATTTGGACATGGTGATAGTTGCTGTCCCAGGAGTTCTCTCTTAGTCTTATCTTCTTACAGCGATTTCTTTCTCTTGCAGACCAGTGATCGGCTATCACATTGTCACATCCCTTTTATCTCTAATTTCGGATCAAACTCTTGCGATAGTAGCACCCACCTTATGGTCTTGACCAGCACCTTTTTACATAGATGTTGATGGTTGCATAGTGCGAACTATAACATGGGATCCCAGAATGTATGGCCTGAATTTTTCACAAGCAAACACTATTGCTAGCATCTCCTTTTCAGTTGTGGAATTGTTTTCTTGTGATTCATTGAAGGTTCTGCTAGCATAGTATATGGCTCTGAATATTTTCTCTCTTCTTTAACTTGGCCCCAGTGTGAAATCACGGCATCTACATTACTTAATTCTGATCCCATTCTGTGCGGCTATAATGAGGTGCTTCGAACCAATCTAATCTGCATTTCTTCAGGCGGCCGCAGGAATGTGAAATTAAAATTTTGTGTCTTTCTCGATGTCTGCATAGTGGTGCAGTACTATTTTGAAAGTCTTTGATGAATCTCATAAATCAACTGCCCCGAGAAACTCCTTATCCCTTTTCTTGTGGTAGAGTACAAGGTTTTGTTAATAGAAATCTTGGATTGGTCCACTTTAGCCTGGCCAACATAATTTTATGACCGAGAACAATACCTTCTGTTACCATGGTAACGTTTCCCAATTTAGTGCTGGCTGCTTGTCCTTGCATCTTTGAGTAAATTTCAGGTTGTTGAGCATTGTTCAGCCCCAGTTATAGCATGAAGTCATCCATAAAAATTTCCATAACTTCTTCTACCAAGTTTGAGAACATTGACATCACCACATCTACGGAAAGTAGCGGGAACATTGCATTAAATGGCATCGCCGAAGGCAAGGTGCCATAGGGGCATGTGAATGTGGTCTTCTCTTAGTCCTCAGGTGCAATTGCAATCTGGTTGTAGCCTAAATATCGTCAACAAAGTGAGGATGTCACGATGTGTCCAACATCGATCAATGAATGGCAAAGTGATCTTTCACAGTTCTTGTGTTCGGCTTCACCTTAATCAATGCATAATCTCCATCTTGTCCGTTCTTGTTGGAATTAATTCGTTTCTTTCATTACGGATTCTGATAAATCCACCTTCTTTGGAACCACATGGTAAAGCTAACCCAGGACTATCAATTGCATAGATAAAACCTGGCATTTAACCATTTGAGTACCTCCTTCTGACTACTTCTTTCATTCTTTAGTTAAGCCTCCTTTGATGTTCAACGATTGGCCTTGCATTTTCTTAAGAAGTATTTTGTGCATGCATATTGATGGGTGATACCTTTGCTCTTCAATAGACCAAGCTATAGACTCCTTGATTTCTCAAAATTTCCCGGCAACCTCTGTTCCTCGGCATCACTAAGTCTAGTAAGTATTAATGGTTTTACTCTTTAGCGGCTTCGGGTAAGCATACTTTAAATGACAGCACCTTTGAACTAGCCCTTCTTCACTGGTTTCTTGATGAAATTCCTTTTCTTCAATTTGGTCTCTTTTTTTTCACCTCAGTTTGTTCAAGACTCATCACTTTCTCAATAGAATGTAAACTGATGTGTAGAAAATCTGAATCAAAATCTTCAAGATACTGGGAATTCATCTCTTTTTCATTGATTGAAAATTGGGCATTACAATCATAGTAAAATTCAGAGTTGTTGACATATACATCTTCTATTGACCTTACATCTTCCCTCTCTATGTCTAAACTCCTCAAACTTCTGATTAAATTGTAGTCAGCTTTCTCTTCTCCAACTCTGAGAGTAAGAATTCCCTTCTGCATATCGATTACATTTGCTCGATTCTGAGATAGCTTCCCAGTAAGCGGAGGACTTGTGAATCTTCCTCCATATCGGTACGATGAAGTCGCGGAAAAGTAAAAGTTCCCCACCTTTACCAGCACATCTTCTATGATTCCTTTAGGTTTTGCCAGGGTTCTATCTGCCATTTGGAGAGTAACCGTAGTGGGAGTAAGCTCCCCCAAACTTAACTTCTTAACCTTGATAGGGCATTAGTCAAATCTTGCTTTAGTCACGAGAGAGCTTTCTACGAAACTCAAACTCTCAATGGTGCGAGGAATGGTGGCTCACTGGATCCTTCATCTTTTCTGGTAAGCCCCTCTTGATCATAGTATTACCGATTTACGATCGGTTCTGAACACCCTTCTTCAGTGATCTTATCTTTTTGCTCAGTATGTCTTTCAAAACTTTGCATAAAGTGGCATCAGTGACCATACGTGAAAGGCATGCGTCTCTGGCACTACGAAGGTTTTCAAGAACCTTGCAAACTGTTCCTCTATCTTTGATTTAACGCCTGCGTGGAAATGGGACTGCGACCGAGTTGTTCTAGGTTTTCTTCTTACTTTCCTTCTTCTCGGACAGTTGTTTCTTCTCTTTCTTTCTCCGGTGTTTTATGCATTGTATTAAGGCTTTCATCTCCCTTGTTGCTTTCATCTTTTACGTGTCCTCTTCTCTAGTCTTTCCCACGCCAGTGCACCGCCATACGGTCTTTTAAGATTATTCTTTGTGTCTTTGGGAAAGGCATCTTTCATGCGGTTTTTGCGGGTTTAAGAGCGATTGCCTATCTGTGTCCTCGGGTTCTTGAAAGCATTAGTGGTCTCTGAAAAATTTGAGTGGCATTGGGGCTTCAATTACTATGAAAACTTTTGTTCATGGAGGTTTAATAGCTTCTTGTTGTCCCCCATGAATTGCAGCATTTGATCTTCAAATGGTGGGGCTCTTCTCTGACCTTGATATTCATTTCTGCTTCCTTCTCCTTGCTGCTGCTGTTGGAACCTTGGTGGTTGCTGATATCCTTGTTGAGGATGTTGTTCATGCCTTTGGCCTTGTGAGGCCCCTCCACCATATGAAAAATTTTCATAGTTTCCTCAGTGCTGGATGAGTCGTCATCTTTGGAAGGTTATGATTTGGTTTGGGCGATAACTGCCAGCTCTCCCAGTAACACAACCTCTCGGCATCATAAAAGCCGGTTCTTCGGTGGGTACCTCATCACTTCCTCTCAATAGTTCCACCTCTCCATGCTCTACATTTGAGCAGTGTGCATCTTCCTCTCTTGCTTGTCCATTCTATACATGATGTCATCACTTTGCCTCATGACATCATCTTCTCCAGCTCCCATGACTCCTCTTCCTGCAATTACTTTTGAAAACTACGTTGGGCTTTCATATTGCATTAACGGGTCTCAAATCATATCTCTTGCCTCGCTGACGCACTCTTACGTTGATGCTCCAGCATGAAACATGATATCACCCTTAGATGTGTAATTAGGCACGATACCTATGTATGCAGGTCTTCAAGTCTATCCCATGCATCGGACATCTTTTGGCAACCTTTGGATCACCTCATGCTACATAAAGGCTCTCATCTTCCCCCTCTTTGGAACACAATTATCTCCCTCCGTCTCTAAGGTGAGTGATGGGGGAAGAATCACGAGATAGGCCTACAGCTCCTCCCAGTATCAAACGAGAGACATATGAGCAGATATTCATACCATCTGGCTCTTTGTATCTTAGAAAATGGAAATAAATGCAGGTGTGACCTCTGGTCTCACCTCCTTCCAACACCTTGTGTTTGCCATTACGAGAAACCTTCGGATGCTCATTTGGAATAATATACATTAGGATGACGGTGCTTCATTATTCTTTGAACCATTATGTGGTGTGGCTTTAGTTCAAAATTGGCGCATGCTATGATTGTCGATTGCGAGTATTCATCTGAATAATAGGTCTAAAATTCCTCCATTGTATCAGTGATTAGGCCTTCTAGGCTGGCACGTTCGTTGTCTTTTGATGCAGTGCGGCCTTTCATCTGTCATAATTGGGTTTATTACGATCTTTCGCCTTTCTCAAGCTTAGTGTTCTTTCTAGTTCGATGTCTGCTGGAATCAGTCCCAGTCTTCTTTTTCTTTTAAATGTCAAATTAGCATTTCTATTATTTTGTCGAATATTGATCTGGAAATTCTTTCGATCCTGATGGCGAGGTGCCATAAAACTTGTTGACCGGACAGACATGTACAAATTTATAACACTATCGTAGGCTATTGTCTAATCCCACGACAACGCCATAAAACTTGTGACCGTATATGTCTTAGCTACCCAGTTAGTTCGAAAGATTTGTTTCCATTGGGTAATTGTTTCTTGAGTGGTTTTGATCCGTTATCTTTGCCAAGTGCCTGGTCGACAAGTAGTAAATTGGATTAAGTCGATATGGTCTATGAGATTTCAAAATTTTCAATCAACTACCCAACTACTCAAGCTCTATATACTATTTGGACTATAATGGACAATTTGAATCGTAGTTAAAGCCTTGAAATAATGAAAACCTAAAATAATATGAATGAATAACAAATGAATGAAACTATTTTGAAATAATGAAACCAATAAATTTAGATTGAGCGATTATACGTAAAGAGAACGTGAAAATAAAGCTATTGTGAAGAATCAGTTACCCTCGGCTTGTATAGTAATTTTGCTTTACGAACCCTGGTTACAAACTAGTCGAGGAATGTGATAATGCGATTTGGATCTCTTAAACCACACCGTTCATCATCTCACCTTCATGGTTTCTCTCGAATCTGATGGGTTAGATAACTACTTTTAATCTGGGTAGCCTTGATGCGGGTATTTTTTCTTTCTCAATACTTCATACCCATAACATGAATTTGTAAGCCTCAATCTTCTTATAGTCATTGCATGGGTTTACACCATCTGCGGTTCCTCTTCCTCAAAATTAGAACAGGTCATTCTTTCCTTGATTAGATCGTTGCTGCTGCTGGGATTGAATTCACGATTATTCGGAGTGGCGAACTCTGCATGCTTAAATTGATAACTCCACTCAACTCATTCGGTTTCAAGTGAGAAGAGGATGTATCGATTTAATTACAGGCTTGATAGATCATCAATATCAGGTTCCCATATCTTCTAGAAATTATTCATCACTCTCAGGAATGCCTTCTCTGTGTCACTCAGAGGGCTTCCTGGAAATCAGAGCTTGGAACAACCCGTTATGGGTATAAGAGACTGACAATGGGATCAATTCCAGGAAATACACAAAACCTGACGATCGAATTATAAGCGAGTTCAGCAATAATGAATAAAATTCTGCAGGAAAGATAATTTCTGACAATAGCGTCATTTCAATGGGGCTGGGTTTCTAAATCTTAGTTACACCATACATTGGCCCAGTGATCAAGAAAACCCACCATCAAATCGGAAGCGGTAGTTTGAAATCAAAAAGGGTATGCGAATTCAAACTGCGGGAGCGGTAATTTGAAAAATATCATCTGCATTCAAGCTACACCCTTCGACTAACGTTCAAATCAAATTTGAATGAAATACAAAACTAATACAAAAATAAAAAATAAAAAAAAAAGCGAAGAAAAGAAAATAAAAGAAAATTAAAATCTGAGGCCTTGACCTTCAGAGATCTCTCCTTCAATTCGCCAAGAGGCTGCGATTCATTCGGTGCGGCTTAGTATTTATAGGGTTGGTTGGGCTGTTCGATGCACTTCTTTTGAATTTGCGGTTTAAAATGGCCTGTTGGTTGTTGATGTCGCGACATCAATTCTTATCGCGTTCTCTGTTGTCTTTAGTCATGTCGCGAGTCTTAGTTTAGTCACGACGTGTCTTTGAATTCTTAGCTGATGAGCAGCAGGGCGTCAGCGACCTTAACTATGTGCATTTGATGTCGCGACGGCTGGATGTTGTCGCTGACCCTCTCTCTGTAGTGGTACATGCGACCTACGGATGTTTATGTGACCTCAGAATCTTTACAATTGATGTCGCGACAACCTGGTGTTGTCGCGACCTTCTTCTCTTACCAATGTTGTCGCGACCACTGAATGATGTCGCGACTTCCCTTCTGTGTAGTTGATGTTGCGACCATTAGTTTCCTTGCAAACTGATGTCGCGACTGTTTCTGCTTCAGTGCTGAGGTCGCGACTACTTCTAACTTTGAAGCGATGTTGCGACCTAAATGTTCAGTCAATTTTTTTAGCTCCTGTCGCGACTTCTTTTTGGTGTCGCGACATCATATCCTTTATCTTGAGTTAAGTGCATCGCGACCTCCCGAATGATGTATCGCGACATCATTTCTTCTTCTTCATCAATTCTGGTTATTTTACCTTGAGCTCCTTTCACGCCCATTTCGCTTTGTGCTTTAGTTATGCTTCAATTCTGTGGACTTTTGTAATTGTAACTTGAAGATGCATTTTGATTGTTGTAAAGCTTCCACGACCATCAAATTCATAATCTTTGCACTTCTCTTCTTCTGGCTTCCTTGACCCATTATGTCCATTGTGCCTGACCACATTCTGCTATTTTTTACTTGCATTTTAACTCTTTCAATTTCACGCTGCCTGGTGGGTGAAGATTATTCCATATTCCTGCGTAATGTCGGTCTTTTACCATAAATCAATCGGAAAAATTATTGAAATAGATGACTTTTAAGCTCATCAATTATTCTCGTATAAACTCGGAAAAATGTATTAAAAATCTCGCAGAGTTTTTGACTCATCAAATTGCTCGATGGAGGCACTGGCTTCATAACGATCATTGTACGTAACATGAAGGCTATTCCGAGTCCGATCATCTGCTACTCTGGGGCTTCACCTGGCGATACTGCTGTGACTTTGACTAGGTGCATCAATACCACGTTTGCCCCTTCTAGAGATGGTAATGCAAAGTGAGTCACAATCCTCTAGATATTCCATCCATCGATTGCCTCGTGTTGAGGTCCCGTATGAGATATGCTTCAGACTTTTGTGATGCAGAAAATACCTCCATCTTGTTCCCTACATAGATAGTGGCAAATCTTCAAGGGAAAAGACGATGGCGCCAGCTCTATGTCGGTGTGTAGGGTAGTGCTCATTGATTCTTCAGGCGTAGAGCCACTAAGCCACTACCCTCTCGGACTGCATCAAAACACATCCAGTCCTTCCTTCGAAGCATCACAGTACACTGAGTACTCCACATTGTCCTTTACGGGACGCTACGAATAAGTAGTAATCCTCAGTTTCAATTCTGGAATGCCCTCCTACGAGTCATTCCACTAAACTACCTCCTTAGGTCAACTTCAGTCATAGGTCTTTGCTAGCCGGGGAGAAATCCTGATGAACCTCTGTAATATCGGCCAAATCGAAATTGGCCATCTCAAAGGCCGACTTGACCTCTCGACTCATATGACCTCAACCTTCTCGGGTCTGCGACACACTGGCGGAAGCCGCAGCGTATCCCATAAATCTCACCTCAACAAGCTAAAATTCACACTTGCTGAATTCCGCATACAACCGATGGTCTCTCAGGGTATGGAGGACGACCCTCAAATTATCTTCATGATCCTCCTCTATCTCAGAGTATATCTAGATATCGTCCACGAAAACTACTACAAACCGATCTAAGTAGGGGTGGAATACCCTATGCATGAGATCCATGAATGTTGCTGGTGCATTTGTTAATCTGGAGGGCATCACTGTGAACTCAAAATTCCCATACCGCTTTCTAAACGCTGTCTTAGGGATATCTATCTCCCTAACTCTCAACTGATGGTACCCGGTGCGGAGATCTATCTTAGAGTACACCCGCGCCCCTCTCAACTGATCAAACAAATCATCAATCCTTGGTAAAGGATACCGATTCTTGATCGTCACCACTGATATTGTCGGTAGTTAATGCCTGTCGAAGGTCTTATCCTTTTTCTTAGCAAGCGAGCTAGGAGCACCCCAAGGTGAAGTCTTTCGGTCTGTGAAACCCTTATCCGATAATCCTGTATCACGGACCTTGAGTTCTGTAACTCAACTGGCGCCATCCTATCTGGAGTCATAGAAATGGGCGGCGTGCCAGGGTGTAGCCGATGACGAAAGTCTCTACGTCCCTCTGGGAGGTAATCAGATAACTTGTGCGGAAAAACATCCTCAAACTCACATACCACCAGGTAGACTCAAACCTATCTGCCTTGTCCTCAAGGTAAGGCTTACTAGCCAACTTATATCAGCTGTTCGTGCCACCTAGGGGGTCATACGGCCAGTCGAGCATCATGCTTATCCCCCTTAAATGTAATACGAATACCATCATGTGTGTAAGCAGTAACCCTCCTACGATCACAATCAATGACTACCCGGTGTGCCGTCAACCAATCCATGGCAAGAATGACTAATTCATTTAGGCCAAGTAGGTGTTCGGAATCAACAAAATTTATATCCTAGGAATCCAACTACTGACGTAGCAAAGCTACTACAATATAGTGGCTCTAGGGTCGAAAACGGGGATGGGTTTTCTTCTTGAGATAAGAGTTACAGTGCATTGAAAATGGTGTTTTCTCGTTGGATCTTTTAGGGTTTGTGAAAAACAGTGTGGGTGAATGGTTGAAAACTTGAAATAACTTAAAATTAAAAGTTAAGAGAGAATTCCTTGAAGTTTCGGGCCACTGGGCTTAGGGTTATAAGTTAACCGACATGTCCTCAGGTCTTTTTCCTCGCGTTGGGGAGCATGACATATAGTCATTTCCCGAACCGGATCTTCATTTAACTTTAAAACCTAAACCCTAAAATTTTTCCTCTTCAAAGATGGCATTTAATGAGCATAAACGCTCCTAAACGGTGAGAACACACCTCCTAAACCTACCCTTCAGTAACTAATAGGAGACAACTAACTGGGCATCAGTGGATCTAATGATAAGCATCCACTGAACCCAAAAAGCACTTCTGCACGTTAGGAGAGCATGCCTAAGAGATTTAACCTAAGGTGAGAAGCGGGAACATAAATACCCTTAAATACCAACATGGCATGAGAACATGCAGAAAGCACCGAACCAACACCCAGTGGCCTTCCCCTTCAAGGATGAGGGGTTTTAGCCGAGCATTGCTTCATTTGTCATCATCAAGGGGTGTTTGGTAAGAGAGAAAATGCAAGAAAGTGAAGGAAAGGGAGATGCTTCGTGCCTAATTTTATTGATTAATTGATGGACTGAAAGTTGATTGATTTACAAACAAGGCGAGCTTATAGGTGCTCGTTATGAAATTACAAAATGTGCAAATGAACCAAAAAATTACATCAAGGGCAAACTTGTATAAAACCCGCAGGCGGGTCAAGGGTCCAACGGTAGGTGCGGTGAGCGGTGTTTAGGAATTTTGTGACCTACGAAATTCTTAGGTTGCAAATTTTCACAACCCTGCAAGATTTCCACTGAGCTCTCCTTCTCTTCAGCATTTTTGCTCCAAATTTCCTCTGGTTCGATCATGCATCTTCGAATTCAGCTCGGGTTCATCGTGTTTGAATCGAATTGAAGATAATTAGATGTTGCGCCTGCGCTACAATGAGCTACAAAACATGATCAGTAGTAGGGTCGGGACCTTAATGTATCAATTGGGTTATTTAAATCGATTAGTACGCAAAAAGTGCTTAAAACCTGCTATAAACAGGGCTCAAAATAGCACTATTTTGGTACTAATCACTTCCCCCAACCGACACATTTCTAGTCCCTTAGCAATGATAAAAAGAAGGAAGATCATGCAGGCTATATATATATATATGCAAAAAGGGATTGTCTTGTCAAAAAGTGTGTGTATAAGTGAGGCCTTACCTTCAGTATGAAAACTTGAAACACTGCATAAAACCACCTTGGAAGAATGAGTGCTATCACTGGAGACGAGTTTCGGGCGTGTTCATTCGAGAAATTAACTGAACTTCCACCAAAATCTAGTGGTTATGTGATCGGTTTGTACCAATAATTTGCTAAGCCTCTTCCCCCTCCCCCTTCCCCAACAGCTACTACCAAAGGCTTAGGCGGTGACCATCCTAAATAGATTTAGTTCCACTCTTGTGCACACTTCTATTGTATTGTAGTTGCAATGCTGGCAACTCGACTTCACCGAGTCAGGTCATAGCGAGGATCACGGTGACTTAACCAATTAAGGTTTAGGGCATCAAGTCAAAGGATCTTTTCGACCACCCCTAACTCTACATATTTCACCCAGACCCGAATGATTTTTTAGAATCCAACTTTTCTGACTTCACTAAACTCCACCTATCCACCCATGTAGCGAGCACTAAGTGGTGGCTCCCAACCGGTTGACAGGGCACACCGGGGTTTAAAGGCTTCGCCATATACCCCTAGGACCGTGCTTTCGGGTTTCAAGGCAAAGCACATGGCTTTCTATTCTCTTTTCTTTTCTTTTTCTTTTCTGAGTGTGGCCTTCTTTCTTGGGAACTCTAACCTATTAAAGGTCGGTCGAAGCTAAGGCCGGTTTACCAAAGTAAGGGGATCACATTTGCTTAGCCTATTGACTAAGGCGATGTACCTTGTGTGTGTGGCTAGATAATGGTGGAAGACAAGGGTGAATTACTAGGGTCTTCAACTAACCAACAACTCAATCAAGCATGGAACTAGTCTAGCATTGATGGTAGCATACAGTGCTTCAATTTTTCAATTTACAGGATAGGCAAAACCACTAAAATATATGGGCAAGATGAGATGCAAAAGTGTAGAAAAATAGAGTTGTACTATTATATATATAAAGGTGTGTTTCACAAAATTTTCAGCTTTTGCCTGAAAAGTAAGCGACAAGCCTCTAAACATAAAAAAAATGGGACTGTGGCCCGGGTGGTACAGAAAAAGCGCCAATCAACGGTATGAACTTCACTTGAAACTGGCTCCCCTGACCAAGTATGCCATCATGTGCAATGGGGTGTATGTCAGAAAGTTAGCGGAGGAAGTAGTACCTCCTCAGTGGGTGGCTGATGAAGAATCATCCTCGGCTGAACGGGATGAAGGTCTTAACGGAGGTGGCTGATGTTGTTCTTCCCGGTACTGTCAGAGGATCTGCGGGGGCTGGTGGTGGAGGAGCTGATCCTGTTGGGGGAGGGGTAGCTGCGGCCTGAGCAGGGGCATGCGGAGAGACAACAGGGAGGCCCTGGTGACTCTGGAGCTGCATGAGGATAGCCTGATTCTGTGCTAGAATGGCGCTGGTCTGAGCCATGGTTGCCTCAGTGAGAGTCATCCTATCTGCGAGGGTGGCATAGGAGGCTGCAAATGAAGCCGCAGTGGCGGAGAATGTGCGGACTGCCTCCATGATAATTACAAAGTCCCTGGTATAGATGGTGATTAGTGCCCAAAAAGTGCTATTTTGAGCCCTATTCAAGATAGGTTTTGAGTGCTTTTTGCGCACTAATCATATCAATTAAGCCAATTGATGTGTGCAGGTCTTAGTTTCACTAATTTCCATTTCGAGTTTGTTTGGTAATTTACGGGTTTTGTACTCGGCAAATTAAGTTGAGTTTGGTCATCCAAGATATGTGCCGAATCTTTGAGGATTCACGGTGATTTCAGCCCGAAATGTCAAGACAGTAAAGAATAAAGTGCGAGAGAGGGATGACGAGTGAGCAAAGAAGCGAGAGGCAGAGGGAGAAATCCGGGATTTTTCGCTATGATTGCAGAATTGTTTGGATTGTAGAAAATTTGCAATCATAGAGAAAATTTCGCAATCTAGCGAAGAGCTGAAATTTTCGCTAACTAAGCGAGAAATTTATTAATAGCGAAATTTCTTGTGCCTAGTGAAATTTTCAGTTCGCTATCTCACAGAATTTTAAGCTAGGCTAGCGAATTTTATTATCTTCTTAATTTTAAGCTATCTTCTTAGCGAAATCCTGCATAACGAAATTCCTCCTGTGTTTTGGTATTTTTGATCCCAAGCGACCACGTTTTGATTAATTACCATTTGTCCTTGTGTAATATTATATTTTAGGCATTTTGGTATTCACACATTTGGGTTGGCTATAAGCCACCTTATAACTTTAACCCTAACTTCATTTCGGTCGAAGCTTTCGTGCGACTTTGCTTTAGGTTCACGATTGCTCTCTTCTCTCTCTTCTTTCTCTCATTTTCTCATTTGCCAAACACACCCTTAAGGATGACAACTCAAGGGATGTAGCTCGCCCCTTTCCTTGAAGGGAGGTCCTTTGGTGGAGGGTTTGGGTTAGTTTTCATGCCCTCATTTATCACTTTGCATTTATGAGCATTTAAGCTCCTGTGTCTCACTTGATTCGATTGCCACGGTAGGGTGATTCGAATCAACAATATTTGTATCCTATATTCCTCCTGCAGTAGTCAGAAACACTGCGGTATAGTGGTCTAGGGTCGAACACGGGGATTAGGGTTTTCTTAGTACAAATGATTTGAGTGAGTCGAAATGGTGAATTAAATTTGGATTTTGGGTTTTGTGGCTTGAGTGGGTGTGGTTGGTTGCAAGCGAAAATAAATAAAATAAAATGTAAATATAACTCCTTATGAAGCATTGGGCCACGAGTTTAAGGTCCTAAGGCTAGCAAGGGATCCCAAGGGTTAATTTCACTCGCGTTGGGGAGGATGGCGTATAGTGCGTCTCGAAGCAGGATCTTCATTAACTGCTGACTAAACCACAATAATTTTCCTTTTGATAGAAAGCATTTATTTAACATTTATGGTTCCTACGGAAAAAATCAACATAACCTCGGTGGCTGCGTAAATGGCAACTAATGGATATTAGTGTATCTAAAACTAGGAGCCACTAAACCACAAAAGCTTGCCAAGCTGGCCAAAGTACATCAGAGCTTTAAACCTAGAGTTGGAAATTAGGGAACCAAAATGTCCAAAACCTGCTTGCGTGGCAGAACCACCGGCCTTGAGGATCCTACCTAGCAACCTTCCACTTCCGAGAGGAAAGGGTTTTAGCTCATCCTCGAGTTGTCATCCTTGGAGGGTGTTTGGCACCCAAGAAAGTGAGAGAAAGAAGAGAGAGAAGAGAGAAAACTGGAACAAAAGGCACCGTGTATTGAAAGAGTGAAAGTTAGGGTTACAAAAAGCTATAAGTTGGCTTATATAGCCAACAAAAATGTCAATGAAATACCAAAATACCTAAAATACATTATTCTGATAGGGACAAAATGGTAAAAATACAAACGAGTCGTTTGGAACCAAAACTCTGAGGGGATGATTTTGGCTATGCGGTGAATTTGGCTAGCATAATTGAAAATACAAAGGCATAAACGAGAATTCAAAATTTTAGTTATGCAGTGGTACAAGCTAAGCGCTATGAGAATTTCGCTAGCTTAAGCGAAGAACTGTGCATAGCGAAATTTTTAATTTTCGTTATGCCGCCTGCTTTGTATGCTAGCGAAAAAGCGTATAAGCGAAATTCAACTGTTCGCATCCTGTGACTCACGATTTCCTCTGCATCCTGCAGCTTTGCTTCTAGCATCCTCTTCTTTTCTTATTTCTTCTATTTTCTGCTCTTCTTTTCTCCTGGTCTCTGATCTATTATGTTGAGTTTGACTCGAATTCTTCATGTTTGGATCGACTCAACAATGTTGGCATGATTAGCTCGCAAAAACTACAAAAATTGCCACAAAATGCGATCAGTAGAATCACAGGGACCTTAATGTGTAAATTGGGTTAATTAGAATGATTAGTATACAAAAAGCACTCAAAACACATAATAAATAGGGTTGAAAATAACACTTTTTGGGTGCAATCACCCCTGACCTACACATTGCTAGTCCTTAACAATGAAAAGAAAGAAAGAAAGAAGAACATACAAAAGCGATAACAAAATAACGTTGAAAAATTATATTTCGAAAGGTTGTGGATGAGTAATGCCTAACCTAGTAAGAATCATCAGCCGTGTCCGATAAGCGTCATGAGAATGAATGTCATACAAAATTTAGTATCAAAAGAGCCTCCTTCTTGGTGAATCAACCAAAAACTTCCACCAAAATCTAAGTGTTTTGTTTGATCAGCTCTCAACAATAAAGCTCAGTTGCACTCTCCCCAAGCCTAGCTACTACCACGGCCTAGCATGATACCCGGCTAAATAAATCAGGACCCACTTTATTCCATAATTCTTTTGTGTTGTAGGGTTGCAATGCGAGGTCGACCTCACCAAAGTCCATGTAACGGGGATCTGGGTGACTCCTGACCAATTAAGGCTTAGGGCACCAAGTCATGAAGATCTTTTCGACCCACTTAACTCTCCGGGTTTCACCGGACAGTGGTTCGAGACTCAGCACCTCTGACTTGCTTTCAGCTCCACCTATCCACCCATGTAGCGAGCACTAAGTCGGTGGCTCCCAACAGTGAAGGTTTAGGGCACCGGGCTTTAAGGCTTTCGCCATATACCCCTCGGACCGTGCTCGGGTTTCAAAACGAACATTCTGATATTTATTATTTTTATTTTCTTTTTCTTTTCTTTTTCTCTTTTTTTTTTTTTTTTGAAGACGCATTGGCCTTCTTTCCACATGGGTCCTTAACCTATTAAAGGCGGTCAATGAAACTAGGGTAGGTTATGCAAAGTAAAGGAGGTTGCGCAGTTTTTCAGCCTATCATTGAAACCTAATGTGCTCGTGTGTGGACAGCTAAAGGTGGAAGAAAAATATTTGAAGCAACGAGGAATTCAACTAATCATCCACTCAATTAGGCATGGAACCGATCCTAACATCAATAGAATTGGACAAATTTTCCAATTTTTTCAAACTATGAGCTAGGCAAATCACCACAAAAATTTTGGTTGCAAAAAACGGGTCCAAATTTTGAAAAAAAGTAAATTTGTATGGTACGGCTTTATAGAAAGGAACACGGCAGCAGCTGAACATCACAAATAGGCTTGCACAAAATAATAACAAAACATAAATACAAAAAATCTTCCTTAGCTAACTCTCCCCAACCCAAACATCTGGTGTCAGAAATGGGGCTCAGTTGGAAAATTAGAAGGAAGTATTACCTCCATGATGAGATGTGATCATTGCTGGATAGGAGACCCATGACTTTCCGTGGAGCACCTTATTCACTCCGTTTGGGCTTCAAATAAACAAGTTAGGAGAAGAAAAGAGAGGAAAAAAGTGACCAGTTGGAGCATTTTTAAAATTACACTTTCATAAAAATCTCAAAAATGTTCTTTCTGGCCATATTTGGATTCTACACTCTCTAAGCTTTCCACGGTATCAAGAACGCCTAAAGCCGGGTTCGGATGGGCAAAGTTATGAGCGAAACAAAATTTGGAGGAAAAAATGAGGCCCATAGCGAAAAAATTTCGCTATGCTACAGTAATTTTCGCTAGGGTAGCGAAATTTCGCTAGCCTAGCGAAAATTTGACATAGCGAAAATTTCGCTATGTCTAAGAGCGAAAAATGGTAAAATAAAAATGAAATGAGATTTCACCAACACTTGTGATGTGGATCATAAGTTCACAGCTTTTCTTTCTTACTAGGGCACCATCCCCTACAACGGCGCCATTTGATTCGTTTAGGCCAAGTAGGTGTTCAGAATCAACAAAATTTATATCCACAGAATTCCTCACTGCGGCGTATGGCTGCTGCGAGTATAGTTGCTCTAGGGTCGAACACGGGGATGGGTTTTCTTCGTGAGAGAAGAGTTACAGGGCATTGAAAATGGTGTTTTCTCGTTGGATCTTTTAGGGTTTGTGAAACACAGTGTGGGTGAATGGTTGAAAACTTGAAATAACTTGAAGTAAAAAGTTAAGAGAGAATTCCTTGAAGTCTCGAGACCCTTTGGGAAGCTTAGGGTTATAAGTTATGACATGTCCTCGGGTATTTTTTCCCGCATTGGGGAGCATGACATATAGTCATTTCTCGAAAGCAGAGATCTTCATTTAGCTTTAAAACCTAAACCTAAAGTTTTCCTCTTGAAGAGATGGCATTTAATAGGCATAATTTCTCCCAAACGGTGAGAACCTGACTCTAAGCACCCTTGATAACTAATATGGGAGGGCGACTAGCTGGGCATCAATGGATCTAATGATAAGCATCCATTGAACCTAAAAATCTTACCAAATACACGTTAGGGAGAGCATGCCTAAGAGATTTAACCTAAGGTGAGAAGCAGGAACACAAATACCCTTAAATACAAACATGAAAAGCATGAGAACATGCGGCTTGCCTCCAAGAAGAAACCAACACCGGTGGCCTTCCCCTTAAGGATGAGGGGTTTTAATGAGCATCCCTTGATTTTGTCATCATCACAGGGGTGTTTGGCTAGAGAGAAAATGCAAGAAAGTGAAGGAAAGGGAGAGAAAATAACAAACTAGCCGAGGGAGAGGAAACTTTGTGCCTAATTTTATTGATTGATTGATGGACTGAAAGTTGATTGATTTACAAACAAGACTGAGCTTATATAGGTGCTCAGTATAAGGAAATTACAAATATGTGCAAATGAACCAAAATTATATCAAGGGCAAACTTGTATAAAACCATAAAAAGGTGGGTCAAGCGATCAGGCTGGCGGTGCGGAGTGGCGGTGTTTGAAAATTCGCAGCTTCATGAAATTTGCGGAGTTGCGAATTTTCGCAACCTACTTGAATTTCAACGAACTCTCCTTATATTGACATTTTGCTCCAAATTTCCTTTGGTTCGATCATGCATCTTTGAATTCGGCTCAGGTTCATCGTGTTTGAATCAAATTGAAGATAATTAGATAATTGCCCTGCAAAACTACAATAATAGAGCTACAAAACATGATCAGTAGTAGAGCCGGGACCTTAATGTATCAATTGGGTTATTTAAGTCGATTAGTACGCAAAAAGTGCTTAGAACATGCTATAAACAGGGCTCAAAATAGCACTATTTGGTTACTAATCAATGACATCAAAGTCCGATATGTCCATAACCCTAAGATCCACCGTGAGTAGAATCCCAGAGATCTTTAACTCATAATCCCAACATATCGATCCAATCCTGCTAATTCTAGGGAGAACCTCACGGCTTTCAGGATTGACAAGATACACGACCAATAAATGAATGAGATGCACCAGAATCAAACAATACTCTTGCCCATAGGCGCGAGAGTAGAAACATACCCTGTATAACTGACGGATCTGTGGGCTCCGTCTGTGGTGTAACGGTGTAAACACGCCCTTGGGTCCCCGAAGTCCCGGCTTGTGGTCCCTGCCCTCGACCTCGACCCATGCTCTAGCCTCTCTGGCCTATCTATGAAACAACCGGTGCCCGTGTCGCACCCTGGGACTGATATCTGTTCCACTGGCCTATGTTAGGGTAAGAAGGAACATATTAGTAATACGAGTGTGTCCCAGCGATATTTTGGGGCGAGGTTCCTGATGACCACAGGATCCTTGCGCTTTGTGGGCGATCACCATACTCCCATATGTCGGGCTTATGGCAATGATAACTGATTAGTACCCAAAAAGTGCTATTTTGAGTCCTATTTAGATAGGTTTGAGTGCTTTTTGCATTCAATCATATGAATAAGGCGTTTGACATGTGTGGGTGCGTTACAGTACTGCGATTTTGTTTCGAGGTTGTTTTGGTAGTTTTGCGGGTTTGGGAACCTCAGCCATCATTCAAGCAGCCATTATTGAGTGCTGATTTTTTGTCAAGTTCGTGAATTATCGATTTCATCAAGCCAAGATGAAGAAATGTCAAGTAAATGGAGGCTGAATTGATGCAGGAAGCAAACCAGGAGTTCAGGATTTTCGCTATGGCATAGCGAAAATTTCGCAAGGATTGCGAAAATTTCGTAACCATAGCGAAAATTTCGCAATCCTAGCAAAATTTCGCTATGGCCATATTTTCGCTAGGATAGCGAAAATTCACTATCATAGCGAAAGTTACGTATAAGCGAAATTCAAAATTTTAAGCTATGCTGATTCCCCAAGCTATGATGTAATCCTATGGAAATTGTTGCCCCTCTAATTTTGATCCAAACGACCCCGTTTTGTGTAATTCCCACTTTATCCCCAATGTAATCATATATTTTTGGTATTTTTGGTTATTTCACATCTCTCTTCATATCAAGTATATAAGCCACCTTATGACATTTGTAACCTAACTTTTCATTCTTTATGTAAATCCCACGCGACTTCTCATTTTCGTTATAGTTTTCTCTTTTCTCTCTCTTCTTTCTCTCATTTTCTTGGCTTCCAAACACCCCCTTTGAGGATGAAAACTCAAAGGATGTTTGGCTAAGCCTCAAAACCTTGAAGATGAGGGTTTCTAGGTTGGTTATCTCAGTGTGGTTTGCGAGGCGTTCCTACGATTCTAAATGAAGCAAGTATTGCATTTATGTGTTTCAAACTTTCCAAACTAGGGTTTAATGCTATTTAATGTATTTCCTTTGGTCAATACTTGGCATGCTTCAGGGTTCAGTGTATTCTTAATGGTAGATACATTGACATCCATTAGATGTCATTCTGAGTACTTGAAAGTAGGTTAAATGTAGTTTTCATTGTAGAAACATTAAATGTTTAGTAAATGCTATGGTTCAACTAGGAATATTTTTAAGGGTTGGTTTTTAAAGCTAAACAAAGATCCGGTTTGGCAACAAACTATATGTCATTTGCCTAATGCGAAATAACCCGAGGACACCTTTGCAGCATCATTACATCCAGGCTAGTGACTGAGCAGCGAGTCTCCTTTCACACCTTATTTTAAACTGTTTCAGTTAGCCTAGTGACAACAACACCCACACTTTTCTATGCAAAACCTAAAATCCAAATGAAAGCCTCACCATTTTGAATCATGATGCGAATCATTTGAGGGATGAAAACCCATCCCCGTGTTCATTCTAAACGCCCGCTCTTGCAGTAACCCCGACTCTGGCATTAGGAAGAGAATCTCAGTCTGTTTGTTCTGGATCACCCACTATGGCACTGTCAGAAATCAGTAGCGTTAGGATGGTGCGGACTACAGGATGATGAGTTGATATGAACTTGAAATCCCATTACAAGTGTTGGTGATCTTTTAACCACCTGAATTTCGTTTGTTAGAATTTCAAGTTTTTTACTCCATGATCCTTTGATGGAAGCATTTTACCATTACAGTCATTTTATATTTTAGCTGACATTGATCCTTTTTGGCAAGCCTTGTTTGTGTTCCTTGCTTTATCCCATTTTGAGTTACAGGTGTTTATGAATCAACTGGAGTAGGGATATCGGAGTAGGCTGAAGAGTTAGTGCCTTGGCCAGACAGGTTGTGAAATCGAGATTGCACCGATGATCAAATGGATCCTCTACGAGGAACAACAAAGTCGACCAAGGTACTCGGTGAATCCGGCCGGTATATAGATCAATGAGGGACCACATACACCCTCCTAGAGTGAGTGCACCATCCTGCATCATACCACCTGCTGAGGATGTAGCAGTGAGACTTTATCTAGTGCCCCTGCTTCCCACATTTCATGGTATGGAAAATGAAAATCCATACACACACATCCGGGATTTTGAGGAAGTGTGCATAACTTTTAAGGAGGGTGCAACCAATATGGATTTGTTGAAGTTGAAGGCATTTCCATTAACCCTGAGATAAGCGAAATATAGCTTAATTAACAGGCCAAGAACCATCAGGGGCAGGGCGAGAGGCTGCGAGGCATAATTCTAAACAAAATTCTTGATTACTCACAAGACCAACAATTTGAAGAAGCAAATCTACACATTTGACCTATGACAAGGAAAAGGTTCTCCAGTCTTTGGGAGAGGGTTCATGGAGACCCGTGATTGCTTGTCCACGTCATGGTTTCGACACATGGATGCTTGTAGTCCTTATGGTGGTATGTCTCCCGGCCATGAAGCGGTTATTGGAAAAACAATGTGTGGGAGGACTTCTGAGCAAGCACCCAGATGAAGCCATGGATTTTTTGAATTATGTTGCTGAAACTTCTAAGGGATGGGATAAGCCAAACCCAAGGGAGGTGGAAAAAATGAGACCTTCAGCCCACCAAAGGGGAGGAATTTTTACACTATCCGAGGATATGGAGATGAAAGCAAAGATATCCACCTTAGCTAGGAAGGTGGAAGAGATTGAAGGAAAAAGGCTACATTAGGTGCAGGCAGTGACTGAAAATCCTGCACAGCCCAACACATGCATCAATTACCAATCCACTATGCACCCAGAAGAACACTGTCCAATTGCATCCTCAGTGAAGGATCTGATGTCAGAACATGCCAATGTCGTGGGCCAATACAAGCCACAACCCAATGCCCCATATGGTAATACATATAATTCCAATTGGAAAAATCACCCCAATCTCTCATGAAAGCTGTCCCACAGCATGGCCTCTGATTGCCCGAAGCAGCGGTTGGTTCCTCGTCTCAACCACAGCCATCACCATCCTCTTTCCCCGTTGAACAAGCTATCTTAAACTTGAGAAAGGTGGTAGGCAATTTTGTGGAATAGCAAAAGGGAATCAATGGTGGCTCAGAATGAATCTTTGATACCACGAACAGAGAATAGATGGGCTTGAAAGCGTATGTCGAAGATTGATAATCTGTATTCGAGTCACCAAGATTACCAATTTCTTTAGATACGAGGAGAAAGGAAGATTTCCTTCCCAAACCTTTGCCCCAATCAAGGGGTTCATGAAATAAGTTCTTCAACTGGCTTCGAGGATGGATGAAGTAAGCTATCATCACTTTGAGAAATTGGAAAGAAATTGAGCAACCAATGCCCATATTTGCTCAAGAAGCCCGAGGAGAAGAAGGAAGGCGAGGCACGAGAGGATAATAATCGGAGAAGACTCCGTGAAGAAAAAACATGCCCCTCCATTCCCTCAAGCACTTAGAGTAAGAAAAAATCTGAACCAAGCTGAAATTTAGGAGGTGATAAAGAGTGAAAGGTAAATATCCCACTGCTTGACATGATTAAGCAGGTCCCAACATATGCAAAATTCTTGAAGGACCTGTGCACAGTCAAAAGAGGGTTAGGCATTGAAAAGAAAGCCTTCCTAACAGAACAAGTCAGTGCCATCATTCAGAGCAAGACCCCGATGAAATACAAGGATCCAGGATCCCCCACAATATCGGTCAACATTGGAGGGACTTGCATAGACAAAGCACTGTTAGACTTGGGACGGTGTAAACCCTGCGCTGCATGTCGGTGTATAAGCAGTTGGGTTTAGGGGAGCTTAAGCCCACCAACATCACTCTCTCATTAGCTGATAGATCGGTAAAAATTCCTAAGGGAATAGTGGAGGATGTTTTGGTAAAAGTGGACAAATTCTACTACCTAGTGGACTTTGTGGTGTAGTACAGACCGATGTAAGTGGGCTAATCATGTGCCAATTATCACAGGAAGACCATTTTGGCTACTTCAATGTGATAATCAATTTCGGAATGGAGTCATCACGGCTCACATTTAGCTGACATGACATTGAAGCTCGATATTTTTCACTTGAGTAACAGCGCACAAGCTAGCAAAATATGACATGCAGGATCCAGAAGAATGCCTTGAATTGGGGTCCAAGTGCGGCGACCAGCTCACTTGCTGCGACGAGGGTGGTGTAGAAAAATGAAACAATTGGTGGATGGCTGGTTGCGCAGTGCTCCACGCGGGACGATGATTAGCTTAGCATCACCAAGTGAAAAGAAGTTCAACACAAAGGAGCCGAGCATGGGGGCATATGTAGCACACATCACTGTAAGGGTGAAGAAGCTCCTTCTCCTGAATCCTCCATGAATGAGACCAGTGCAATTGAGCTGGTTTGATCTTCACTGAGACCAAACTGCAGCTCAAATTTTTATTTTTATTTTTTGATTTTTGCTTAAATTGGTCAATTTTCAGTTTATTATATTTTTAGTAATTTTTCTTATCTTAATTTGAACTAAATATAAAAATTTTAATTTTTAGTATTTTTATTTTAATTTTAATTTTTATTTCTATTTCACTTTTATTTTATTTTATTTTAATTTACTAAATTTAATTTTTTGTTGTTATTTTGCGGATGGAAGTTAGTGGAAAAATTTGTGATCATAGCGAATTTGGAATCAACGACTCTTTGGCTTCGGGGGACCTTTAAGTTACCCAAAGCATTTATAAAACATTGCTCCCCCTCCCCTTCATTTTCATTCCATTTCCTTCCTTCCTAAGCACGACGCCACTCCTGAGCTCGAGCCTACGTTTGCCAGACCCACTTCGAGCCACAGGCCACGACAAGGCTCCAGGCCCCCGGTCCACACATGCTTTGCCGCCGCGCGTTGTGCCACATTCTTCTTGTACGCCTCCACCGGCTCGATCTTCATTGTGGAGCCTCACGAGACCTGTTGTTAGTCTTGCATGCCGACCTGAGCCATTGCGCCGTGCCGTAGCTGGAGCTGTTGCCGGCCGGTCCACCAGCCCTTGCGCCCCGTGGTCCACGACCGCTGCGAGGCCATCAGCCACTGCATTTACCGAGCCTGCTCTCTGCGAAGGCAAGATGGACCTGACATGGTTCGTGCCGTGGAGGTCATCATTCTGAGGCCCAGGGGTTAGGTTTAGTACCCGAGAGGCGATCACGGTACCTCGAGCTGCGGATCGCTCACTCCGTTGAGCACATACAGACACCACCTACATTGCCCCCTGCTGCGACATCAAAGGCTCGGGCTTAAGGCCCCGCTTCGGTGATGCTCCGGACGGGGTGGGGCCTCAGGCCTCCCGAACGCATTAGGAAGCGCGGCGGAGGGCGCCTTCCTAGTGGGCGAAGTCTTGGGATCAGGCCCGAGCGTCGCCTCCTCCAGGTTGATCGGGTTCATCGCCGGTTATCCACGGGCCGGTCGGGCGCCCGTGTTCACGTTATCAGATTCCGGGAACGTGGTTGCGTGCGAAGACTTCCATGGGAGGCATACTATGACATCTAGGTGTTGACCGCGGACAGCGTTCGAGATTCTATGCGGTTGATTAAGCTGGTATTCAACTGTTTCCCTTTCATGGCAAGGCGATTCTTTATCCGGGTTATTAGCAGGTTTACACTATGACATCAGAGTCTGCGAATCCGTTGGGCTCGATTCATCGTGGCCAGTAGCCGAGAGTACTTATTTGAATATTATAGGCGCATTAGGCACGCGATGGTTCTGGCCCCATTCCCACCGAGTTATGGTGGCTAGCCATTACAAAGAGATGATGTGTCTAACAGAGATACTCTGACGGGACCCTACTCTTCGCGGTAGCTTAGCCGCAGATGCCACAGTGAACCACGTGCTCGGACAGCTTATTCCATTCTGACACTATGCAATGCCAGAGGAGCTATACTCGAGGCTCTATCACGAGGATCTCGGAGGGATTACGGGTTTAGTCCCTCCCAAGCTTGTCATGACTTCCTTGCTCACGTTTTGAGGAGAAGGTCCGCGGGGGCTGTCGAGGCTCAGTTACCTTTATTGATCTGGGGTTCTTTGAGCGGGTCTAGAGCATATGGGTTCACACGAGGCCACATTTAGAGCGGCCGGATCAGTTGGCCTGAGGTCCTATCCATGGGCGATCTCTTTACATGTCGATCTATTATTCTCTAGCAGCCCAGAAGGAGGCGACGAATGATGTGTGAGGACCCACCCGGGGAGAGCACACCGAGAGGTGGGGTGGAAGTGGAGAGGTTGGTTTAAATTCATCTCCTCCATCTGCCTCCTGCGCCCCGGCCCCTCCGGCCGCTGTGGCCTTCACATCTTTGTGACAAATCTCAGATCATATCCATGTCATTTCACGGGAGCTAGTTGCTGTTATGGATGTTGTCTACGCGCTTGCTACTACGGGCGTTGTTGACGGATGGCCCGGCTAGGAGTCACTCTCGCACGAGAATCACGCCATGCTTCAGCCCGGATCATGAGCCACCTCGGTCTCCATGAGTGGCAGGCGAGCACGCACGACCCTTTCGAGATCCGATCAACGTGCTTGACCTGTGGTTATCTTTGGCGTGCGACCCGCGGCAGATCACCGGCATCTGCATAGCCCGCGATAGTGAGGTGGTCGCACTCCTTCTTTGGCTTCCGATCCTACAAGTGGAGACATGTTTATACTTTGGTTGGGAGGAAAGATAGAGTTAGGAGTATCTTCTATCATATTTTGTCTTGTTTTTAGCTTTATCGTACTTTACTCATTTTGTATAGGATTGTATAGGATACATGTATTAGTCGATAGTAGGCAGTGATACTTTTGTTGTGTTTAGCTATGTTAAGCTTGTACTAGCCACTTTGGTTATATCAAAAGCTTTATAGCATTATTTACTTACTTTCTACACTCTTGCAAGTCATGTTTGTGCATATATTTTTGTGTTTCTACTATTGCCTTGAGTTGAAGAATTGAAGCCCTGTATGCTACCATAATGTTAGAACAGTTCCATGCATGATTAAGTTTTTGGTCCGTTGAAGTTCCAGAGTATTCAACCTTGTATATCCACCTTTAGCTAATCACACACAGTGCACATCAGTTTTTATCAATAGGTTGAGAAGCTATATACTTTTCACTTTGCAAAACCGGCCTTAGATCTGTTGACGACCCATAATAGGTTTTGTTACCCGAAAAAGAAGACCCGATAGAAGTCTTCCAAATGAAAAAGAAAAACAAAAAGAAAAGAAGAAAAAGAGATATGAAAGCCGTAACACTTTGGCAGAAGCCGAACACGGTCGCAGGGGTATATAGTGAGAAAGCCTTTAAAGCCCGATTATACTAAACCTTCATTGGTTGGGAGTCATCGACTTAGTGTTAAGCTATCACGGGTGAATGGGTAGAGTTTAGCGAGTTATGGTGCTTAATTCTCAAAGTCATTGAAGTCGAGTGGCTTTGAAGAGTTTGTAGTCAAATTGTTCCTTGCGAAACGATGCCCTAAACCTTAATTGGTTGGGAGTCATCGGTGGACCCGTTTTAGGACTTTGGTGAAGTGAGTTTTAACATTGCACCCTACAATAAAATCGAAGTATGAAATAAAAGTGTAACTGATTCTATTTAGGTTGGTCAACGAGTTTAAGAGCCACAGCGATCACCTTGGTGGGAGGAATAAGTTTACAACTTATTGGTTCAAGGTTACCTTAGAACATAGATTTGGGTGGAAGCTCGAGGTTGACTTCCTTGGAATTAATCTTGCTCACAAACATGTTCTATGTGGTGGTGCTCTCATGATGGTTTTAATACGAGGTCTAAATTGTTCATACACTAAAGAGTGAAAGGCCTCACTTGTATACACACTTTTGGACATCACTTTGCAAAAGCACATCATGCACTTGTTGTTTAGCATTGCTAAGGACCCAGCAGCGTGTCGGTTGAGATGTGATTAGTACGAAAAGTGCTATTTTGAGTCCTATTTAAGATAGGTTTTGAGTGCTTTGTGCTAATCATATGGATAAACCGATTGACATGTGTGGAATCGTTTAATTATACGATTTTGTTTCGAGGTTGTTTTTTTGTAGTTTTGCAGGTTTTGGGAACCTCAGCCATCATTTCAAGCTTGGCTTCGTATTGGTGCTGATTTATGCCAAGTTCGTATGAATTATCGGCGATTTCATCAAGCCGAGATGAAGAAATGTCAAGTAAATGGAGGCTGAATTGATGCAAGAAGCAAACCAGGAGTTCAAGATTTTCGCTATGGCATAGAGAAAATTTCGCAAGGATTCGCGAGAACTGCGACCATAGAAAATTTACTTAATCCTAGCGAGAATTTCGCTATGGCGTATTTTAGCTATGATAGGTAATTCTCTATCATAAAAGCGGTCGCTATCATAGCGAGGATTCTTGTGCATAAGCGAAAATTCAGAAGAGTTTCCCTATGCCTGCAATTTTCGCTATGATAACAAAATTTCGCTATCATTGCGAAAATTTCGCAACCATAGCGAAAATTTCGCAATCCTAGCGAAATTTCGCTATGGCCATATTTTCGCTATGATAGCGAAAATTCGCTATCATAAGCGAAAGTTACTGTGCATAGCGAAAATTCAAATTTTCGCTATGCCTGCAATTTTCGCTATGATAGCGAAATTCACTATGCATAGCGAAATTGTTGCCCCTCTGATTTTGATCCAAACGACCCCGTTTTGTGTAATTCCCATTTTATCCCCAATGTAATCATATATTTTTGGTATTTTGGTATTTCACATCTCTTGTATGGCTATAAGCACATATGACATTTTGTAACCCTAACTTCATTCACTATAAATCCATGACTTCTCATTTTAAGAGTTTATAGTTTCTCTCTTCTCTCTCTTCTTTCTCTCATTTTCTTGGCTTCCCAGTACCTTTGAGGATGACAACTCAAAGGATGTTTGGCTAAGCCTCAAGCATAGAGGAGGTTGCTAGGTTGGTTAATGGTGTTTGGCAGGTGTTCCTCTCCCGATTTCTAAATAGACGATCTTTTGTATTTATGTGTTTCAAACTTTCCAAACTAGGGTTTAATACTATTTAATGTATTTCCTTTAATTGATACTTGGCATGCTTGGGGTTCGATGTATTCGTAATGGTAGATATCTGCGACATCCATTAGATGTCATTTACGAGCAGCGAAAGTAGGTTAAATGCTTGGTTTTCAATGTGAAACATTGAATGTAGTAAATGCTATGGTTGACTAGGAATATTTTAAGGGTTGGTTTTTAAAGCTAAACAAAGATCCGGTTTTGGCAATGACTATATGTCATTTGCCCTAATGAGAGGAAATAACCCGAGGACACCTTTGCAACCTCATTCTATCAAGCTAGTGACCCAAGCCTTCAAGGTCTCCCTTTCACACCTTATTTTAAAACTGTTTAGTTCGCTGGTAATAGCAACACCACGCTTTTCTATGCGAAACCTAAAATCCAAATAAGCCTCACCATTTTGAATCATGATGCGAATCATTTGAGGGATGCTCATCAAGTGTTGACCCTAGACACATCTTTGCTGATAGGAATATAGGATACAAATTTTATTGATTCCGGATCACCCTACTGTGGCACGAATCAATAACATGTCATCGGTCTTGATTGGCTAGGAGCCACTGATGCGGCTTCTTTGGCCACTGGCCAGCTGCCACATCCTAAAACCCTCATGGAGCAGTCCTTTACTTCTTTCGAGCTCGAAGAAGGCTGACCCTCCTTCCGCTTATCACCCGGCTTTGTATAGAATATCAAGGCATCATCTATCTCTCTCTATGGCCCAGAAGCTATCGACCATAGAATCCGTGTCTTATGAGAGGAGACCACAATCTTGCCACTGATGACCGCTTCAAACCATCCTCCGACTTTCTCACCTTGTCCATGTAGGCCACATAATCATCCAGAAATGTGCTAACTCTGTAAGCTTGTACGTACTCGAGTATTGTCATCATCCCCTGTTTCAATTCAAGGAACTCCTGGGCTTTTGCATGTCTAGAAAATGTCGGGAAAAACTTGCCCATGAAGAGCTCTCTAAACTCCTTCCATGTCATTGCCTCCAAATTTCTTGAGGCTTTAACCCAGTCCCACCATACACGGGACTCACCCTCTACTTGAATGTAGCTTCTTTGATATTTGTAATGTCGGGGTAATCTCGTAGCCTCAAAAACTCTCGACTGTCGAACCAATGATCCTACAACCATCCGGATTCCCTCCTCCCTAAATGCTGGGATGGTGTGCCGCCAGCCTGGAGGTTATTCGGTTATCCTATTTGCATCGGCACGTGCAATGGCGTGACTGCAGCACTTATAAGCCTCCATAAAGGCCTATTGATAAAAATAGGTGTGGTGTGCCTCGTGATGACCACTGCGTCCCCATTCCTTGGCGGTATCTACATATATCAAATAGCAATTTATTATTATTATTTTTTCCGAATCCCTAAGGTTTTAAATGCTCAACCTAGTGTTCAACATTTCCTATATACTATTCACCAAGCATATAATTCACATAATACATAACACAATATCATGCAACAATTCATCAGGATGCCACCGATGGATGCATGATCTAAACACCATCAAGCCCTAGGTAATGTACCTAAACTTTTCATGATACTTAAGCATTTCTTGTTAGTATCAAATGTTCAACACCAGGTATTTATAAACTACAAACACGTGCCAAGTTGTGACACCCAAATCGAGGTTCTTTTATATATATATATATATATATATATATATATATATATATATATATATATATATATATATATATATATATATATATATATATATATATATATATATTTCCACAGGTAACCTACAACAAGCATATAATATCCTCATTAACGCATACTCACATGTCACTCAATTATAAAGAAATGACACATAACAATACCTCTCATTCAAGACTCTAGTAATCAGTGCACTTATTTCAATGATCAACTTTTCAAAAACTATGTGGGCACCAAATGTCATCCACAGACATATGGTTAGATTTTAGACTCATAGAGCTTTCCATAGAGTTCAAGAACGCGCGAAATGGACTTCAGACGAGAAAGTTATGGTCGTCTGAAGTTGGCACAGCCGAGCTCATTCCCTATTAAGCTCCGCCAGAAGAGCCCACCTAAAAGAGCTCAGCTCGGCCTCACATAGCTCCTCCTTGCTGAGGTTGGCTACACACAACTCATCCCTACTCAGCTCGGCCATACATAGCTCATCTGCGAGCCGACTGCTGCCACGACTCATCCTTTGCGAGGCTTGGCCCACATCTGGCTCATCCCTTGTTTCGGTTTAGAAGAGGTCAGCTCGTCGAGAGCTTGACGGGGAAGAGGTCAGCTCTACCCCAAGAGGTCAGCTTGGCCTCACACAGCTCATCCCTACTGAGGTTGGCTACATACAGCTCATCACGTAGCTGCCATACCACGACTAATCCTGGCGAGGCTCGACCAAAAGAGCTCGGCCACATGGCTAAATCATCTCGGACCCTTAATTAAACGCATAACTTGGGCATGGGAATTCAATTTGGGTGATTCGAAGCCTAATGTCAAGTTCTTAGGGTAGAGCTAATTTTCTTCAGGAATACTAGTTCAAATTCTGACTTTTTCCTAACCGAAAATAAGCCTCAAGAACTAATCAACACATAGGGTCAAAACAGGGTACTATTCCCACACAGCTCATCACTAGTGAGCTCGGCCACACACAGCTCATCCCACCTGAGCCTGGCCAAAAGAGGTCAGCTCATCCCAAGAGAGTTGGGCCAGAAGAGGTCAACTCTGCCCCAAGAGGTCAGCTCTCGACCAGAAGTCGGTTGGCGGGAAAAGAGCTCGGCCCGCTTGGCTCACCCTCTCGTCAGCTCGACTAAAGTTCCATATCTTAGGTTGTAGAGACCCGAGTTCCCAGGTGATTCAAAAGCCTAAATCAAACACTGATGGGGATACAATATATCATAAGGTAATGGGCAAAATTTCCTTACTTCCCAACAAAATCCATTCTTAAAGTTAGATTTGTCATAAGATCGAAATAGAGCAACTTCCTATGGTTCGAATGTAATGACATCCCTGAGAATAGGAACCACAGCCCTTACCAAATTGTAGTAAACATATAATCTGAGGTTAGTACAGATTTATTTACATCTAAGTACAAAATTTTGACAGTTCAGTTTTAAAATAAAAGCTGGGTTTCTACCCGAAATTTTACAAAAAGAACACAATAAGCCGCAAATCTTAGATCTTCCTCTGACTAAGACCTCATGAAGTGCCTTCTCTTGGTGTACCTCCGGTACCTGAAAATATTTTCCCACAACGGGGTGAGCTATACCCTATTAGAAAGTCTCTCTGGCTCACTCCCCCACACTAAGTGCATGCAATGGCATAATCCATAAAATCATTCACACATTCATATAAAATATGCATATCTCTATATGAATGTTTATGTCATACCAGTCCTCAACGACTCTCTCATACGCAATTTTCCATATGAAAACTAGTTTGAAACAGCTTTATGTTTTTGAAACCTTGAACAACCTCGATTCGAGACAACCCTCGAATATTTTACCCACTTGAATGACCCTCCGAGATAGTAAACCCTTTGGACAACCTCAGTGTCGAACCCTTTGGACCATCTCCGAGAACCCCTTATTGGACAACCCTCCGATAGAGTTCATTGGACAAACCTCCGATATAATTTATTAGACAACCCTCCGAATCACTGTTATTGGACAACCCTCCGAATACCCATTTTATTCATGCACTCACACCCGATTCACGCGATGACCCCGTGCACATGCAATGATATTGTCACTACATAATATCTCATGTTACATGCATAATAGAAACTACATGCAACACTCATAATACATGCTTCACACCAAGCATCATGTTAATATATAACAAGCATGCATATATTAACATCATTTTCTCACCCAATCTGCATGTTATTCAAACAAGCAATAACACACAAAAAACTAATTTCAATCTCCAAACTCAGAAAACAGCATGCACAGTACACAACCAAGATCATCCTGCTCAGATCCCAAACTACAGTATAACAATCTGGTTCGAACTAAAGTTCGAAAACTACCTGAGACAAATCGGTCCCCTGACCAACAACAATTTCTATCGAAATTATTCTTTAAACCAGCCCACTACTCGGGCTAACGTCATGGCCATTTCATGGCTCTTAAACAAAGACTAACTAGAGTAGGAGAGAACCCCTACCTCTCGAAGTGCAGATCCGTTCATTACTGCAACTCCTCTGTTTGCTAATCAAAGAACTATTGGTTCTCTTTCCTTTCCATTGTCTTTCTTCTTTCTTTCTTTTTTTTTTCTCTTTTCTTCTCCTCTTTTCTTTTTCCCTTTTTCTCTCCTCTTCCACCGAATAAATTGCTTTAGGTGGAGAATACTTACCTAGGTGTAGAACACCTCTTCCTTCTCTCCTCATGACACATAGCATTCCACATGTCATTTCATGCCCTTTCACCACTATCCTCTCATGCAAGATAGAAGTGTGACACTTGGCTTCCACCCAAGTGCTAAGTGTCCTCTCCTCAAGTGCCACGTGGCATGCATCTTCATGCCATGTGTCCCTCTCATTCGTTCGTTTGTCTCGAAATACATGTAATTATGACCTTCTCGGAATTCGACAAAATTCGACTATGTACCTAGATTTCGCGAGACGAACTCAACGGTATGACCCACGTCATCATCTGAGATCTAGAGAAATTCCCAAGTTTGCAACCCGTGTCTATCATTTTACTTTATCCGGGGTCTCACATATCGCCTTGCATAATTCATCAAAATTAAAATTTGCATATTTTACTAGCAGTCTACATAATGGTTTGGAGATTTTTTATAAGTCCTTTTTGAATATTCTATAAAAACAACCCGTGTCCCCGGGGAAACTCTTATACCCTTGAATATTGTAGGTGGCAAGAGAGTTTTTATGATAGCAACTTTTGCTTGGTCTACTTCTAATCCAGTTGCAAAATTCTTGTTTCCCAAGACAATACCCTCAGTTACCATGAAATGACATTTTTCCCAATTTAAAGCTAGATATTTGTCTTGACAACTCTAAAGTACTGTTTCTAAATTTTCCAAACAATTCTCAAAACTGGATCCATAAACTAAGAAGTCATCCAAGAATATTTCCATAACCTCCTCCACAAATCAGCTTATAGACATCATACATCTTTGAAAGTGTGAAGCATTACATAATCCAAGGAGTCTTCTAAAAGCAAAGGTTCCATAAGGACATGTAAATGAACATACGATCCTCTGGGGTTTTAGCAATCTGGTTATAACCAGAATATCCATCAAGAAAATGGTAATGGGAGTGCCCTGCTAACCTGTCCAGCATTTGGTCAATGAAAGGTAGAGGATAATGGTCCTTTTTGGTAGTAGTGTTTAGATTTCTATAGTCTATACACACTCTCCATCCTGTCACAATTCTTGTAGGAATCAATTCATTATTCTCATTTTTTATTATAGTGAATCCACCCTTCTTAGGAACCACATGAACTAGGCTCACCTAAGGGTTGTCTGAGATTGCATATATGAGCCTACATTCAGCCATTTTAGTACTTCTTTTCTTATTACTTCTTCCATCACTAGATTCGGCCTTCTTGCACATATGAAAATTACAATAATTTATCGGTTTAGAACTGATGGGAATTTTCATTTCTACAATCTCACACTCAGCATTAATAAGTTCTGACTGTTTCATAATGTGATTGAGATTGAAGTGCATTGCCTCATTTCCAATCCTGAGAGTCGGTTCTCCTTTCTTCACATGGATAAAAGTTGCTCCGTTGCTAAGAAAGGTCTTCCTAACAGCAATGGGACTTGTTTGTTTTCTTCCATATCAATTAATATAGTCCTCACGGGAAAATGAACTTTCCCACTTTGATTAGCATCTTCAAGAATGCCCTTAGGTTGGGCCAAGGTTATGTCTGCCATCTGCAAGGTCATGGCTTTGGGAGTAAGCTCCCCCAAACTCAGTCTTTTAACCACAAATAAAGGCATCAAGTTGATGCTGGCTCCAGAATCACATAGTACTTTTCCCATATCAGAATTCCCAATTTTGCAAGGTATAGTGAGCTGCACAGGATCTGCATTTTCTCACGAGGCTTTTGAATAAGCGCATTGCGGGTTCTTTGTCATGCTCACACATATTAAACAATTCTTTTCTTTCTGCTCAATATATCCTTCATGAATTTTGGATAGTGAGGCATATGAGTTAATGCCTTAGAAAAAGGGTTATTGATCTCTATCTTTTAAGCATAACAAATTTAGAATTGCTCTTAAAGCTTTGCCTTTTGCAGCCTCAAAGGGAATGGAACTCGAGGATTGTAAGCTTTAACCTCTTCCTTCTTTAGGTTTCCCTTTTCAACTTGCTGCTCTTGCTGCATTTTTGCTTTTCTACCTTCTTCAGTAACTTCTGAACTTTGCTGCTTCAACTCTTCTCAATTTTAGTATGTTTCTCTTTCTCAGTTTCCTTATTTTCATTTCTTCTCTTTTCTAGTTCTCTACCACTTCTCAAAGTTACTGCCATGCAATCCTTTGGATTCTTACTTGTATCACTTGGGAATGAATCCTTGGACCAATTCTACATGGATAGGGCTAGCTGCCCTACCCGAGTATCTAGATTCTTCAAAGAGGCGTTGGTATTGGCCTGAAACACAGTTGTGTTTGCCTGGAATGCTGCTAGCTCAGCAAACTTTTGCTCATGTATGTTCAACAGCCTCTAATTTTCCCTCATGAAATTAAGCATCTGGTCCTTAAAAAAATTAGAACTCCCCTACCCCTGATTTTCTGCTCTTTGTCCTGCTAATTCTTGCTGCTATTGTTGTTGTTGGAATAGTGGGCATGATATAGCATGCCAGATTTCTGTCAGGTCACACGTGACACCCATTTGGCTCTATCTCCATGCAGAGTTCTTATAGTTCCTGATGTCCTGGTGTGTAGTGAGTGGGTAAGTTGAGTTGGGCTTAAAGTGGAGCTCTATTTGCATTTAGGTCGCATGCCTCCTCGACATTAGAAAGGAACCATCATGGGCTAGTCCCTCATCATCACTCTTTCTTTTCTCTCCTTCATCTACTCTCTTTTAAAGCCTACTCTTATGATAAAAAAACTTGTTGTAGACCATATTATATATACAAATTTATGACACTGTTACCAAAGGACTATTATCTAATCCCTAATAAAAGGCACCAAAACCTTGTTGACAAATATCCGAACATGGCTACCATAGACTAACTAAAATCCCCGGCAACAACGCCAAAAACTTGTTGACCAATATCACGACATAGCTGAAATGGCTATTATCTAATCCCAAACGATGGCGTGGCTTGTTTGATTAATTTTTGTGTAGAATATGTGTTTGTCCTTTTGTAAAATGGATTAAATTAAAATTGTGTTTGATGCGAATCAACGCAAGTGCATAGGTCGTACAAGTAATAAAGTGGATTTTTAAGTCAGTTTCATTCCACAGTTGATGATAAATCAAAAGACTAACTACCCTAACTACTTAAGATCCTTACTATTTAAACTCCATTGTTAAAATGATGAGAGACCTAATAAAATAATACTAAAGTAATTTCACTAACATACATAAAAAAATTAATAAGAGTGGATTTTAGAGTTCACTGAGTGAGACAACATTAGGAAATAGACTGATGAATGATTGTCGAATTCTGCATCATTTTGAATCATAGCTAAGCCATAAGTTGGAAAGCTTAATTTGTCAAATATGCATTGTGGTATAGTTTGGATTTCTCCATTAATCATACCTTTCACTAATTAAGGATTCATGCTCATATAATCCTCATGGATCTAATCTTAGGACTGAAGAATTCTTGCCCCCATAGACAGGATATTGCAATCCTTCTCCAATTTAATTGGCACCTCATCCTTCAATTCTAATGAAATTTCTCCATCTCGCAGTTAGATCTTTGCTAACTACGGGATGATAATCCTTTCATCGAAGAGGATAAACCTCTAGCGATTAAGCGATGCTTCATCGAGCTATCCTCGAACCGTAGAGTAAGTTAGTGATCTCTCTGAGTAATCTTTTAGAGTTCATTAGTTCCAAAGCAAGATACAATACTTTGTTTGGGTACATGGTACTAGTACTTGGAACGATTAAGTTCAAAAATAATATCAATCAAAGAAATTCAAGAATTCTAACAAAGACGTTCTTCCACTTTGTGCAGAAAATTAACAACCACCATCAACTCATTCCCAGAGGGAGCTCAATCTTTCAAAATTGGTTCACATAAATTAGTGACTAATTGATCAATAAAATTCACTAAGATTGTAAGCAAACTGGAATAAATGAACTCCATAAATTTTCGAAAATCCATTTAAAACAAAATAATAGTAATAAAGAAAAGTTTACATTGAATTCCAGCTCGAAGCTGCACATCAGTTCATTACTCAAATCAAGAAATTAAATAGAAAACTAACTAAAAACTAAGCTGAAACTAAATCTAGAAAAATAATATACAAAGAGTCTTCAGCTACCTAGAAGTCCCGATTTGCGTAAGCCGCAAGAAGTGCCCTAGATGCTGCCTATTTATAAAGCTTTAAAATGACGGGTCGCACTTCCAAAGCATAAATTGTGGATCCCAAAAATTATGGCCCAAAATGGTCGCCTTGTCACGACAAAGAAAGTTATGTTACGACATGGTTCTTATTTTTGTCGCTCCACTCTTGTCGTGGCTTGAAGTTTCCTGTCACGACGTAATTTCATGCTATCTTCTTCTATTTTATCGTGACATAAGTTCACTTTGTCGTGACATAGTTCTATTGATGTTGTTTGTTTTATGTTGCAATATGGTTGTTGGCCTGCCGTGAACAGAATTTCATTCAGCTCTTTAACTTTGCTAAGCGCTTCCTCTCGCTATGTTACAACATTCTTCGTTGTTATTCTCAATTTACGTCGCGATTACGTTTTTATTTGTCGCGACAATGTTTTTCCCAATAGCATGGATTTGTTGTCGATAGACTTTTTCGGTTTCAGCGATGGTTTGTGCTGCCTTATATTGTTGAGACTAAACTTTGTACGCGAAAGACTTTTCTATGTTGCGACAGCAGTCTTCTTACCCTCGTCGCTGAACTTTATTGCAACGTTGAATCCCTTTGCCTGGCACAAACTTGCCTCGTCCCACCCCAGCTTCAATTTTCCGTCTTAACAAAAAACTTCTCTGTCGAGACAGAAATCTATGACTCTACAACTTTTATTGTCACGACATAATTTTCCTTTGTCACAACAGAGATGTCTGCCTTCAGTTCATTACTATGTCGCAACTTCCATTTCTATGTCACAACAATCTTCTTGTCATTCTCCTCACTTTCGGTCGCGACAATAGTTGTCTTTGTTGCAACAACATTCACATCAACCTTAATTTTTCTCTATCACAACAGAGAAATTTTATATCACGACAAAGTCTGCATATTTTTCAATGCTGACTTTGAATGTTGTGTCGTGACATAGTCTTTTTCTATTTGAAATGTTTTTCGCAACATAGAAAACTTTGCCGCAGGCACATTGTTTCATTGTTTTGCCATTTTCTATCACGATGAAGTTGTCTTTTATCACGACAAAGTTCATCTGATGACTTCGTTTCTTATATCATGACAGAATTGTAAGATGTTGCGACAAGGTTCCAATGCCATTTGCTTGATCAATGTCGCGACAAAGTAAGGAATGTCATAACATTCTTCTTTCATGAGTCGCCCAGCCTATGTCGCGATAAGCAATCGGGTCACCATTCAAATTGTGCCGCGACAATCTTCATTTCTAGCTTATGTCAGCTCGATCTTTGTTGCGACATACTTTTGCTGGCTAATTAATTTTAATTCAATATTTAATAGGCCATACTTGATCCAATGGTCGTAGACTCTCAATTCAAAGCATATTATAAATAGAGGCAAACCCTGTGGAGTCAAGGGGTGATAAAAATTAGAAAAAAAATAGAGAACCGTTTCACTCTTTTTTCCCTCAATCTAACCCCTTCGATCTCATGCGCAAGAATATCAAGAGCTCTAAAAACAAAACATTTGTTAACTTGCACACCCACACGCACTTTGTTTTAAGAGGAACGATCAAAGATCAGGGAAACCATAAAAATAAAAAAATAAAAATAAAAGGATCTTCGCTGTCAAACCTACTCGCGTAAAATCTCCTTAAATCGATCGAGTGAATTTTTATTATTCATGATTAGTATGCATGTACCATAGGATTGTAAAAAGAGTTTTTATTAATTTTTTAAATTTACTAGACCAAAATCTTCCGCTGCAAACTTTGTTTTGAACTTTAAAAACCTACAATTGGTATCAGAGCGGTCTATGTGTATATGCATATTAATGTGTATCTGGGCATTCTTACATTATTTGATATTCTTGTGGATGTATAATTGTTATATATTGATGAATGTTTGAATGTATGGAAATTTTAAAGAATTAGATTAATTGTATGGTGCTTTGGGTTAAGATTTGTTGATGTTTTTTTAGGTCTTGTGTAAGCCATAATGGGGCATAAGTTTTTTTTGCATTTTATTTTTGTAAAAATCTGCACACAAGAAGATCAGATCATGATCTAGAAAGTGATCAATATATGGATTGTAGCCACACCTATCAGCTTTCTATACATTCAAAAATCGTCTTATATGGACATCTAGAGAGAAAGTTACGCCTAAAATACGGAAAGATGTTCAGGGATAAGGGATGACAGGAAACAACTTCGTTTCCTATTCTTTTTGGCTCTTCATTACTTTATTTTCTAGGCCCTATGGCTTGTTGGACCACAGTGGTATTTGTGACCCAATTCAAAGGCTTTAAAGATATTTTAGGGATCTCATGGACAAGAAATTGGGCTTGGCGCTGTCAGTAAAGATTAGTGGTTTTCAGTAAGTTTGGTTGATGAATCAGGTTGTTGATCAGGCTTTTATGAAGATTGAAGCGATTAGGGTTATATATGGCTGAGAAGCATTCGTAATTTATTTGTTTATTTTATTTACAAGGGTTGTAATTTAGAAATACCCAAGACACCCGACCCCTTTCTTTTATTTATTTATTTTATTTTTATTATTATTGATATGATTGATAACATCATTTCATTAATTTAACATGTCATACATGAATCTTATTTAATGCTTTTGCATACATAGCATTTTCTAGAACATGATAATTGGTTGTCCTATGTGCTTATCTTGTTCATCTTTGATGGAACAATTAATTAAATAATGTGCTTAGTTTAATTAGCTAAACTTGGTAAAATTCACATTAATTTAATTTAGGGTTTTGCGTATCATCTTGAAAGGCCCAGATTTTTCCAACGCCAATAAAGTAAAGATTTTATTGATTAATGGTAAATTTGACTTAGGCCCAACTATTTTATATACTAGGTTTACCTAATAGTTAGGCCCACTTAATTTATGGATTAGATTGTCTAATTAACTTAGTAACAATAGGATTTGACTCATAATTTGATTAGAGTTCACATCTTAGTAATTAATTATATAGGATATAATAAGGTGGCTAGGATTGCCAGACATATGATGTTTTATAAATAGAAAACACTTATTTCAAAATGGTGAGTGGGAGAAGGTTATATGACAATATACCTACGGTCTGCATTATTAGTGCAGCAGGTGAGATATAGATAGGGCTAGCAAGCGCTTAGATTTAAATCCTCCCACTACGGAGGGTTTCTATCACTCTCTTAATATCAAGGTTACTTCATAGAGATAGGATTGAGTGATGTATTTTAGGATTGTCTGCCCTACGACGACAATTTTGAGTTAAGTCATTAAATGCGAAATAATGGTCGCACACTCACAGGGTATGGTTAAAAATTGTTATCATACATGACCAAATTTTGTGGTAGTTAATAAGTAAAGAAAATATGAGCTTTTATTTTTGGTTATTATTAATTTGAGATAGTCTCAAAGTTGATTTGAAATTGGTATAGTGGACCTACGATCCTATTAATTGTTGAATCAATTTATAGGTAGTTAGTATAAGACATATGTTTTACTTGTTTGCGTTCATGCATCACGTTTACTTTTCCAAAGCTTGTGATATTTATTTTAATTTATAGTAATTATTTGAGTTATTTAATTTCAGCAATCATGTCATCAAACAACCACAAGTATCGCTTTGCTGCTAATGAAAAAGCGAGTGAGTGATAACCGTCAAATGGAATTCAAACATTAATATTGTCTTTAATTTGAGGAAAGCAAAGTTACGTTCTCCTTTGAAATTTCCTCGAGCCTTGCTAATGCTTCTCGTATTTATGCGAAAGATATGATAGTTGGATTGATTCAACAAATAAAAACTGTTGTTTACGTACTTGCTAGCATGAGCGATGTTCTTAGGAAGAAGCATGAAGACATGGGATTGCATATAGGATATAGGAATCTCTCTAGGCCATGTTTGAGGCGATAATCGACGATGTCGTCAGCAGGCTACTCATTAGCTACATGAACACTAAGATGAAGAAAGGAGTTTCAATCAGGGAACATGTTTTGAACATGATCAACCTGATGCATGAGGCGGAGATACATGGGGCCGCCATTGATAAGCATACTCAATTTAGTATTATCCTTGAGTCCCTCACACCGGCTTTCTCGCAGTTCACTACCAACTATGTTATGAACAAGCTGCAGTATAACATAACTCAGCTCCTGCATGAACTACAGACTTTTGAGGCCATAAGTAAGACTAGACCCAAAGAGAGCGAAGCAAATGTTGCTCAGCATAAGCCATCTTCCTCTTCTGGTAACAAGAATAAAAAGAGGAAGAACACACAAAGGTAGATGCGGTGCCACGACTAAGAAAGGAACCAAAGGCAAGGGACAGAAAAACAACCCCAAGGATAAGAAGCCTAAAGGAAAGGGTTTCCATTGCGGGGTTGAAGGTCACTGGAAGAGAAACTGTAACAAGTATCTCTTTGAATTGAAGGACAAAAATAAAGGTAAATATAATTTACTGGTTTCATAAGCCTACTTAGTGGAGATTATTTGTCACCTTGGATAGTTGATTAAGGAGCCACTAACCATGTTTGTTCTTCTTTGCAGATACTTAGTTCTTCGAGGGAACTTGCTAATAGGGACGTTACTATGAGAGTTGGCAGTGGGGAGGTCATCTCAACAAAGCGTGGGAGTCGCGGATTTGAATTTAGGAATAAATTTCTTGTTTTTTGAGCAAATGTCTTTTTTATTCTGGTTTCAGGAAAAATTTGATTTCTGTTTCTATGTTGCATGAACAATTATTTAGTATTTATTTTATTAATAATGAGATTGTTATTTCAAGAAATGGTTTAGATATTTGTCATGCAAAACGTGAAAATGGGTTGTACGTCTTAAGGTCGACTGATCTATCATTAAATAATTCAGAATTATTCAAAGTAGAACATCCTAAATCTAACAAATGTCAAAAAGTTTCCCATAGTGATAACATGTATCTTTGGCATCTCAGGTTAGGCCACATTAACCTTGACAGAATAAACCAGTTAGTAAAGGATGGTCCTTTAAGAAAGCTAAATGTTGGCACTCTTCTTGTTTGTGAATCCTTTTTAGAAGGTAAAATGACTAGGGGCCTTTCAGCCAAAAGAGCGAGATCAGAAGAACCTCTTTAACTTGTACATAGCGAATTATGTGGTCCACTAAGTGTACAAGCTAGAGGTGGTTATGAATATTTCATCACCTTCATTGATGATTATTCAAGATACGGTTATGTTTACCTAATGCACAAGAAATATGAGACTTTTGGAAAGTTTAAAGAATTCATGGCAGAAGATGAAAAGCAGTTAGATAAATGACTAAAAACTCATCGATCATATCAAGGAGGTGAATACCTTGATACAGAGTTCAATGATTATTTTCTGAAGCATTGAATCCTATCCCAACTCACAGCACCTGGAACACCACAGCAGAATGGTGTTGCAGAAATGAGAAACAGGACGTTACTAGATATGGTTAGATCAATGACGAGCTACTCCTCGTTACTAATCTCATTTTGGGGATATTCACTACAAACTGCGGTCTACATTTTGAATGTAGTTCCATCTAAGTCAATGCAAACGACACCCTTAGAGTTGTGGAATGGACATAAACATAGATTACGTCATTTTCACATATGGGGGTGTCCGGCACACGTGCTGAAAGGAAAGATCGGGAAGTTGGAACCCCACACAAAAGTGTGTATGTTTGTAGGCTATCCAAAAGGCACAAGGGGAGGTTTGTTCTATAATCCTTCGGATAAGAAGTATTTGTATCGACAAATGCGACTTTTCTCGAAGATGACTATATAATGAGCTTGAACCTGTGATAAGGTTCGATCAGATCAGAAAATCACCATCAACCACTGACGAACGACAAAGTCAAGAGACCACTATTCCTATTCAGAATATCCTGGTACCTCGACGTAGTGGGAGGGTAGTGAGACTACCATCTCGTTATGGACAAGAAGGAGATGTATAATTTCTAGTGTCAGTCACTAACCAGGATGATCCATTGACATACCGTGATGCCATGGATGATTCTGACAAGGACAAATGGCAAGATGATATGAACCAAGAAATAGAGTCCATGTACTTTAATTATGTCTGGGAACTTGTAAATCCACTTGAGGATGTTAGGCCCATAGGAAGTAAATGGATCTTGAAAAGAAAACGAGGCATAGATGGGAAAGTGGAGACTTGATTCGTGCCATGGTAGGGTGATCGGAATCAACAAAAATTTGTTTCCTATGTTCCTCCTACTGCCGTAGTCAAGCTACTGCAGTATAGCGGTCTAGGGTCGAACACGGGGATGTGTTTTCATCCCACAAATGATTCGCATCAATGTTTGAAAATGGTGAGACTTTTTGTTTGGATTTTCGGATTTGCTTAAAAACAGGGGAAGTTGTTTGTTCCAGCTGAGTTACTTGATAGCAACAAAGAAAGTGTGAAATGGTAACCTTGAAGGCTTGGGTCACTAGCTTGATAACATGGGGCTATTGAAGTGTCCTCGGGTTATTTCCTAGCATTAGAACCAAATGACATATAGTCAAAGCCCAGCAGGGATCATTGTTTAGCTATAAAACTAACCACACAAAACCACTCCCCATTTGTAAGGAGTCAACCCAAGTACTAAGCATTCAAAGTCCCATTCGAGTTTGAAACCCTAGCATTTAACCTCATTCCATGGCTCGTAAATGACATCTAAGAATGTCGAGTGCATCTACCATTAAGAATGCTGCTTTGAACCTAAAACATGCCAAGTATTGACCAAAATAAAGACATTAAATAGCATTAAACCCTAGTTTGGAAAGTATGGAACCATAAATGCAGTACCTGTAACATTTAAAGCATGAGGACAACTTGTAGAAGCCCCAAAACCAAGCTAGCACCCCTCCTCTTCAAGGCTATGGAGGCTTAGCCAAGCATCCCTTGAGTTGTCATCCTCAAGGGAGTGTGTTTTGATGGCAGAAAATGAAGAAAGAAGGAGAGAGAGGAAACAAAATAAAACCCTAAAATGAAAGCTTCGGGAAAACTGGCATAAAAATGGAAAAGTTAGGGTTACAAAGTTATGGGCAGCTTATATAGCCAAACCCAAAGTGTGAAAATACAAAAATGCCTAAAATATGAAATTACATAAGGGACAAAATGGTAATTTATCAAAACATGGTCGTTTGGAATGAAAAATACCAAAAACACAGGGGCTAGGATTTCGCTATGTAGGAAATTTCGCTAGCATAGCGAAAATTTCGCTATGCAAGCGAAATTTAAGCTAGCTTCAACGAGGAAATTTTCAAAGATAAGCGAAAATGAAGTACAAATTTAAAAGACATTAATTTTTCGCTAAGCAGCGAAAATTTCACATAGCGAAATTTCGCTATGATGCGAAAATTTCGCAATCCCGGTAGTCTAGCAATCATAGCGTAAATCCCTGGATTGCTCTGTTTGCCTCTTGCATCACTTCCTGCACTTTTTATTCATCACTTTGCCTTCAATTCTTCAACCCCATCTTGACATTTCATCGCCTCGGCTTAGGCAGAGTGCAGGGGATTCGATTTAGCACAAATAAGAAGCGAAGCTTCTTGTGAAGTTCTCGAGACTGCAAAACAATCAAACAATCTCGAAAACAAATCGGGAAGCACTAAGTGGACATGCACATGACAATTGGCTTAATTCATATGATTAGTGCGCAAAAGCACTCAAAACCTATCTTGAATAGAACCGAAATAGCACTTTTGGGCACTTCAATCACACTGGCTCGACACGTTGCTAGTCCCTTAGCAATGCTAAAAACAACAAAGGTATGCATGTTGTGCTTTACAAAAAGTGTATAAGGTTTAAAAAGTGTATGTCTGAAATAAGGCTTTACCTTTAAAATGAACAATTTACACCCTGTTCGAATACAGGCATGAAAGAACAAAAACCATATAAGAACTAGTTTTAGGTCGACATTGGATCGAAATCAACTTTGAACTTCCACCAAAATCCTAATTGTTCCTAGGTAACCAGCTTGAGCAATAAATTGCAAAGCTGGCCTCCCCCAACCTAGCTCACGCCATGGCCTTAAGCGTTGACCAACCTAAATAAGACTAGCTACGCTCTTATTTCTTCCTTGATTGCAATGTAGGGTGCAATGCTAAAAAGCTTCGACTTCATGAGTCAGGTGTAGCGAGGTCCAGATGACTCGACCAATTAAGGTTTAGGGCATCAAGCCCAAGGATCAAGCGACCCACAGAAACTCTGCTGAGAAGCCGCCCCGGGACCGAATGACTTAGAGAATTAAGCACCTCTGACACGCTAAACTCTACCCATCCACCCGTGTAGAGAGCACTAAGTCGATGACTCCCAACCAATTAAGGTTTAGGGCATCGGGCTTTAAAGGCTTTCGCCATATACCCCTCGGACCGTGTTCGGGTTTCAAGGCAAAGCGTCATGGCTTTTATTTCTCTTTTTCTTCTTTTCTTTTTCTTTTCCTTTTTGGAAGACTACATTGGTCTTCATACATGGGTAACACAAACCTATTATGGGTCGTCAACAAGTCTAAGGTCGGCTCTGCAAAGTGGAAAGATGTATATAGCTTCTCAACTTGTGGAGTACGATACGGTGTGCGGTAGTGAATTAATTTACGGGGGGAATGTTCGAGTTGAACATTGAAACCTCAATTGACTAAAAACTAAATCATGCATGGAATTGTTCTATCACTAAGGTAACATATAGGGCTTCAATTCTTCAATTAAAGGCAAAAGTAGATACACAAAATGAAGACACAAAGGTGATTTGCAAAATTGTAGTAAACTGTAAATAATGCTATAAAGCTTTTGATATAACCAAAATGGCTAATACATGCTTAATATAGCTAAACATAACAAAAGTATCACTGCCTACTATTGGCTAATACATGAACCTATAAAATGAGTAGATGGAGTTGATAAAAATTTAGCTTATCTGAAAACATGATAGAGAGAACCTCTAACTCTAACTTTTCCTCCCAGCCAAAGTATAGACATGTCATAGGGATAGGAAAGTTAGAGACAGGAGTGTGACCACCTCACTCTCTCGGGGTGGTGGATCACGGAAGAAATTTCTTCTTCTTTATGACATGTCACAGGAGGCTGCTTTGTTGTGGGCTCGTACGGATGTGTAGGCACGAGAGGCGGGAGGCAAGGGTGACTCGTGATCGCGAAGGAGCATGGGTATGACAATGCTCTAAAGTGGTTTCGGCTCGGGCCAATATCTGGTCCATCGATGCACGTATAGTAGCGATGAGCAGAGCTTGGCATCCGCAACACTGCTGGCTCCCTCGGCCGAGACATGCTCAGGAGAATGTTCTTGTTTGTATATGACAGGCCGGGTGTCATCGGGGCTAGGACGAAGGAGGTGGAGGAGGAGATGGAGAGACAAATGGCCTTTGGGCTCCTCTCCACCTCTAGCTCTACCTCAGGAACAGGATCATCTCCCCTCGGGGGATCCTCTGCTCCCTCATCTGGCACCTCCTCCTAGTCCTGCTGCTGGAGGAGAAAAGAGATCGGCATAACCAAGGATCGCTCCATGGACAGGACCTGAGGGCATCTGATCCTCCTCTCAATACGGGGCTCCTCCAGGAATCCCAAATGCTCGGGACTGGCTCAAATAGTCGCGGCATCAGCGAACAGACCCTCGACTCGAGGCTAGGCCCATGCGGTGGACCTTATCCTCGGAAGTGTAGGGCGGTCATAACTATTTCGGAGGGTGAGCGGAATCCCTCGAGATCCGGTACAAGGCCTCTAGTATGGCTCCCCCCTCGGCTAAACCTAGTCGCTGCGGCGGGGAGCAGAGCTAGTCGGGCCCAGGTGGTGCAGAAGCATGCGAGGCGAGGAGTTGCATGCGGAAAAAAATCTTGGTCACGTAGTAGTATCTCGAGCGAGACAGCGGACCATCTCCCTCTGTGACGGCTGTGGCCAATCCCGATATCCTCCGAAATTGGCCAGCTGTGCGAGCCTAAAGCGGCGCTAAAAATGTCGCGGCTCAGTACTCCGTCGATGTTAATAGTGAATGGGCTCAGTGGTTTCGACGCACTCCCCGGGAAGTCGTAAGGTGGTATAAGCTGACACCACCGGGGATAGTAGAATTGCCACGGTGTCATGCTTATGGCGCGAAGTGTGTGATCAATCTCATGCATGGAGTCTCTTAGCAGGGTCGTGGTCGATCTTGTACGTCATTAAAATGACTCTCCATTAAAATCCACTGGCTCGCCGTCCACGTTCCACTGAGTATGAGGTCGGTAAACAATAGTGCTGATCCTCGAGGCGGCGATAGATGAAGCGATAGGCTCTCCTCTGCTGCCTGGGAAGGTGATGGTGGAGCTGGTGATGAGACTCCGGGCACGATGTTCGGGCAAGCTTGGAAGAGAGTCGGGCCCTTAATACACGTCGTCTGAGGCAGGAAGGAGCCCGAGTCCCATCTGAGTACGGTACCTCCTGAATCCCTAAGGCTCCTCCGGGACGGCAGTTAGGGCCTGCTCCTCCATCTCTGGAGTGCTAAATCTAACCGTGGGCTTGGCTGGGACTACCCCTGGTATGTACCATGCATGCGTAGTCGAGAGAGTCACGGGGGCTCACGGTAGGAGTAGCGGTGCACTATGCTCACACTCAGGCTGGACCAGGGCTCGGCTGAACCAAGGCAAGCCATGGCTAGACGAGAGCCGCGGTAGAAGGCAGCAGTGCAGCGTGGCCGGCGTAGGAGCGGCACTAGGGCAAGAGCACGATTAGAGACGCGGTGGAGCTCGAGCACGGGCCCGAACCGGGGCTCAACGATGGCGGTCACACGGGGCTCAGGCTATCTGTAGCGGCTGGTGCGGAGGCAGAGCACTGCAATGGAGACGGCGCACTGGGGCAGGGCGCGGCTGTACCAGGGCTCCACAGGGGGCCGGCGGCGGCGATGGGAGACAGGGCACGAACAGGGGAGGCTCTGCTCACGGCCAGATGGGCCTTCCGGGAGGGGGGGGGAGAGAAGGAAAAAATGGAATGAAGATGGATGGCCTCCCCCTCCCCTTTTATGAGTCGGTTGGACAAGCGGTGTTGGTCTTCTAGGCTAGAAAGAGCCTCTTGAAGCTTAATTTGGCTATTATAGCGAAATTACGCGAACCATTATTACGCAAAATAAAACATATAAAAATTTGATTTAGAGCGGATTAGAAACAAAAAAATCAAAAATTATTATTATTTTTAACAAAAACCTAAAAATTAAATTAAATTTAGGCTACTTAAAAAGGAAAGTTGCTAAAACGGGAAGTTACTAAAAATAGCCTTATATGAAAATTAAACAAATCTAAGCAAAAATCAAAAAATTTTGAGCTGTAATTTGGTTCCAGTAGACACCAAACCAGCTCAATTTCACTGATTTACTCATGGAGGGTCAAGGAGGAGGAGCTCCTTAACCCCGGCAGTGGCTTGTGCTGCAGCCTTCATGCTTGGTCCATTCTTGTTGATTTTCTTCTCATTGGGTGATTTTGGGCTGACCAATTGCTCTGCAGTGGTGACTGATGACAACTCCCAATCAACTGCTTCATCTTGGTTAGCCAATTCTTGCAATTTATGGACCTTTGCTTCCTGCGTCGACGATTGAGCGAGATTTCGCCAGACTTTCCTTCCTTATCACCTTCAGTAGCTTGTGCTTGTGACTCAGTAAAATGTTGAGCTCAGTATCATGTTGCCAAATGTGAGTACATTACTCCATTTCGGCAGGTGATGATTGCATTGCGATGTGAAAATGGTCTTTCGGGATAGTGGCACATGATTGGGCCCACTTGCTATTGGCTCGGTATCAAGCACTACAAAGTCTACTGGGTAGTAGAATTTGTCTACCTTCACCAACACATCCTCAACTATTCCCTTAGGAATCTTCACTGATCTATCAGCCAATGACAAAGTGATGTTGGTAGGTTTGAGCTCCTCTAAACCTAGCCTTATACAGTATGGCATTAGGTTTTACAGCAACTAAATCAAGTAGTGCTTTGTCACCATGCAATTCCCTCAATGTTGGCCAGAAATTGTAGGGGATCACTGGATCACTGTATTTGACTGAGGTCTTGCACTGCGGATTATGCTTGACTTGTCGGTTAGGAAAGGCTTTCTTTTGATGCCTAACCATTTCTTGGCTGTGCCACGAGGTCAACCCCAAGAACTTTGCATAAGAAGTTAGGACTGTTTAATCATGTCAAGCGTGGAATATTCACCTTCACTTGTCTTAGCACCTCCCAAATTTCAGCTTGGTTTGGGATTTTTTCTTGCCTCGGTGCTTAGGAAATGGAGGGCATGGTTTTCTTCGCGCTGGTCTTGCCCAGTGATTACCCTTCCCGGGCTCGACTTCCTTTTCCTTGCATGTTTCTTCAGCGATCCATGGGCCTTGGTTAACCTATTTCTCTTCCACTCCTCAGAGTGATTATAGCTTTCACTTCATCCATCACTGAGATTGCTAGATGAACCTACCTCGTGGACCTTTGGATTTGGCAATGTTTGGGGAAGGAACACTCCCTCCTCTTGTATCTCCGGCCAATTTGTTGATCTTTGTGATTGAATCTGCGAGTTGTTAATTTTCTAATTAGATTGCTCTCAAGCCCACGTCTATTCTTTTTATTCGATGTACTTTCTACGGTATCAATTCTTTGTGTACGATTGTCGTTGATCCTTTTGTTCTTCCACAAGAATTGCTTACCACCTTCAAAATTCAATATAGCTTGTTCAACAGGAGAAGTGGATGATGATGGCTGTGGTTGAGATGAGGAACAAGCGTTTTTGCACGGGACACATAGGCGGGGATTAGGTTTCCCGGGAGGGTGGGGTGATTCTTGGGTGGGTGTACGATATTCACAGTATGGGGCATTAGGTTGTGGCTTGTATTGGCCTGACATTAGCATGTTCGACATCAAATCCTTCGAGGGGCATTCGGATGAGTGTTCTCTGGATGGACAATGAGGTGACAATTGATGCCATGGATTGGCTGTGCGATGTTACCGGTCGCTGCTTGCGCTGAATGCGCTTCGGTTCTTCCATGCCTATCTAGAAGTTGTGTTCTTGCTTTCATTTCCATATCTTTGGAAAGTGCATAAATGCCTCCCCTTTGGTGGGTCGAAGGCTTCATTCTTTCAGCTTCCCTTGGATTCGGTTCATCCCAAGCCTTGGAAGTTTCAGCCACATAATTCAAGAAATCCATGGCTTCATCTGGATTTTTGCTCAAAAATCACCTCCACACATGGTTTCTACTTGGTTGCTATAGGCGGGGATATACCATTATAGAAATGATTCTGCTAGCATCATGTATCAAAACCATGGTGAGGACAGCCATTGATGGTATCCATGAACCTCTCAACTCTTGATAAAATTTCTCATTGTCATAGGCCAGTAGTGTAGATCATCTCTTCAAACTGTTGGTCTTGGTTGCATTGAAGAATTTCTTCAAAAATTCAGCTTGAAGTTTGGCCCAATTTCTAATCGTTCTCGGCCTCAGTGAATTGAGCCATATTTTGGCTTTGTCCTTGAGGGTTAACAGGAATGCCTTCAACTTCAACAATTCCATATCGGTTATACCCTCCTTAAAAGTTATGCATACTTCCTCAAAATCCGTATGTGTGAATATGGATTTTCATTCTCCATGTACCATGAAGCCATGGGAAGCGGGGGGCATAGGTAGGGTCTCACTGCTACATCCTCAACGGGAGGTAGATCTTGGAAGGGAGCACTTTCACTCACAGGTGTATGTGATCCTAAATCGACACATGCTTTTGGATTCATGAGGGTGCTTGTTGACTTTCTTTGTTTCTGGAGTAGAGGATCCATTTGGTCCCTTGTGCAAAGCGTGATTTAGCGGTCTTTCCATTTGGTGCACTCACTCTTTGCAATCTACTGATATCCCTCTGTCGATCTTTGCATAAACACGATTACACAAATGAAACAAAGCGAAGAACCTGAAACAAAGCTTGCCAAGAATGGTCGGTGTTATCCATAACAAAAAATGGCTTGTAAAAATAAAACGGTCACGATGTACGAGTGAAGAAAACTTTAGGTTCTGCACATAAATCAAAAGGGTGAAGGTCACCAACACTTGTAATGTGGATTACAAGTACACATCAACTCATCATATGTAGTTTGGAACCATCCCCGGCAACGGCGCCATTTGATTCGTGCCACGGTAGGGTGATCGGAATCAAAAAAAAATTTGTTTTCTAAGTTCCTCATCTTGCAGTAGTCAAACTCTTTGCGGTATAAGGCGGTCTAGGGTCGAACACTGGGGATGGGTTTCATCCCACAGTTCGCATCCAATGTTTGAAAATGGTAGGGCTTTTTGTTTGGATTTTCGGATTTGTTTAAAAGCAGTGTTTGTTCCTTTGGTTACTTGATAATAGCAGCAAATGAAAGTGTGAAATGGTAACCTTGAAGGCTTGGGTCACGAGCTTGATAACATGGGGCTATTGAAGTGTCCTCGGGTTATTTCCTAGCATTAGGGCAAATGACATATAGTCAAAGCCAAAACCTGATCATTGTTTAGCTATAAAACCTAACCCTAAAACCACTCCTATTTGAGTCAACCCAAGTACTAAGCATTCAAAGTCCCATTCAGTTTGAGAAACCACAGCATTTAACCTCATTTCATGGCTCGTAAATGACATGCAAGAATGTCGTGCATCTACCATTAAGAATGCCTTGAACCACTGAAAAGCATGGCAAGTATTGACCAAAGAAAGACATTAAATAGCATTAAACCCTAGTTTGGAAAGTATGGAACCATAAATGCGATTGCACCTGTAACATTTCAAGCATGAGGACAACCACTGCGAGAAGCCCCCGAAACCAAGCTAGCAGCCCTCCTCTTTAGTATGAGGCTTAGCCAAGCATCCCTTGAGTTGTCATCCTCAAGGGGTGTGTTTAGCTGTCGAGAAAATGAGAGAAAGAGGAGAGAGAAGAGAGCAAAATAAAACCTAAAATGAAAGCTGAGGGAAAACTTGCATAAAATTGGAAAAGTTAGGGTTACAAAGTTATAGGTAGCTTATATGCTTCAAACCAAGTGTGAAAAATACAAAAATGCCTAAAATATGAAATTACATAAAGGAGGACAAAATGGTAATTTATCAAAAAACGTGGTGTTTGGAATCCAAGAATACCAAAAGAAACGATTAGGGATTTCGCTATGCGGAAATTTAAGCTAGCATAGCGAAAATTTCGCTATGCTAGCAATTTCGCTAACTAAACAAATTATCAAGAGATAGCAAAAATGAAGAATTTTTGCTAGACGATAATTTTCTCCTGGCTAAGCGAAATTTCGCTAATGTAATTTCACATAAATTTAGCTAGGATGCGAGAATTTTAAGCTATGATTGCCAATTTGTGTCAACAAATTTCAATAATCATAGCGAAAATCCACGGATTGCTCACCTTGCTGCGCATCCTTCTGCACTTTTTTTTTCATCACTTTGCCTTCAATTCATTCTGCTTCCATCTTGACATTTCATCGCCTCGGCTTGGTGAGAGTGCAGGGATTCGCGTTGACGCAGTAAAACTGACCTTCAGCGGCTGAAGTTCCAAACCTGCAAAACTATCAAAACAATCTCGAAAATAAATCAAAAGCACTAAGTGGACATGCACATGACAATTGGCTTAATTCATATGATTAGTGCGCAAAAAGCACTCAAAACTAATTAGTGCCCAAAAAGTGCTATTTTGAGTCTTATTTAAGATAGGTTTTGAGTGCTTTGCGCACTAATCATATGAATTAAAAGCCAATTGGTGTGTGCGGAGTCCGCCCAGTACCCACTTGATTCCATTTCGAGTTTGTTTTTTTTGGTAAGTTTGCAGGTTTTTGCGTGCCTCAGCCAATTAGTTCAAGTTGATGTCGAGATATGTGTTGAATGCTGGGGATTTACAATTTTTTCATCATTCAAAAATGAAGAATTGTGAAGTGGATTTGAAGAAAGTTCTACCTCTATTGACTGGTGATGAACCAAAGGAACCTCAACAGTTAGAGCTCAAACCTCTCCTAGTTGTGTTAAAGTATGCATTCCTGGAAGAGAATGGGGCAATGTCGATGGTGATTTCATCAGCATTGACCACTTCACAAGAGCATAACTCTTTGCACCTTCTCCAAGGAACAAGCGAAGCATTAGGGTGGAAAATTTCTGATTTGAAAGGGCATAAACCCATCAATCACACTTTTATCACATTTACCTAGAAGGAATCTAAGAATTTTGTTAGGCAGCCACGACGGAGAGTTGAACTGCGGGGAAGTAGTTCGCATTGAAGTCCTAAAATTACTCCAGCGGTATCATTTACCCCATTTCTGATAGCACTTGGGTAAGCCCGACCAATTAATTTGAGGTCGGGGTGACAAGCGTGAAAAATGAAAGGGTGAAGAATTGTCTACTGACACTGCAAGTTGGAGGTGTGCATAATAGATTATAGAAACCGATGAGTAACAAAGAAAGATCACTTCCACGTTGCCATTCATCGTCCCGACTCCTTGAAGAGAGAGTTTACGGACACCCATTCTATTGCTTTTGGATGGTTGTCGGGGTACTCGGATAGAGATTACTAGGGGATCAGGAAAAGACTACCTTTACTTGTCCATTTTGGCACGTATGCTTATAGGAAATGCCTTTTGGTCTTTGCTTGGCCACTTTTCAGAGATGTATGCTTAGTATGTTTAGCGATATGGTAGAGCGCATAATGAAAGTATACATGGATGATATCACTGTATATGGAGGCGATTTTGATGAATGTCTGTCTAATCTGGAGGCCATAATGTAGAGTGCATAAGAGAAGGAACACAGTGCTCAATTGGGAGTAACATTTATAGTTAACCCGAGGTGTATTGGGGCACATTATTTCCAGCGGGAATAGAAGTTGACCATGAAAAGTTGAACTTATCTCAGCTGCCCGGCCCAAACAAATCTTAAACGGTTAAGATTCATGATCATCTGAGGCTTCTATAGAAGATTCATTAGACTTCTGGGAATTGCTAAACCCTGCAAGCTCCTAGAAAGATGCAAATTTGTTTGGGAGAAAGAATGTCGAGAGCTTTGAGGCTGAAATCCTATTTGACCCTTTGCGCGATTGTACGAGCACTGGTGGCGGTTGCCTTTTGAGGTGATGTGTGATGCAGTGATCTTGCTATTGGAGCGATTAGCGGCAAAGAGAAGATGGAAAAACTCATGTAGTCTACTGGCATGCAACAAAACGAATGAAGCACAAGGAACTATACCACTCTGAGAGAAGAATTGTTGACGGTGGTCTACCCATTCAAACCAATTTCGAGCATACTTGGTTGGAGTGCAGTATAGTCATTTTACGGATCATTCCGCTTTGAAATATCTCTTGACCAAGCAAAATGCCAAGCGAGACTCATCCGATGGGTTCTTTTTGCTTCAAGAAATTTAACACAGTAAATTAAAGATAAAAGGGGGTAGAATGTGGTGGCGGATCATCTTTCTAGGTTAACGATAAGCCCATTGGTACTCATAGTCCACCATGTCGATGATGAATTTCTGAAGAGTCTCTGTCTGCGGCTGGGAAAAAGCTCCACTGGTATGCTCACATTGCCAATTTCCTTACAGGAAATCCCATCTGATTGGAAACGGGATAGGAAGTATTTCTTTGCTGAATCATTTCATATTGGGAAGAGCCCTTCTTGTTTAAATCATGCGAGATCGGATAATCGGGAAGTGTGCACGAGGAAGAGCGGTCGAGTCAGCTACTTACGAGGAGTGCCTATGGTGGTCACTTTGCGTCTCGAGGAAGGCTGACAATGGAAGTCTTTGCGTCACCTTCAGTGGCCTTCCCTTGTTTAAAGAAGCACACCGATGTGCCGTGGATGTGATAGATGCAAAGACTCGGGAAGTGTCTCGTGGGTCATATGATGCCTTGACTGATTTTAGTGGTCGAGGCTATTAGTGTTTGGGGCATCGGTTGTAGGACCGTTCCCCACATCTTATAGTCATACATATATTTTGGTGGGAGTGGACTATGTGTCCAAATGGGTTGAAGCAATCCTATGACCAGTATTTTGAGGTGAGTGCTTAAATTCTTAACAAACATCTTTTCTAGGTTCGAGTGCAAAAGCCGTTATTAGCGATGGAGTTCACATTTACGCGAAACAAACCTTTTGAAAACCTCATGGCTAAATATGGTGTGGCTGCAGTGGCCACCCCTTACCATCCTCCCGAACAAGTGGTCAAGTAGAACTTGCCAGCGGGGAGATTAAGACCATTCTAATGAAGGTGGTAAACACAGCCGAAAAAGGCGAGGTCCATCAAAGCTATGATTATTGTGGGCTCTGAGCGACTTTCAAAAGCGATCAACAGGATGTCCCTTATGATTGGTATATGGTAAGGCATGTCACCTTCGGTGGAGATTGGAATAAGGCATGGTGGGCGTCGAGAAAATTTGAACATGGATGCGGGGTAAGGGGTGAGTCAAAGAGGTTCCTTGATCTCGTAGGTTGGAAGAAATACACGAAATGATGCTGCTTGGTCGAAGATTACAAAGGAAGATCAAAAAAATTGGCATGATCAAATGATAAGCGGAAGAATTTCAGGGGACCAAGTCCTCTGTATGACTCAAACTCCGTCGCTATTTCGACGAGCTCAGGTTGCAATGGACGGGTCCATTCATTCTTATGAGACATACGTGGTTTTGTGGACTGTTGTCCCGAATGATAACGGGGGTGATCAAAGTCAATGGAAAGAGGGTGAAGCCCACATATTGTACGATGAAGCCGTCGGGGAGGAAATTCTCATACGGACCCTCTTTGAATCCCACAGTCCGTCCTAAGGGTGGCTGCTGCTTGTTGGAATCCCACTTGATCTCGTTGTTTTTAGTTTTGATTAATTTCTTTTTATTTAAAATTGTTGGTAGTAGTTGGAGTTTAGCATTTGATTTCACTTTTTGTTGTTGGAACATTAACACCAACAAGTGAGTGCCCTTTTCGACCACCATGTTAGAGGAGATGCGGTCCATCCTTTAGTTTTTGCATTCCCATGCTAAACCAGTTAGAAGTAATTTTCATATTTTTGGAATTTAGTTTTTCTGGTTATACAAATCCATAAAATGGCCCAAACTCATCTTTCCTTAACTTTTATTTAGATTTTTATTATTTGTCATTTGTGTTCCAGCTCTGCGCTGATTGAAAAATTGAAGCCTTATGTTACCTTAATGTTAGAACAATTCCATGCATGATTTAGTTTTTGGTCAATTGAAATTTCAGCATATTCATCCTTGAACATTCCCCTTTAGCTAATTCACACATTGCACACCAGATTGTACCAATAGGTTGAGAAGCTAGCACCTCTTTCCGCTCTACGGGCGCCTTGTTTGTTGGCTTGACCATAATAGGTTTATGTATTACCCATATATGAAGGCCAATGTAGTCTTCCAAAAAGGAAAGAAAAAGCGAAAGAAAGAAGAAAAAAGAAAAATAAAAGTAGGGACCTTTGCCTTAGAAACCCGAACCACGGTCCAGGGTATATGGCGAAAGCCTTTAAAGCTCGATGCCCTAAACCTTAGTTGGTTGGGAGTCATCGACTTAGTGTTCGCTACATGGGTGGATGGGTAGAGTTTAGCGTGTTGTAGGTGCTTAATTCTCGAAGTCATTCGAAGTCCGGAATTGAAACTGAAGAGTTTGTGATCGAGTGATCCTTTTGGCTGATGCCTAAACCTTAGTGGTTTGGAGTCATGGTGGACCCGTTATCACGGACTTTGGGTGAAGTCGAGTTTTTAGCATTACCCTACAAATGTGACCAAATAAAGAAATAAAGTGTAGCTAGTCCTATTTAAGTTTGTTAACGAGTTTAAGGCGAGCGTAGCTAAGGTTGGGGAGGGAATATCTTTTCAATTTATTGAAATATTGGTTACCTTAGGAACAATTAGATGGTAATTGGAAGTTTAGGTTGACTTCTTTGTAACCGTCTTTGCTCTCAAACTTGTTCTTGCATGGTCTTTGTTCTTTCATGTCGGTTTTTCGATTCGGGGTCTAAATTGTTCGCTAAAGGTAAAGCTTACTGTACACACCTTTGGGCTCTTCTCACTTTGCGTAAACACGGCATACATACCTTTATTGTTTTAGCATTTGCTAAGGGACTAGCAAACGTGTCGGTTGGGGGTGTGATTAGTGCCAAAAATTGCTATTTGAGTCCTATTTAAGATAGGTTTTGAGTGCTTTTTGCGCACTAATCATATGAATTAAGCCAATTGATGTGTGCAGCCACTTAGTACCACTGATTCCATTTCGAGTTTGTTTTTGGTAAGTTTGCAGGTTTTTGCGTGCCTCAGCCAATTAGTTTAAGTTGATGTCAAGATATGTGCTGAATGCTGGGGATTTACAATTTTTTCATCATTCAAAAATGAAGAATTGTGAAGTGGATTTGAAGAAAGAAGGATGCAGTAGCCAAATAGGGAAGCAGTAGCAAACCAGGGATTTTCGCTATGATTGCGAAAGTTCCCATTTGGGATTACGAAAATTTAGCGTCCTATAGCGAAATTTTCGCTATGTGAAAGAGCTAAGCTAGGCTAGCGAAATTTAAGCTAACTAAGCGAATTCTTTGTTCCTATCGAAATTTCTCAATTTTGCTATCTCCCAAAATTTTCGCTAGGCTAGCGAAATTTTGCTAGCATAGCAAAATTTTTGCTATACTAGCGAAATTTGCTGCATAGGGAAAATGGCTGCCCTGTGTTTTTGATATTTTTGATTCCAAACGACTACGTTTTGATCAATTACCATTTTGTCCCTTATGTAATTTCATATTTTAGGTATTTTTGTATTTTCACACCTTTGGGGTTGACTATATAAGCCCCTACAACTTTGTAACCCTAGGTAACTTTTCCATTAATACCGAGTTTCCGTGACTTTTCATTTGAGTTTACTTTTCTCTCTTCTCTTTCTTCTTTCTCTCATTTTCGGCTGCCAAACACCCCTTGGGGATGACCGCTCAAGGGATGTAACTAAGCCTCATGGCTTTGAAGAGGGTTGCTAGCTTGGTTTTTGGGGCTGTTGCGGGTTATTATCATGCTTTGAATGTTACAGGTACAACATTTATGGTTTGACTTTCCAAACTGGGTTCAATGTAAATTTAATGTCTTTCTTTTTTAGTCGATACTTGTATACTTTAGGGTTCGGTGCATTCTTAATGGTAGATGCATGATATCGCTATATGTCATTCTGAGCCATTAAAAGGAGGTTAAATGCTAGGGTTTCCAACTGAATGGGACTTTGAATGCTTAGTATTTGGTTTGACTCAAATATGAGTGGTTCTAGGGTTAGGTTTTATAGCTAAACAAAGATCCGGTTTTGGCTTTGACTATATGTCATTTGCCGCATGCGAGAAATACCCAGGGATATTTTAGCTTACATGTTATCAAGCTAGTGACCCCGAGCCTTCAAAATTGCATTTCACACTTCATTAAGCCATACAGTTAGTCGGTGAACAAACAGCCTCCTTTGTTTTTAACCAAATCCACAGAAACTCAAACAAAAGCCTCACCATTTCAAACAGCGATGCAAATCATTCGTGGGATGAAAACCCCATCCGTGTTCGACCTAGACACGCTATCTTTGCGGTAAGCTTGACTACGATGGGAGGCTATAGGAAACAAAATATTGTTGATTCCGATCACCTACCGTGAATCAAAAACCTATCTTGAATAGGGCTCAATTAGCACTTTTTGGGCACTAATCAAGACTTTCAAAGCTAGGCTAGTGGCAAGGGGTTCATACCCAGAGGGAGTGGACTATGAAAAACTTTCTAGAGTCGTTAGCTATGCTTAAGTTTATTCGCATTTTTTTATCCATAGCCGCTTGTCTCAATTATGAGATATGGAAAATGCATGTCAAGATGGCTTTTCTGAATGGCTATCTTGAGGAAAGCATCTACATGATGCAACCATAAAGTTTTGTGGCTAAAAGGCGAAACCGCGAAAATCTGTTAGTTGCTTAAGTCTATTTATGGACTGAAATAAGCTTCAAGGTCTTGGAATATGCGTTTTGATGAAACTATCAAAACGTATGGTTTTGAGCAAAATGTTGATGAACCTTGTGTATACAAGTACATCAAAGAAAAGAAGGTGGTCTTCTTGGTTCTTTAAGTAGATGATATTCTACTCATTGGGAATGATGTAGAAACATTATTGAATGTAAAGAAATGGCTAGCCGAGCAATTTCAAATGAAAGATTTAGGAAATAATATATTCTTGGGATCTAAATTATAAGAGATCGTAAGAACAAGCTTTTGGCATTGTCTCAAGCATCTTATATTGATAAGGTGTAGCTGATTTCGATGTAAGATTCGAAGGTCTATTGCAGCAGACATGGAATTATCCTTTCTAAGGAGAAATAATCCTAAGACACCTCAGAGGAAGAGGATATGAGGCAGTTCCTTGTACGCGGAGTTGTGAGCGCGACCTCATGTATGCCATGTTGTGTCACGAGGCCTAATATACGTTATGTAGTAGGATAGTCAATCATTACCAATCAATCTAAATGGAGTCCTTTGAATAGCGGTGAAACATATTCTTAAGTATCTTAGGAGAATGAGATATTATATGATGATTTGTACTTTCAGTTGGAACCCCGAACCTATTGGATACTCTTGGTGGTGAGTCGTAGTAGAAGTATCAAACAATCTATTATGGGATTCAACCATGATGAATATGACATGAGAGCGATAAAGATGGGTTTGACAAAGAGTTGCTGATGGAAATGGTTCAACGTAAGGGAAGGCATATTTTATCGGCAGCAGTGGGCGGTGGCAACTCTGAGACAAGATTACAAGAGGACACCATCTGAGTATCATCGATCTGGAGGTGTATGAGGACTTGTTGTTATGTAGATAGTGTCGAGCGAACCTTGGATCAGTTTACCAATACCGCACGAAAGGGTGTTCACGGGTCACTTAGAGGGACTAGGTTTAAGAGACATGTCTGACCTGCTTTAGGGTAAGTGGGAGATTGTTAGGCATGGTGCCCTTAAAGCATGTAATTTGGACTGGTTCATGAAAACAATTTTCTATATTTGATTCTTTATACATGTGTTGTATAATTTAGTAAATATCATAAAATCCCAAGTTTATTAATGTAACTATGAAGCGCTTAGTATATAATAGTTATATGAGATGATCAAGATTATAGATAATAAACTAAACTATCGTAGTAAATCAAAGTGGGATCTTTGATCTATAATACTATTAATGATTCCTTTGTGAACATTAAGAATGCATTGATCTTGATGGGTCTGATGTAGTGACATTAAAATGGAGGTGCTTTATGTCGATTACATGACGAGCCCAGGACGCTAGATTAAATTCTTAAATAATATACCTTAACAATTAGGAGTTTAAACTATGTCACTAGATGATCTTAATCCTGAGTAGCCATGGACTCCTGTCTATTTCAATAGGGCCTTTTGATTCATAGGTTACGGCCTGTCCTAAGACAGGCCCAATACTTATGTCTTGGCCCCATTAGAGCCAGTGTTTGGGAACATGTCTATAGATATGGAATCCAGGCCTTCTTGAAGGAAATAGAATAATCGGTTCCTTAAGTGTTAATTATGGGCTGAGCCGTTTTGGCGCTCAAATTTCTGGAGTTTATAAATTAAATGTTTACCTAGTGAATTAATGAAACTTAAGGATAAAGATATCCCTAAGAGGGAGTAAAATGGTAATTTCACCTAAGCTACAATGATGGACTGGTGGGAGGATTTAGCCTCTAATGATCATATCAATGGATGCTTGGAGTATCACTCGTAAAATGTGTAATTACTAGAGGGTTTAGTTCATATTTTTAGTGGAATGGCCCAAACCAATAGAAATTAAAATTAATTCATTAAAGAGTTAATTAATTATCAAATTTAATAGACTTGAATTCTGGTCAGATCCATTGCCTCTATGTAAAACATTGTACAAGATTAAATTAACAAAGAAATCCCTTTGAGGGCATAGTTGTAAAATAAAATGTTTCATAGCAACTATGTAGTAATTATTGGATAATTAAATGTTAATTAATTAATTAATGAATTAATTAATTAATAGTAGTACTATGGATAAACGGTTAGTTTGAGAAATTGTAACATTAATTGATGCGATTAATTAGTGTATGTGAATACTATATGGATGAAATTGTTAATTTGAGAAATTAATCATATTTATTTTGGTCACTTAATTTGAATTAATTTTAATTCAATATTTAAATATTCCACTTAACAGTCAGTGGATTTGAGATCTGATTCAAGACTATAATAATATAAATAAAGCCAAAACCCTAGGCGATCGGGTTTGATAAAATTAGAAAAAAGGGAGAAGAGTTTCACTTTTTTTTTTTTTTTTGCCTCAAATCTAACCCTCTTGAGTATCATGTGTTGAAATTATCAAAGTTCTAAAGAAACAAAACCTTTGTTAATCTATCGCCCACACTTATCTGCCCAGTGAAGAGGAATGGCTTGGAAGATGGGTGAAACAAAAAATAAATGATAAATGATAAAGGGATTTTGAGTTTGTCAACCCTGCGCAGAAAAATCTCATAATTTGATTGAGGTAATTCTTCACTGCTGTTACCAGCAGCGCGAGTGCGTTGAGTGGTTGGTGTTATCATGTACCATAGGATCGTAAAAAGTTTTGTGTTTTAAAATTTCTTTGGTTAAAATCTTCTCTTGTAAGCTTTGTTTTGAACTACAAAGCCATAGAGTAGATTGACTGACTACAATCTGAGCGAGAATAATGGATCATTCAAAGATGATCGAAGAACCCGGACTTTCAAAGATTGTGAACTTCTTGTTTGATGGTAAAAGGAAGCCAGAATCGGGATGCCACGAAAGAACCCACATGAGTCCATAGCGAGGAGCATTGACTAAACAGCAAAGTTGGTTCTATTTCCTTTGCTCCAGTTATTTTACCGACCAGAACTTGAGTGCGATCCCGGGGAAAGAGGCGTACTCTTGTATGCCATTTGAAGGGCTGAGTTTAGTGTGGAAAAATTATAGAGAACTCAAATCTTGAGTTACTGGGGAAGAGGTACAAAGGACTAGTGCCTCGCTGACCATGATCACTAGCTTTGCATATTAGGGGGTGTAGAAGGAGACTAAGAGGAAGAAGCACGCCTAGACCTCACCCCTGACAACATCACGAAGATCAAGAGACCTAAGAATAGAGGCACTAGGAAGAGAAGCATAAATTGTAAGAGATGAAGAAGAAAATCAAATACATCAAACCGACTTGAGTGACTCAAGAGCAATAATAGAGGTAGAAGTTTGGCCCCAATGGCCACTCTCACTGAGGTGAGACGGGTCCACCGAGGAGGCTGTGCACAAGAAAGCAGGCCTCGAGTAACAATGCTGAATTGATTGAGATGATGAAAACCTTGAGAATGGAAATGTAAGAGAGGGACAACAAGTTGAAAGTCAATGCCTTCGGGGATGAGTACATGGATGTTGAGATAAAAGTCATTGAAGTCTAGAGGAGCTTGCACTCATACGAAAGTGAAAGAGTGGAAGCGGATGGGAAATAAGAAACGAGGCTGAGTGAAGAACTCAAGGTAAGAAAGTGCCTTTGTTATAAGTTAAGGGAGGAGCAGGTGAGCTAATTAAGATTATGAATGAGGGAGAGGAGATTGTGGACGAGAACATGTTGGCCAGAAGAGACTGATGCCTTGGTGCTCTGTATGAAGAGCATCGAAAAGAAATAAATCCTCATGAAAAGGGACAAGGAAATGAAGTACCCCTAAAATATAGGGAGAAGTGTTGGACATAAAAAAGCTTAGACATGGTCAACAACGACCTGATAAATGTACTACGTCCCGAGGGTGAGTTTAGAGACCTGAACTCTATCAATGAAACCAAGAGAAATGACCTAATCAAGCGAATGCTTGCTTTGTCAATGGAGTGAGTACGCCTTTGAATAAATGAAGGAAGCAGATACAAGCGACCACAAGTGTAGATCCTGATTTCTCTCCTTCAGTGGTGGCTAGAAATATGAATAAATTCAAGTGCTTACCGCCCTCTAGGCATGATAGAAGAAGAAAATGAGCAACCCCATTGTTTCTTCCCTCTTCCCTCTCTGTAACCATATCCCTATTATTGGAAAATTAAATAAAAAGAAATCTTTTGCAAATCTTGGCGTCCAGTCTCTTTTTGCATTTCTTGTGTTGATATTTTATTTTATTTGTTTCTTTCCTTGCTTTTGAATAAGTAGAATTTGATGAATTTGTAGTGAATAGCTTTGCTGAATAATGGAGAACCAATTTACCTAGATTAGATTGTTTAATGGTTGTGACTTTATTTGGTTGAATTAGAGTATTAAAGTATGACTTGATTTGCTATATTCATTTTCTAAAGTGAATAGTTGATTTAAATGAACTTTCTAACTTTGTTAAATAACACGCAATAACATATCAATAATGACAGAAATTTTGACGATGCATTGAGGTAGGATGATATGTAAGAACATTAATAGATGTGTTGAACTTCAAGAATAAGGAGGATTGCAACCAATTGATGAAACAAATAAGACTTATTATTCTGTTTTTGTAAATAGATAAGTTGTGAATCCTGATAAAGCTTTACATGGTCAAAAGTAGCTACAAAACAAATTGTGCCACCGATTAGGAAATCTTCGATATCCATACAATAATCTCTCCAATGTCCTAGAACTTGTTAGATTATTCAATCAAGAATTGAAATCACAGGCAATACCCTTAACGAGGGAAATGATATAGGCCATTCGCGGAGATTGGGCCTTTCAAAGCCTACCCTTAGAATATGCATCGGCATTGTAACACCTTTCTGGTCGGCCAGAGATAGGCGGATCTGAGCCCAGGATTCAGGATGCTCGTTCAATTATGTTTATTACTTTTTATTTATTTATTTATTTATTTCAGCAGATTTGTATTTCGAATTATCACGCCGTTTCGGGATGCAAGACCATCCAGGACTCCTTACGATTATTTTTTATTTTATTTTTTAAAAATAAATTTGGTACTGTGGGTATGGCCCACATCTTATAACAATTCAAAATATTATATACATATAAGCTGAGTCCATTTACAAATACAAACTTTACTTTTACATTTCAATTCGAGCCACGAAACCTGTAGTGAACCTTCAGTGTGTTGGCGGTGTATGCGGATGTTTCTTGGCGTCTTCTCACATTACACGGATTAAACACCGATGCTAAACTGCAGCAATGGGAAACATTTCTTATACGAAACACAAATACGGATAACGATGCGCCGGTATCAGAATATTAGGGCATTCACATATTGAACTTATACAATTACTTAGGCTTATCTGGGGACTAATACTTATCACATTACGATCTTATACTTTCGGGAATTACATGTGGCGGACTTATCCTTATTTGGATCTTATTCTCATAGCACTCATTCCTATCCCAGGAGCTTATACTTATAGCAATCGGATCCTTATACTTATGCGAACTCCCAAAGGGACATATGGCAGACACGTAGAGTGATACCTATCTCCCGTGGGATACAAATTTATACTTATGTTTGTATCAGGACATAAACTTATTTCGATCTCCCATAGGGTTCACGGAACCTATGCTTTATACAGAGAATTGCTTAAACACGTATTGATATTTAGATCATGTAGGATCTCCGTAGGAGTTTACAGGAGACTCATAATTATCCTCACAGTTTTACACTTGTTCGAGGGTGCAGTGGACATTACAAAGATTCACGGAGCATTATCTTGGATTCTCGGAACTTAATCTTATCGGGTACTTTCGTAAATTACTACAAAACTTATATACTAGTCTTAGGAACTTATCTTGGTCTTCGCGAACATGTTGCCTGCAGAACTTGTTCTTCTCTTTACGGGCTTATACTTGTCTTACGGATGCGGGAGTACTCGTAAGGTACTGCGAGGCATACTTATTTCTTGTCTGAGAACCTGCCCTTAGGTACTACTGGACTTATACTTACTTTATCGATACGAGAGTACCCGTAGGTACTCTTGAACTTAATCAAATAAGAGTACCCGTAGTGCACTACAAAACTAAATCAAGAGGCGGGGAGTACCCGTGAGTCTGACGAGAACTATCGAGGCGGGAGTACCCATGAGTGACGGAGACTGTCAGTCTGAAGTATCGGATATAGGACTTATCGGGATGCCGGCGTGCCGGATACGGGACTTATCAGTCTGGGACTTATAGGATCGGGACTTATGAATCTGAAGTGCAGTCTGGATTTATCATATATGGGACTTATCGGATCTGAAGTATCGAGATCCCCAGTTTATGGAATCCACAGAAGTATGGATCACGAGATTTATCAGATACAGGACTTATTTTTGTCTTATAGATCTTATACTTGTTTTACAGAACTTATTATTGTCTTACGGATCTTATTCTTGTGCGAAGGTACCCGTAGGTACAATAAGTCGGAACAGATCAGGATCATATCACATACCGAATTCGGACCGGACTTAATACGAATCTGGACGTAGTCTTTGTAGGAGCGAGATCACGGATTCATTATACGAGAGAGTACGTAGGTATAGTGGATACTTTGTTGCAGACTTACAGCATTTTACGATCGAGTGCCGTAAGATTTTCAAATATATATTCGCGATCATGAAATATACCAGAATATCTGGACTTTCTTGGCCGGACTCGTAGGTACGGAGTTTCTTGCGTACGACCATACCTCAGCAGACGTATCATTCATTGGGACTCCGTGGGCTTCAAACTTAATCAAATCTGAATGTCAGATACAAAGTACACAATTTTCTGAGACAATATCTGAAGGTACAGTGAATGCATTGATCTTTACCATATTCAGTTTTTGTTCTATTGGAGGTCTTATCATATAATGTGGTTCTTCAGACAGTATCTATGAGATGAGTGGACACATTTAAAATAATGCAGAAAGGTGCCGATGATGTAAGGTGCGTAATATAAGGCAGAGTGCAAATGTGGCAGAGAGATATATACTTCTAAATAGAGTAAAGTATTGGAGAATATAGTACTAATGTGCTGAAACAGTCAGAAGTGTAGTGCATAATGGAAGAGTACCATAGTATAATGTGCTGACAGATCAGGAGAGTGCCGTGCGCTCAATGGGAGAATCAAGTACTAAATGTGTAGAGCAGATGAAGTGCCCATATGAACAATAACTACGTGCCGAGGTTCTGTCTCGCCGGTTCTATCAAACCAACTATCTTCATGGCGGGCCGTTTGTGGCCGCTTTTATGGTTCTGGCGACGGATCGTTTCCGCATCGCGCGACAATTAGCCGATGACATGCCAATGCCATGATTCAGCGCGTTCGCCCATTCTTTATCAGATCTATACCCGAAGTTGAATCGTCGTGGTTGTTAAACTCAGTATGGCATTTTCGTGCCGCTAGTGGTTCGCCGATTACGAGTTCAGTGCAAATCATTATTTTCGTACCGCGACCGCAGTATTGACGCTCTTATCGCTGTACTCTTCAAGGTTGGATTTTTCGGTTCTCATTCGTGGATCTTCGATTGAACTGCCGGAACCGAGTTCGTCGGCATCGGACTTCTCGATTCGACTGGAATAATCAATGCTTTGCGTGGTCGCTGCCGGCCGATTGCCGACCGCCGGGATCGATTGCGGCGATGCATATCTTTGTTTGGTTCTCGCCGAGATCCATTCGTAGCCGCCGAATAACCGATGGATAATGAAGTTATGGCCAAAACCAAACGGTAAACGAAAGCAGTGAGGTGCGCAGGCGCCGATGCAACATGGGCTGGTCTTCAAAAAACGACCGATACAAGTTACCGATGTAAGAGTTCGAAATTGTACCGACTTTCGATCTCGAAAATGCCGGGCTATGTGTTTTCTCCGCATTTTTCATATACCAAATGCTCGAAATCGTTCTATGCGTCGCGCATCTAAATCTTTCTGTTCTGTAGATCTTCTATTCGTTTTCTCGCTGTTTCTTATCTTCAGCACCAAACCAGCACCGCGAATTTCTCACCGTCATTCGCGTGGTTGACGCATCTCCGATAATAAATGATTGGTTGGGGTTATTAAAGCCTAACCATTACTCAGATAACATGGATCCAACCGAAATGATTCAAATATCTTGCGTGCCAGGTTTCTGGCCTAATTCAAAAATCTAGTTAAGTAGTTATCAAACCTCGTTTGGAGATAAACTCGCTGATCATACAAAGGCGCCAGTTTTATGGATATTCGTTACGCGGTGATCTGGATGGTTCGCAAAAAACCGGATTATACCTTTTAACGGCGACGATCTCACGCTCTTCCGCCTATTCTTGCTATTCCGCGTTTTTCCTCGATAGATGGTGAATATTTAATCATTTTGCTGACCTTGTTTGGCCCTCATCCATTTTGGTTGAGGTGCATAATACAAGACCTCATGTTTGGTATTTATATTTTAGTTCCCAAAGTATATTTTGGCCGAATATCTTCATTGTGTTTTAACCTTTTTTGAACAATCAGTTTTATCTGTTTTCATAACTTTAAGGTCTCTCTGATTCCGGTTTCACATTTAACATGAAGCAGTCAAATTATGCTTACAAAATACCCTAAACTTGTGGCGACTAGGGTATATTTTGGGGTGTTACACGAATCCTAATGACTTGAATGGCGGACCGAGGGCGAAGCTCGGTTTGGATTCGACCATTTTCATTTATCTTATCAAAACATTTTATTTATGTCATTTCATTTTAGAGTTGTGGTTATCTGAGTCGTTTCAAATGGTAAGGCGTAAACATTTAATTTATACAATCGTTTTACAAAATGGCGTATCATGCCTTTTCAAAATGATATAATAATAGTTCAAGACTAACTCTTTTGTTCACAAAATGTCATCATGTTCAAAAAAGAAACGGTATGCATATGTGAGGTATATACTTATACGCATAACTTTCTCTGTCTGCGCTTCTTGATCTTGCACGCTTCTTTCTTGTTCTTTCGGCCTGCGCGTAGATAAAAACTACGAGCTAAGCATTTTCATGCTTAGTGGTTTTACTCTGATTCTATTTAATTTTCAATTTGCTAACATGACACGCATTTATCATAAAACCATGCCTTTTATATCAAACTATACTCATGCTTATTCATTTCACATGCTTTAACTTTACAAATCAAAATATGTATTTTCATATGACAAAATCATTTAACTCAAATCATGAGATTGAACATATACTCTTAATAGCGTATTTAAGTTTTACAAATCTCATTTCACTCTTCAAAGGTTGTTATTTCACTTTGTCTATACAATCCACATTCATAGTGGTTCGTTCGATGAATCCTATCCTTTTGTCATTGATGTGCTTACACATTTTAACAATTTCAGTCTCCATCATGACGGATGTGGTTGATGCGTCGTCGTGGTCATTAAAAATTCCATACGCCATCATGACGGATGTCGATTGGTGCATCCACTTGATACAACATTTAACAATGCCATACACCATCACGACGGATGCAGGTGGTGCATCCGCCCGTGTGGGACCTTGAACTAATTTTGGTTTATGCATGGCGAATGCCGATTGATTGCATCCCACCCTTGGATTATTCGGTATACTCTATTCAATTCGAATGTCAGAGTGACCAGATTTAATTCAATTAATCACTCACATGCATTTAGTTGTCAAACATTTTAGATATCACATTTTCAAATCCATATACTTACTGTAAATATCATTTCAAAGATATACTCATTGCATATAATCATTTCAGATTTATTTGGTAAACTACCATAACACTTGAATTTCAAATATAATTATGGTGAACAAAGAACTAACAATACTTGAATCGGAATAGAGGTTCGAAGAACTAATCAAAGTTGTCGAATCTCGCTTCCTTCTTTTCGATCTCGGTCCTAGGTTAGGTGATCCTCACCCGTCCCTAGTCAATAACCATTACGCCACTTAGTGGATAAACAATTATTATACTTTTTTTTAGTGAATGACAATTAATCTTCGTTAACGGTTTTGGGTTAAGTCACTAAGTCTGCCCAAAGACGAACTCGCTTCACCGAGGCGACAAGGTACTTTGCATTTTTCACTCAGTTTCATTATTATTTGAACCCCCATTAATCATTTATTAGGGTCCATAAACTATTGGTGTACGCAAACGAGGTGTTCGTAGACAAAATCTAAAAATTGCTCGTTGTGAGTAATAGTTATGCCGCGGCGTAGAAATGCTACGTCATGGCGTACCTGAGGGGTGCCATTTTGGCACATCTGCCTAGCCATGGCGAGGGTATCCCACTCCTTGGCATAGGTCTACGCCGCAACATGGGTTCCTTCTGGCTGCGGCTAGGGCCCGATATTGCAGTTTTCGAGTTTTCCGCACGATGTTTCTCCAAAATCCTCAAAATCCCAAACAAAACATGGGAATCACTCCAATAACATCCCTAATATCATCTAGGCCTTTCTGAAGCATAACATGGATGGTTTAGGGGTTTTCCAACCCAAACATCATCAAAGAAAATTCTAAGGTTTGGTTCTTACCTTAATCCCTTTGCACTTAAAGCCCTAACCTTTTTCCTTTTCCCTTCTTGCAAGATCTTGAACAAATGGAAGGATTTACACAACAATCCCTCTTATAGCGAAGCCTAGCTTCCCCTCTCAAGCACGTTTTGCTCGAATGGGCATTCTAAGACCAATGTATTCTAATATATATCCATTTAAGGCCATGTTTGATAACTCTTTGGCTCTTAACCATTTTTCATTTAAGTCTCTATTCACTTTGCTCCTTCATTTCATATAATTTCACTTTAATTCAGTATCATTTGACCCTTAGGTCCTTATTTTACCAATTCCAAATTTTCCCTCTTTACACTTGGGTTCTGGGTTCAATCAATTTCTCATTTTAGCATATATTATTTAATCATATGCTCACATTTCACAATTTATCAATTTTCCGGGAAAAACCCAAGTTTGGCTCAATTCATGCCCGAAATATATAATAAAATTATTATAAAAATTATAGTTATTTTGAAGATTACAAGCATACACATTAGTTCCTTGTGAGCCAATAGCCAATCTCATCATCTACCAACAAGTAAGCGAGATCCTCCCTTTAATGTAATCTTACGGTGAGAACCCTTATTTGCCTAGATTGCATGATAAAATACATCAATGAAATAAAATGACAAGTTTGGGGAATATTATTTGAGTTATGGAGAGGATGAAAATGGGTGAAGAAAAATTCATTGAGATGAGGATATCAAAGAAATTAGAAAGAAAGGCTGTAAAAGAAAAACAATAAAGACCAGAATGAGTTTGGTCTTGTTTCTCCCTTGAACAATTAAAGTTCTCAAGGGTGTTCCAACACTAGTACCTAATGCTAGCGGGCATAGAATTCTGGGCCAGAGTTATTAAGGGTGGTATAAAGCAAAGACAAAACATTACACCATTCCATAACCTTAACAAAAGATGAAAAAGTGAAAAAGCTACAAAGATAAGGAAAGATAAGGTATAGTCGAATTAAGTGATGAAAAGAAAATACCATAATGGAGAGTATGAAGAAGAATGCACCAACGGATGGTGAGGTTAGAGACTTGATATTAATGGAAAAATCAAGGATGCACAATGAAGGCAAGAGTTTTAAGTTGTCAATGATGTCTGGGTAAAATTGAGCCTAAATTGTCTAATTATCTACCGATTACCCAAGCCAGCAATGTCTGACCTAAAGACCTATTTGATCCTGAAGAATTCAATTGATAATATACATTAGTAGAGATTAATATGACAAACAGCATATGGGAATAAAATAAAAGAGGGAGAAGTATGCTAACTAAGTGTTATCGGAGAGATTGGCTAATCTACCAACGAAGAAGATAGAAGACCATCACACACTCTAGTAAGGATTGAATAATTGAATTGTTTGCATTATAAGAATTATTTGATTGTTAGTGAACTTAATTGAAAATCTTCATGATCCTAGATTAAAAACATGTTTAGAGATAATTTTACCACTAACTTATGTTCCCTGTAGATTTCAATCTAATGGCTGAACTATGTTATAAAATGATGTAGAAATTGAAAATTATACATTGATCTATTTCCCAGTGTTAACTGTACTCGGTGAACTCTCCAATCCAATTCATTTTGATTTTTTTGTTATAGTTATAGAATTATAATTAGTCATTATTTCTTTAGTTTAAACAAATCAATTTGTGCTGAAGGTAATAGTAAGGTTTTGGCGAGTTAGGTAATTGATCTTTGCTTTCTAAAATAATCCTTAGGAGCGATACTTTGACTTAATCCGCTTTGCTTCTTGTATGGCGTGTGCACTTGAAACTTTCTATTTTAGACACAAAATTGTAAAATTTTATATAGAAGAAAATATTTATACATAGAAAATAATAATGTGACGGTGTTTGGTTTATATGAAAAGGTTACTTAAATCAACAAGTTTGTGGCACTACTTTTAGGGACTAGTCATTCTTTGTAAGTTAATGTCGAAGTTTTCCATATTACAGTTTTGGCGTTGATGTCATGAATTCTAAACAACGTTCGATGCTTTATTAAACAAATCATTTGGTTCAACACCTTGACAATAATCACTAGCATAGCACATGATTTCTTCATTATGGTATTTCCATGATAGGAGCTGTAAACTTCTTGATCTCTTCAAATGCACATTTACCTTTATTCATCACATTTCAAATTTTGCTTCTTTTTCAAGCAGTCACATAATGGCCTTGATAATTTGGAGGAGAAGTCCTTTATGAATCTTCGCAAAATCTAGCATGTCCCCGAAACCTCTAATCACCATTTGTAGTAGGTGGCATCAGGAATTTCAATAACAAAACCTTTGCTTGGTCAAACTCAAGTCCGGTTGTGAAATTTTATGCCCCGAGACAATGTAAAGTAAGTTACCATAAAATGGCATTTTTTCCCGATTTAGAGCCCAATTTTTGTCTTAGCACCTCTAAAAATGCAGTTTCAAATTTTCTGGGCAATTCTCATGGATCCATAGGCGAGAAGTCATCCATGAAAATTTCCATATCCTCCTCCACCAAATGCGAGAAGAAAATGGACATCGTCACCTTTTCCAAATGGCATCCTTAAGCAGGCTGCTTATAAGGACATGTAAAGGTAGTCTTCTCCTAGCCCTTAGGGGCTATGGCAATATGATTATATCCAGAATATCCATAAAGAAAACAGAAATGAAGGTGGCCTGCTAACTTGTCCAACATTTGATCAATAAAAGGAAAAGGATAATGATCTTTTTTTGTGGTAGTGTTCAATTCTTGTAATCAATGCATACCCTCCATCCTGTTGCAGTTCTTGTTGGAATTAGCTCATTCTTCTCATTTCTAATGACTATGAATCTACCCTTCTTAGGAACCACATGAATTAGGCTCTCCCGAGGGCTATATGAGATTGCATAAATAAATCTTGCATTCATCCATTTCAGTACTTCTTTTCTAACAACTTCTTCATGCTTGGATTCAGCCTTCTCTAATGTAGAGCGTGATTTACATTTTCCTCTAGGAGGATTTTATGCATGTTGATTGTTGGACTGATCCCTTTCAAATCTTCCACTAACCAGGCTATAGCTTCTTTATGCTATTTAAGAATTTCTATCAGTTTCAGCTCTTTATCTTCTGTCAAGTCAGCTGCTATAATTACAAGTTTTGATATTTCAGCCCCTAAGAAGGCATATTTCAGATGTTTCGGTAATTCCTTCATAATTAACCCCTCATCATTTTTTTTCTATTTCTTATGCCTTTTTTTCACTGCTGCTTGATTTTTCTGCGTTGTCTTCATTCAAAGTTAATATAGTTTCTTTTAATTCAAAACTGGCATTCAGATATTTAGTATAAAGATCTTCAATATAATGGAAATTCATCATATTTTCATTCAATGAATCTTGATTCTTACAATCATCAATCAGTTCAGAAACTGCTAGGAACTTCTTTTTCAACATTCTTATATCCAGCTTTTCAAAATTAGGTTGTTTCAAGCTCTGATTAAGGTTTAAGTGTACTTTTTCATCTCATACCCTGAGAATGAGCTCTCCTTTCTTGACATCTATCAAGGCTGCTCCAGTGGCAAGAATTGGCCTACCCAGCAGTAGTGGAACTTGCCTGTCTTCTTCAATGTTCATCATAACAAAAGCCATTGGGAAAATAAAATTTCCCACCTTGATCAGTACATCTTCCAGGATTCCTTCAGGTTGAGCCATAGACCTCTCTTCCATCTGTAGAGTCATAGTTGTAGGAGTTAACTCCCCCAAGTCGAGTCTTTTCACCATAGACAGTGGCATCAGATTGATGCTTGCTTCTGAGTTCCATAAAGCTCACCTAAACTCATAGTTTCCTATGGTGCAGGGAATGGTGAAGCTGCCAAGATCCTGCATTTTCAGTGGTAGGTTCTTTTGGATTACTGCACTTCATGTTACTGATACGTTTACCACTCCATCTTCATCAAACTTCCTTTTCTTATTGAGGATGTTCTTTAAAAACTTGGCATAATGAGGCATTTGAGCCAATGCCTCAACAAAAGGAACGTTTGTCTCTAATTTCTTGAACATGTTCAAGAATTTAGCAATACGATAATCGATTTTGAACTCTCACGTTCTTTGAGGGAATGGAATGAGGCATTAATATCACTTCCTCATTCTTTTTCAGTTCTCCCTCTTAAGTCTGCTACTCTTACTGCACCTTTGATTTCTTTTTGCCATCTGATGATTCTATTATCTTCAACTTTTTCTCTCTGCTAGTTTCTGCTTGCTCTTCCTTCTTAGTCAGTCTTATCTAATCTTCTTCTCTTTTCTGCAATTCTCCTCCACTGTTAAGTGTAACTACCATGCAATCCTTGGGATTCTTCTTGGTGTCACTAGTGAAAGAATCCCTAAAATGATTTTGCATAGACAGGGCCAGCTGCCCTACTTGAGTCTCTAGTTTCTTCATATAAGCATTAGTGTTGGCTTGAAACAGTTATGTTTGGAATCTTTGCTAGCTCGGAAAACTTACGCGCTCATATATGCTCAACAATCTTTTTTTCCTCTAGCTTGGATTGTCTTCTCAATGAGCGCACGTGTGTTGTCCCTAGAAACCTTGTGGAGCATATACGCTAATAGTTTTACCTTAGTCTTGGACCTCACTCCACTTCCATAAAATAGATTCTCATGGTTTCTAAGGGCTGGTGTGTAATGGGATGAGAGGTTGTTGTTGGGCATACAGTTATGGCCCCTATTTCCTTTAATATACTGAGCTTCTTCTATTTGGTAAGGACCTTCATGAGCTAGTCCTTGGTCAATTTTCTTCTGCTTAGCTCATTCCACAATTCCCACTTCGTTTGTTGAATGGATTCTTCTCTCCTGATTATTCATCTTGCTCATAAATGCATCCATCTTTGCTTCTATTGTTGACATCTTGTTCAGCTCAATTACACCACCTCCTCTTAGTATGCTATTGCTCCCTGAAGCTTTAGATAGAGCTCTGTAGTTACTCTTAGCCAAATCTTCTGTTACTCTTAGCACTCTTCCCTTTGAATGCACCATAATAGGCTGCATCCCAGTAGTACCTTTTGAAGTGTAGTTCATAGCATGATAAAAGATATCCATCGGTGTCATTTAACTCTATGCCACATTTAGAGATCTTCTCAATAGCTTCTTATATTTCTCTAAGCATTGAATAAAGACTCATCTTCTTTACGCGTGAAATGATTTCTCCCTTAGCTCTAAAGTGAGATCAATAGGAAGAATCTACTCGGATATGCCTCTGTCGGGGTCCTCCCATGTGTTGACTGATCCATATGGCAATGACTCAAACCACCTAACTATTGTGTTCCTTAGTGAAAATGGGAACAACTATAACTTAATAACATTTGGATTGACCCCATTCAGCTTCACTATGTTTGCCATCCTCAAGAACCTTCCCTAATGCTCATTTGGATCCTCAGCTTAGATGTCTAGTAAATAGGGGTAAAAGAGATCAGTACAATGAACACGAATAGAGGGATTTTATCATAGTTCCTTTCTTTTAAGTTAATAAAAGCTTTTAGTCTTATTTTCTTCAATTCTCTTAATCTTGCTTTCTTTTTCATTTATGGCTTGTTCCTACTCACCATGAGTGAGTAGTTAAACTATAGGGATGAGGTAGATCTGATCCACCCCCCATGTTAACGAAAGGGGATGAAAATGCTTCATATCAAAGGCAAAGCATGTGAATACTGTTTAGAGACCTAAAAAAAAGGTCCTGAATTGTACATAAGTTGGGGACACCCGAGTCATGGCGCGTGTTAGATTGGCGATAGTCATGGTTCCCCCTACTATTCATATAAGAGTCTCTATTCTCTTTAACTAGTCTTTTTGACACTTTGCAAGTTTGAATGGTATGTTAGGTGCTTAGACCACGCACCTTTGACCCATCATGCAAAAGAGATTGTCTCTTACCTAGAAACCACCAAAGGGTTGAGTCGAGAGCGTGTCAGAAACCTCCTAACGTCAGTTAGATCTACTCCATCATGCACCTAGATATGTGCCTATAAAAATCATAAAGGAAGGCACCCCGTGTGGAGTTCAGGGTCCAGCATAGGTTGTGCTTTAGGTAGACGGCGGGACAAACAAACCCCCTTTTTTACATCCGTGAGTGAGGTTGGATTTAGTGAAACTAAAGCCCAAGACCTTAGTCATTTAATTTTCTCTAAAAATCAGCAATCATACATCTTCCAAATCCATAAAAATCATAACTTTAATTTACTTTGCTTCACTTTCTATTTTAAAGTAATTAAAAAACTTATATTAGGATATAAGAATATCAACAAAGGGAAGAAAACCCATCTTAGTGGACGACCATAATCACTATACCTACATTAGTTATGGATCTGAAGTTGGTTTTAAGTTATTACAAATTTTTTGTACTTTCCCATTGTCATTGAAACAACCACCCGCATTACAACAAACCACACGCGATCATTCCTTCATAATCCAAACTTATGCAGATTGCTTCGAGGGCTTCCCGAGTTCGCATAGAATATCAGAGCACATTCTCATTTCTTGACCTCCTTGGTTCTAAGATCCTTAAAAATGCTAAGTGTTTAAAAGCATACATATGTGCACAATAAAACCATTAGTATTGGTCTTCAGGTCTAATAATGACCAAAGTTGGTTAAATATGAGTTTCCACTATAAAAAAAGTTATAATTCTTGAAAGTTAAGTGCTTGAAAATGCGCTTTTTGAGTGGCTATCAGTAATCTTAGATTAATTTCTTGTGAAATATTTATTTTCAATGTAAAGTTTGGATTTTTAGAGAAAAGTTGGTTGCTTTGGTTGTGAATTCAGAGTTTATTAAGTTTTCAGGGGCTTGGCCTCTCTAAGAAAACACACATGATGGTTCCAACGTGTGCTCGAGGTGTCCTCTAATTAGATTTATAATTAATAACAAGTTCTACGAGTAAGAAAGAGCAGTGATACCTGATATGGCATCGGGTAGGCTTTCATATTGGTTCTTTCAGAGTCCAGACAAGAGACAATCTCAATTGTGCATATTAGAGGAAGGATATTTGACTTGCCAAGTATCAAGAAAGGAAGTGCTTCATAGTGATGAAAAAACTCCTTCGACGACTATGCCCTCAAGGTCATCTAACGAGTTGAGTGTCACCCTCAACCCCTAGAGAGCTCCTTGAACTTTTACCTCTGCTTCCTAGCGAATTGCACACTGGTTTCACTCTTCTCCTTAGGAATTCAATACACACACCCCTTAGGATCCATCATGGTAGGGCTTGGATACACCCAACCCTAAGATTAAGATGACTACTCATTCATGGCTAGTTAGATGGCATTCTTGGGTGAAGGAAAACAAAGAAAATTGTGCATAAAATAAAGAGAAAATAAACTAATTTTATTGAAATAAAACACTCTAAATTCTCTCTCCAAATTCTCTTACTATTATTTTTATCAATCACCCTGTATATATAGGATGTTTTTACACTTTTAGAGGCTCATTTAGGTAAGTGGAATTAGGTCTCAATCCAAATATTCCAAATAGATGTGTTAGATAGAAATGAAACAAAATATTCGATAAAATCCTATTCACATATTTTTGTACTCATGGAGTTGAGGGAGTGAAATTTCGCTCCCTCGCTCTTGGAAGTGAACACCTAAAAACATGTTCTTCACTAAGGGAGTTGTCGATGCAAAATTTTGCACCCTCGCACAATCGGTGAGAACGCCTAAAAACATGTTCTCATCGAGGGAGTGTAGGGGTGAAAATTTGCTCCCACCTTGTTCTTGGTGCGAAACTCCACAAAATACTACTTTAGCCTCCACATTATGTCCAATGATGCTTCCAAGGCTTCAATCTTGATCAAATCTCATCCAGAAGCTTCAAATCTTGAAAGTAAGATCCTAAGGTGCTCTCATTGTTGATCGTCATGCATCCAAGAGCCATAAAGATACCTAAAAGGCTTGAAAATACACATGTACTAAAAAGAAAAAAGCATATGTGGTAATTAGCATCGAAAGTGTTTCAAAAGAGGGTTTTATGTAGGAAAAATGTCTACTTTTGAGCTATCATCACTTTTCTTCCTTTTTGCCTCCTCTTTACTTAACTTCCTCTCCCGAGCGTTAGATTAAGTCTTAGCGCTCATGTAAAAGGATATACAAAGCTTCAGAACTTGAGAGAGAGCTCCCTTGACATTTCATTGCTTCACTCCATGCTACAAGAGTTGAAAAAGAGTTCAAAGATAACAACTCACATAAGTGGAAAATAGGCATGATTTCCTCAAAAGGATCCAAGAATATGTATGAATTATGTGTCCCAGGAAATGTTTTGAGGCGAGTAATCAATATGTCAAGGGCTAGTAAGATTTTGTGTATTATATCAAATTAAATTACATGCTCCACCACTTGTTAAGTCCTTGTCAATTCCTTTGAGTTTCAAAATTGTGATGTACTCCCCAAGTAGAGTGTTTCATGTGTTAGCTCCACCCCTAATCCATGTATACCAAGTATAAACACTCCTCGTTTATGGCATCGACTACTAAGGTATCTAACCCATTTTGCTCCCGCCTTTGCTTCCTAGCATCGGTAGGAACCCAAAGAGCTACCTTCGCTTTTGGAGTTCCTTCATAGATCTTATTGATCGATTTTTGTATAGACCAAATTTTTCCAAATGATTAGCACTGCTACCAACGGCGCCAAAAACTTGTTGACCAAATATGTGATGAAAAATATATGTTTGTTCCTTTTTGTTTGTAAACTAGATTCATTAAAATTAGGGTTTGGTCATAATCACTACAAGTGCACAGATCGTACAAGTAATAAAAGTGGATTTTCATTAAGTCCAAATATCGTTCCCAAGGGGATTTAGTATGAATCATAAAATCAACTACCACTAACTACTGGAGTACTTACTATTTGAACTTGATATTAAGATGATTAAGAAAAACAAATAAAATAATGCTCAAGTAATTCACTGAGTGTACATAAATGATAAGACCAAATGATATATGCAAATTTATGACCTTTGTTACTAAAGGAGAATTATCTAATCCTAGGCAACAATTCCATAAACTTGTTGAGACCATTTTTCATATGTACGAAAAGAAGGAATTATTTTCTCTTGTAAACTCATTTAAAATTTGTGTTTATGGCTCAATCATTGCAAGTGCACAAGTCGTATAAGTAATAAAAATGGATATTTAGAGTCCAGATATCATTCCCACAAGGACAGATGATAAATCAAAAGACTAATTACCCCAACTACTCAAATCATTACTATTTGAACTCCACTGATATGATAATAAGAGGACTTAAATGTAGTCCTAGACGGAAATCTTAAATATACATGCGTAAAGGTTAATAAAATTGGGGTTGAGGATTCACTGAGTGAGACAAAACTGGATCTAGATCAGTTAAAAATAATCAAATTATGCAACATTTCAATTTTTAGCTTAGCCATAAATTGGAAAACTGAGTTTGTCAAAGATGCAAGGTAGTATGGTTTGGATTTCTCCCTTCACAATACTTTTCACTGATTAAAGGTTCATATTCATTTATGAGACATGATTCTAATAAGTTACTTGTAATATATAACCCTCTTTCTAAGAATCAAGTATTTTTTCCTTTCGGTCACTTCATACTCGGATCTTAGGACTAAAGAATTCTTGCCCCATATATAGGATCTTAGAGCCTTCTCGATTTGATTGACACCTCATCCTATGCGCCACGATGCAAATCTCCATCTCCTTGATTAGATCTCAACTAACACGGGATCAAAATCAATTCATTAGATAGAGGAGAAACCTTTGAGTGATTAGACAGATACTTCATTCAACCTATCTCAACTTATAAGTAAGTTGGTGATCTATCTGAGTAATATTTCAAAGTTCATTAGTTTCATAGTATTAGTCTACCATACCAACAAGGAACTATTCTACACTCTTAGGATTATCCATCTTTGTGTCACTCAGAGGGACTCCTGGAAATCAGAGTGAGACACAGTACTTTGCATTGGGTACACTGTACTAGTATTGAGAACAAGTAAATTTATAAACAATACCAATCAAATAAATTCAAGAGTTCTAATTAAATCTTCCTTCCTCTTATGCAGCAAAATGACTATCATCAAAGACCCATTTCCAATGAGCTCAACTTCTCAAAACTGGTTTACTCATATCAGTGACTAACTGATCAGTAAAATTCACTGAAATTATAAACAAAGTGAAATAAATGAACTCCAGTAACTTTTCAGCATCCATTTAAATCAAACAGTTAATGAATAGAATAATTTATAAAGAAATACCAGCTCAAAGCTTAACATAAGTACAATACCCAAATCCAGAAAATTAAAGGAAAACTAACAGAATAAAGCTATACTAAGCTAAATCTACTAAAATGGAAAATAAAATAAAATAAATAAAAATGTACAAGAGTCTTCAACCACCTAGAAATCCTGGAGCCGCCAAAAGCTGCGCACATTGACTTAGAAGCATGTATTTATAGGCTATATATTGTTGGGCCTCACTTCATTAATTTCATTGTGGATCCCCAAAATTCTTGCCCAAATTAGTCTCTTTGTCGCAACATAACAAATTTATGTCGCAACATAGCTTTCAATCTTTGTCCCTGCATCTATCGTAGCTCCTTGTATTCTATCACGACCTGTTCTTTAGGCTTGCTTTTGAATTGTGTCGGGACATACTTTGATAACGTCGCGACATAATTTATATTCAATAGTCTTATTCTTATCACGACAGGAATGCCTTGTGTCGCGACACCAAACTTGTTTGCACCCATCTTCTCATGTCCTTGTTCTACTGGAGTTTGTCGCAACACAATTTTCCTTATCACGACAAACAATTGTTTTTTAACATAGCTGATCACGATCTGATTTCTTTCTCGCTGACGAGTTTCTTGAAGTCCTTAGCAATTTTATCTGACAAAGGCTCACCATTCGCAACGAGACTTTTCTTCTCAAGTTCTTGTCACTTGCTAAGGCGTTTGTGACATATTATATGTTGCAACCTGATTCTACCTTGCCTATTCAAGTCTTCGCTGATTTATGTCGCGAGCTACTTTTTTCTCTGTCACGACAGAATTTTATCATTCCTTAGCTTTTATTATCGCAACAAAAAACTTCTTTGTCGCAACACAGGTTTTTCCTCCAACTCATTCATTTTGTTGTAACAAGATTTTCTTTGTTTCCATTCTTCTTATGTTGCTCTTCAGCATCTTGTCGCAATAGGGAATTCACCTCCTTCATGTTTTGTCTATCACGATAGAAATAATCTTTGTTGCGATAGAGATTGTGTTACCCTTGGTTTTGAATTATGACTGTTATGTTGGGACATGATTTCCTTTATTGTGACAGCAGCTCTTCCTTGAGTTGGCTTGATGATGGAACCTTTGTTGCGACATAAAAACACTTGTCTTAGCTGACTTGTTTTGCCTTTATGATAATTTATGTCCGTCGAATTGTCTCTTCCTGACGAGTTCATCATTAGTCTTGACTTTATGTTACTGACCTTAAAAATAATATCGCGACACAATTCCTTCATCATTGACCTTAAGTATGCCGCGACACCTTTCTTCAAAATCTTCTTCAAGTTATGTCATGACAGAAAACTTTACGATCGCGACCTATAAAGCTCTTTTCAACCTTAAGTTCTAACTAGTCTTTGTTGCGACATAGATTTGCTGGTTGTGACATAGTTCCTTTGGCCTGCTTGAATCTTATGTCTCGACATATAAATGTTGTGTCGCGACACAGACTGCTGTTTTGTTCTTTTTTTCTTATTTTCTACTAGGATTCTCTCATTTTTCAATAATTGCCTACAAAACACAAAGCTGATGAATACTCCATATTTTGGCATAAAAATAGATCTTAAATTGTTAAAAACATGCCATAAAAATGAATTAAAAATATATGAGTTTTACACTCATCAAATTCCCCAAAACTTAAAGTTTTTGCTTGTCCCCGAGCAAAGAAAAGAAAAGAAAATTTTGTTTGTCCTCAAACAATTGAACTTTTATTTTTAAGGACATATTTCCATTCACGGTTCAATTGGGCAAGAAACATAAGTTAGTTGTAGAATTAATTCTAAACATGTTGCTAATATAGACTAAGGAAGATTTTCAATTCAGTTCACTGAACAACCAATAATTCATAGTGTGTAATAATTTAATCATTCAATCCTGATTTTTGTGTGTGTGTTGGTATTCACTCTCTTCCTTGGCATATATGTTACAGCTTCTAGGATAATACTCAGTTGGCATTTTCTCTTTCATTCTTACAGTCTCATATGCTTGTTTGTTATATTAATCTCCACTAATGTCGGTATCATACCACCTTCAGAATCAAATAGGTCATTTGGTTGTATTGTGGCTTGGGTAATAAGGTAGATAATTAGACATTTCGAGCTCATTAACCAGTTATGAAACAAGCTTACACTTATTCCTTTTGATATATCGCGGATTTCTCTTGATTATGGTACAACCTTCCCAATAGGTTTAGTGCATCTCTTTGCGTATTCTTCAATCTGGTATCTTTTTCTCTTTTCATTGTTCACTCCCAGAAGATACTTTCCCTCCTTATTTTTGAAGCTTTGTCACTTTCAATTTCTCATCTAATTTCTAGGAATGGTCTGATATTGGTCTTTTTAAGCTTTCACCACCCTTAACAAACTTTGGTGATAACCCATACCACTTGGCATTAGGGTATTAGGTGTTGAACACCCCTAAGGACTTAATTGTTCCAAGGAGGAAGGCTACAAGACCAACTCATTCCTCTTGCTTCTTTCATCTTTTCTTTTTATCTCTTATTATCCTTATGCACTTTCTTTCTCAACCCACTCTCTTCTTTTCTACATCTCAAAATGATATTCCCCCAAACTTGTCCATTTTTGTCATTGATGTCTTTTGTCTTGCAATCTAGGCAAATAAGGGTTCTTTACTCTTGAATTAGATGTAAGGAATGGATTGGGCTTCTCTATTGCTGTTTGATAATGAAATTTAGCTTTAGGCTCAAATAAGGAACCAGGGTATATGCTTATACATATAATAAGGGTTGGCTTTGAAATGCTCAAACTTCCAAGGATGGCCTAAATCATTTCCTGTTAGTGGTATTGCCTAGGATTTTGCCTTGACTAATAATCTAACAAGTTCTAGGACATTTGAGAGTTTACTGTGATGTATCCCATAAGATGTTCCTAATCTTGGCACAAGTCTTTCCAGAGTTACTGTTGACCATGTGCAAAGTTATCAGGATTTTATGACCAAACTATTTACATCAAAAAAAATTATAAGTTTTATTTGTTCCATCAATTTAGTAAAACCTTATTCTTGAAGTCCAACATATTTATTCATAACCTTACAACTTTTCCTATTTCATTTATTTCATCCCTACCTAATGCATCTATCAATGTTTTGTTTGGCTTTGAGATTTGTTGTTGTGTTGTTTTAATCAAATTCAAGAGTTCATTTTGATCATGCATTAAGCTTAAGCAATCTAACACAACCACAATTTCATCAGTTCAATTCAGCAAATATCTTTGTGACAATTAGACAATTTGATCCGGTAGTGGTTTATAATTATTCAACTAAGTAATTATCAATCATGGAAACAAAAAAAAATTAAGCAAAAACAGACCAAGCGATCAAAAACATGAATGAACCGCAGGTACCAAAGAATTCTTTATTTTATTAACTATTTTGATATTTGGATATTGAGGTACAAAGAGGATGAGGAGATGGAGCAGTAGAGTGAAATTTGTTTTCTTTTCTATCATGCCTATGGTAGAGGGTGGAGTTGGTGGGTCTGGATTTATATCAGCGGTCTGGAGAGAATTCAGGGATTTAGACTTGTGGTTGTCTTGATTTGTTGCCTTCTTCACTTTTGTCCAATACAGACCGCTCCATGGTTAGGGATAGCTGCTTGATCATATCATTTTGTCTCTGCCCAATAGAATTCAGAGTTTCCTAAAACTCACCTTGGGAAGAGTACATCTTAATCAACTTTTTATTGATCATGTCTAAGCTTTCTGTCCAACACATCTCCCTGTAATTTAGGGTGCCCTCCAATTCCTTGTCCTTCTTTTCAATCAAAGCTTTGATCTCCTTCTGATGTTCTTTGTATAGATACCTAAAGGCATCTGCCTTCTGTAGCATGTTCTTCTCCACAGCCTCCTCAATTTCCTTCATGATTTTGAATAACTCCTTTTCTCTTTTTAGCTGCTCAAAGATAAAGTCATCTTCTCTTGCCTTTTGTTCTTTACTGAGCTCTTGTGCTCTTTGTTCCCATCTACTTCTCCATTCTTCATCTCTCTATTTTAGAGCCTCTTCTAAGTTCTGGTCCCTTTTTCTCAACTCAGCCTTCATATACTCATCTCTAAGTTGCAATTGGAGCTTAAGCTGGTTGTCCCTCTCTTCCATTCCTTGCTTCATGGCATTAAGCATTTCAGGGCTGCGAGTTATTCCATAGAGGTTCGAGGCCTTGGCCTCTCTTGATGGACTGGTCTCACTTCAGGGGAGAAGGGTAGTATTGGGCTTGCACCTTTCTGCCTTTGTGGGAGCTTAGTAGTTTCACCTTCAAGATGTAGCTGCTGTAATTCTACTGGTTCTTCCTCTTCTCGAACAGCGTCCACCTGACTTCCTCTACCTTTGTTTTTAGGCCCTTTTGTGATTCTAGTGAGTGTCATGGGAGATGTTTTAGGGAAATTTTCTTTTTCTTCCCAGTCTCCTTGGACACCACCTAAAATACACAGCCTCGATATCAGCCCTGGGTGTGGGATTAATTCCTTGTATCCTCCTTTGTAGTAGCTCAGGATTGAGTTTTCAATCAACTTGCCCACACTAAATTTGTATCCCTTGAGGATGGCATAAAGCAAATCTGCTTCCTTATCCATGATTTTGCATAAATGTTTGGAGGGTAGAATAACTGAACTTAAGAACTAAAACAAAACCTTTGCTTGCTCAGTTAATGCCCCCCTGGCGATAGACTCATGCGAGTTCTTCCCGGTGGCATTCCACTTCCCTTTGCCATCAGTCAGTAGATCTATGATCTTTTGGAAGTTAGGCTCCTCAACCAGTCTTTTGAGTTTAGACCTATCCTTCCTCTCCTTAAGATTGAATGTTTGATTTATCTTCTATTTGCTGAAGGATACCCATCTCCCTCTGACATAAACTGCCTTATCCTTAGTTCTCACCATGTTAGCATAGAACTCTTTAACTACATCTGAACACGAGACCCTTATGCTCCTTAGAAAAGATGCCATCCTCTTCTTTCTATTAGCTCATAGAATAAATCCATTTGTTGAAGCCTCTCTACGATGAGTCTACGTGTTGTAGCTTGTCTCCAAGCAAAATACGCCATATCGGAGACCCGTTCACTAACTTTTATTTTAATGTTTTACCTTCTTCATTTCCTATTTTCCTCTTCCTAGACTCTTCCATTGTCTACTCAAGTTCATCGTTGACATCAACTCTCTCCTCAACTTGCTCAACCACTATTTGAGTGGGTTGTACTATCTGATCTTCCAACTCTGCATATTCCTCCATGATTTCGTTTAGGTTTGGAATCAGGGTTGTGGGCTCAGACATCGTGAGAAATTGGTTTAGAAGTATAGGGTTTCGAACGAGTGAGAGAATTGGTGAGGGAGGTTGAAAGGTTTGATTATGATGGGGTAGATGACTCTTTAGTCTTGAACTTTTCTATTTATAAGCCAAGAATTGTGGTGCTTCTTTGGTATCGCGAAAAATTTGTTTGACCTTCTGATTATGCCTTTTAAATCTATGTCACGACATAAAGTTTTCATTTGATTCCTAAATTTGGGCAATATTATGTCGCGACATAGATAATTCTTGTCGTGACATAAATTCTCAGGTTCATGTTGCTGTTTGCCGTGACATAGAGAAAATATCATTGAGCACAATCTCTTATGACTCCATTTGGCAGTGACCTTATCCACGACATAGAATGCATGTGCGACAATAATAATGTCGCTACAAAGTTCAATTAGCGTCGTGATATAACTTATTTTATCACGACAAGGTTCTGTTCTGCCTCAAATTTTTTCATAATCTCATACTTTTAACCATTCAACCCACTCAATCATCATTCAATAAGTCCTTCATCTTAAATCATACTTTTTAAAACACATATTAAACATCAAAGAACCTCTCAGTTCAAGTATGAACAAATCTCTTAAACATCAACATCATTCATCAAAATATTCATCAAGCGACTCAGTGGCATCAAACTCCCCCAAAGCTTCAGATATGCATTATCATTAAAAACAAGTTGATGGAATTAGAAATATTCCCCCTTGTAGTTATTCACTGCATAATTCGGTTTGAGATATTCATCCATTTAATGACCTCCAATTCCAATTCCTTTTTCTTGTTCCAAAAAAAAAAAAAAAAAACAGTAAATTATCAAATTACCTAAATATACTTCTAAAAATTTAAAAATAAAACCTTAAATTTATAAAAGTAATCATCAATAATCAAACTATCCAAATTAACCTCTTCTTAGGTTGCCTCCTAAGGAGCTGCTCAGTTTAATTTCCTAAAGCCAGACAATCTCTGTAAATTATCTTCTTCCCAACATAACTCTTTTCCCTTTTTGAAATTTGGATCTACTTCATTTATGCTTCCTCAAAGGTAGTGCTTCAGTCTCTGACTGTTTACTTTGAATTAATTTCCAGATTCATCGTTCGGTGTCCTTTGCTCTCAAAGGGTGTCGGATTTATCACTATGTAGGGCCATCACACCTTTATTTCAGATTTCCTATAAATAGCCAGGCCTGGAGTTGTATAAGAGAACTTGTTCTCCTACCTTTAGTATCTCCTTGGGATCTTTTCATCATGCACCACCTCTTGGTTTTTCTTTGTGGGTGCAGCGTTGTCTAAGCTTCATTCATTAGCTCTTCCAGTTCATTCATTTGGAGTAGTCACTTTTCCTTTTCAACTAGAAAGTCACAATTCAGTTTCTTGATGGCCCACATAGATTTGTATTCCAATTCTAAGGGGAGGTGACAAATTTTTCCAAATACTATTCTCTATGGAGACATTCTAATGGGGGTTTAGTAAGCAGTTCAATAAGCCCACAGTGCATCATCTAGCTTTATAGACTAGTATTTTCTACTTGTAACTGCTTTCTCCAGAATTTTCTATATCTCCCTATTGAAAATTTAAGCTTGCCTACTTGATTGAGGGTGATAAGTCAATCCCACGTCATCACATTTGATTCCATATACGCTCATGAGTTTGCAAAAACTTTATTTGAAAAATGGCTTCCCCTCATCATGATGATGGTTCTAAAGTGCTCAAATATGCTCCAAAAGATTTCTTTGTATAAACCCTACCACTGTTATGGCATCATTTTTGGGACAAGCTATTTCTTCCCACCCATTTGGATACATAATCCTGACTAGGAGAATGTATATATCACCCGAATGATGGAGAAGGGTCCCATAAAGTCTATTCCCCAAACGAAAAATCTGCACCACCAAATTCCTTGTAGGGGCATCTCATTTCTTCTGTTTATGTTGCCTATTCTATAACAAACATCACAATATTTTACCCATTCAAAACAATCTTTTAATAGAGTAGGCCTATAGAAACCTGATTGAAGAATTTTGTGGGCTTTCTTGTCTCTGCAAAGTGTCCTCCATATGGTGATGCATTTCTCCACAAAGCAACCTTGTTCTGTTTCTGGAACACATTTCCTTATGATCATATATGCTCCTCTTCTATATAATAATAGGTCATCCCAGATATAAAATATGCAATCATTTCTCAATTTTCTTCTCTGCTGGTAGATGAATTCAGGTGGCATCACTCCACAAGCTAAATAATTGACAACATCGACGCCTAAGGTGTTTGAGGCGACAACAAAAGCGATTGCTCATCGGGAAAATTTTACGCTATTTAATTTTTTTTCGGCATTCATTCGGTCTAGACATGTGATGCGCTATCACATTGTGTCACTACCTTCTTATCTTTGATCTCAAGATCAAATTCCTGTAGCAACAATACCCATCTGATAGTGTAGCTTAGCCTCCTTCTTTGCCATTAGATATTTAATTGCAGCATGATCGGTGTGTATTATAACATGGGATCCCAATATATAAGGCCTAAATTTCTCACAAGCAAACACCATTGCTAGCATCTCCTTTTCTGTAGTGGAGTAGTTATCTTGTGCCTCATTAAAGGTTTTGTTGGCATAGTATATGGCCTTGAATATATTTTCAGTTATTTGTCCCAATATAGCTCCCATTACATAATCACGATCTGCGTAATCTGAAATCATTGTTCAATCGAGGTGTTAAAATGATGAGAGATATACTATCTGATTTAATCCCCTCGAATGCGGATCTACATGATTCATCAAAATCAAATTTTGCATCTTTTTTCTAACCAATCTACACAATGATCTAAAAATTTTGAGAAGTCCTTTATTAATCTTACGTAAAAACTAGGATGTTTAAGGAGCTTCTTATCCCTTGACGGGTTGTAGGTGGGCGATTAGTGCTTAAAAGTGCTATTTTGAACCCTATTTATTATAGGATTTGAGTGCTTTTTGTGTACTAATCATTCTAATTAACCCGATTTGCACATTAAGGCCTCTACTATTCTACTGATCGCATTTTGTGGCTGTTTTTGTAGTTTTTGTAGAAATTGGAAGCCAAATCGTCGTGTCAATCCAATCATAACAAAGTCGGGTTGATTTCCATCAATTTCATATGGTTTTCTATCAATTTCAGCAAGCCGGGAATGAAGAATATCAAAGCAAGAAGAAATGGAATAGTGCAGTGTGAATAGTAGCAACAGGGAGCAATGGAACAGTGATGAACAGTGTTGAAGCAAATTTTCGCTACGCTGGAATTTTTGCTATCATAGCGAAATTTTGCTATGCAGTGAAAATTTTGTTTATAGCGAAATTCTACTTGCTCTTAATAAGTTTTGTATAAGCGACCCGTTTGGTTAATTTCATTTCTACCCTTATTAATAGCTTTGTTTAGGTTTGTTTTGTAATTTCCCTTGCTGCAGGCACTATATAGCTCAGTCAAGTTCTGTAGATCAATCATACGCAATAAATTTTTGGGAGAAGCTTTGAGCTCTCCGTTTTTCCCTCTGTTTGCTCCTTTTCATTCATTTTCTTTTCTATTTTCTAGAATTTGCGAGCACCTCAGGGATGACTGACTCGGAGGATGGCGGCTTAAAACCCTTCCTCCTTGAAGCG